>SEMN01000043.1:0-1200000 GCA_005408345.1 Macquaria australasica | reverse complement strand
TCACCTCTTCGATAACATTTGACTACAAATCATTACATTATTATAGCTATATAAATACATTTAAGTGGTATATACTGTATGACACTGTACCAAATGCAGCAGAAATTTGTTTATGAAGCCATTTTTGCTGCCTTTTCACGCATGCATGGTCTTTTACAGATTTCCACTGCCGCCATCAGACAAGCCAGGTAGCAGAAAATTAAATGTGTCTTGCATACTTGCCTCCGAGACAGGGTGTTCAAGACCACTGTTTTTACAAACACACTCAAAATTTGGTTTTGGTGGAAATGTAGTACATTTCTTGGTATTAATATTATGCAGTTATTTGCAAAACTTCACAATCACACCAAGAGCATGTCTTCACTATCCAGGTGTTGGTTGAGGATACGTATGGGCACATTCATTTGTCTGTTTAGGGAAAGGAGTTAGCAAGTTATAAATCAGACCACCCTTTGTCTTTAAGATGTTTTTGAATTGTAGAGATATACAAACTTAACATTACAGATATTAAGAAGGGTGAAAAAATAGTCTGTTAATTACAGATTTACATTAATATGCTCTCTGCAGTATGGAAATTTAAAGGCTATAAAAGCATTTGTTTCTGAAGACAGAATGTTTTTACAGTATGTAAGGGGGGAGAAAACTTGTTTGCAAGCATAGATCTGTACAGTTCACTTCCCATTGTACTCTCCTTGGTTTGTCCCGTCATGTACTGTGCACAGATAAATGATATTCTGATGAGGCTTTTAGTTTATTAACAGCCTGGTTTTGGGGAAGACTATGCATTTGCACCATAAGAACCAATTTCAAGAATCCATCTGGAGTTCATATGCTTTGCCCCATAGGAGGGGTACAAATTCTATGAAGCATGTCTCAGTAAAAGCTTGCCCTTTTTGATGTTCATTAAGGATTTTTTATATGTGTCTATTTTCTGAAATATAAACCACTAAATGTAAACAGATTAATCAATATAAAGATACATCAGGCAGACAGGTCAGTAGCAATATAGCACTGAAGGGCAAGACAGTATGGTATGTTGTTTGTCACCCTGCTCAGATTCCTAAGGACACAGTGCTGCACATCTGGAAGGGTGTCCCAGCTAGTTATGAGGCAGAGCTCAGCAGGATCACCAAAGCTGGCATGAGGGTCCTGCTGGCTGCCCCGTGGTACATCAACCACATTTCCTATGGCCAGGACTGGCGCAACTACTACACTGTGCAGCCACAGAACTTTTCTGGTGTGTGCATGGCCAAGTAATATCACATACTATTTAAAACCTGGCTCAGTTATGTGCTGGTGATGGTACTTATCTGGTGATGGGAGCTGCCTTTGGAATTGCCATTTATAGAGACCTATTTATACATTGACTTGCTCAGTTTTGACTTGAAGTGGTGTGATAAATTTGAAGTGAAGATTCTGATTGGTAGTAAAGTCATTACCAGCCCATCCTTAATTAAAACCATCATGTTATTAAAGCTTTTCACCGTCCCTTCACAGGTACTGAGGAACAAAAGAAGCTGGTGATAGGGGGTGAGGTCTGCATGTGGGGGGAATATGTTGATGCCACCAATCTCAGTCCACGTCTTTGGTATGAGATGAAAAAGACCCCTAAAATCACCAAACTAGTCAACCTAATATGTGCAGCAACGATTGCATGAAATCATTCAAAATAATCACTGGTTGTACCCAAAATCACAGGCCAAGGGCAAGTGCTGCAGCAGAGAGACTGTGGAGTGATGAGCAGCAAACCTCCAGTGTGGACAAGGCATTTCCTCGTTTGCAGGACTTTCGCTGCAAGCTCCTGAGGTAATTTACCTTTTCTATCCCGGACTTAGCTTAGTGCTGGCATACATACTGCTTTATTACAAACTGATGTTTCTGCTTTCTTTTCTCCTCAAGGCGTGGCATCCAAGCAGAGCCTCTGTATGTTGGACACTGCAAGCATGAGTACCAAGGTGTTTGAAGATGCTGGATGGATTAACATTGCAGGGTTTTTCTGGAGAATGTTTGAACTAATTAAGTTCATAGTCGCCTTCTTAGCTGATTCTGAAAAAAATCTTGTGTGGGGCATTTAAAATGGTGTAAAATCTTTTAATAAATATTTTGTTTCCCCAGTCTTAAGTAAAGTATGTATACAGTAAAATGCTTTCTCAGGGACTTATCTCATTACCTATATTTTCTCATTTTCATTTTTTGTATTAACCATTTGAGTAATTTTTATTTTGAGTTTTGCATTTTTAGCAGTCATAAATCTAGAAATGTCAACAAAAACCTTCCAAAGTGCTGCACTGTAATACCATGCTGAAAATACCATGCTGAATTGTACTTGATGCAAGATGACTGCAAAATATAGAATGTAAATTTTCAGTTTAAATATTAACACTGCCACCATGCTGTAGCTTGTAGTCTTGCACTGAAATGTAATAAAAAAATGTTGGTGTGCAGGCATTGTCTCTGTTTGTTTCCCCTCTAAACAACTGTTACTGTAACACTTTCACAATTAACATTCCACGTTGTCCCTACACATGCTAATCACAACACTAACAAAACTCGATAAACTCATTGACAGCCTTTTTCACACATATTGGCAGTTTAGATTTTCCAGGTTGTCCAACCTTCACGTATAGAGGAAACGAGCACCCAGATGAAACCAAAGCAGACATGGCAAGAACATGTACACTTCACACAGAAACTCAAGTTAAATTAATTTTATTTATGTTGCACAAAATGCAAGTTTGTCTTAGAGGGCTCTATAAGTTTATCAACATATGACACTAATCCTCAGAAACTTGGTTCAAATAAGGAGCTCCACATAAAAACCCTTTAATGGGGAAAAAGTGGGAGAAACCTCAGGCAGAGAGAGGAGTGATCAATCCTGCAATAGCTGCCATATGTACAAACAATAATAGCAGTAGTAGAATTGGAATAGAGAAACAGCAATGATAATAATAATAATGACTATTATTATTATGTGTAAAGTTAGAGAATGTCAGGTAAATAGAAAAACAATTTGAGATAAAAAGTGGAAGTCGCAGAGCAACTTCAAGATGACACAAGAGTTGACAGGACCTCGACCACAAAACCTCCTTTGTACCTCAGAGACCTGGAAAGAAGATAGACTACACATTCACACACGAGGCAAAACTCAAAGACACCATTCACACAAAAGCAGAAGAGAGGTGTTTTGCATTAAATCTTTGAAAATACAATGCAAGAACAGATATGAATACAGACAGAGAAAAAACTGTCTCCGGAGGATGAAGACCTGGATTAGAGATTATTGGATGAGGCATGAACAGAAGTCATCAACCAAAGTGACGTGTAGTTGTGGCAAAATAGAGAAGGGGAAAAAGAGAAAAAAGGTGCAGATGAGCCTTGGTTCTGAAAAGAGAAAGACAGGAAGAAAGAGTAAGAAGTGTTATAAAAATCTCACATCCTATTGATGAAGTAAAGTTGGAAAAACTTGTTGGGAAGAAAAGAATGAAATGTATACCTATTTTGACACCACCCTGCAGTGGGCAAGGACCAACTTCCAAAACCACTGTAAGAGACGAAAAATTGGAGCATTCCTTGGAAGAATCACAAAAGCAAGACCCTCCTCTTGCAAGGCTTGCAGGTGTATTGACAGTAACCGTAACAAAAATATAACAGCAAAGTAAATAAATAAATAAATACATTAAAAAAAATAAATTAAAAAAAATGCAACTTTTGACAACACTCTTCCAAGGCTTGCAGGTGTCTTGACATTAACAATAAGAGAAAACATAACAGAAAAAAGAAAAAGAAAAAAAAAAGTAACTGTTGACACCTCCCTCCAGTGGGTAAGTAACAATTTCCAAAACCACTGTAAGAGACCAGAAATTGGAGCATTCCTTGGAAGAATCACACATGAAGACCTTCCTCTTCCAAGGGTTGCAGGTGTCTTGACATTAACAACAATAGAAGAAATCAAAAAAAAAGAAAAGAAAGAAAAAGTAACTGTTGACACCTCCCTCCAGTGGGTAAGTAACAATTTTCGAAACCACTGTAGGAGACCAAAAATTGGAGCATTCCTGGGAAGAACCACAAAAAGAAGACCCTCCTCTTCCAAGCCTTGCAGGTGTCTTGACAGTAACAATAACACAAAACATAACAGAAAAAGAAGAAAAGAAAAAAAGGAAATGTTGACACCTCCCTCCAGTGGGTAAGGAACAATTTCCAAAACCACTGTAAGAGACCAGAAATTGGAGCATTCCTTGGAAGAATCACACAAGGAAGACCTTCCTCTTCCAAGGGTTGCAGGTGTCTTGACATTAACAACAATAGAAGAAATCAAAAAAAAAGAAAAGAAAATAGAAAGCATAATAACAACAAATAACAAAAACAAACAAAATAAATATATAAATACATGAATGAATAAACAAACAAAAAAACACCCTCCAGCGTGCAAGGAACAATTTCCAAAACCACTGTAAGAGACGAAAAATTGGAGCATTCCTGGGAAGAACCACAAAAAGAAGACCCTCCTCTTCCAAGCCTTGCAGGTGTCTTGACAGTAACAATAACACAAAACATAACAGAAAAAGAAGAAAAGAAAAAAAGGAAATGTTGACACCTTCCTCCAGTGGGTAAGTAACAATTTCCAAAACCACTGTAAGAGGCCAAAAATTGGAGCATTCCTTAGAAGAATGACACAAGGAAGACCTTCCTCTTCCAAGGGTTGCAGGTGTCTTGACATTAACAACAATAGAAGAAATAAAAAGAAAAAAAAAGAAAATAGAAAACATAATAAAAACAAATAACAAAAACAAACAAAATAAATATATAAATACATGAATGAATAAACAAACAAAAAAACACCCTCCAGCGTGCAAGGAACAATTTCCAAAACCACTGTAAGAGACGAAAAATTGGAGCATTCCTTGGAAGAACCACAAAAAGAAGACCCTCCTCTTCCAAGCCTTGCAGGTGTCTTGACAGTAACAATAACACAAAACATAACAGAAAAAGAAGAAAAGAAAAAAAGGAAATGTTGACACCTTCCTCCAGTGGGTAAGTAACACTTTCCAAAACCACTGTAAGAGACCAAAAATTGGAGCATTCCTTGGAAGAATCACACAAGGAAGACCTTCCTCTTCCAAGGGTTGCAGGTGTCTTGACATTAACAACAATAGAAGAAATGAAAAAAAGAAAAGAAAATAGAAAACATAATAACAACAAATAACAAAAAAAATAATTAAATATATAAATACATGAATGAATAAACAAACAAAAAAACACCCTCCAGCGTGCAAGGAACAATTTCCAAAACCACTGTAAGAGATGAAAAATTGGAGCATTCCTGGGAAGAACCACAAAAAGAAGACCCTCCTCTTCCAAGCCTTGCAGGTGTCTTGACAGTAACAATAACACAAAACATAACAGAAAAAGAAGAAAAGAAAAAAAGGAAATGTTGACACCTTCCTCCAGTGGGTAAGGAACATTTTCCAAAACCACTGTAAGAGACCAGAAATTGGAGCATTCCTTGGAAGAATCACACAAGGAAGACCTTCCTCTTCCAAGGGTTGCAGGTGTCTTGACATTAACAATAACAGAAAAAAAAGTAACTGTTGAGACCTCCCTCCAGTGGGTAAGTAACAATTTTCGAAACCACTGTAGGAGACCAAAAATTGGAGCATTCCTGGGAAGAACCACAAAAAGAAGACCCTCCTCTTCCAAGCCTTGCAGGTGTCTTGACAGTAACAATAACACAAAACATAACAGAAAAAGAAGAAAAGAAAAAAAGGAAATGTTGACACCTCCCTCCAGTGGGTAAGTAACAATTTCCAAAACCACTGTAAGAGACCAGAAATTGGAGCATTCCTTGGAAGAATCACACAAGGAAGACCTTCCTCTTCCAAGGGTTGCAGGTGTCTTGACATTAACAACAATAGAAGAAATCAAAAAAAAAAAAAGAAAAGAAAATAGAAAACATAATAACAACAAATAACAAAAACAAACAAAATAAATATATAAATACATGAATGAATAAACAAACAAAAAAACACCCTCCAGCGTGCAAGGAACAATTTCCAAAACCACTGTAAGAGACGAAAAATTGGAGCATTCCTTGGAAGAACCACAAAAAGAAGACCCTCCTCTTCCAAGCCTTGCAGGTGTCTTGACAGTAACAATAACACAAAACATAACAGAAAAAGAAGAAAAGAAAAAAAGGAAATGTTGACACCTTCCTCCAGTGGGTAAGTAACAATTTCCAAAACCACTGTAAGAGACCAAAAATTGGAGCATTCCTTGGACGAATCACACAAGGAAGACCTTCCTCTTCCAAGGGTTGCAGGTGTCTTGACATTAACAACAATAGAAGAAATGAAAAAAAAATAACAAACACAAACAAAATAAATATATAAATACATGAATGAATAAACAAACAAAAAAACACCCTCCAGTGTGCAAGGAACAATTTCCAAAACCACTGTAAGAGACGAAAAATTGGAGCATTCCTTGGAAGAACCACAAAAAGAAGACCTTCCTCTTCCAAGCCTTGCAGGTGTCTTGACAGTAACAATAACACAAAACATAACAGAAAAAGAAGAAAAGAAAAAAAGGAAATGTTGACACCTCCCTCCAGTGGGTAAGTAACACTTTCCAAAACCACTGTAAGAGACCAAAAATTGGAGCATTCCTTGGAAGAATCACACAAGGAAGACCTTCCTCTTCCAAGGGTTGCAGGTGTCTTGACATTAACAGCAATAGAAGAAATCAAAAAAAAAGAAAAGACAATAGAAAACATAATAACAACAAATAACAAAAACAAACAAAATAAATATATAAATACATGAATGAATAAACAAACAAAAAAACACCCTCCAGCGTGCAAGGAACAATTTCCAAAACCACTGTAAGAGACGAAAAATTGGAGCATTCCTGGGAAGAACCACAAAAAGAAGACCCTCCTCTTCCAAGCCTCGCAGGTGTCTTGACAGTAACAATAACAGAAAATATAAAAACAAAAAACAAAAACAAACAAAAAACAAACATAGTTACATGAATGAATAAACAAACAAATAAACAAACAAAAAACATCCTCCAGTGGGTTAGGAAAAATTTCCAAAAACATTGTAAGAGAGGGAGCATTCCTTGGAAGAATGACACAAGGAAGATCCTTCTCTTCCAAGGCTTGCAGGTGTCTTGACAGAAACAATAACAGAAACTATGCCAAAGAAAGAAAGAAATACCGATTATGACACCACCCCCCACTGTGCACAAGAGGTACCCCTTCAACTGTCAAGTTGTCTTGACAGTTAGTATAACACAAATGAATGAACCTCTAAATCCACTTTCCAGCTCTGGCTAAATTCAATCAAGCACCGACAGAAGTCACCGGTGTTGCCGACATTGACGAGCGATTTGAAGTTTTGGTATTTTCTCCTGCTGTGACTTTCCTTTGTGTTCCTCTTCTCCTGTCCCTCCTGTTTGTTCCCAACTACATTTTCTCTGATCTGACAGGATGACCGCTGGCTATGTCAAACAACGACTAAATAATAACACGACCTGAATAATCTTATTTGCAAAACCCAAGCCAATTAACAAAAGCTAACCCTGGCAGTCATAAAACGACAGACATGACTAGAGATAAAAGGCGTCTTCTTACCCTACCTCCAACGATGGGATTTTTTCCATGCGTCTCCATAAGCCACGGGTATCTGAAAGTTAAGACAAACCTTGAAGAAAGAGGAAAAAACTCCGAGTAATATCTCCAATCCATCCAGATCCACTGTGTGTCTGCCAAGTGGTTTGTCCAGTATATGTGGAGAAATATGTTCTAAAGAAAATTGACTTCAGAAGGCGACATAATGATTAGAACATAGAATGTCACGTAATAATCAGAGCACAGAATCCTGACACACACACACACACACACGCGATTATAATTTCGATACATACACATTGAATGTATGTATGTATATTACTCTGTACAATTTTGATGTATTATTTTTTTATAGCCTACAATAGCCTATATATTTTGTAAAAAATTGAATCAAACTGTACTTGTTTATTTTACTGCATTTAAACTTGAGCATTTCATTTCAGAGGAAACTATTGAACTCCTCATACTTTTATTTGATAGTTATTTGTTACTTTTCAGAGTATAGCCTACCTGTAATCAAAAATTCAATCAATTAATATGTAAATAGATCTACTGCACCTTTATAAATTAGTCTACTCTTTTGCTCTGTTTTCAATAATGCACCATGGAGAGTTTAAACTGTTTTGAAAATGAATAAATAAAATCTGCAGTGGTTTCAAGGAACTTCTATTCACATTACCATCAGATGGTGCCATACCTGTGTTTGCCTAAGTTGCACAAAGTCCATTTTTTTAAATTTTCATCCCTTATCAAATAAAAGTACAACTACAAGTACTGAAATAAAAGTCTTTCTGATATCTCACTGGATACCATTTTTCACTTCACGTCACTGTTTTGATCAGAACCGAACCTAGTATAAATTAACTATGGATGTGACCCAGAAGATCTTATTACTGTAAATGTACTGTAATGTGTAAGCCTATAAATATTCCAGTCTCACACACAGCATCTCAGCTTCATCAGCTGTGGGTTTAGCTACGTCACCTGAGACCACACTTTTTATGACACAGTCAAAGGGTGTCTGTCTCCCTCTAGAGACCAACCTAGGATCGACAAGGCTGATTTGGCTGTGATGCTGCAAACATGACTGAAGATTTCAGTATGACCTGTGTGCGGTTACAGGTGAGAAAACACTCACCATCCCGTGTCTTCTGACAAATGCAAAAACATCTATTGAAGTCATACAATGACTTAAGCTTCACAGGGCAACCCCAATGTTTGGCCACTTTCCAATGACAGGGACCAGAACAGCTTAAATGAGAAGTTCTTGTTTTAATTTATCTTAATTTGTGAATGCCTACATGAAGCCTCCTGGAGACCACAGAAAACTGAGAGGAAGCTGTTTCTGTCCTCCTGTTACCAAATGAGCAAATGCACTTAGACAGAGAAATATTTTATGGCTGAGTTTTGGTTTGGTGTGGGCACTTACATGACCTCTAGGGGCTGCTCGCTGTGCTTTTCAATTCTGGAATTGTGCTAACTTTATTATTTGTTATTATTAAGAGTAGACTACTGAATATGATACATTATCTCAAACTTTTTTTGCATTTTTGCTGTGCTAGAGTTTTAGAGCATGTTGGGCTCTCTTAAAAATTTATTCAGAATATCATAAGACAACACACACACACACACACACACAAACAAGGCGGTTGGATAATGGTGTGAGAAAATGATCCAATTAACTGTAAGAAAAGTAAATAATTAAGTTTGAAACTATGTAAACATGTAAGTTCATTTAAGTTTCTGTTTTATCTATGCCAAAGAATATGAGCTGTTATTCAGAGGACGTAGCCAAATAAAAGTCTCAGTTCCTTTGTAATAGCAATAACATGGATATTACAGTCTCACTGCTGTTAATTTACCTGTTGAACTGAGCGGACATGACTTTGATATGGACTGAGACAACTGATTGTCTCTTTGTGTGGATTACAGTAGTGGCAGCAGATGGCGGGGCAATCCCTGGTAGCCATAGTGCTGACACCTCAATCCTTCTACTTCTACATCGGACTTGGGGGGACCACAGGAAACGCTGAATTGAACCTAACAAAGCTTAACCATTCAAGCTTGATTAACCATTCTCTGCAGCTACTTCAGGCAGACATGCTGAGTGCGGTGTAACAGAAGCTTATGCTGATATACCAGGGCAGGTATAAGATTATCCTGCCGGGACATTTTACTGCCTTTATTTATTTGAAATTGTTAACTTTATATTTTAAGTTTGTACAAAAACAGTTTTTTCAAAGTTTATTTCAATGAGAATTTTGTCCAGTCATTTACATTGTTTTATCATAGTCCTAAAAGTAGATTGCATTAGGGTTATAAATTCAAAGCTAATAATTAAATTAAAGAAACACAAAAACAAATACATCATCTATTATGACATATTTTATGCCTTACCAATTTGAGCCACCTGCTCCCTGTGCATAAAGGGGGCGCCAACAACTTTAAAAGTTAATCTCACTCTTTGACAATAGCTGACATTCAAGGAGATTATATCAAAAGCTGCTTAGACTGATACAAAGATTTGTGAACTAGCATTCAAGGGCATCCTCTGAAGGACACTAAAATTATGTCTTGCACATGTGTGCATGCTGCAGTGCATGTGCCTTCAGTGTTTGATGCACTGCAACTGACTACAGTGAAAAGTATTTGAAAATGTGCAGAAAGGTAACGGCACTCTTAAACTAATGGACAGCTGATCTGTCTGATCTGCCAAGCAACTGAGCTGGGGTTTTACTAGTGACGTGTGTTCAATAGCCTGCAGGGCTCTGTCATCATAAATGTTTCCACTAAATACATAATCATCCAGTTGGCTCATGGCAGCCGGCTGCTAAAGATTGGCTGCATCTGCACAGCAATCACAGGGCTGAGGAGTGAAGAAACGTGACAGTTATCCCTGCCAGGCAAAACCTCAAAGCAGCTCTTTGCTGATGGCAGCAGCATCTCATTTAGTCATCATGCCGACAACTGGAGAGTCAGGTATCCAAAAAAAGACAGAAAGGACTATTACATGTTTCACTATGATGGGACTCTTTAAAGTTACGCTTTGGTTATGTGTAACTCATTAAGATGACACATATAATATCAATGTAAAGGGTTGTTGTTGTTTTTTAATCAGTGATCACAAACAAACTTCACAAACTTCCAAATTTGAAATGTTCTGAAACATCCAACCAATCATTTTTCTCAAAGATGACTTTTTAGCATGCACTTTACATGTAAATGTCCTGTCTACTAGTGTGAATAACAAGATAATCAGCTCACCCCTGACATGTGAGTAACACCTGTGTTACGTAATCTGATATGGGACTCAAGATTACCATACTCAGTACTGTTTAGGTCAGTATAAATATGTATTTTAGGCTTGTTGTTATTGTTTTGAGTGTAAATGCAAGTCTGTCAGACTTGACTGTCTAGTCTAGTGTGCATAAATGTCCCATCTTTGTTTATTATGTCAAACATTTTTCTTCATTTGCTGTGTGACCGAGCACAAATAATTTTTCATTATTTACAGTTTCCCACAGACAAAATTAGAAATTGGAAGTAGTTATTAAAGGTGCATTTGGGACATTCTGCCAGGTTTGAACTATTTTAACTCTGTTTAACTGTTTTAACTGGTTTTACATCCAGTCTGGGTACAAGGTACTGTAAGCCAAGCTGCGTATATTTGTATAAACTGTCGCAGGTCCATTTGCCATGGGCATGTATGCTAGTCAAATTGCTGTTCATTGTACACAAGGCAAAGCAATACAAGTTTGCATGGCACCTTTAAAACACTGTGCTTTACATACATTTTATGCAAATCAATTTCCAATGCAAGTACAAACACAACCAGGACAATAAAATCAATTAAAGTAGACCAAAATAAAATACAAAATAGTTGGCCCAAATTTAATAAAGCAAATAAAAGTGCATTATTATTATTATTATTATTATTATTATTGCAACTATTGGAGCCTGTTTTGTCCTTGTTTCAGGATTATAAAACTGATTCAGACAACAGGTTCTGAGTGTGCACATCCCTCGTAGACTGCCCCTAGTTTGTAATCCTTTTATACACCAGTCTAGGCCATCAGAAAGAGCTCTGTTTTCAATGCTACGTTGTTTTCCTAAAATCAAGAGTGACTTAATAAGGATTACAGACATGAAAAAAATCAAGTGGACAAAGCTACATCAGTATCTTTAGTGTCTTTGCTACGTTTGATCTGATTAAAGAGCTGAACTAGATGTTATCAGCCATATGCAACAATGACTACAGCCATCATTCTAGCTTGATAGCGAGCACAGGTGTTGATATCTCTGACATTTCTCTGTGGCCTTACGCTGTGTAGCACCTGTTGGTGAAGAGAAGTGAGAAAATGAGTGATTCCAGGAACTTTGCACTTGCAATAACAGCAAATTGCATTTGGGTTACTAATTAGGCAGGCGGAGGCTCCAGAGAGCAGTCACCATATGGCAGAAGAATGGAATTAAGGGTCAACTTGTTGCTGCTCTTTCAATCTCTGCACTAATTGTTTTTCTTCTCAGCACCCCCTTTCGTGATCCCTCTCCAACAAGGAGACCACATTTCATGGAAGGTTAAGCTACTTTACTGATTTGGGGTGGCTGTATTCTCCTGAGGCCATTAGTGTCATTGACAGGGCCAATATGGCACAGAGGGAATGTCTTAACTATGGTATAAGACCCCACTACCCTGTTAACAGGAGGGTGAGGAACACATGTGTACTGGGAGTGGGACAAATAATCGAATAGTTCACTTGTTGATTACTAAAACCTCAAGTCAGTGCTGTGGGCAGTAGTAGCATCACCAGATTTACAAAAGTCTGGTTAACATGTAAAGCATCTTTGCTTGTACACATATGTTTCTTTAGCTTTTCTGGTAATATCAGTTACTGTTAATTCAAAATATGTATTTGACACATCTAAAGAGACAACTGCACAATGTTATGTAACACTACAAAATGCTATTTAAGCAGTCACACTTGCATTAAAAGAAATACTAAGCAGAATTGCTCCCTGTGCAGCTTTTTGGTAACACAATTTGATCAGTGACAACAAGTTAGCTAGTCTATGACTATTTAGCAGAATCTAGTGACTAGTAACAAGGAGTAGTTGTGGACCACTGGAGTTATATTTCTTCTACATTGGTGTTAGTGAAGTGTGATGGTAAATGTATTGCTGTAAGTCATGTTTCTAATAATACTAATACAATTGTATTTTGTATTTATGTTACAGATGCCACAACATGTAATTATTTTTTCTCTTTTATCAGTTGCAATCCAGAGACACTGGTGACCTTTATCATGCAGCAACCACCAAATTTATGAAGTAATTTGATTGCAGTGTGGGTGAGAAGTAACATACATTGTTCTCCTTTTCTTTTCAGTGTTCACCTTTGTTGAATACAGTTATGTCTGTAAGTGGTGTGACTGATTGATTTACCCTTATAGGCAGTAAAGATTAAGAGGATGACAAATCAGCATTTGCTTACACAGCGCCTGGTGCTAATCTCCTTGTCTTCCTTCAGAAAGCCCCCAGACGACTCAGACTAGCACACTCATTCTGGCAGAGAGAAGGAAAGAAGAAGGCAGGTAGTGACTCTATTGACCCTCTATTACATCAGAAACGACCAGAGAAAGGACAACAGCACTGGATCAATATCATCGAGCATTCCTGGAGTAACTCTCTGATAATCTCTGAAGAAATTAAGCTTTAACTATAAACTCCAGTGGAGAAGACTACAAATTCTACATCTTTTGTGTTTTGGGGGCATTGCCATGTGTCAACACTTCACGTGAGAAAATGCTTTGATCGAGCCCAGGCAACTACAAAAAAAACAAACACTTTATACAGAAGAGGAAGTACTTCTGGGAGTAATCTTATATTTGTCATAAAACAATTTATGAAGTGAAGTTCAGAGCACATCTCAAAATGGAGGACCACATGACCAAAATGAACATGTTCACAGATGGAACTGAAGCAGGTGAGCCATTAACTGTTATGTAATATGAAAGATCTTGAAAAGGTGCTAAACAATAACAACAAAATTATTAAGTGTTTTTATGTACAGCAGATTATGTTGTCAGAATAATGATATCCATAATATTTTTGTGTATTGTGTATTCAGTAAATAAGAATAGAATGCAAAAACAGAATAAATAAATAAATAATTGAATAAAAAACCTTTCTGTACAATTAAGTCTTCTATTAATCCTTAAACGAGTGTGAAATAATGGTAAGTATTTATTTCTGTTCTCTACAGAAAATAGCTCAGTCCCAGGTAAAGCACTTGGCCAGGGCCTGCTGTGTAAAGTGTGTTCTGATTCAAGCAGTGGTAAACACTATGGGATCTATGCCTGCAATGGCTGCAGTGGCTTCTTCAAGCGCAGCGTGAGACGAAGACTCATCTACAGGTGAGGAACATTTTTATCTTATAGGGCAGTCAGAATTACCATGTATATAGTAGAGATAAAGAACTAGTGTGACACATTACTCTTTGTATTTTAATATAGTACTTATCTTTATTCAGAAAATTGTTGTTGTTTTTTTTTGTCAATATCACAGGTGTCAGGCGGGAACTGGCAGGTGCCCTGTTGACAAGGCTCATCGGAACCAGTGCCAAGCATGTCGACTAAAGAAGTGTCTCCAAGCTGGCATGAACAAAGATGGTGAGAAAACTCTGAATAAGTTATCTGTTCATGTATAATTTCTGTCATTATCTAAAGCCTTGACTGTTTTCAGATGATATATTATTTACCTGTCCCTTTGGCAGCTGTGCAGAATGAGCGACAGCCTCGAAGCACAGCCCATGTCAGTCTAGACTCTATATGTGTGGACACTAAAAAGGAGCACCTAGCCACCACACAGGAACTCACCTCCTCTGCCACCTACTCCTCAGTCATCTGTAGACCTCTGGTCACTTCCTCTGTCACCACCTCTGTCGCCATACAGCCCTGCAGCAACCCCAATAACAACCACCGCTTTATGGTCAGCCTGCTGACTGCAGAGACGTGTGCAAAACTGGAGCCTGAGGATGGTGAGATCATATGACAGAAGTTAAATTAAGTACCCACTTAGATGGGATAAAATTGGTTTTGAAAATACACTTTATGATTTGGTTTTGCTACTTAGGTTGTTGATAAGTGGGGTTTGCCTTTAAGGATTGTAATGATGCATTTAAGCTTAACAATATTGTACTCCCAGTAGCCTAAACATATGTGTGACTCTTTCTCTAATGTACAGTGGAAGAGAATATTGACGTGACAACCAATGATTCAGAGAGAGATCGGACTCCCTCTGACTGTCGTATGTCCCCGTACACCTCCTGTTCAGAGAATATATATGAGACATCAGCACGACTCCTCTTCATGTCTGTCAAGTGGGCAAAAAATTTGCCTGTTTTTGCTCACTTGCCATTTCGAGATCAGGTGAGACTGACTGACATATGTTGTATATTTACTGAACCGATTTAGACACATACAGTACATAAATCATGTATTTCCGTGACATCCTCAGGTGATTCTCCTTGAAGAAGCTTGGAGTGAGATGTTCCTCTTGTGTGCCATCCAGTGGTCCCTACCCATGGACAGCTGTCCTCTTCTGTCTCTGCCAGATCTTTCTCCCACACAGCAGGCCAAGATCAGCCTCCCCACAGCTGACCTGCGCATCCTGGAAGAGGTCTTTAATCGCTTCAAGGCCCTGGCTGTTGACCCTACTGAGTTTGCCTGCCTGAAAGCCATCGTACTGTTCAAGCCAGGTAAGGAGTTATTCCTTCAGCAATATGTATTTGTTATTGAATGGACATAGTAACTAATGTCTGCTGTTTGACTCGCAGAGACACGCAGCCTCAAAGACCCAGAGCAGGTAGAGAATCTGCAGGACCAGTCCCAGGTGTTGCTAGGTCAGCACATCCATTCAGTATACCCCAGCCAAAGTGCCAGGTAAGCCTGCTGTAACTCTCTCTCTCTCTCTCTCTCTCTCTGACAGACTACAAAGCTCTTCAAACATAAGAACATCTGGAACGTTTGAAGTTAGTCATATAAAAGCTGGAATAGAAACATGAAGTTCACTCCCCTTTGTTCTTGTCCATCAAGGTTCGGGAGACTGTTACTTCTGCTGCCATCCCTCCACTTTGTGAGCTCTGAGAAAATAGAGCAGCTGTTCTTTCACAGGACCATTGGCAGCACACCCATGGAGAAGCTGCTGTGTGACATCTTCAAAAACTAAACAGGCATCAAGGGAAGCCGAATGACACCTGCTAGGAAAACACAAAAAAACCAGCCCTCAAGCAACATGTTTTCTGGTTGTATATTTCACATTTTCTGGTTATGACTTCAGCAAATTCAACATAATAGCCCATTTTTCACTGAAGACATTTTGAAATATCACAGTATGAAAAGCACAGGCATAAATAATAAAATTTATGATGACTGAATTCCATTTAGCTGCTTCAGTTTCAGGGTCCTGGTATTGTGCATGCTGGCTTCCTGTCACACTGTTATTGCTTACTGGGGCACCCATTAACATTTGTGGCATTCTAATTAAATAATCATACAGTTTTTGTTCACTTATTATTGCACCATTTTGTTATAAACAACCACGGGCTTACTGAAGTATTTTGTATTGGTACTTAGTTGCAAGGAAAAGCATTTTTATTATAGTATATAAAAATTAAGACGTGTATTTTGAATGTAAGTATTTGTCCTAAATAAAAAATATGGAAATTTTGTATTTGCTGTATTTAACAAGTGTGTTCATCTGTAGTCATTTTTCCATCCTTTGTGTGGTTTTACAGAAACAGAAGAGAACACACAAGATATATTACAAAAATAGGCTACAAAGAACACTACACAGAATATCTCTGGTAATTATATTAATATTATTTAGAGCCTGGCCAGTACATCATAACAGCTGATATTGGCTAATTTTAGCTTATTACAGATATATTGGCAATGATGTATATGTCAGAGAATATGTAACAAGAAATTGCAGCAGAGATATGCTTAAGGTAATTTAGAAACCAGAGAGCTCTGACAAGTTTATTTTCCAACTGTTAACTATCTCACTTTGTACAAATCTTGGTCACAATTCTTTAATAACCACATTTTTGGGATCCTTATCAAAACTGTGGTTATTAAAGAACTATGACCAAAAACGGAGAAGTAACTTTTTTATTTTAACTCTCAAACATTGATATTGGCCTCAAAAATAGATGGCTAAATGAGCTATATAAAAGTCAGGATCAGCAGTTTTCCTGGATACTGATGAGCGTCCTTGGGGAACTTTCCAAAATAAATAGCCTACATTTGACAGTGGAAGTCAGCACAGTAACATTTGTCTGCAAAAATATCTGAAACGGGAGACCATGTATGTCCTGGACTGGAAACTCCAGCTGGGCTACAGGAACATTAGGTGGCGGTAATGAGCACATTTACCGAAGGACACGAGCCGTCGGTAAACACCGAGAAGAAGAGTTGCAACAAAAACACGGAAGAACTTTACGCAAGCTAAACCAGGCGGTTTTGGCTGACATCTACAGCGGAGACTGATAATTAATATGAAGTTGCTTTAAATAAGAAATAACAGTTATTTTACCTTAACAATGTTTAGCAAGTCGTATCAGCTGCTCCCTCAGAGGGACTCCTCCAGTCCGAGGACTCCTGGCTTGTTTGTGGACGCTGATGGCTTCACACAGCGCGGCTATCACGAAGGACTTTCATTTGACAACATGCCCAATGTTTCTGAGAACGACTTCACTGGTAGGTGAACAACGTATAACATTACGTCGATACGGCGGGCTTAAACAGACCAGCCTCAAATAATCTAATAAAATAATAATATTTCCCGTTAACTGTCTAAATATGAGTGGTTTACCATTTATGATCAATGTCGTTAAGGTGTTGTTACTGCGTAATCCATCATGTGTTTTTGTTTTAACGTCACCTTAACTTTATTGCCCCCAAGGGAAACGTGTCTTGCAGCCAGGTGAAACACAAAACGCACTCACAGACTTAAACATAAAACATGATCAAATATATAAAACGTATGATAAAAATATGTACAGGATGTGCCAAAATCCACCATAGCATTGCACTTAATAAAAGTTGGAGGATTTGCATGAGGCAGATTAAAAACAAAACAGCACGGTCAAAATTGCAGAGGATGAGATATCCTGAAATTTAGTCCCTAGGATGAGTGAAGCTCCAAAAACACTGGATCCCACACTTCCCAAAAACGTAATTCAGTAGGATGTTTCCTGGGGCCGTTCCTGCCTGGTAAAACCACATCTTTCAAACTCTACACCCCCAGTTTTTAACGCAGGCTTTCTGTTCAAATTGTGTGTTCTCCAAGCCCAAGTTGAGATCATTCAAATTATGTCATTTGAGTAATTTTCTCAGACTTTAGAAAGCTCCCTTTCAAGCCACAGACGACATCATACAACCGTTTTTACAGGCTGGGTATGATGAGTTTACTGAAAATACCCTTAGTCTGAGACTCTTTTTTTTTTGTTTGTTTCTTTTCTTGAAGATACCTCCCAAGGATGGGTGTCCTGGATTTGCAACCTGATTGTCATCTTCCTCATCTACATCTGCACTTTTATAACATTTCCTATAACAGGATGGTTTGTACTGAAAGTAAGCTGAAATTGTCACCCATCAGATACTCCCACAGCATGTCCACTCACTTGTTGAGAATAAAAACAACCAACTGACGCATTTTGTTCGTAGACGGTGCCTAACTACCAAAGGATAGTAGTGTTTCGTCTGGGTCGAGTTTGTCCTCCAAAGGGCCCTGGTATTGTCCTTGTGCTGCCTCTCATTGACCAGTGGCAGAGAGTGGACCTGCGCACCCGTGCTTTCAACATCCCTCCGTGCCAGGTAAACCACGATACTCAAGTTCATCATTAGTTAGCTGTTGTGATGGAGAACTTGTCCTGAGACACTGAAAAATAGCTGTGGTCAGGAGTAGTTTCCCTCACATTCTACAGGTTTTTTACATAAAGTCTTAACTATACAAACTTATACTAAAAAGACTTAACTTTGGAAGGTACTTGTTTTGTCTCAGACTGCTGAAGCCTCATATAAGCTTCAGATAAACTTTGAATACATTTTTGCACAGAAGGAGAACTCTGGAGCTTTCCATTGAAAGTGCATTAGGAAGGGATCTCTTAATGGCCAGTATGAACAGGAGGAAAGATTACAGAAAGCAAAATCTGTTTCAATGTTCATATGGGGGGCAGACTTGTGAATCTATCCTTTAAGTTACGTTCCTGAACATGAAACAGCTTTTATTGGTTAAGATGCTTAGAGGTTTGCAGTTAAATGTATTCTGTCTGTGTGGACCAGGTATTCTCTTGTATATGAGCTTTTCTGATATGACATTATATTGTGTGTGATTTACTTTGTCCTGCAGGTGGCACTATTAGTGCACTGTTGATCAGTGTGAAATTGGAGATAGTAAACTGACACTGGGATACTCTGAATAGTGTGTGACAGCACCTGTTGATACTTAAAGTTGAAACCTTACACTGCCTGCAGTTTATTTTGAAAATATTTTAATTCCAAATATAAAGTGATCAGTGTTAGGTCCAGCACTCCTATAAAATGTAATTCTGCTACTGTAGGTGACCACTCGGGATGGCGGTGTGTTGTCAGTGGGGGCAGACATCCAGTTCAGGATCTGGAACCCCGTCATGTCTGTAGTATCAGTCCAGGACCTGAACGCCTCATCCAGGATGGCGGCACAGAATGCTTTGACCCACAGCCTGGACAAGAAGACTGTCAGGGAGATCCAAACTGAGAGAGTTAAACTGGGAGAATATCTCGGGGTGAGACTACACTGGAGCTACTTTCTGCTGGCTTTTCACTGCATCATGTCTTACATACTTGCATAACCTTTCTTGCTCTGTACAGATGGACATAAATGAGTTGACTCGGCACTGGGGGCTGGAGGTGGACAGGGTAGAGCTTACCCTGGGCTCTCTACTTAAAGCACCAGATGAAGGCCCCTCTGGACCCTTCATCCTGCCTCCCTCTGTGCCTGGACTGGAAGGCCTCACTGGCCCCATTCAGCAGTTGGCCATGCACTTTCTGGGCCACAGTGGCAGTTCACAGCCTCAACAAGGTATGCCCCCACACACACACAATTGTTTGTACAAAAACAATGTACCCATTATGATAATGTTGTGTAATACATCTGTGGCTTTTACTCCTCAGAAGACAGCATAACTTTTACAGACGAGCTCAGCAGTATCCCTCAGTCAGTTATGGCCACACCAGGTTCTGTTGAAGAGCTGCTCGGCAGGTTCGAGCTCCTGCTCTCTGAAACTTTGGTCCACCAGGTTGGGGCCTGCTTCCAGTTTGACATAATCTCGGAAGATGGACAACATCACAGTTACTATGTGGATTTGAGCCAAGGTGATGTTTCATATATTGCTGTAAATATGTCACAATTCATTGAGATAATTCCAGCAACTGAATGCAAGTTGTGCTAAATCTGTCTGATCATGCTCTATTTTTTTGTGGTCAATAGAAACAAAAGTACAGTTACATAAATCTCAAATATCTCCATTGCTCTGTGTGCGGTCTGCAGGTAGTGGTGCAGCTGGAGCAGGGTCCTTGTGCAGAGAGCCAGATGTGACACTGAGTATGAGTGACAGCGACCTTCTAGCCATGTTCCAGGGCGGGCTGCGGCCATTTGCAGCTTACACCAGTGGCAGACTTAAAATCCAGGGAGACGTTAAGACTGCCATGAAGCTGGAAGAAGTCATAAAGCTACTTAAGAAATAGCGATCATGGTAGCATTTGTATATGTGTTTATTAAAACCTTAATTTTAAATATAAAGTACCTATTTTCATGTATTCACTGATAACGTTTGTTATAAACTGATTTCTGTTATGACCTTGTCTTTCTTCACAAATCAAAGCAAATGCTTTCTTGGTCGAGTAATTCACCACCAAACTTTCTGAAGGTCTATAGGCCTTTTATAAAATATTCAGTAAGTAACACAGCTCAACATACACATACATACTGTATTGTATTAGTCTCTGAAGTTCAACTGGAGAACCTTGATCAGCACAGCAAGGGGGGCTGACTATTTAGACCAGCCTCCTTCTTTTGCACCAGATGTCCCTGCGAGAGCCGGAGTAGCTGCTGAAGGTAGAGCAGAGTGAGCATTTTCGTCGTCAGGATGGCCAAGTGGAGTTTGTGGCGCAGCCCTGTGACACTGCCTGTGTCCTGGATAGAAGAGCTGACAGCAACAAGTATGCGCTGCAGCAGCAGTATGCCGGTGGTCAGACAGACATACTCAGAGAGCAGCAGCATTGTCAGGCCTTTCGGTGAGATTCCAGGACTGTGGAAGAATGGGGTGGCCAACTTGTACAATTTTTGGAAACTGGATGGCTTTAGAAACCTTCACCGCATCATGTTGCAGAACTTCAACACTTTTGGACCCATTTACAGGTACGGAAGGCAAGGCGGTTTGCATAAATCTTAAATAAAACAATAAAATAACTGCATGACACTAATTGTCTCCTGTTTATCTTAAGTAAATAACATAAGTAGACAAAACAAATAACTGAATTATGTCACTAGTTTGAAACTATTTTCTAGTCCAAATATTTTTGTTAAATATCTGTGACTGACAATCCACAAGGTCATGTTTTCTAAAAACTGAAGCTGATATGGCATTTTCACCCCTTTTTTCTTTCTGCATGTTCAGAGAAAAAATAGGGTATTATGAAAGTGTAAATATCATCAATCCTGAAGATGCTGCCATCCTGTTCAAAGCGGAGGGCCATTACCCTAAAAGGCTGAAAGTTGAAGCATGGACATCATACAGAGACTACAGGAATCGCAAATATGGAGTTCTACTAAAGTATGTGCTATTATTATCCCCTTCTACCAGTATAAATTCTGTTTTACCAATATTTTTTACACTTTGATGGAACCAAAGGTTTTATTAAGTGCTACAAGACGAAGAAGTTACCTTGCTAGTTTAAGTTTACATCCAATCTTCCCACAGGAATGGAGAAGACTGGAGATCAAACCGTGTGATTCTCAACAAGGAGGTGATTTCTCCGAAGGTGCTGGAAAACTTTGTGCCTTTGCTGGATGAAGTGGGCGAGGATTTTGTGGCCAGAGTTCACAAAAAGATAAAGCGAAGTGGCCAGAACAAATGGACCACTGACCTTTCTCAAGAACTCTTTAAATATGCACTAGAGTGTAAGACTGACTTTTATCTCTCTTGATATTGAAGTATAAGTCTTTGTCAGTCTTTTCAATCTTTGTCTCATGTTTACTCTGTCCTACACAGCGGTGAGCTCGGTGCTGTACGGAGAGCGTCTGGGTTTGATGCTGGACTACATTGACCCTGAAGCTCAAAATTTCATTGACTGCATCACCCTCATGTTTAAGACTACCTCACCCATGCTGTACATACCTCCTGCCCTGTTGAGGCAGATTGGAGCAAAAGTGTGGCGGGACCATGTGGAGGCTTGGGATGGGATCTTCAACCAAGGTAGGACTCAGAGAACAACCAGGATGAACATTTTAAGTATTGTTTTGATTTGATTGGCATCACAAGGTCGTCAGTTCTGTTATTTGAAAATTACATTTTCTATTTTTATGTTTGTACTGTATATGGTGGAGTTTCTTATTTCATTAATATCCTTTTTGTGCCTCAGCGGACCGCTGCATTCATAACATCTACAGGCAGTTACGTCAGGAAACTGGCACTCCAAAGAAATACCCGGGAGTGCTGGCTAGCCTGCTCATGCTGGATAAGCTGTCCATTGAAGACATCAAGGCCAGCATCACTGAGCTAATGGCCGGAGGAGTAGATACGGTAAAAAAGAAAATGACTAAACTCATCTATTTTCCAGAATATGACTTTTTTTCAGCTTTTTAAAGACTCTTCTAATTCTGTTTGTGTGTTTCAGACTTCTATAACGCTGCAGTGGACATTGTATGAACTAGCCAGGCAGCCCAACCTCCAGGAGGAGCTGAGGGCGGAGGTGGCTGCAGCCCGGGCTGAAAGCCAGGGAGACATGCTGGAGATGCTGAAGCGGATTCCACTGGTCAAAGGAGCTTTGAAGGAAACACTAAGGTGAAAAAAATGCCAGATATACAATGCTATTAATAATACTGTAGAGGTGTCAGACAGTAGATTATAGGTGCATCAACTCCTAGATTGTTATTTTCTTCCGATCCATTCTACAGTCCAAAATGCACCTTGTGCTGTGTGAAATAAGACAGCTGCCGCCTCTCATTTCCTTTATCAGAAATGCAGATTCCATAATTGTTTAGGAAATAGGTTGCCTCTTTCAGATTTGTAGTAAAATGTTTTTCCACTAACACATAGTTGTTCTGAAAATTACCTTTTGTAATTTTCCCAATTCTGCCATCTACTAGCACTAAATTTGTCATTTAATATAGAATTTTCACTTTGATCCCTCAGGTTACACCCAGTTGCAGTGAGCTTGCAAAGATACATAGCAGAAGATATCATTATTCAAAACTACCACATCCCAGCTGGGGTAAGTAAAAAAATATAAATCATCTGATCATGTTTTTGTATTTAAGTATTGTTGCGTTTTGCACAGTGTAGGGGCACTGCTTACCTTTTTTCTGTTATGTGTTTGTGTTTAGACTCTGGTCCAGTTAGGACTGTATGCAATGGGCAGAGACCCCAAAGTGTTTTTTCGTCCGGAGCAGTATCAGCCCTCCCGCTGGCTGAGGACAGAGATGCACTACTTCAGGAGCCTGGGCTTCGGCTTCGGCCCCCGTCAGTGTTTAGGACGCAGAATAGCTGAGGCAGAGATGCAAATCTTCCTTATCCATGTGAGTTATACAGAGAATAAAAAGGAGTTTCACTGTATTCTGTGGCTCATTCCCCACAGCATATAAACTTTGTGCATTATCTTCTGTCTTTGCAGATGCTTGAGAACTTCAGAGTGGAAAAACAGCGCCACGTGGAAGTGCAGAGTACCTTTGAGCTCATTCTCTTACCAGAAAAGCCTATAATATTGACTTTGAAGCCTCTAAATACTAGTCGGCAACACCAAGTTTGAGAGAAAATTGTGGTGCATGATAAGTCAGGCTCATATAGCCCTTTATCACAGTTAATTGTAAAGGGCTTCACTAAGCACCACAATATAAACACCAAATAAAATCTACCCACCTTGGATGCTGATGGAGAGCAAGAAAAAAAAACAGGAAAGAAAAAAAGCCAAAAATGTGCATGAACAAATTACCTCAGTAATCCCATAACTAGTGAAGTAATTATATGTACTGTACATTACTGTACATTACTTAGTGAGCAATTTGAATAATGGTGTAAATGTATAGTCTGTGTGTGTGTGTGTGTGTGTGTGTGTGTGTGTGTACGTGTGTGTACAATATATTGAAAAACCTGGAATGTACAGAAACGTTATGCCATCTGCACATGGCAAAAGTATTTTAAAATACCCATCTATATAAACCAGTGATGAATAAAACAATACAACAGATTCAAAATATGTCTTGTAATATGTCATTTTATTACAAATTTTAATATCTAAATATATTTATCAAATGAAAATATCTTATTTGGAACATTAAAGCAAAGAAAACTGTGTGTATGTTTAGTCTGGGTCAGCAGTTCAGTAGTTAGTTTTCAGGTCATTTTACAGCCTTCTGCTTCCTCTGTCTGCTTTTCTGATACAATGATTCTGATGCCAACCTCTGTAAGAAGCAGAAATCATTCCATGACAAATACTTTATGAAATAATTACACACAGCGCAGTATGTGTTATGTAAAATGAAGGCTAACTGCACTCAACTGACCGAAGGAACGTTGTGAAGGATTGTGGTGGATGTCCGGACAAAGCCATGCCTGTGCTCACTCAGCTTGGTCAACATTTCTTGTTTCTGTCTCCCCCATAATTTAGAGTTCTCCTCCAGCTGGATAACACGCAAACAACGGCAAAGCATCCACTTAACCATGACTGAAAAATGGAGCAGTGACTCAATAAGTCCATGAAACATACAGTACAAGAGTATCACATTTTTTTGTATTTTCACCTGAGCCTCGAGTGTTTGGACTCTTGCCTCAGCCTTCTCCAGTTTGTTCAGTAAACTCAGTCGCTCCTTCAGTGGCAGTGCGTCTTTTGTCTGAGGGGGACATGACACAGGTCAATTTGGGATTTCAGTAACTGCAAGACAAAATGTGGATAGTACAATAATTTTCCTCAAGACACATCTTTACTGTGGGCTGTAGTATCCTCAGACACTTTACTCTGATGAGAGTTTTGCACCATTTTCACATCACACTGTTTGAATACTGGTTTTGAATGTGCAGGAGTACCTGTGCTGACTGCTGTATAATGACTGTAGCAGGCTGCTGGCGAATCCTGTCCAGTTCTTCTCTGAGACGAGTGTTTTCTGCTGCCAGGGCCGACTCTATCTCTTCCTTTCTGTGGTCAGTCTCACCTGCACAGCATAAAGAGATGTTTTGGCTACTGCGAATGTTTTTGGTGAAAACAGATTCCCTGTTCCTCACCTCACTGAGTCTCACCTACCTCTTTGCTGTTTCACCCCCAGCCTTTTGTCACCACGCTGTTTATTCTTCTCTCTGAGGTTGCCATCTAATGCCTTCTCCATCTTCTCAATGACCTGAAAAATCAGGATGGCACAAGTGTACAGGACATTATTCTAACACATACATTTCGAGCTGTTTTTCATAGAAAGAAGCATTCCCTGCTGTGAAATCAGACATTGTAGCTGACTGTTCGCCTTTTCCTGCTGTTTCACTGTGGCCTCCAAAGTCGCCATCTTTGCCAAGCAACTCCGGTGGCTCTGCAGCTCCTCCTCCTCCTGCTGGTGGACTCTCTGAAGTTTTAGTAGCTCCTTCTCACTGTCGTTCTTCTGTACAACACACGAAAGGAAGACAGAGCAGTAAACTACATAAACACTTCATCTACACGGACATGAATTTTAGAAGTGTAATTTGTGTAATGTGTGTACGTGTATCTTGCAACCTTGATCAGGTCATTCTGCAGTTGTTGGATCCTGTCCCTTTGCGACACAGCCTTACTGGTCTCACTGGCCAGCTTGAATTTCAGAGAGGCTTCAAAAAAAAAAAAACAGAAGGACAAATCTGGGTAATGATACACGTGTCTGTTATTTGTGCAGATTGTTATAGGCATAGGAATGTGCTGTTTTTTTGGGCTACATTTATATGTTGAAATCAGTTCATGTAAGATGAGAATAAGCACTTGATCTGTAAAGTATGAAACTTAAGTTGCAAAATTTAGAACGATACACATGTCAACAATAATGATCAAAACACCCATCAATAAAGCTTTTGAAATGGAATGGATCTTCTGTTGGATGGGACTTAAATCTAGTCCCTTTGCTTTGATGCCAGCAGAGAGACCTTCAGGAACATCCCGTCACTGAGGTTCACAAACTGTCCTTCAGGAGATAAGGGATGTACTACCCACAGAGCTTATCGGGGTCCGTGGCCTAAATGAGCTGCCTTATCACAAAACGGCACAGTGTGCTTGGGAATAGACACTCGCAAGGATTAGCAAACACACAGTGAGCCACCTTCCACATCACTACTTCATCTGCCAATGAAATGCCCTCAAATCCATAACAACATGGACTGAAGGCTCAACAACTGCTGGCTGGATAGCAAACTTTCTGACATTTATTATATTTTTTCTACATTTGATCTCAACTTTTGGTGAGCGGAAAGAATGTTTTGGTTCAGGCTCATTTTAAGACAGGATGCTAATGAATGGGTAATATATGGTTGAGTAATTCACCATTTTGCTCTGCTGTGGTTTACCTATGCGGTCAGCAATCTCAGCCTTGGTCATGACGTCGATGTCTGTGTCACCCAGCAGATCTCGGCCAAGGTCCTGGTGCAGAGACAGATCAATGCGGAGCTGGCTGTTCTCTGCCTCCAACGTCACTACCTGTGTCCTCAGCGCTATGATGTCTTCTGCCATCTTGCTCATGGCTGAACGATAGTTTTCCACCTCCTGATGGAGAGATGTGGACGGCCCTTTAATGCTAAGCCCCTGTAGAGCCCATAGCGAATCTGTACAAGTTTCAGTTTCAAGAGTGCCATCAAGGTTGGTGTAAAGAGCAAAGATGACTAAAAACTATCCCCCCAATGGAATACCGCAGTGTCATTTTTAATAAAATAGCCAGAAACAGTGACTGGTTGCCTTATGCACAACAAAGAACAAAAATGGCACAAAATATTCCCATGAACCTGGTGGGATAAATTCGACGCCGAGTAGTTCTATGCGATCACCACCACTAGATGTCTCTTCAGCCCCACATCTCTTAGTAGAGTCCTTCAGGATGTAGTCAACAAGACATTTCTGTATACTAAGACAATTTAAAAACACCCAACAGCAAATACATATTGCATGTACAGTTTGTCACAAGGAGGCTCAGTGCCTCAATGAATAATTGATTTCTCTTGGTTTCGGATAAGCACATAACATGAGAAATGGGACATAACTGGAAGCCAAAAGAGAATATTATGCCATAAAGTGTAATGTTCCTGTAATCGATTGCCTTAGGTTTGGGTACCACACTGAATTCATGACTCCGGCTCTTCAAATCCAAAGGGGCAATAACACCCTGTCCTGTGAAGGTCTTTTGTCATGGCAGCTTTAACCGGGGGATTTTGGATAAATCCTACTCGTGCATTCACAAAGCCGCCATCCTGTGAAAGCCCATTTGCTGAACTGCAGAGGCAAAACTCATGCCAAATTCATGAGAGTATTTCAGCAAGACAGTCTAAAAAAAAACAACTAAATTGAACTAAAATCTTTGAAAATGATTTCTTGTATATTTTGTCATTTCTCTTCATATTCTTCTTGTCCTTCTTTCCCTTTGAAAATTCCTCACTGACTTTAGCTTCCTGGAAAGCAATCAGAGCTGCTTTCCGAGTATTACATTGTTGCAGCGCTCTGTTATCAAGACATGTCTCTGTGTAAGGCATGTGCATGTTGTCTAGCAGCTCGTATGCACTCATTGTTCTCTGCGCTGCCACATTCTCCTCTATCACATTGAACAGAAGGAGATTGAATGGAGACTGAGAGCAGGGTCCAGCTGCATGTATGAGGGGGGCGACGATTAGGGGATTCCAATCTCGGATGGTGTGGTTGTGACTCCCATGGGACACAGGGGTGAAATTGAGCATCTAATTGAAAGGGCAGGGACGAGGTGACAATCATGACTGTAGATGAGATGGTGTCTCTGCTGGGGGGCCCCACAGGCATGATGGGAAGGACGGCACCCCATGATGAGTCTGGAAAGTCCCATCATGTGTCAAAAATAAAAGGGGAGTCTCTGTCTTTGCCTGTGAATACTGGAGGTTCCCTCCCCTCTCTGTGATTTGAAGACATTAAAAAGGCCTTGCTGTCATACATACATACATACTTTTAGGCCAATTGTATCACAGACAGAAGGCAGCTAGATTGAACTGTGAGGATGTGATATTTTATTAGGTTTTTCCAAACCATTAACATTATGATAATGTATGTACAGTAGTATTATACAGTAAATGTATGCACTGTCACTATGAAATCAATCAATTAATACCCAGGTCTCTGCCTTTCTATCATTTAATTTATTCAAATCTACATTAATTAACATATAACCTACATGGATAAACGTATGCAATTTTGGCCAGTCCTCAGATCTAAGCAGTGAATTTAAATAAGTAAACAAAATTATGAAGAAAACGTCACAGCTAAAGGGAGAAAAATGTCAAGATATGCATAAATAACACCCTGGCACAAGTTTCAACCTCATCAACTCAATCCTCCTTCAGTGCAGTTAGTCTGAGAAATGTTAATCTGTTCTACTATCTGCTATTTTGCCACACAACTGTGTGTGACGGCTTCAGCATACCGTCCCACATCTCACCGGCCTTCCCATATCACTGTTCACTAACTAAACGTGACAGTGGGGGTTGCTTCACTGATTGATTGAAGAGTTTAGGTATCGATTATGTCTAATCACCTTAGTTTGGAGGTCGCTGATCTCCGCCATGTGGGGATCATCCTCAAAGTAATGCAGAGAGGGTCTAAGGCATGAACACATTTAATAAAAATAACTCATTAGACAAATTAATCCATAAAAATCTTTGTTTCAGTCTTACTAAAATATTATTCATTCAACGATCTTCAAACTACATCCATGCTTCTCACACGTACTTGTCTGTCTCACCGTTTATGTGGATGATGTACTTGATAGGTGTGGTTTATGTTGGGTTTGTTGGCCTGTGTAGCCTCTGGCCTCTCAGCTGGTCCCTCCTGTTCTTGTTGGGCTGCTCTGTGGAGCTCAGTCTTCGCTCCCTTGAAAGGGTACCGGTATTTTGGTAGGATCTGTGCCAGGGCATCATGGGATGGGAGGTCATATCCATCCTTCTGAAGCTGAAGAGGAAATATTGTTTTCATTGAGAAACTCCACACTGATCTAAAAAGTGTCTCATGACAAACATCACTTTTAACAATAATGTTCTGGTTCCTGTCTCCAGGAACGCAGGCCCTCTTTAATTATTCAAAAAACATACTTAACATTGTTTTATCAGCTTGATACATCATGACTTTTCAGAATTTAATGAGAATTACTTATATACATGATTTTGAACTGATGCTATGTTTCAGAAGTACACTATAGAAAATGAAACATTAATTCTGTTTGGGGTCTCAGAGACCCAAGCTGTAAAACATGTTTAAATACAATAGATTTTCACATGCTCTATATCTGTGACTGGTGTTGACATCACTTTTTGGCAGAGCTATCACTCCCAAATCCCAAATTAGTCTATTCATTTGTTCATAAGGGGTCTAACAGGGAGTTCGACCTCTGCGGGGTCTATTTGACCCCGCACAAGTAACACCACCTTCATCAAATCTGCAAGTCTGGTTTGAGCCTACATATTGGGTTTCAACTTGATTGATTTTTCAATTATTGTCATTATTAGTACACACACAGCAGTGGGGTCTGGGGGATCCTAAACCACGAGGAAGTAAAGCCAATTTCAACAACACACATGGGTTAAATACACAACAGAAACCACAAGCAAGAAGCATTACCTTGGCAAATGTTGGCTGTTAGTTGTACAAGATAAAATGCTTAACAGTCTTCCATAACAATGTGGGAGGACTACTGTAAATGACATCTGCAATGAGAACCTTAAATCTATCAGTTGTGTTTTTACAGAAAACGAAAGCTTTTATCCAAAAAACATTGTATTTATGACCCCTCAATACTCACCGTGCTTCTGTGTGGCCTACCTTTTCAGCTCTTGAATATAAAGGCTGTTACATCACTATGCATACAGTACCCACTCTATAACAAGAGAGCTCTTAGTCAGTAGCCCTAAAGTCCTTCAGGTATGAGCCCTGCATATACAATGTACACTGTCAATGATCGCGGTTGCCAGGCAGCACAAATTCAAAGAAATGACATGAAATGGAGTCATTATCTATTATCTTCCTACAGGCTCTCCCTCCGACACAAATACCTCCACACTGTCAGAGCCTACCTACCTTTATAGCTGCAGGGTTGCTGAGTGATTTTGTCTTTTTTGAGGCCTTCATCCAACAGAAAGTGTCCAGAACAGAAGAGTGAACTCGTAACTGACGGTGGATGTGAAAGTTGGAGTTCTGTCACCAGGTGAGAACAATCATCCTGTATCCACAACACAAACCGTAGCAACTTTCAGGCCAATGACAGGGACTCCTGTTATGTACAAAATACTTTAGTATCATATTTAACAGAGCTCAAAGCAAAACAATAGAACGCACTTTATCCCTATTTTGCAGTGGTGGAAAGCAACATTTACTCAATCACTGTACATGAGGTACTTGCACTTATAGCAATTCCATTTAGTGCTACTTAGTACTTCTACTCCACTACATTTTGGAGGCAAATATTGCACTTTTTACTCCACTATATTCATGTGACAGCTTTAGTCACTGGGTACCTTGCAGATTCACACATGTAATATATTGAAGTACGGTTCTTGTCTTTCACTTTAACAATATAAGTCAGTTTCTCCGAAGCAAAACAGGCTGCAAGTTCCTTTGTCCACATTCCTTTCAGAAGGTATGTAAATATTTTTCCACAAGAGTCTGAAATTAGCAATGATTGCTCCAAAGTAACAACTGATTGTAATAATACAATTAATCTTCTGGGTAAATTCCTTAATGTACCCTTTTACTCAGACTCAGATTATTAATATAAAATGTAATAAATTATGATGCATAATTATAGATTAAGCTACCAATCAGTATATGAAGTAGTAGCCCCACCTTTACCAGCTGCAACATTAAAGTGATGCTTACACATTAATGCATCACTAATAATAATAATCCAGTAATATACTGTACATTATTCTGAAATGGGCCATTCTGTACAATGAATACTTTTACTTTTGGTACTTTAAGTGTATCTTTATGCTAAAACCTTTTTTACTTTTACTTAAGGGAAATTCTGGATGAAGGGCTTTTACTTGTAACAGTATTTCTGCACTGTACTTTTATTTAAGTAAAAGATCAGACTACTTCTGCCTCTGTTGCGCTTTTGTATGTTAGCGTTATGAAAACAAAATCAAACCTTGTGTTTATGCCTGGAAGCAGCGTGCATCAATCAATGGAATCAAAGGGAGGTTCCTGCTCAGTAAATACCAGCCCCCACATGAATTCTGTCTTAGCCTGGATAATCAGATTGATGGGGACTGACTAATGATTTGTAAGTGACATGCTGTGCTGCACCTGTGGCTCCCTCTGAGCATTTATTCCCAGCTTCGATCAACTCACTGAGAGTCCGATGTCAAATCACTAATACTGTGCAAAAGAAATATTTCATTTCAGCAAGAGGAGTTGAATTTAAATTGTAAAATAATTAAAAACACACACAAAAAAATAGGGTGGGTTTTGGGAAAACAAAACAAAATACAAACAAACATATTTTAAACTAGAAGTAACTACACGTGTTAATTTATGGTTGAGGCCCTTTGGATTATCTGAAATCTGCATTGTCACAAAGATGTAAACAGGGCTGTTTTTATTAGCTCATGAAAAGTTGATACATGAGCTTTAAGCCTTTAAGTGACTGGATTGTTGTGCGTGCACTTCTTCCATGTTTCCATTGTGCATTAAATGTGCTATATACTGTAAATGAAGTTTAACTTGCCTTAGGTGTGTATGGGCACATGCTTATATGCAAATGTAATTGGAACCTTCAATAGCATGGATCAATAACTCCCTTGCTTGGGTAACTCATTAGCGGTGAAGGCTGGGATAGACAATCATTGATGGCACAAGATCTGATTGAGACTAAATGATAAAAGTGGGGGCAGGGAGGAAGAGTCATCAGTGATCTACAAGACTGTGCCTGGCACTCACTTTATAATCTCCATATACACTTGATCTGCATCTGGTGGAAACAATGTAAAAATATGTTCTGTTGAATACATATGAGAGGTAAACAGTGAACTTCTTAAACCTGACAGTAATACCATGCATTAAGCAAACTGCTCTGCCCTTTCGCATTAGTTTTAGCAGGCAATGAGTTGTGTTGGACACAAATCAGCTCAGCAAAACAGCTGGGTGCAATGGAAAACAACTCTGAGAATTAATTCAGTACTACAGTAACAACCATCTGCATGAATATCTCAGTTACAGCTCTGCATATAAAAATCCTACTCTGTTCAGTTTAGATAAATATTTTCCTAACAGACTACTTTAATTCATGATAAATAATTCACTTGATGCTTGCAGCTATGTGCTCTGCTAGAAGACATAATCTCTTCTAATCCAACAAGGGAAAACCTGTACAAGTGAAAACACTTCCCGGAGAGTCTAATATCACATTATCATGTATGAGATTGCCCGACAAATTTACAAAATCCTCAGAACAAAATAATTCATATTCACATGTTGTGCTTTGCAGTCACTGCTCATGTTCAGAATACCTCCGACCCTGTTACATATAATCTGTGGAGAGCTGAGGAGGGGAATGGGATGTGTGCTGTGTGTCCCCATGCAGGACAGTGTCGCTCTGTGGTCTGGGCTTTCTGTAACATCATCAGAATTCAGCACACAGCCTACAAAATGCAGCAAATGGGCTCTTCATTGGAGTGACAGCTCTGGGTCTGCTGCTACACAGAGCTTCAATTAGCCTGCCAGAGCAAAGCAGCTCCCAGGAGCTTTCTCTATACCTTTCCTGTCCACCACCTTTTATTTTTTCCCTTCAGTCCTTCATCTGACCCAGACTTCACTCCTTTTTTTTTTTTTGCCACTTTTCCCACATTTGACCTGAGCATCCACCCTGTCCTTCTTTCTTATAAGAGCAATGTCCTCCTCAACCCTCCCATGCCGCCATCCACACGTAACAAGACGAGTGGAAATACTTGTAGTGTGCTAATGGACACAGAGGTAAAAGGGGTGTTGGACAACTGAAGACAATTGAAGCAGAAAGGAGAAAAAAAAACAGAGAAAAGAAAATGTAACACAGCTGGAATTCAGGGCTGTTGGGTTCCTCTTTTATGTCTGTGCTGCTGCAGTGGAGATCTTAATCAAGAAATAATGAGATTAGAAGAGAGAAGCAATAGTTAAAGTTCTGCTTATGTTTAACCAAATACATTTCTCGCTTTGTAGCACTACAAGTATTATACAGTTTTGATCCCTCATAATTATACATTGTGTTCACCTAGTGATTGGAGATGGAGATGTGAAAACATTTGGTTTTACACAGAAGATATGCTGGGAACTTTTCTAAAAGCCTGCTCATTAATATTGATATCCAGTAAAGACACATGTTGCATGAGATAATAACTATACCTTGTACATATTTATTATTATATTACACAGTTATTATAGATTATTATTATTAAGATATGCAAAGATGAAAATGTCATGTTCAAATAAAGTTTTTAAAATGCAAAGAATTGAACTGAATTACAATCATGACAGTGACTGTTACATTTTTGTCATACTAACCTGACCTGCATAATTTATACAATGTACACACCAAACAATAAAAGGCATCATTAATTGTAGCACTCAATTATATCTGGGAAAATTCCCATTCAAATTTTAATTCAGTCAAATTGGTAATAATTGATCTGCATTCAGGCTCTACACGCAGTAACATTAAATCATGCTAAATTGAATTTCAGCTAATTGTTGTTTCAACCAGCTGTGACTAAAATGTGTCTTGTGGCACCAAAAAATTTAATTACAGGGTTCCCCTGAGAAAATTAGATTTTGCTCCGTTTGTAATCATATCTGTGCCCTGTCAGTAAAATAAAATCACATCTGCAGTGAGCCGTTATGTGCGTATAAAGGTTTTTAAAATAGGGCAACAGAGAGAGCGACACGGTGAGAGGAGGGATGGAGAGGTGTGTGTCAAGGGCAACATGCAGCTTTGACTCAAGGACGCGTGAGGCTGACAGCCAATGCCACTCCTTATGAGGTCCACACACAGGGAGAGCAAAGCCAAGGATTATCAGTAAATCAACGTCTGTCAATTACGGTTATGCTGCCATGAAACCACAGTGCTCCATAAACAAATGGGGCACGCACGTAAAAGCAGGGTCTGCCTCAGGGATAATGAATAGTGAGGGTGAATGAGTGCATCCAAACACACAGCTCAGTAACAACAGGGGGGTGGCGGAAATAAAGCTAAAATATGACCTCCAGATTTTAACAAACCACACATACATTGAACCCTAAGACAGTAGTAGTGAGTGTTACCGAATTGTTTGAACTTCTGGTAATAACTGGTAACATTTACTACTACTACTACTACTACTACTACTAGTAAGAGCTCCCCTTAATTCTAACCACAAGAAACACGAGCTTATGTGCCTAATACAATATGTGAAGTCAACTGACTTTCGCTCCTGGCTGGTAGCACACTGAAGGATTTCAAGAGGCTTATTCTAAAGGCAATAAGTAGCCCTTTCCTTCCTTTGTTTAGCCCCTAATGTCATGTCTAACTTCAGATAAGTTGGTCAAAAAAATGTATTCCTGGTGGCTTCAGTGTGACATAAACAGCAGGGGTCCCTTACCTATAACTTAACGAACAAAGCCATAATTGCAGCATATTATAATCCTGGATGCCTAAAAGAAGATCTAAACACAATGTTGCAAGACTGCCAAAGGCTTCTTAGAGGTCGTATTTCCAGTCAAGATTCTGACATTGTAATAAGTCAGTGGTGAAGGAAGTACTCAGACCCTTTATTGAAGTAAAAGTATCAAAACCACAATTTAAAAATACTCCATCACAAGTACAAGCATTCAAAATTCTGTCATATAAATGTAGTGGAGTAAAAAGTACAATATTACCCTTTTGAAATGTATGCAGTAGAAGTATAAAGTAGCATAAAATGGAAATACTCAAGTAAAGTACAAGTACTTTAAATTTGTACTTAAGTAAAGTACTTGACTAAATGCACTTAGTTACATTCCACCACTGCAACAAGTTAAAGCAGCAAGCAATCTAAACCAGCCCTGAAGCCTTGCCAACAGCAGGCTGGTATTCGCGTCGCAGTCAGCCGCAGCATAGCGAGTATCAGCGACTGCTTTTCCCCGCCGGCTTGACATGACCTTTCCAAAATGCTATACAACTGAAGCTTAATGACGAACACACCAGTTGACATTTACAGAAGCCAGCTTGCTGTTGAATAGTTCAGAGAAACATCAAAACGCTAATGTTGCTTGTACCCAAAAGGGACCCCCAAGAGTGAAAAGTATGGAGATATGTATGAAACAAACTATAACAAGAAGCTTTTCAGTAGGTTTTGCAAAAACGATTCAATAACAAAGTAGGGTGAATTTGGGTGAAGTGAAAATCATGTTGGGTAGCTATAACAATGATTGTCTGGTAAAAACAAACAAATCCAAATGAATTAAACATCTTAGCTTAAAATGAAACGCACGCCACATCGTGTCTGAGGCTGTGAAAAGGGCATGGAGATTGATGAGGGAGTGGTAGGCGTGCCTGTTGTGTAATACATCATTCCTATTTTGGCAGGACTGTCACTTGGATTGAATTTACATCAGAGGGCAGACAAGTGATGCAATGATGTCAACACCCAGCCACACTTCCCAAAAACACGGGTCTGAGGTCAGGCAAGTCAAGTGATGTGATTACAAAGCTTAGAGAGAAACACCAACTTCCACCCCACATCCTGTCAGGAGATGGATATCTTGAGAACACTTTGTGCCTGAAAGCCAATGGCCTGCATCTTGATTATCCCAGTATGGGAGAACAGGTCAGCAGAGCAACTGCCATTAAAGAAAGGGTCAATGGACCCAAATGATGACCACATAAACTGTTCCCATTCCAGCGTGTACATTACTGTGGAGAAGATGGCTATTTAGAGTGCTGTTTGATATGCATTCATCAGTCATAGCTTCTATGCAATCTTGGAAAAGACAATTTGTCATGTGTAGAAAGGAATTAATGGCATTAGCCAGGGGTCCATCAGAGGGTTAAAGGCTTACATTAGCTTCATATTGACCGAGGTGAGCAAAGGCGCGGGGGGCTGACGGGATATTGTGCATTCTAGGTACATCATTTACATTTCTAAAATCAGATAAGAACTCAGAATAGAGAAGTTAACCCTTCAACCCTTTTTTGTGCAGGACAATGCTCTGGTGTTTAATGACCAGGCTGGGCTATTCAGCAGGGTTTCATGATGGCCAGCCTTGTATAGATGGACAGATGATGAGGCCATTAGCTGGAGCTGAACTGACACAAGACAAGCTAGACAATAGCTGACGCTGCTGGAACAGCTTCATTGTGAAGCAGCAGCAGCAGGAGCACATCTGTATTCACAGGCGATTGTGAGGTTACACATTTAGCTGAGGTGGGAATAACAGAATAGCTTTAATTCTGTTCTACACGGTCTGCTCCAGGTGTGGAGTGTAGATACAGGCCCCTGCACGGCACTTAAAACAGAGCAGCCCAGCTCAACCTGCACACCAGACAGGAGCCAAGGAGCTCCCTGCAGCCCCGCTCCATCCTTATCAGAGAACAACAGGAGAACGAGGTAAGCAACTGAGGAATTAGCAGTAAATAAGCCTGGTAAGAGCTGTCTTAATGACTCCGCTGTCTGTTAAATGTAGAATCGTGGAATGCTTTATGCAGGGTTTGGTCAACACAGTTCCCAGAAAATGCCTGTGATGTAAGTTAAACTGGAGAATTACGTAAATGGCTCTTGCTCATATTTTGGTTCCACATTACACATTAGAGACACTGATTAAAATGTCTCAATAGGGTGTTCACTCTGTGTGGAATAATCAACATGTGCTTCCATATAAGCCATCAAAACCTTGGCTTATGATGACCCTCAGTTCTCAAGGTCTCTAAAGCTCTCAGCTCTTGTATTTAGACTTAGACTGAACCGCCCACATTTATGATCCCCCCCCTCCCACACATGCCTGGTTTGCCCCATAGCCTTTTTTTTCCTGCTTTTGTCTGTCAAGGCCAGCTTGCATCACATCAGTTTGGTCCCAGTATGCTGGACAGAGCCCAATGCCCGTTGGCCTTGTTGATCACATTATCTACAGAATGTCTTCAATTTCTGGGGGAAAAAAATCTGCATTCCAGCACAGACTCAACACTGAGATGGGAAATGGCATTTCTGAGAAAAGAGAGAAGCCAGACAGTCAAGGTTGGAGTCAGAATAATAAGAGGAATATATTTCACACATATGAAGAGCTTTTAGACATTTCAGTTAAAGCAGTTAAAGCAGTTAGCTTCAACACAAATTAGTTATTGGTGTTCTGACATTGTTTTCTTGACTGGAAAACATAATTTCTCACTGGACAATTTATTTCTAATGGTCAAAACAAAACCAGATGATCACAATCCACACCTCACAGTGACCAATACAAAGCCACTAGATGTCACTGTGGCCCCATTTCATCTTCTGTCAGCTGTACAACCGACACTAACCTCTGTGTGTGAGAAGTGCTGAGAGACTGCCTCTGTAAGGGGATGCTCACTCTGCTGTGTCTAAACTGCACAGCTGCAATGTGTGGAAAGTGTCTGCAAAGCTATTACTATTCAGGACCAGTTCCACGATTCCCGTCCCTCTGTCTGCAATACTCTCAAACCACAACAGTGCCCGGCAGCAGGGGGCTCGGAAATTACTGTACGCTCCAGCTTTGCTGGAGTAGGACGGCATACATTATGCTGCATCTGAACCTGGGGTCCTGTCTGCAGGGAGTACCACAGCCCTGCCAATAAAAAATACATAAAGGATTTTCACACATGCTTATTGTTATTATTGAAATAACTGCAGCGGTGATGATGCTTGGAGACCAGTTTGACAATCAAAAGCATGAAAATTCTGATACAATTCTGACTAATATCGTGTGCAAGGTTAATTTTATTTTAGCCAGGAATAGATGAGATGATAGTTGATTCAAAGCAGAGAGATCACAGGTAACAAGATTGACAAAACACACACACATACAAAGGGAGAACATTTATAGGAATACTCCTTATCCTATTCCTTTCATGCTTTCCCTCCTTTACGTTCACATCTACGCCTTTCAGTCAGACATCACAAAAAGGCAAAGTGGAAGTATTAATGCACGGCAGAGCTACCTGACTGCTGCTATCAAGCTTCTGTTTGTTCTGACTGGTAGGGGAAAAAAAGTAATCAGATTCTTTTCAGGGCAGCCGTTGCACAAAATCAATACTATATAAGGAGGCCTGATGAATTTGAAATTTGTACTCAGAGTGGATATTGATCAGTCTCAGTCAAAAGACTTTTGAAAGCCCATGTAGATTTACAATCAATATGTAGTTTAAAACACATAACTCTACTATTACAAATCCAACACGAGTAAAGAGAATGCATGTGAGTAACATCAACATTAATCTATTTATTTTAAAATCCATCATAGTGTTATGTTGTATGTAATAAGCAGAGGTGCTGTAACTTTCATGTTCATCAGATAAAATATGGACAACACATAGCATTGATACTCCATCAGCAGGACTTACAGAGAGCTGGGCTGGGCGTGGTGCTCTTGCCTGGGAGGGACAAAATGAGTGAAGGACCCCTCCTCCTGGTTTGCCTCGAGCAGGAAAGAAGGGGCAGTCATTGGGAGATTGAATGGAGCAGTCAGTAGAGAGTCTGGATGTTTAATACCATCACACAGTCAATGCATTTCCCCCGGCATTAGAGCTATCAGCATTTTCAATACTGATATTATTGAAATAAAAAAAATTCAAATGTGATTAAGAAATAACAATTCCATATTAGTTGCAGTGGTTATGTAACCCTAATATGCTTGAAATGAAAGACTCATACTGCTGGACTTAACATGGCGGTCTAGCAGACAGAGCCTAGTTCATGTGTGATTGAAACTATCTCTGTTCAGTCTTCCTGTGGCTCATCAAAATGAGAGCTGTGTGCTGGAAGGTATTCTCCAGACTCCTATCTAATATCGTTAGCAGCGGATATACAGTACATCGGCCTGGACTAATCCAGCTGTTCCCCATAATTACATTTTAGCCTCTTAGACATATCTGACCCAAGTTCATTGCAATAGTGCTTTCCGGGCACAACTTCATTATTGAGTTACTGGCTGGAAAGGGAGTCTAGTAGAAATACTTATGAGCCAGATTCATGTTCAGTTCAATTTCACAAATTATCTTATTTTAATTAAAGAAAGACATTAGTTTTGTAAAAGGATGGTCCAAATTTAGGATGATAACAGTCCATGTCTGCCAGCATAATACACCTATCAAGTCATTACAGTCATATTAGTAACAGCTCAAAAATTGCTTTACATCTTCAATAGTTGTTCACAACTCCACCTACTACACAAGGTATAGTGCTGTAAAAGAGTTCACATTTTTAGAACAGTTGTACTATTTCCTTGGTGGTCAGCTGGTAAAATATATGTACCTGTAAAAATAACAGGTTTATTTTAAAAAATACCATTATCACGCACTGTATTAGATTTCCTTTAAAGGGAGTCCGAACAAAGTTTAAAAACTGGGGCACAAGAGACATGTTTATGTAGATAAACATACGACATTTGTAGAAATCAGCTCAGGCAGCAGGAAGAGGCTGCATGCGTCTCAGAGACAGACTCCAGCCAGACTCTGCTCTGTAACTTGCAATTTGAATGTTGGCTCCCAAATGGATCCTTCATTAACCGGGCATCTGGAGGCCATCTAATAAGCAGACTTTTCCATGAAGCACAACTCCAATCTGTTTCTCTAAAATGAGGGGTGCTGAACTGCAATGAGCACCAAGGACATGTAGTGTGTCTGGGAAGAAGAAGAAGGGCAGTCACCGAGGAAATCCAAAGCACTAAGCTATGCGTAGTCACACAGTCCTGTCTTTGTCTTCTTAACATTTGTTTTTTCTGCTTGTCTGAGCCACCTGCCCACTGACACATGAATTATACTGTGGGGATGTTACTCTGTGTTCTATCAAATACAGATTAAATGGGCTATTGAACCTTTCGATCTATCTGGTTGGGCCAGGTCCCTCTATCCAAAGCTGGACTAGTAATTTATGGCGTTGTAGAGTCTAACACACCAATCTTCTGCCTCAGCAAAGGAGTGTAATGAGAACAGCTGCAGAGATTACGACTGTCAGAGTGCTGCAGTCATGATGTGCCTCTCCATCCAGCAGCAGGCAACTAGTTGCAGCGAAGCCCCCTGGCGCTGTCCATGGTGCTGAAGAGAACAAAAGCATCAAAGCCAGAGCTCTCCTCCTTGCTCCTCTCGTACGGGGAGGGGCCGAGCTGTGAAGGAGGAGGCACCATGTGTACTTGATTCAATTAGGCAGTCTGTGAGGCCTCCCCTGGGAGAAGGCTGCAAAGAAGGGGGCTGCAGGCCTGTCTAACAAAGACGTCCAACCCAACCCTTTGCCCCTACTGAATCCGCCTCATTAGTCAGCCGAGTAAGTGTTGATCATCTCAAACAGCACCCTCACCACACAACAGTATGAGGAGGAGCAGATCTTCTTCTGACTCTCTGTCAGGCTTATACGAGGCAACATGTCAGATAAAAAAATGTAACCTTGTTAGGATTTTCATTGCACTGGTGAGTATTTGCACTGCAGAGACTTACTAACTGAAGAGGACAAAACCCCTATTTTGTGCACTTTGTGTATATTGTACAATCATGTGTATTTGTTTACTGTATGTGTATACCATTTATGCTTGCTAGTTAAAATGACCTTTCTGTTAAAGTTATTATATGCTTCTGTCTGTCCATAGTAGTTGAGCCACTGCAACAAAAACGGAAATTGACACGAGAAAATAAACCAGCAGCAGAAATATCTCAGTCCAAGCTGTGTGTGAGCATCAATAGAAACCATATCTCTTGGCAAACATCTGTCATATCCACTATCTGACTCACACCACTGAAGGTCCTGCATGTTTCAAAGTTTCCTCTGTATCACAGAGAATAAGCAGAGCATTTAGCTCTTTTGAATGTCAGACAGATAAATACGATGCAGCAACATTAGTATTCATTTTCCGTTCTGCTGGTCCTTTGAAACACAGTAGATGTCTGTGTTTCTGCATTTGCACGTTGTCAGAGTTGCTTAGATGCAATGGTGGAAAAAGAGAGAAAAAAAAATGGAAACATCTGCTTGGTCCGCTTTAATCAGTGCCACGCCATATCTGTCAACACCAATCTGTTCAAAATATTTTCAAGATCATTATACAGAGATGTGAAACACAGCAAGCTGAAAAAACATGCTAATGTTTTCATTGATGGTATAGGAGTAGGTAATAGAGGCCAGATATGAGGCTGAAAGTGTTCGGATAGGACTACGGTGTGATATATGGTGTTTGATCCCTCGGGAGACTTTTGTTTTCATGGCTATATTAGCCACCATGCAATAAATCTTCAAAGCTATTTTGTTTTAATCCAATTCTTTTGATTTGCACAAGTAACTACTAGAGTGCTCTTGTCATCACAGATGAACAAAAACCAAATCTAGGCGCTGGTCTGTTCAGTCACAGCCACCCCAACTGCTCATGTGCACTCACAATCCACATACAGGCCCAGCAACCTGCAGTCTGACAGTCACACCTGCTGTGCTCTGGGACCACTTGGCTGTTTTAGCAATCATTGCCATCATAGGAACCAGAGATAATTACACAGCTTCCACCCACCTGGCTGGCCTGCTTCGCTAAAACCGTATTGCTCCAGTGCAGCAATAACACTTGTCTAAATGAATGCACAGCACTTTACTGCACAACTGACAGCACCCATTTATTCTGCCGTCCAACTGGAAAGAAAAAACAAATTAATTTGGCACTTAAGGCCCCCACCCCTGTGAATAATGTATCACCGTACCCTAAAACCTCAACCCCCACCCCCAAATCATCACCATTATTCAAGCCTCTTTTTATGATTCCCAGTTTTAAGTAACACAACTGTTACAGACTCTTCCATCAAATCCTTTTACATTTATACATTTATCTCAATATGCCCTCATCAGCATTGCCATTTATCTTGAATAATTATCACATTTGTCTAAAACAAGCTCACGGAAAATGTCCATCTGTCAAACTAAAAAAAAAAGAAAAAGAGCAAATTGTACCGACGCCGTGGACACAAACTAATTGATCTACACATTTTTAAAAATCTAGCTGAGTGTACTAAGAGCTTCATCTTTCATCTTTCATCTTGAGTCAGAAACAGGTTCATGGTGCATTTGTTTGCTAGCCACAGTCTCTTTGTTCACTTCACACCGTCAAGTTTATGGTCTGGGCGTCAGAATAACAGCTCTCTACAAATTATCACTTGTGCACCCAGATCCCAGTAACACCTCTCCTCCTCCCCTAGGGGAGGACAGACGTTAGGCTTTACACTCTCTTGTGCCCCATTATATTTATGCAAATTAGACAAAAATCAGGGGAAATGAGAGGGCATCCTTCCCTGTTAGTGCTAATTAGCAATGAATGCTATATTGTATACATTATGCATGAAGTCCCCCTCTATGCAGCTATACATTGTGACCTTGAGCACAAGGCCAAGTTTGGCTTGTAACACCAAGAACTCTTTATTTTCTACAGTCAAGCTGTAGTGGCAAATTCTGTACAGATCCGCAGTCATTCGCAATAATAAGTTGAAGTGGCAGGGGAATCCCTTTTTGAGAATTATTGTCCAGGAACATAATACTTACGAGCACAACACACAAGAGAGCCAGGCTGCAAAGACATCTATTAATATCACATGGCTACAGCTTGCCAATGAATCAGGCCTCATAAAGGAGCCAAACAGCAGGAGAGAGACAACCTGGGCACATAGGTGGTGAGACACATCACATCCAAGATTGCCACTCTGCTCCCGAGAGCTAGTAAATGGTATTTTCTCAGATCCCATAAAAGGGGCTGCATTAAGATAAAAATGTTGAAAAGCAATTATTAAAGAGCAATAAAGTATGTTTAGTACCCTCTCCAGGCAAGTGGCGCACATATTTATTTAGTAAGTGAGCCGAGAAGGGAGACCTATGGCCCCACGACTATCTGGGGGACTCCATGTGAAAAGATTTTAATGAAAATTGACTTATGAAAAAGTAGACATGAATGTGTGCTCTGTTATAGTTGAATCTTTGAATCTTGTTTATTTAAAAAAAAAAAAATTAAATCTAAAGTTACTAAGTTTAAAAACATAGTGGTTTCTAAAATACAAGCATCTACTGAAAACAGGGATAAAGATGGCCGATATGGACTGTAAGATCAAAAGTATCAATACAGGAAAATAGTGTGGATTAAATTCACTGTAACGTAGCGACCACCTTATTTAAGATGATCTAAATCTTTATCATCGAGGTAAGATGTATGGTATAATAATAAAACTACTGAACTTGTAAAATGCAGGGAAAGTGACCGAAAATTAAAACTATTGCTAACAAAGTGATTAGTCGATGAGTTGCAGTGTTAAGAGACTCTAATATTCACTTATATATACGGTGTATCTTTCTGACAGAGCAAAATATCCTTAACAAGGTAAAAAGATATCACAGTGTTTAGACTGGTGGTGACAGGACCCAGCTCTGACTAAATGAGATGTGGCACTGACACAAAGAATGGCTGTTGTCATGACAATACATTTCAGTCTTGTTTTAACAACATATTCTGTACCACCTAGATAATTAAATAAAGCAAAAAGTAAATACTAAAAAGTGAAGCATATAAGCAATTAAGGCCCTCACTCATCCTTAGGGGGAGTTTCTCCACCTTCATCCCCTCCTGCCCTGTTTCTGACATCAGCTTCCTGTATAGCTCCTGGTGGAGGAGCCATGTGGATGAATGAGTTATCTGCATACATCACAAACATACAGACAACACTGTAGAAACACTTTGGATTTGAGGCACATTAAAAACTGTGTAAACATTCCCGATTTAGCAACATTTTCTCCCTGTACATGTTCGACTTTAGTCTCCATGTTACCAGTGGTTATGGAGTAGTAAACATGGTCTCGTTCCAGAAACCGAAAGCTGTGCTTCCACGCAGGTTGCATCTCCAGGGAAACATCCTGGGAGACCTGCAGCAGACACACAGGAGGATCACAGCAACACACAACAAAGGACTCAATGTGGCTTCAGGAAATGATCTGCATTCATCAAAAATTAAAACATACTCTGAATCCATCTTTGGTCGACTGTAAATCTATATTAAGCACAGCTTGTCCCTGGGTTAATAATGAGTCTCTGGGCGGGAATGGGAGGACATGACGATCAACAGTTGGCACAGCGAGGCTGATCCCAGCAGGCAGTGCTGTTGTGGCATAGCTGGGGTGAGAGCATGCCCAGCACCTGGCTGGTGCCCTGAGGGGAGCTGGCAGATGGTATTGACGCTGGGGTGTGCATCCTCATATACTGAGTAGGACTACGCCTTAGAGAAAACAAAGACGGAGGGCCCCTGCAGGTGAGAAAAGGAAATGCTGCCAAACAGAGGAGGGGTCTGGCAAAGGGACTCCAATGGACTGGTCTGGAGAGGGGCTAGAAGGGTCACAATATGCCCCAGGCAGACAGATGTTTCAGCTCATTAGGGTTTGTAAAGCAGGTCTGCATACTTTGCCCAACAACTGAATAATTTATGTCTGCATCTTTCTGTAACCTGTCTTCTAACCCTTTTGCAGTATTTTCTGGCTCCATGCTACTATATATAGGTGCGGCTCATGCTGAACGTACACTCCAGACTGCTTCGGTGCATCTTTATGTTCTGCCAGACTGAGCACTGTTTAGAAACACACAGAGATTGCCAAGAGTGTCATTTACACACTGCCTGATGAGTGCTTATCCATAGGGACCTTTAAGCATAAAATGTCATTGGCTGGGGCTCCTCTGAGCACACACAAAGGTCACCATTGACACTGGCTCCAGAGCTCCTTATTGATCAACCACCATTATTCCTGGCAATTACAGATGGAACTGAAATTCTAATCATGGAAATACATTCAGTGTGAGGATCTATCTGGAATTGTAATGTAGTGCCAACACATGTATAATTTAATCTAAGGTCAGGGATTCCTCTGTGTGTTGGTGAACGCTTGAGCATTTTCCCACTGGTGCATCAACATATGTTGCGATTTAATCATACTATTAATATTTTCAATGTTAATATTAAACATCTACTGTCAAAATGATTTAAGTTCAGTTCAAGACAAATAAAAAAAAAAATGGTGACATACAAATATCACTTCACAAAAAGAGACATGACAGGCTCATAGATAAAGTGTTCCATCTGTATATTCAGATTCAAATTCAAATAAGCTTTATTGGCATGACAGGAATCTATATTGGCAAAGCAGTACAAAAATACAATATAATAAAGGCATTAAGTAAAGTATAAAATGATAATAAAATAAAATAAAAACATGGGCAACAGTGGTATTAAAGTAAAGGTAGATAGAAGTTAACAGTCAGCATGTAGCTAATATCATAGCAACAATTTTTTATTGTTTGTTACAAATATTTTTTTTTTTTTTTTGGTATAATTTGTCACCTACTGGAGCACTAGGACGCACCTACCTGAGGAGAAAATGTTGAGCACACACTCTGACAGCAAAACAGAAGCTAAGCACAAGCATACATGAAAGCAGAGGTAAACTGTACATATTTCAAAATACTTTGACACCACAATGCAATTAAATGCCTGTAGGCACCAGACTAGCTTTCCTAACAGTCATACCATACGTATTTGTTATTTAGAACTGAAGACATTTTCATATTTTAAAACAGGCAAAAAACAAACAAACAAACAAAAACAGATCTACGTGGCTGTATGGAGAGGGTGAGTGTGTATGAAGTGGCCTGTTGCCTGCCTGAGCACAGATGGTGGCAGAGCAGGATGTACCGACCTGTACATTTGCCCACACGCGCGTGCACACGTACACACTCACACACACACACACATACATACAGAGTAATCACATATGCATGAATGCATATGTTAATACTGCCCTCATACATACACACCCACACATAGGTGCTGATCAGCCAAGTTAAGAGCTCATACTATGGCACAGGAAGTGACTGCAGATAGACAGACTGGTCATTTAAGAAGGTGTCACACTTTGATCAGGAGTCAAAACCCAACATACTCTTAATTCTGTAATCAAAACAGTTTCTTTCCTTTTTTTAATGGTAACGCAAGACATCCAGACATGTCGATCAAAGGCTGACTGCGGTTCACAGAGACATCCAAGGCCAAGCAGGATAATTAGTGCACTGGAACGATCAATACTCCTCGCGTGGGGGTTGGATGCAGGAAAAAAAAAAAAAAAAAGCAATCTAAGGAACATTTGGAAGAGAACTGCTAAGGAAAGCAAAATACAAACATGCAGCATACATTACAAAGTGAGAGATTTACATCAGTGGGAGGGATTCCACTCACTGTATGTAAAGAGTACATACAGAGTGCAGGATGTCCAGCTTTTTGGATCCATATTAAAACCACTAATATTCATTATTTATATTCTAAACAGAGAGGTACACAACATATTGATTACTAACAACAACTATTGAGATATTCTCAGTGAGCATACAGACAAGTGGTAAAGACTGGAGACAAATGGCAAGGCGTAAAGACAGGAAGACAGATAGATAGGTAGATGAATGAAGGCAAGGGTTCAGCCGATCGATGGGCAGAGGAAGAGTAGAGGTCCCTCGGGGGGAGTGGGGCCTTTTTAGCACCATGTGAGGAGAGAGGGATGACATGTTTCCCTTTTGAGCTGCTGAGCTGTGCGAGGGAGGTTTATGCCATCATGACCAGGATGGAAAGATGCATGAGAGGAGAATGTGTGGCCACGGCGCTCTGTGGCGTGACAGACGGTGATAGTGAGCGACAAACAGAGCTCTCTGAGAGAGGAGAGGAAGACATACTGGTTCTCCAGACTCCAGCTCCCCGCCATGACTCTGGGATGTCAGCCATGCCCTGCCCGTCCTCGCTCAGTTACAGCACATCAAGAGAAACAGAGCTTTTGATTTGATTTTTGATTTTTTGATACATCGTCCCGTCGTCTTTCTGGAAGTACTTCAAGAGGAAACCTAATTAAAATGGGCCAAAAAGAACACGACAAGCATACCTGAAGTCAGCCCTGTGCAGTGAGGTGTGGAGGGTGGAAGCAGAAGGGTGGAAAATAGAGTGTGGTCACAGCCAATCCTGCTGCTTGTGGGGTGGAAAGAATTATGACATCCTTTAAAACCAAATGACACATGAAAAACATTTCAATTACAGCATTATTATTATGAATTTATTAAGAATTATACTATCCAAAAATATTTTTAATACAACAAAATATAACAAAGAAAATGTTCAACTGTGACTATATGTATAAATAAATCTGCCATTTACATTAAATTGAATGATGGAAACATGGCGTCCATGGAAATATAAAATTGCTCCCCGATTTCCAGAATAATAAGAACTGGTAATGGCTACCCCCACTCACAAAAGGCATAAATGAAAACATGATGTGGGTGTCGACCGCCATCCCTGCTACAGATTAAGGTTCTGACACTCAGCTAGAAAATCCATTTGAGCGAACAAAATAAATAAAACATTGACTTGCACCATTTGCACCTTGGCAACAGCTTTACTATTATTAGAAGACCGGTACGTGCAGGAGACAGAGACAGAAAAGCTCTAACTGTGTCCAGACAGGCCAGACTCACATGCATAACCCAGTATGAAAATCATATTGTGACGCCAAAGGCTCTATACAGGACTCTCCACTCACACGTCATTCACTATCATCATCATCAGACATAAGAAAAGTGAGAGAAAACAGATTTATTAATGTGGAATAATAATAAACATCTGGTACAGAATATTGTAAAGGAAATCAATAAACAGAAATCTCCTCTTCCCTTTTTAGATGACTTTGTGGGAAGGACAGTATGACCCTTAAAGAAATAGTTCGACATTGAAGGAAATGCTTATTTGCTTTCCTGCTGAGAGTTAGACAAGAAGATCGATACCACTGTCATATTTGTGCACTTAATATGAAGCTACAGCTAGGAGCTGGTTAGCTTAGCTTAGCATAAAGACTGGAAACAGCTATCACCTACCAGCAACTCTGAAACTAACTAATTAATACGTTATATCTTGTTGGTTTATTCCGTACAAAAAAAAAAAAGTGTAAAAAAACGTGGTTTTATGTGTGTTATGTGCCGGACTATTTCTTGGCTGGGAGCAGTGACTTCCTGGAGTCCATCATGAGGTTGCCCGGAAACCAACCTCTAGTAAGTCACTGCTCCCAGCCAAGACAAAGTTCGTCTCACACTGTTTCCAGTCTATATGCTAAGCTAAGCTAACTGGCTGATGGCTGTAGCTTCATTTAGCGTATAGACATGAGAGTGTATCAATCCTCTCATCTATTTCCCAAAATGTCAAACTATTCCTTTAAAAAGATGATGAAAAATGAGCCAAGGCCTTGAGGACAAAATGTCACTTCAACAGAGGTCTAATTGGTAGTGGCAGCTCCTTTCACCACATGAACACGCCCCCACATTTGCTTCACACATTCAAGCTTTTTAGCCTGCAATGCACAGGACAGTTGTCCATTGTCTCTCTTAATTGATGTCAGAGCTCTGAGGTGCATTAGTGCGTTACAGGATGTGCCCATGCTGGTGTGCATTTGCCCTCTCTGTAAGAAGCACCCGGCCTCGCCTACCAGCTGCACAATACAGCCAGAGCATATTGATTATACTGCTCATGGAGGCAGAATAAAAGCAGGGGGGATATTCTTTCTGACTGACCTGTTTGAGTGGTAGTTTAGGACAATATCGGCCGCAGTGGGCAGGAAACCTACTGTAGAGGGTTCTTCATTGGGCTTTTCCATAGCCTGCAGGAGCGCCTAAAAGCAAGACTGATTTATTGAGCAGGAGAGAAAAGAGAGGGAGACGGAGAGCATGCACACCACAGCTACCTCACACTGTCCAATCTGCAAACATGGCACATCTCTGCTGGTCACTTTAAGTTATGCAGTATCACATGCAGGCATTTAAACTCATGCCATTCAATACCACCTGGTGGGCGGAAGATCAATGCAACTATTCCCTTAATATCAAATTCTCACTTTGCTTGATTAAGTTAGCATCTTTTTCATCTCGCTGGCACAGAGCTGTGAAGAAGGAAAATTGAGATACAGTATTTTATCAGATATTCCAAGATCTAATTAAAGCAAAATGATTTGTCGGCATTATATTTGCTTGAATCCAGAGCCCGTAAACCCTTCCTCGCGTCTCGCTGGATATTCATCACCGCCAGAGGATTTAATCCATTTATCAGCTAAATAGAGGGAAATGTGGGGATGAAAAGAAATATATAAACTAGCTCATGTTGGATTGGGAGAAGTGTGCTCACCTCAAACCCAGTGAAGGAGACGTGAGGCTGCTGAGGAAGGACGCTGACTTTCCTGATCACAAGAGACCTCAGCTGGAACAGAGTGGTAAAAGGAAGGAAACAGGCACAATGTGGCACTTGGGCACAGCAATATTACTGCCACAGAGGGGCAGTAGTCCATTAAGCTATAATCCAGTACTGTAGTATGAAATCTCCTCAGCAGCAGCATTCACTGCATAATTCACCTGGCAAGGAATAGCATTGATGGTTGGTAGGGCTAGCATCTGTCATTGGGGAATTAAAAAAAAACGCAACTAGAACCACAGGACTTCACAAACAGTGATTACGGCTCAGGACTCTCACGAGGGTCCTCCATTACAAACGCTGCACAAATCAATGTTTATGACCATCATAAAAAAACTGCAAACTAGAAAGCCCCCAAAGCCCGATTCATCCATAAAGTCTGTTCTTTACGCACCATATTCAGCCGGCTTCAAACTGATTTAACCTGAAACCAGTCCACTAGTCCTTCATATCCCCGCTGTAACTGACCCTGCGGTTTAGTCCCAAGCACCACAAACAATGAGGCACTAGCGTTACTGCCTACAGTGACACTGACCTTGATTTAGCAATATATAATTAGCATCACTAAGATATTCACAACTTCTGTTTGGAGCAAGTGTAGAGGTGTAGAGGACAGAAGATCAAACCTGTGTGAACTAATGTACCGAGAAGCCCTGTAAAAAGAGGCTTATAGGATGATGTCTTTTGCTTTTTTCCCTGCTGTTCATCTATATTATCATGTATTGTCATATAGCATAGTATAGTACAATACAGTATAGCATTTTCTGTATGTCCAAGCCATCATGAAGCAAAGTGCATGATAAATAGTCTATGTACAGTAGTGTTTAGAGCACATGGAATTTCCTATAATAAATGTAAATGTTTTGTGGTACTACAAAATGTCACATACGGACAGTTTGGTGAATTAAAAAATGTATTCCAGAAATAAAAGAACAGTAGTAGTAACATGAATCCACACAAAACATAAAGATCATAAAGATTAACCTCAGGGGCATTTAACTAATAATAATAATAATAATAATAATAAGAATAATAATACATACATACGATTGCGGGCCTTTACCCTGGATGACTGTTCACAATGACTTACTTTTTATAGTAGCACAGTGATAATATTCATTTGATCTGATGTCCTATAGAACCATATTCGCCACCCCGAGTCAAGAAAATTCATGATTGATGTGTAAAATAAGTAAATATGGTAAGAAAATTTGAGAAATGTAAGTTGCTATAGTATATAAAAATGGGGGGGGGGGGGGGGTGTTAGTCACACTATTTTTGATGGAAATGATTTTTGACTCCAACTGGTGGTGATCTCTTTAGTTTTGACATGCCATAAATCCCAAAATCTTTTATTTTAACAGGTAATCTCAATGAGGTCTTGATCCCAGACTAAATAAAGGATTAACTAACATATCAGACAATTTACACAACATATCAGCTTTGTTTCTTTCTATATTCTTTTAAGGTTGTTGTACAAAATGCGTTCAATCTCCCAATAATACATTTGTAGATAACGCCTGGATATTATAAAATCATTACAGTTAAAAAAAAAAAAAAAAGTTTAATATAAATACAGCGATTGGATATTTGAAGAAAATGCAACAGAGAATGTAATGGGATACGCATAGTAACACAGGAAAGGGTAAAGAAAGCATGGATTATTCATGTCTATTCCCACAGTGCAAACAGCTCCTTTTTGATGGATTGTGCCCGGGGCGCTCCTCCCTGCTCAATACCAACAGTCCCAGGCAGCCAAGCCTCATGCTGCTCTGCGCAGCCGGGATGATGAGCTCCCCCAGAATCACAGACAGGGCCAGCGGCTCTCATCTCCTCTCTCTAGTCAGACATAATGATGGTGTGTGGTCTGAGGTGAACCTAAATTTAAACTAGAGTATCAGGAGGAGGGTAGTAGAGCAGAGAGGTAGCAGGAGACAAGTGCTGTCGGCGTTTGACTGAGCTTATTTTAGTTTTAACTGAAGGAGAGGAAGTAACACGGATGGAGCGTATGGGTCTGTCATACCAATCAAATGACATGACAGGTGGAGGTGCAGAGAGTTGGCGAAAGCAAAAACATTGTCACCTTCAGTAAAGTGCAGTAACATCTACTGACACTGATATTTCTCTGCACCAGTTTGTTTTCCAGAAAGAGACTTTGTCTTTGTGTTGATGTGTGAGCTCACCTGGACTGGCTCCAAATAGTAGCAGTGGAAAGGCTGCAGGGGTGTTAACGCAGGAAGGTGGTGATGCTCTGACTGTCAGCCATGATTATTACCATCACAGCAGATAGACAGACAGATATATTAAATTTTTTATTCATGGCTAATTCTAATTTGTGGCACATTTTGTGTTACCCGTCTTATGTTGTTTGTCTGTAACTCCTTGTTTTTGTTGCCTATATTGGCAGGAAAGAGATTTATAAGCTAAATGAGGCATTCTTGGTTAAATAAAGGTTAATTTAAAAAAATGGAGAACATGGATACAATACAATTTAATCTGCAGTAGGACGTCTAATACATTAGACATAATTAATTTGATTTAATTTGCCGTACAAGTAAAGAATATTAAGAAAAGACATGGAGAAATGTAAAAAAAAATCCCATTAGTTCCCAGAAATACAGTAATTCAGAGACTAAAACTACAGAATTGAACACATACGGCAGCTAAGTGAAGACATGTAGAGATAACTAGGTTTAAGGGAAGCTCCACTGACTCCTGCATTCAATGATGTGCTCAGTCTGCAGAACTGAAATAGCTCTCCCTCCACATGAGCTCTGAACTGAGGGTGAACCTGAGCTTTTTTCCACTTGTATCTAAAAGAGGCCTATCTGTAGACAGCAGGAGTCTTTGCCAAATTTCTCTTGGCAGAGGATTTAAAAGACGTTCAACATAAAGAAATCCAACACGATGCGGGTCAAATCTCAATAACAAACATTGCCTGAAGCCATCAACGCCCCAGACAGCAAGTGATAGTGTAGACTGTCTGGCCCACTGATGAGAAACTGAGTAATCCTGAGATTTCACACTTTTAACACATTCCAAGTCATCTCCTAGCATTCAGCAGGTGGAGATGGACAGCAAATGAACCCCTCTAATGGACGGCAAACCATTCAAAATACCTTAGCAACAGTTAGAATCCTTCATGCTGCAGGACCTGATCGTCAACCCGTGACTTTGCTGTCCTCCAATGAGCTCGCTTCGCCGCAAAGGGGAGGAGGCAGCCGTAGGCAAATAAAGCAGGGACTCGAACAAAGGGCTTCAGAAACATTGCGTTGCCTCTGTTGGACCATCAGTATTCCCTCCACATCCACTGCTATCACTCCACACACTCATTGAAAGCCCTATTTAGCGTTGTGTGTAATTATTCTGTCACTTAACAGGCAGACACCACGCTCCATGAATGAGCAGACCCATGCTCGACAATTATCATCAACACTGAAGTCTTTTCCCGGACCGGTGAGCAGATCACGGCAAAGCAATTTTACACAGATACACATTTTGCTGCCAATGTTTCCTATAAGCCACAGAGGGGAATATGTTGCTGCATTAACATTCAGAGAGTGGTCAGTCAAGTCAGTTTCTCAGAAGCATACGCCCAATTTTTCAGCTCCAAATTAATGTTCTTCCTCAGTGGCAGAGAGACTTCAGAGACGCATATCAATATTTTTTTTCTCCTCTTGATGTTAGGAGTTCAGTCAGTACTTGAAAGGTTAGCTGTACTGGTGAATGCAGTGATGGGATTTTAAGAAGCAACCCACATTTCCCACAATACTCTAAAGACAAATTTGCATCAGCACACCTTAACAGAAACCTGTATTTCACTTTGAGTCAGTTAGTGTGGGTGAAAAAGGTAAAACTCCACAAAATACATCTAAAGCATTAGAGGCATTAAATTCATACCTGAGCATGCACCTAGCATAATGTTCATTAGCTGGCCAAAGCTCTGCAAACAGCTTCATAATTTTAGGTTTGAGTGCCTGCACACCAGCCACGATCTCAATCAACCGTGATATCACATATCAGTTATAGATTCAGTCATATCTTCTCTATTTCAACATGTTTTTACCGTGCTGGTAGAGTAGGATTTCCTGAAACTAGTCATGGCTTTTAATACTAATTCAAATTAAAAAGGGAATGGCTAAAAATCATCCTAATGAAATGAGCCACACAAAGTTGGTAAAACTTGACCCAGACAGATTATGTTCTGTGTTCTTAGCTCTTTGTACTGTAATGTACAATCTGAAGCCGAGCCCACACAACATCACCCAATAACTTCATCCTATTTGGTGGTGTTGTACTCTTTGGCTGCTCACCCTCCCTGTAGGCCTGCAGCTCCTGGAGCTCAATGGAGAGCCTCGCTGGTAGGAGCTGTGTGTGGGCTGGTGGGTGCAGCGGGTCACCTCCTGACTCCTCCGCCCACAGGACTCATCCACTCCACTCTGCCTGCAAATGCAGAGATGCAAACATATGCAACATGCTGAGGAGATAACACTCATAGGAATTTCTTTGTTCTAATAAAGCCAGTCAGTTTTTCTGAGGAACTCTTTCCCTTAACTATACGTTGCACAACTGAGATTCATGTTGTCATGGTGTTTTCTGAAATGTGTTTTGTACTTCAGGGCAACCGTAAAATACAGTATAGGTTAGTATACATTATAACACAACCCTTAGTTGCTACCAGAAAAGAAACCTAAACTTCACAAACACAGATTAAGAGCTTTGGAAACTGTTGATGTTTAAAATATTGCTATAAAAATGGATTCCCTTGCTTAAAAGGGATATGTACAAAAAATATGCCACTTACTTGCTAGCTATAATCTATTATATATATAATCTATATAATCTATTAAGCAAATCCAATCTATTAAACAACTCTTCAGTAAGTATACATTTATTATTTTTTTCATGCTGTGTGCACACGTGCAGCAGAGTCGGACCAGCTTTTTTACGTTCCAGAGGAGGCAGAGAATCAAGTGGTGCTTTCCACTGAAATAACACTGTTGTCTTTCACAAGGTGTTCTAAAACACACACAGTCCAGCTCAAAATGCCTGGCTAATCACATAAATAGCCCTCCATCCTCCCAAACCTTTGAACAGGCTAATCAAATATGCTCCCTCTCCCTTCAGAGGCCTAATCCCTCTTAGCGAGGACGTAAGAAACGTGCCACCTGCTTCCAGTCATACAGCTCGAGGCCTGGCTGCCCTTGTGATACCACGCTGCCCTTAATCTCATGAACAAATGCGTAGCTTCATCTAGATGCCACTGCTGGATCTGGACTCACCACAACATACATACATACATATTTCCACCATCGCTCACCAAACTCGCAATCCTTTGAATTGGCTTGCAGTCTGGGATCAATGGACTTTGACCCACAATATCCATGAGAAATGAATAAACACAGGAGCGTTATTCTCACTTAGGCCAAAGACCACGAGGGGGTGTAATACCTCACATGTATCGGGCAATCTTAACCTAGGAGACAATCGATTCTGTTAAAGGATAGGTTCACAATTTTTCAAATCTGTCATAAAACAATAGTCAAGTGCTCACATCTTCATGAAACAGTTTTTGCTTGCTGTAATTATTCCTTCTGTTCATACTGGCCATTGAGAGATCTCTTCCTAATGTGCTTCCAGTGTAAGTGATGGGGGCAACATCCACAGTCCTTGGTCTGAGCAAAAATACATATCAAAAAATATATCTGGAGCTAATATTAGGCTTCTGCCAGCTGACAAACCAAGTAGATGTCTTCCAAATTTACTGTTTTTTAGTACAAAATCCACTCTGTGTTACTATCCCCCTACCACAGCTCAGTATGGTGAGACTGTGAAAACAGAAAGAGGGAATGAACAAGAGGAATGACTGCAGCAAACAAAAACTGTTTAAATGTAAATATGGCTGTGTTTGGTATTGTTTTAAGACACACATTAAAAAACATAAAATATAATGAATGATGCCAAACTGCCTTGAATCATCTGCACTGGCCAGCAGTGAGAAAGCTATAATTCCTAATATATAAAACGCAACATCTACAGAAAGATGAGGTGAGACTTACACTTGACTTCCACAGTGAGGATGAAACTTTTTCCAAATGCAACATCTGTTCTAGCCCAACCTGGCAAAGTTAAACATGTATGGGCAACTGGGATTACTGCACATCAGCTGGCTACTGCAGTAATCAAGGGGTATCTGTCAAACAACATTTATATTGAGTAGATTTTCATATTTTGTTCTCAAAACAAATCAGTTGGTAGTCATTGTGTTGTGTCAACTTTGACAATGGGGGCAAATATATTCAAGAGACACTGCAAGACAAAACGGCCCTCGTTAGCCAGCACAGATAATAAAAACATCAAGCGACTGAGAGGTAAATACAAAACAGAATCAATGCATGATGTCATGTGTGTTTTGTCCGTGAAAACCTGGAACATAAGTTAATTTTACTTTTGAACAGCATGAAAGAAATGGACTTAACCAACTAGCATGCTTAATTTCTATTGATTGTTTAGTTTAATTTATCTGCAAAAAAGTCACTATAAAGGAGTGCTGTGGTTTAAAAAAAGGGAACCACTGATTTAGAGGTCATTCACAGAATCTGAAATTATGTCACAAATCTTCTGAAGTCAGGTATATGAACCCTTTAGGTGAATGCATTTGAAGATGTGCTGAGTTTCTCAGAATTTCCACCGAGCTTGTGTCACTGCTCTCAGTTGAGAGGATGACGAATATGTGAAATGTATGAGAATAAATTTTGAATGGAGCATCAAACTATACTGAATTGTACTTGACGTGTTAAACTCTCTACAGTATCAAAAAAAACCTGCATACATGAAAACACGATTTGAGAGTAAATGAGTTCAAATCAATCTTGTATTTTGTGTTAAAAAGAGCACAGTGCTGTCATCTTCCACAAACTGCCTACACAATATTTTCAGGATCAGATCCGACCAGGCTGGGATCTGAGTGTACTGAAAAAGTAGAGCAGTAGTGTTCAGATGGATCTTCGTATTAAAGTTGCCTTTAATTTGCTGTTGCAGTTGCCCATTCAGGATAACATGGGTTGTTTAAACAAGGATGGAGATGTCAGGCTGCATTAGCATCCAGACAGACTGTGCACCCAGAGGATTCAGCAGTGCCGGGAAAATCTGTCATTAAATTTGCAGGCGCTCTGCAGAGCTCGACCGTCTGCTTACGGGATGAGGGACAGCGTTTTATGGCTGCAGGATGCATTCACCACGGCACTGGTTCATATTTCTGATTCACCCCACAGATAAGGAGTCGCCTGTAAAATATAACACAAAGGCCCAGGATGGTTTTGGTGAAGTTAAGTTGTACAAAGATGAGCAATATGTTCTTTTTTCTGAATTTTGAAAGAGATAGTGTGCCATCTTCGAACAGTGAGGTCTTGTAAGTGCCCATTCAATATTTACAGACTACGAATAAGACACCAACTACCAGCAAGTACTGTAGTAAAAACACATTTGCCTGTAGTTCATGCGTAGTCCTTCCTTGTATATTTGTTTTATAATTGTCAATAAGGGGTGTTCACATTTTTATACTGTAGGCTATAAGAACTGTTTACATGTGCATGAAATGTGCATTTCAAAGTAAAAGCTGAGTGTCATTATAAGGCCATTGTTGACAAAATTGTTTTCAGTGAAAATCAAACTGCTGTGTGAAAGCTGTTGTACTGAATTGCATTAGATTGTACAGGTGTACCTAATAAATTGGCCAGGGAGTGAAACAACTATTCAAAAACTGCAAAACAAAATGCAACTCGCAATGTGTGAATCTATTTGTGTTTGTTGTTCTGGCAGCCATTATTTGAGGCATACAGTATTCATAATTGTTGCTCCGCCATTCTCTTTTTGATTGCTGTTGTGATATTTGCCACTCTGCTGGCAGACTGTTTCAGCTGCGGCAGCTAAACATCGACTTTGTTTACAGCTCTTTGTTCATCTATTGTAAACAAAGGATTTTTGTTGTTTCTCATTTCAAGTGCCCTTCCCCCGTCTACCTTTTGTCTCTGAAAGCCCTGGTTTGTTGTCAGAAGCCTTCAATTGGAGCCTGGCTCGCCTGCCCCCTCTCCTGCCTCAAAGCCGGGTGCAGATGAAAAATTTATGACTGTATGCCTTGAAAACCTCACATTCCATTTGAAGTGCTGCTGTTCCTCTGATGCTGCCCCCACTGATGGCGACTGCGTCCGCCGCCTTCATTCGACCAGCGCTTTTCCTCACAGTAGGAGTGCAAATCAGGGAGAGAGAGTGGGACGGTGTCCGTGGCTTTACACTCCTTCACTGGTATTCACTAATCAAGGACAGATTTTTCTTGGCTGTGTGGCAATAATAAGACATTGATTAGCTGCTTTTAAAAGCCACTGACTGTAAACTCGCCCCCACACAGTTCTCTCTCAGTACAGCAATGTGTCTGCCTTATTTTCTAGCTTTTTGTCTTATTTTTGAATAATATCATTTATTGAGCATTACCCTCCTTTGCCACATGCTCAATTAAACGACATGCTCATTGGGACGAAAGTGTCAGCATATATCTAGGACACTCTATCGGATATATTGGCATTTTACATCTATTTTACACTCAATAATACATTATTTCAAAGGCCAGTCACTGCAGAATGGCTATTTCAACATGAATAACATGTAATTTTTCCACTTTTCCATGGAAGCCTGACCATTAATAAAGGTAGGATTTGTTAAATCTTTATTTTTTTTCCTCAAAAACAACACAAGAAAATAAAAATATACATTCTTTAGTTCAAGTTTTGTTTGTTTGTTTTCCAAAATGATCAAGTCTCTTGTGGGAAAAGTGGCATGTGTGCACTTTCCCAAAGAAATGTCATAAATAAATACAAAACGAAGCAACAAGTTAAAAGAACCTAAATATTGCAAGACCCATTAATAATTTTAGAAGAATATTCACTTTTTTTTAAAAATTTAAGAAACTTTAGCTGAAGCTTTGCAAAACTGCTGAAAAACAAGATTGAACTCAGGTTCACAGGAAGAGGAGCAACATCATGGGGCTGACAAGATGTTGTTCATGTGGTCATGTTCATTATTGAGACCGTGTAATCTTCGCGTATGTGTATTGTGTAACGCTTCAGATATGATACTCGCACTATTTCAAATAGCTGTGAACCATGTCTTTCATTCAGCGGTGGATGAATTAATCACCATAGTGACAATGACAACCCCTGTTTAAGGGCCAAACGTGGGCGTCGTTTCCCAACGCCTCTCCATCTTTCAGTAACCTGAAACAGATGTCGCGGCAATCAGAAAACCTGATGCTGTCTAGTGTCGGTGAGATGGTGGTAATGAAATACCCAAACACAATATCTGTCATTGGAATTCTTTAGTGCCTGCAAGCAAGAGTGACACCATCCATATACGGGAGATACTGACTAAAAACTGTTACAATATACATTATATATACTGGGCAACAAACAAATCACAAACAAGTCACAAGTTTCACCCCTTCCTATTATAACCCCATCCATTAGGCTTGACTAATGGGGCAACAAGCCCACCTTTGAGTGTTCTGCCTTTAATACATTGAACACAGTACTTGTCTTTATCCAGCACATGTCCATATGGATGATGTTCACTCATGCTACACTCAACCACTCAGTACTCACACTGTACTTTTCCAGTCTTTACCCTTAAATGGTTATACTTATGTTTCCCAACAATCACTCTTCAATTATATTTCAATACATATTCCACTTACAAGTACATGAACATTTTAACACATCAATTTCCATAACAGTGTTTTCACTTTGGACGGTTGTAAAATGTGCAAATAGAGGATACAATAAAAACAATTTGCTAAGGAGTGAATGAGTACCACCATATACGCTGATAATGATATTATCATTAACAACCATGTTCATATTAGCAAAACAAGAGATTTATCCTGTCTTGACAGTACACAAAGGCAGTTTCAAAATGTACAAAATCTTCAAATTAGTCAAAATAAGGAACTCCTCAGCAGGATGAAAGAAGATTAAATTGATTAGTTTGCTTTTAAATTTGAGCCACATAGTATCATATACAGTATCTAGAAAATATCACTAATTTAGACTTGCACAAGAAAAACAGAAGAAAGAAAAATTCTTTTGTTCAAAGACCTTGGCAAAGTCTGCTCTCATGCATCAAGTCACACTGGTTCCTAAGCAACAGGTAAATTCACAACACACACTGCTGTACGTGCAGCAGCAGCAGCTTTTCATAGCGGGGTTTCAAGCCAATCTAAAGTCACATCAGATGGCAACCTTGAGTCACTCAATACTGTTCAAACCTCTGTTCAAAGCTGTGGGGGCTGATGTCACACTTGTCACTGGAATAATTAGTTCAGCACAATGAAACACAATGAAGCGGCATTCATCTTCAGCTGCAAGGTCTTCTCCAGCGCCACGTGAATCAACATTCCCCTGCACAACCTGCGGTTTCCAGGCACAGGCTCAGGTTGCCGAGTTTAAACAGTTATGATGAAAACCAACCCATCACAAGGTGATATCCAAGAAGATCCCCATCAGATTTTTGGAGTTGTGAAAATATTCAGGCAAAACCTCACGCTCAGGTGTTTAAAGTTGGGGTAGGCAGAATCTGTGCAACCTAAGCAAAACCTTCCGCCTCTCTCTCTGCTGCCTCGTATCACTCTGCTAAGCCCCTCCCACCAAACCTGTCCACGGCGTGAGCCTCACCGAGACCGCAGTCCCTGCCGACGTGACTTGCTTTCTCAAAGACGCCCCTCCAGTGCTTTGCGGCCGCAGAGCAGAGCGCCCCAGGCTTCAGAATTAGCTGCAACGCTGTCCAGCAGTGGGAAGAGAGGCTAGTACACCGCACACACACACACCACTGTCCCCCGTCAAAAGTTACTCCCCACTGTTTGTCATCATGCCTCTTTGCCACTCGTCGTTATGAGCGCCATGGTATTGAACGTAATGAGCCTGAAGCTCCGTGTGGAGCCGGGACGTGTTGTTTTGTACTATACGCCGCTGAAGGCAAAGGAGGTGTTGGAAATTTATCACAAGTTTCAGAATTTTCGGCAGGATTTTCCTCCACTGAATCAGGTTTCCACTGTCTGAAGGGACGTGTACACACATCTGCTCTTGTAGCTTAGCCAATACGAACACACAGTCTCTCTGAAATAACCTGAGATAGGCTAAAGTCTACCGTCACGGGATAGATTTTCTGAAGCCTAAAAAAAGAGGCAAATGGGGGGGCTGAAATGGAGGTCTGCTCTCAGACCACTTGAATTACAATATGCTGCACGGTTAATATGGCATTTTTGCCCAGTGACGCCAAAAAAAACCTGCTTACCCCAGCTTTAATGATTCAGCAAGACTGTGCCATAATATCAAACTGCGCGTGGAGACTATTCAAAGTTCAAAGTTGGATGTGATGTGAGTGATGTCAAAATGAGGTTAAGTTAAAAAAAAAAAAACATATTGCATGAATTTTCACAATGATGTTTTCATTGTAATAAAGCCTTGAAAGTCAACTGGAGACGCACTGAAACTAAATCACTGTTTTCATTATTTTTCGAGACATATTCATTAATTACCAACAGGAACCAGCCATTAAATTTGGAATTAAGTTAAAGGATACTGGTGATCTTCTCTAGTTTTTTTATTGTTAACAAATCCCATAAAAAGACAAAAAAAACAACAATCAATTGATCCTACTAATAAGTACTTTCTGTGTAGCCAAAGGCTGCTCGGATAACTATTAAAATACATCAATGAGCCACACAGTTGCTGTTCCTTCTTTAATATGAACTTGGGCGCTGTAGTTTATTTTGAGCTGATCGCACATACACAGTCCTGCTGCTGTAAATGATAAAAAATAGTAGTCCCCAACAAATGCACTATTTACTCCTGTTTGAGTAACATTTGCTAAAAACTACAGTATCCAGCTGTATTAAGAAATTACTGAGCCTTTTTTTAAAAGCAATATATTTGTGACCCATTTCGACAAACTCATTTGTCTTTCATAGGGATAAATGGGCTTTGGGGCCACAGGCAGGGAAGGGAAGATGGAAAGCATGAGAGATGGACTGAACACATTGTTGGTTTTCATATTTTTATGGTATTTGTTGACAATAAGAAAAATACAGAATATCGGCAGCCTTGTCACTTCAGTGTTTTCTACACTAATAATTGTCGTGGTAGGCAGATAGTGTGTCGTATTTCTCAGTATTTTATCTGCAGAACTCACTGATAATCTTAAAAATCTATTTCCTGCAAAGGATTGACACTGACACACAAACAAGCCAATCAATACATACCAAGAATCAGGTAAAAATGACCCAGTGTAGACTTTTTACATGACAAACATTTTGACATACCTCATAGCTACAAAAACAAATACGTTAATGAGGGCTCCATTCTATACCAGAGCAGTTCCACTGTCACACCTAAATGGAATGCAGCCATTGGAATTGTTATTAGTTACACCTGTGACTGGGTCTACTGATTACACTGTTACTGCAAAGTAAAGCATTTAATAACATTTTATGGAAACATTTCTTTCTGTATGCAGCTAGTATTCAGTCATCTAAAGCAGTCCAGTTCCTACACTAAAAATGTATTTATTCATACACTATATTCTGCCCGTTAGTACAGTATGTAGCTGTTATACCCATACCTCAGACTCTGAACATGATAAATTCGAACATGTCTTCATTTTGGTTTTGGGATTCAACAAAAAAATAAATAAATAAATAAAAAGCTCAGTGCTGCTGCTGATGGACAGCAACACACCACTAGCTCAGTCTCACGGGACTCCAGGCTAGTCAATAATTCAGAGCAGGGCGAGAAATTCTATAAGGCGGCAGAAAGATAGTGGACAGTAAAACAAAAAAAAAAGAAGAGCAAAGAGTAGATATGGGGGAGTATGAAGGCTAACTCCTGATTGCCTGTTTCTGACCCACAGCAATAACATGTCAGCAGAGGCTTTCAGGGATTCTAGCTGTCAATCAACAAGACACTCAGGGAACGGTCAATATGGAGTACAGGAAAATAACAAATTTTCTTCCATTTTCTGTGGCTAGCGTTTTAACAGATAAATACATGCTATATGGGATAACATGTGAGGGAATCTGTGTGCTACAGGAATACAGGAGACACAAGTGCAGACAATAGACGATGGAGCATTGATCGGCATCAGCAGCGCAAATGCAAATCACTGCAGAGAATATTTGCATGAGTCGGAGTTAGCAGCTTAATAACAGTATGAGTGATGATGTGAGATATTAAACTGGCCAGTAGCACGTGTACAACCGACAACCAGCATGACAAATTATAGAGATAATGATCTACAAAAACAAATTCAACACAGGGCACAGAAAAATGATTTTGTACCCAACAGATGATTTGCCTTACGGAGGGCAAATACCTCAGGTAATATTGTACAAGAACAAGGTAAATCCTTGTTCTTATTAAGAGAAAATATATGGATTCTGACAAGTTAAGGATAAAAACATGTTTAATTATAATTATTACAGGCAGTAAAAGAACATTTATTGAACCACAGGTGAACACAAGAACCTGGTCAATAAATCACTCTACTGTTGCTGTTATGTATCTTGTTTTTTTTCCTGTTTGAATTCAAAGCTTACATGTAATGAGAAATACTCTGTGAGGCACATTATGTTTTCAGTCTCAATGTCCCAGCATTCAGTGGAAACACACACGGTACACACATTTCATGACACAGTCCAATAACTTACAAAGTCACAACCTGATACCATAGAATAGATGTTATATCAGTGTTAGTACAAAGCGGCGTGTCTATGGCAGACAAGGCTTTTCTACTTTAAAGCAAACAGCCAAAGGCATGCAATGTCTAAATGTTGCTGCCTGCTGAATAAAAGGAGGAGTCTTATGGTGCTGCACAGCTTTGTTCTCCAGAGGCAGAAATTCCCAGCAGGTATGAGGAGAATCTTTTGTCAGGATCAGAGTACACTTTGAAAAATAATGACGCTCTGTAGAGTTTCCTTGCATATCAAATGCAGGGTGAAATTCAAAGAATATTTCTCTCTCTCTCTCAAACAGAGCAAATACACAAAGAAAAATACAGTAATTTTTGGTAAAGTGATATATAGAAAGTAGAATGAATCAAGAAACAATCTGACATAACACATTTTCACTCAAATTATCTCTTTACTGAACCTGTAAACCACACAAAATTAGGCACAATAAATGTATCCACGATTATAATTAGCTACAATAACAACACTTCTGAACTGACTGTACCTTTGGGGTCTGTTAAGCAAACTGGCCCTGAAGTGCCACTTTCCTTCCCCCCATATGCACGCCGCCTCCCATCATCGCACTGGGGCACGTACATGCAAATTACAATCTGTTGCCGTACTAATTAAAGGTCTAGGTCACGTGAAAGAGAGCTGTGTGACTCCTTGAGCTCGAAGAGGCGTTTTTATGATCCAATCACACCGTGAGCAGCCTTTTGAGGAAGGTAAAGACTGTGATGTTATGAAGTGTGTCAGAAATCATCATAGAAGCAACATTTCAGATCCTTGCAATAAAAAGAGTATAAAAATAAAAAGCGACGTGATGTATTCTGCCCTGCCCATACCATACCCACAGGGGTTTCCTCACTGGCTTATCGTCAAACCTCTCCGGGAAACATGACTCAGTTCTCCACGGCAGTCATCCGGGGAATCAATACCATGATGTCACTGTGACAGCAGGTGGATATCAAAACCAGTACTGATAATACATCAGGGAAACCATAATCACAAATGCGGTAACATAATACTGGGCAGATGTTCCCAAAAAGTGTATAAAAATGATTCTTTCTTCTGTGTGGATAATTCAACAGTGCACTCTAGGTTTAGCTGCAGAAATAAAATCACATATTGTCCACAACACCAAATTGCAGAGCAGGTTTCCTTGAAGAAGCAGCACACACAGTACAAACACAGTAGCAGGAGGTGACACAAATGTTGCTTTGACAATCAACTCCTGTCTTTAAGAATCACCACTCTCTTTTATCATCTGATCCTGACTCAGTCAGCTCAGATTATCTGAAAGCCATTTCATTACAGATCTGTTTCAAGTCTAACACTTTAATCAAGAACTACAGCAAACACTCCAGTTTAAGCATTACACAACATTGTATTTTATAAATTACACAAGCTTTTTCTTGTGTCAGACTGTGTTTTCCAAAACTTTATTTATGACTGCTAGCAGTCCTCCTTTAGTGTCGGATGAATACGTGTCTCTTTGTTCAGGCAGTGACATGTGGAGAGCAGCCTTTTGCTAATGGGATTTATCGTCAGCTTCAGAGAGCACCCAGATTCCCGGTCATCTGGCCATTTGTGCTGAACTGACTTTTACAAATCATCAAGCTGACCACTTCCCTGTCTTCAAAGCAATCACTGCAATCCATTAACGGTGACAGGAGTGATTGGATATGTTTTAAACAAAACCTAACTCTGCACTGTATTATATAGCTATTTACAACTTATGTAAGGAGGTTATGTAGAAATATTATCTGTTGTTACACCTAACTGTAGTAAAGGCATTTACAACAACAGTGTAACATTCCCTTATCTGAGTGTTTATCTCAGACAACAGCTTCAGCAACACACCTAAAAATAGGAACATTTTCTGACTGCTGGTCAAAATCCTTCCTCTGATAGGAGACCAGGTAGAAACCAATGCCTACGTTGATTAAAAAAACAAAAAAACATCTTTACTATGCTACAATCACTTTTGTTATGAAAGGAAAACAGATCTGATTGCGTTTGTGCCCAGTGGAGGCAATGCGATCCTTAATATTGATCCAGTTCAGCTATAACCCCGTAGTCTCAAACTCCAGAATAATTGCTGTTCTATGCGCGACTTAGTTTCACTCATACCGATGTTGAGCAGAGAATAATAATATTAACATCTCATATTAATTTGTTGCCTCACTAAGTAATAAATAAAAGACTATTGTACTTATGATATTTATGTTCTCAAAATTGTGGAGACCCATGTAGAGGAAAAAAATATCATGAACTTTATACAGGGTTCGTACAGCTTTTTAATTGTAAAATTCAAGCACTTTTCCAGCACTTTCAAGGTACCTAAACCTCTTGAAGCCTTTATCATCGCATCTAAATTATTACTATAAATGCCAGGAGACAACAACTATGATGACGGGTTCGTTTCATTTCAAATATTAAAAGATTTTTGGTTTACATGCGTGATTGTGTAGATGATGAAACACCAGAAAATCAAGCATTTTTTAAGGACTATATTCGAATTCAAGCATATTCCCCAGCATTTTCCAAACTTTCAAGACTTTGTACGAACCCTGTTTATAGTATAATCGGGTGTAGTCCAACAACGACAGAAAATATGGCCTAAAAATAGTTAATCAACATTTCTCAGCTGAACAAAAGGAAAGACTGTAAGCTCCAAAAAGGTAGGATATATTGCAAACTAGAGTATTTTATTGCATTATAGTATACACAGGTTTAATAATAGTGTCAATCCCCTGTAATTTCAATCTACTTGCCACGTCAATGTAAATTCATGTTATCATTATAATTACAAAATAAAAAACGATCATTTCAGAAAGGAGACGCATAATAAAAGAATGTAAATCAGCCATCAGAGTTCCACCTGTGTGGCCGACAAGTGGATGTTCATACGGTCACCATTATAAAGCCTCCTAATGTAGCCTTAGAAATATCCCAACATCACAGAAATGTTCTCTCTCTGTCTTTTGTGCATAGCAGGATATTCCCCACAGCTGCTGATAACCGAGACAAGCTCTTGATTCAGCCTCATTCCAGCAGAGACGTGTGAAAGTCAAGCATCTCTGAACACACAGTGAGACACGTCTGCTGCTTCAGACTATGAATACATTATTCATCAGAAAAAAATCTAACGCTTGCAGACCGGGAGGCATCTTGTCTTATGAAAACTGGTCAAACTCAGGCCCTGTGGCACAAATGATGCTCTGCTGAAAGGCATGCAAAATAACCAGACATTGGATTTACAAACCCCATCGAAGAGTCACTTAAGGCTGGATTCTAGCAAAGGAAAATACTGCATTTTTTAATCCAATATTACATTAAATGTTTCTGCTTTTTGACACAGCCGTGATCAGAGCAACCAGGATACTGAAATAAAGGTTGGATAGTTTCCAATTTATACTGCACACATTAAGTCAAGACACAGGCAGAAGCTCTACTGTATTTATATGTTAAGAATTTAATAAGAACACACACACACACACACACACACACACACACACACACACTTAATATACTAAATCTTGTGTGCTCAGAGAATCAAACCTAAAAAACTAATCAGTATTTCTCCACCCTCAATTAGCACTTTTGGGACAATTTGGCAGATCTCTCATTTTGATAGCAATTATGTTAGGCATGCTGGGGTGAAATTTCATTTCATAATTAAAAACTCTGAGATGTGAGAAATGCAAATCCCCCATCAGACTGAGGCAGGACATGTCGCTTTGACGGGGAAATCCATATTCATAGCACGTTTTCTGGGGTAAATTGTGTGTGTGTGCAGATCTTTTTTTGGCAAAAAATTATGTCATTGTCTTACATTTTCTTTTTCTTATATAGAGAAATTTGTTGTTGTTTCCCTGATTTAAAAGCCAGGATAAGAGCTAAGTCTAGTTAATTGACCTTTTCCTTACACCTAAGTAATGAAATATCATTCTAAAAGAGCAAAGTACAAAGTGAAAAAATAAAAAAAAGGTGCTCCTGATTCCAGGAAAAAAGTTAGGGTTCATGAAAACACATCAATATGATTAAACTTTCTACCCTCCAGTTTTACAGGCAATAAGATAAGACTGCGACATCCGAAATTCAACAACAAACCAATAATCCACCGCACACATGACCCCCACAATGGCAAAGCTTTTAAATGTATGCTCACACAGACCACCCAGACACACATGCACACACAGAATGACAAAATAGAGGCCATGGCAAGGACATCATCTATCAGGCTGACACGTCCAACACCCCAACTAAAACAGACATCAACACACACACAAAAACACACACAAACACATACCGTCTTAAAGAGCAATAAATTCTTTCCTCTGTGTTTCATCCTCAACACAACATAAAGCTAACTGTTTATTAGATGATATTTGGTGACAATGTCAGAGAAGTATTCATTCATTTGTAATTTACTTGTCGTGTTTTATATTATAATGGTATTATTTTGTCCACCCCTATTTATGCACATAAAGGGGACCTTAGTTTGTAAAGGTGTACCCAATAAACTGGTAAATCACTTTAAGTGGATATATACACAGCTACGATCTCTAAGTATTTCTTCAGTAAAACATCAAGTGTAAACTGTCATTTAAGATAAACAGATCATGAAAATCAAATCAAATTCTCGAGTGTGTGCGGTGTGTTTGCCAAGGTGTTCTCCAAGCGGTTATATAAAGTGGATTATTACACAGCAACTCAGACACGACCCTGCCTCACCGCCATAAATTCACGGCGCTTGTCAGGCAATCGCAGCGGGAACGTGACAGACTGAGCGCTGCATACCGGCGTGTCTGCGGCAAAGTGATCATGACCACTTTAATAACTATCAGGAAGATTTGTACTTGTCACAGGCTCCTTAGATATAACATCCCATTCTCTGTACTCATAAGCAGGGATATAAATCTTTCACTCCCGGCCTACCACAATAACAGCGATATATCAAAACAGAAACGACTTGCAGGACAGAAATTGATTCTTTTTTTCTAGTGGCCGTTTAGGTTCAATCAACCGTGGATGTCAAAATGCAATATGGACACTCATCTACCATAAAAGCAGATTATTAAAATCCATTATAGGGCCAGAAAGTGTTCTGGATCAGCTTTTCAGATTTAAATCACACTAATCACCTGTTGAAGTCTGAAACAAAAATACATTTTTCAATCAATATGTATATCCGTGGTGTTTATTTTGACTCGTGTACTTACATTGGGTTTCTCCAGGGGGTGGGAATTTTTGGTTGCAGCTGAGAAAGCTAGTTAGCCTAGCTTGCTAGCGTCTAACTTTCTGAGCAGAATCAAAAACTTCACAGCACACCTGGACCTCCCAAATGTTGACTGTTGGCTAGATGTCTTATAACTCTAACAGTACATAACTAACGCTATGTGAGCTTGATGAAGAAGGGGGGAAAGAAAATGTCTTGTATCAATGTTCGTAGGCTATACACATAGCTATGATGCGTCCCAGTCAGTAGCGCACCACAGAAGTTGACAGCGTGTCTCCTAGCAACGATGGCCCTCAGATATCAGTTAACTGCTGTCATGGAAACGCACACCCAGAGACTTGAAGCTTAGACACCGTTACTACAAATATGTCCACAAACAGTTTTATCCTCCTTCTGAAAAATGAAAAATTAAGCACAGCAGCATCATAGTTTCTTATTTCCATCCACAAAAAGTGAGGAGAATTCAAATGTCTGTTCAACTTTAAAACAACAGCACACTGTAATCTTATAAATCATATTATTCCACCTCAACCAGACTGTATACAACAATGTGAGCAGTACATATGGAGCCATTATATTTAGCTAGGGCTACGTGCCCAAGTGTGAATTATTAATTAAACATTATAATGGAAATCCAAGCTGTTTTTAACCAAGCCAAATGTGAGGCATCTGGGTGTAGAGTGGGAGGGGGTGTGTGTGTGGGAATATGCTTACACTGACTGAATTTTTCTGAAATTTACAATTGCCTGTCCCAATTCTACTTAATTACAGCTGTCAACAGAGATAAGCAGTTCTTTCATGTCCGCTCAAATGTACATGTTTTTCCACCTCGAACACACGCAAATCCAATTAGGTTCTAATTGAGTGTTACAAGGCTCATTGATTATGACAGAGGCAGTGCAGAAGACTGAGCTGGAGAAAAATATCCCCAGTAATTACCCCTCCCGCACCCAGGAGGCCTTCAGGAGGCATGATTTAATACTGAGGCAATATTTCTCAATATAACTCTATTTGAATTGACTTTGCCAACAATGAAATGTTAATATTCAGAGAGCACAAAATAATTCAGAATTCGGAATATCAAGGCAGATACAATTTGATTTGTTTCATTCATCTGAGGAATCTTAAATCAAAACTAGACCGGGTTGAAAAATGATTGTGTTGACTCCAATTCAATGACTAATTCAATTTTAATTCAAATAACGTCTATTACAGAATCTAATGTATTCTCTGTACGAGGACAGCTGTGATAGCAGATTGTTAACTCAGTTGTTTTTCAAAAGAAAAATTGGAGTCAGCTAGTTAATAATTATGGTGTGCTTTTCCTCGTCGTAGGGTTAGGGTTAGGGGTTTGCTTCTGAGTTATTCTGAGACAGTGTTCAAGTTTTGTTCCATAAAACAAAGCCAGGGAGCCATGAAAAAGAAGGCCAGAGACAGACAGAAGAGGAAGGACTCCGTTGCTGCCATGTGTGCCAGCCGGCGTAATGGGAATGACTGACTGACTGTGTTCAAGTTAAAAATAGACTAAATTACTGGGAAACAGCAGTCAGAAGAGGATGTAGGCCCGCTCATTTGCTTTTATGGAAAGGTCATAAGAAGGTCGTCTTTGCCTGCTGTGTGGAGGAACAGTTCTGGACTCTTACGATGCATAAAAAGCTCAGACTTGAGATTTCCACTTCAGTGTCAGTGGCAGGAAGCTAGACAAGAGAAGAATAACAAACAGTTCTTGAATTCAAACTAATGGCCACGCATTTGCCAGCTGTGTGAGCCCTGAAGGTAAAATCCTAATATACAAATGATGTTGTTCCCATGAACAGGAACAGGTCTCTATAAAAAGCCAGAATCTAATTTCTGACGTCAATAAAGACAATCTCTGTCTCTGCACTACCATCACTAGAGGCTAAAATGCATTTGGGAAGGGAATCTTTGTGCACACAACTCCCTTACGAGTCACAGAGTGCTCTTCTCCACAAAAAAAAAGGAGCAAATGATGTTATTCACAAAGGGTCTGACTTCATGAAGGGACGCAGTGAACACCTGCTGCAGCAAGGACATAATGTGACTGTGTTGATAGAAATCAAACCTGGCCAGCAAAGTATGGCAAAGAATTCCTCACCAGCTTTGACACCAGCCTCTTGATCTGAGCCTCTCACAAGCAACAAATTAACCCTGAAATAACAAATGTGCCACATTGAAACTCTACTGTACACTGTAGGCTGACTTTAGGTAGAGTAAAGACAAATCAGTTTCTTTTTGTGAAGGTAAACTTTACCCATGCTGGTCTGCAGTGGTATTTAGTGCATCCAGAAGTCTCTGTCACCAGGTTGCACAATGAGCTTGTTAGTTGAAGTTCACAGTCAACGCCTCAGCCTCCGTCCCTTTTGCCTTGATGGGCCTTCCCTGCATTGTGACAGCTGTAAAATGAGAAATATATGTCAGAATATACAGTAACAGCTTGTTATGTTAATGCAACTACAGCACGAACCATCCCATCTTTGGCCTGAAATGTCACCACAGCAAAAAAAAACAGCAGGTTGTCACAAAGGTCAATGAGTAGGCTATACATAACATTAAGACACAGCTAAAACATGCACACACAAAAAGGCACACCCAAATGACAAAGGCTTTAGCATTGTTTGCTTGTAATATCACTAATGAATATATTGCAAAATGTCAGCATTATCAGTCTTAACTTGACCACATTAGTCACCTTGTTTCATAACAACGTTTCCTCAGTTTGCATGCAGCAGCACTTTTATGATGTTTTCACCACAACAAGATAGAGTCGGGTCAAAGTCCCGACCAGACAATGCATGTGAGGAGTCCAGAGAAAAAAAAGAAAAGTTGCTCTTGAGATTGTTGTTATGTTTATGTAGACTAGCTAATTACTGAATGTCTCCACGGTGGGTGTGTGGTGGAAAGTTATGAAATTTATAAATTCTCCAAACCAAGCGAGAAAGTGATTGCCAAATATGGCCGGACGATGCACAAAATGTAGCCTTTTTAAATGCATTTCCGGCGCTTGACAAAACGAGCTGTTGGTGCCAGCAGTTTTTGACATTCATCGATCTTCCACGCCTACCTGGCGCTGCAGCGCACCTGCAGGAGGTCGGTAAGTAGCCTTGCGTCTGCAACGTTAACAGCCGGTGTAGCTGAGATAAAGTAGGCTACAACCACAATCTTCTGTTGCGAAACTTGCCAGTCCATGATAAAAGTCTCTTTGTTGTCAGAAGATCAAGCTCAACTTCAAAGGCATGAAATTTGTCCATGATGTCTGTGTGAAACCGAATCCTTAGGAACCTGGCTGCAGCTGCCCTTCACAGTACTCGAGACAAGCATGCTCACCTGCGGGAAGTAGGGCTACAGTAATCTGCCTGCTTCGTTGCTGTTGTTTCAAACAGTGCAAAATGACTTGTGTCGGTTAATTCGATGATCTATATTTAACGCAGAAAAATTAATTGCAGTTTAATGGTTACAGCGTGGAAACTTGTGGGTTCCTGTGAGTGATGATATTAATATGGATATGAAAGTCAGTATGAACAGCATCTTCCCTAAATGGACAGTGTTTTAGCTGCACTAATGGTCGTAGAAGGTTGAGCCAAGAACTTTTAAAGGTAGTTTATATTCATGCATTGCTTTAACATCTTTTTTTAAGCACTGGAGGTATTTGTTAACTGAGTCTCTTTCACGTTTGATCAGTTTGTGGATGCTTGACTTGTCACTGTTGATGGTGTTGCTGTTTGGATTGTTAAATCTGGATTAGTAAATCAGTAATTCAATTATGTTTGTTTTTACAAGGCTCATGCTTAATATATTTCCTACCAAAGGGCCTTTGAGCCAACATCCTAAACCTGATACAAGTGAACTGTCTGGCTCAATCCAGCCGCCTCTCTGTGATGTAATTGTAACTGTTCAAAGCATTCTTTGTTCAGTGACCCCTTTATTTGCTGGGCTGCTTTTTCCTTCAGGAGCACAATTGATTTGGGGGCTTACTATGCTTGAGAAACTATGTTTTCTCAGGAGTGTTAGGAGGGAAATTTTGTTGCTTTTTAAAGAAGTGTGACTGTAATCCTGGCATAATGAGCCTATGCTGACATGGAGGCAGTGTTGCAAAACTGACTTAGTCTCAGCCAGCTGCAGATGAATGCAGGAATGCAGACAGCTATATATACAACGTTTTGTGTATATAATGGTGCACATAAACATAGAAATGTGAACGCATTTACTGTTGCTTTATTAAACTTGTTGCAGAAAGAAAATAATTGGAGATAAGGTGTTGGCATGACCCTTGACCTTAGCCTGTCTTTGTAGCACTCACATGCTATACTTAGGTTGGAGGCTCTTTGTGATCTTTTTTGCCGGTCTTTATACTGTTGTTGTTGCTGTCATTAATTCTCTTGAATTTAATAGGAAGAAATCTGCTGCCCAGGTCATATTCCTGCTGAGACCTCCTGACTCTTTTCAGCAGAAAAAAGAAACACTAATAGAGATTATAGTAGAGAGAAGAAGAGGAGAAGCAGGATATGAAAAGGAAAAAAACACATTTGATAGTCAAAACTGTGATGTATCAGAAATTAACCTAAAAATATGCTGTGATGGGCAAGTATTTTGTTTGTGCACCTGTGCTGCTGGACTCTTGACAGGATTTAATAAGTAACAGAGATTTGTCATGACTCAGGAGATCCAACCTGGTGTGACGAGATGAACCCGGTCACGCTGTCTTGCAACCAACAATTATTGTGATTATCGGTCCATCTGTACATTTTTTTTGTTAATTTATCGTTCAATCGGTCTATAAAATGGCAGAAAATAGTAAAAATTGCAATTTGTCAGAGCTCAGGGTGACATCTTCAAATGTCTTGTTTTGTCCAAAAACCAAAGATAATGAATTTACAGTGGTGCAAAGCATAACAAAGCTGTAAATCCACACATTTTTTGAGAAACATAAGTGGTCTGTAACAAAAGTTGTTATCCATCAACAGTGAAAATAGATTTTGCTTTGGTGCTTTTTTTGTTTTGACTGAGACAGCTGTGATAACTTGATAAAATTTGCAGTAGAAAATTGAATTTATTTTCTATGGTGAATTTCTGATATTCTGAAGTCTACTTTGTAAGTCCTCACAATGGAGAGTTGTCCACGAGTTATTGTTGGATATTATTTGCGCCTCATGAGCTAACAAAAGACACCATTGGCATGAAAAAAAAAAAAAAGCTTCGAAGAAATTCCTCTCCTCGGGGCAGTGTGACTGCACCTATTGTTAAATCCATTTCATTCACATATCATATACTTATATCATGTTAAACAGATTTACGGCTCTCTCATTATTTGTATGATCTTTATCAGTAGTTTACAGGATGACTTTCATTACCATTTGGAAATTACCTGTTGTCACGTTTCAGATAAACTATGTTTTTCTAAGAACTTCTTTTAAAAAACATAATAAAATAACTTGATACCAGTTTGGCAAATTAAAGATGCAGGTATCTGGTTTGGAAAACAGTTTCCACACGAATATGCCCTTGGACATCTTTATCATAATGTATCTGTTGAAGACAAAGTACTGAGTTGAATGAACTCTTCCTTGATTCTTATCAAGCCAAAGGTGCAGAGTTATGTAGTGAGGCGTCCTAAAAACAAACAAAGCGTATTTCTTCCATCCTGTTCTATTTGGTTCCATGTTGTTGTACTGGTGATTTACCTGGAGTTAATTTTGGTAACCTTTCACAAATGTAATTGAACCATGACTGAAGGGAACACCATGAGAATTTCCCTGTTATCAGCCTGGAATTCCCCTCTGATAGGAAAGGCTCATCGCTCCCAGCTACCCACACAGTCCTAGCTGGAGTTTTATAACTCTGCACACCTGACCCCTTCAACCACCGGCCACAGGTCCAATAACACAACCCCAAAAGTAGATGTAATCCCAGTAAACCGCAGGTGGCCTTCAGGATTGGCTGCCCAGATCTCCACATTTTTCCCTCCTTTCACACACTTCCCCCCCTCTCACTCTCTCCCCAGGCTCCCAGTGTGGTGGTAACCCTCAGCTGAAACAGGGCCTTCGCAGGGTGGAGGCAGCACGCTACAGCCAGGACCTGTCACATTACTCTCAGCTCCACTGTGGGACGAGGGCACCTGGATACAGGCTGTGAGGGAGGGTAACAGAGTGTGAGTGAGACTAGACCAAACACAGGGAAACAAGGACGCCTATACAGCAGCAACAGAGTTTAACTTGGGACTTGGGAGACTTTTTCCTCTTGATTCAAGGGGATTGCAGCTGTGTGTCACTAGAGATTGTGGTTAAAAGTACTTCAGCTCCTTTGTAAGACTTTGGATCTGTTTGGGAAAAAAAAGACAGCACAATGGATAAGGATGCTCTACTGGACTATGAGTACCCGGACTTGGATCCTCTGCCATCCAAAATTGAAGCAGAGTAAGTACTTTCTTATCGTCTTTCTGAAGACTTAAGATTAGTTCTCTAAATGTCGCCCACTTAGTTTAGTTTTGTATGCTTTTGTTGTTTGTCAAAACATTGTTTAGCTGTCCGTTGTTTAATGTGTTTTAGTAGTTCTTCAAACTTTTTTAAGTCTGAACAGTTTTGCAGTGAGATCCAGCTCTCATTGAGATATTAGGTGACACTTGGCACCCTTCTACAGTGTGCGGTCTTGTTTCTGTTCAGTTCACTTGTCATATTACAGTAAAGGTTGTCTCATTTTCATGCCTCGAGAATACAGGTTGTGTGGAAAGCTGGTCGTTTTTGCCGATAGAACGTATTAGAAAAAGTATGATATAGTGCATTCAACCTGAAATAACTCACTGTTTAAATGTTTTACTGTACATTTTTTTTCAGTCACAAAAAGTGAAGATGTAGTATATGGTACCATGTAAGATCCAAAACCGATACTGACAGTCTTATAGCATCATTCTTTGCTCCTGGCCCATCCCATAATGCATCAGGGCACACGCAGTATTTCCAGTTACTTCTTCTTGGGATGTTTTCTTACATTTAAATTCCTTTTCCATGTATACATTGGCACAGAGTGATTTAATAGAAAAAATATTGATATTTAATAATGCCGTCAGATAAACAATATGACAGAAATACGATGGAACAAGTGTCATTTATCACCAGCCGCCATGTTTAGCTAATAAACCGTCTGGCTGTCGTGTAAATGAATAGACTGTGTTGAGTTGTGGTTTGAAAAGCTCTTGTGTGGCTACTTCAGTTGCTCATTATAAGTTGTGGCTAACTGATTTGTAAACACTAAAATGTCCTGCTGCACCTCTTCTTCAGCCGGCTCTGACTCTGGAAATGTGAATCTTGACATTGCCTTAAATTTAAAAAAGGTCTGCTCTCTGAGCGCCAAGTTACAAATTCACACATTGTTTGGACAGGTAAGAGACTGTTGTGAAAAATGTCAAAAACATCCATTCTGGAATCTGCCATCTCTATGCTGACAAACCATACAGTAAGTGTAGTATTTTTCTAAATAAGTCTCCCAACCTAACAATATCAGAGTTGTAATTACTACCCCATGACCAGGCATTCCTGCTCTTCCAGTGCACAGGAACGTGAACATAGGCGTTTGTTGTTTTCCTGTGTCACGCTGATACCAATCCGTTTAAATGCAAATCTCTGCTGCAGGATTTCAGCTACAAAGTTTCCAGCCACAAATGGTCCTGACAGTGACATGTGAAAGGTTTAGTGAGGTGTAGGCCTGTTCATTGACTCTCATCCTTGACCTTGAGACTTAAGTTTAGGTTTGATTTGTTTTTGCTCATGTGTGAATGTTTTTTTCCTTTTTTTTAGAATAATCCCTCCATGTGACCCTACTGCTGATGACAGGCTCTACCATATATGCATCACTGCAATATCTGTAAGTTCGCTTTCCTGTTGGGCTAATGTGACACAACATTACACTGTCCTGCCATTCACTGGGTGCATGATATCACACCTTGTTGACAGACATAAGGCATGTTTTATGATGTGCCGTATGCAAGGTTTGGCTGTCAAAGTCAGCACTGTCTAATGTTTTCAGTCCTCACTGTTTGTTTGTCTATTAGATAGCAGGATATCTCAAAAAGTTGTGAACAGGTTTTAATGAAATTTGGTATAACGTTTGGCCATGGTCCAAGGAAGAAATGATAGGGTTCTGGTTCAGATCCAGATCCTGGTGTGGTTTCGGGGCACAGGAACGATTACAGGAAGGATTCACTATACAAAATAGAGCGTTTTTGAACATTTTTGCTACTCATTAAATGCTGCACTTGAATAATTTAAAAAAGCTGTCATGTACAGCCCATAATGATGATAATAATCATTATATTATCATAGTAATGATAGTAGCCCATACCATTATGTCTTTCTTGACCCAAAAATGATGACTTAATACATCTTAGACAATGGTGCAGTCTGTCCGAGTTATTCGCTCTTCAAGTGATTTCCAGTTACAATACACAAAGTGTTTGGTTACATTGTAACCTTGATTCTCTAAGTGAACAGACTCTCTCCACACAGTATATTCCATATGTACGGAGATCCCTGGAGAGATAGTCTTGATACGATAGAGAACAAATAATACAAATACAAACTGACTGTATAATAACTGAGAGCAGAAGATTGGTAACCATATTGATAAATCTTGCCCCTCAACCAATATGAGATCCAGTATTGTTCACTATCATTACTATTTTGCTAACTATTGCACATAACCTTTGTGTTGTCCCCTGCTATGTAATGATGTTACTTGGTATTCACTTTCCCTTCTTTTGATGTCTGTTTGAAGATTGTCTTAGTAGTTGGTCCAAACTGGCTCAATTTAGAGCGAGGCAGGCTTCCCAGCCTTGTGTTTCCTAAATGTGTCACAGGTCACGACAGGTCATTGAACTCTCACTGGTCAGTGATCCTGACTGATGACAGTTCATTCAGACCACATCCATGGGGAGCACTAATGAGCCACCATTGTTTGGCCTTTTGTGGCATCCACTCATTTTAAGTGTGAAGCAGGGTGAGGCCTGGATCCACAGCCGCATGCTACTCTGCAGATGAGGCTAACTGACGTATCCTCTCCTCCTAGCTTGCTGTCATGCTGATCTTAGCGATCTTAGCCAGGCGCACGAAGGTGGGCGACAGACAGAAAGGACTCCCAGGTTTACTCAGGTGAGGCTGTGTTTTATCTCTCTTTTCTTAAATAACATAAACAATCAAATAGCAGCTTGCTTTGTTAGGACCATACTAGTTCTTTTGCACGGTCTAGCCCATTGAATTGCATATAGTTCACATCACTGTTGACCATTTTCCAAAGCATACAGCAGATTTATAGATTGATTTCCTCTTTACCTGGCAGTTATTGACTTCCATTCATTTCAGTATGTTATGTTCCAGATGCAAACACAAGTTGAGATTCAGCATAATAGATGAGAACATAAACAATATAGAAACAATGATGTTGAGATAAGGGCCGTGTCAATGTGGCAGTTTGTCATTTTATAAAGGCAACTTTTAGCAAATTCTTAAGTCAAGGATGTCGGGTGTTTCTCAAAAGCACTACAACACACCAGCAAGGAAAAGTTTGTAAAGCAGTGCCTACCTGCAACTTAATTATAATACCACAAACGTTATCGGCACTCATTTAATCTTTTAACTGGCTGATGTACCCGTGAGCAATTAACCCCCAAATCTGCTCCACTGGAGCTGCTCAGTGGCCAACAGATAAAACTGTGGTCATACAGGGTGACTTCTAGGTGTCAATGTGTGTAACTGTGCAGTGAACTTTCCCTGGATTAATAGAGGATGAAAACTGTGATGGCTTTTCCTATCTTAAGCAAGTTTCAGTTGATTCTCATACTATACTGACATGAATGGAAGCCAAGGGCAGCCTGTCAGGAAGGTAGAAAATCACACAAAAAATGTCTGATATACTTTTAAGTCAGAAGTAATTAGTTTGTGGGCTAAAACTTTCAAAATGCTTGAATGGTCCTTTTTTGAAGTGTGTCATTTCTGCTCAGTTAGTGTTTGATCCAAATGGGAGGCTGGTAACATGTGGGCTCTAAATACTTGCTGCTTGATTTCACAGTCCGGTCAACTTCCTGGACCATACACAGCACAAGGGCCTTGCAGTGGCTGTGTTTGGAGTGCTCTTGTGCAAACTATGGGGCCTGATCATATCGCCAAACCCCCTTCCCTTCACAACAGACACGGAGAACAAACGTGAGGACGTCATCTTGGTTCTTGCTGCGCTAGCATCAGCTACATTCACTTTTTTACACAGATTGTAAATCTTCTATAGCCACTTTTTAATGTTTATCTTAGTAGTTAAAATGTGTCACTGCCCCTCTTTTGAACATGAGGACAAAAGAAGACAGAATCAAATGGATAGATGTGTCTCCATAAACATTATTTTTGTTAAATATCTATGTTATGTAATTGGATTATTTTGTTTCCATGTGTCTGTTATTTTCGACTTAGGAGTTTGATGGTAAGCTTTGCAAGAAGCTTTTTTTTCTGAAATGAAATTACATAAGAATTGACTGTAAGGAGTTGGTTCCCTGCTACTTTACACAATCCCCAAACAGTACAAGGTTCAGCAGAGTAGGAAATATAGTGGCAATTAAGCAGAGTTAGATCTTAAGTCACTCATAGTTTCCACACATTTTTTGGGGGGGAAAGGTGTGTAGAATGTGTAGAAGTGAAGCAGAATTAGTTGTTAACATTACAATCTTGTCAGAAAATCTATGTATATTCCTTTTGATGCTCTGGGTCTTCACACACATTTGTTGTATTTGCAGAGAACTGGGTGATTCTGGGAGTTTTCTACTACCCCGCACTATACTACCCTCTCCTGGCATGTGGTACTTTACATAATAAAGTTGGCTATGTGCTTGGTAGCCTCTTGTCATGGACGCACTTTGGTGTTCTGGTCTGGCAGAAAATTGACTGTCCCAAAACACCTCTGGTAAGCAAAGATGTGTTTCGATACCACCATGGTTTCCAGTGCATCTTTAACTGCTTTTATGAGACGGTAATAAATTTATGAGGAATAGAGTGCTTTATATTGTCTCAATTGGCACTGGATTAATTCACTTTCTTTGTAATGTGTCATCTGTCTGAGTTTTAAGGATTATTTACAAAGATGATTTGTTCTGGTCTGGAGAGCCATTGGTTACCAAACAAAGCTGGTCTGTAGTATATGTAAGAGATGTGATTTGAAAAGATGAATATCAAGCTTTTCAGCTGGATTCATGGACACATGGTTGGAGCTTTTAAAATGTACACAACCCCAGATTTTGTGCCATATCCTCGTTGTTTGGGTTTTCTGTGCGATGAATAGCTATAACTCAAAACAATTTGTTCCACTGTCTTTTGGTCTTAATCAAGAGGCTTTGTCACAGTTAATCAGTTTAGTGTGTGAGAGACATCCAAGCTTTGGATGAATCGTCTCTTTTTTTAATAGTGGCGATGCCTGTCTATTTATCCCACCATGAGCTGACACACACCAAAGGCTGCAGGGAGCATTTGATCTGCATGACTGAGCTTAATTACATAAAGACAATAGAATAAATGTTACTGAATATCATATTTAGTATAGTATTTCTTGGACATGGACAAAAGAAAAACCATGTTAAATCTAAATCATAACAGTTTGGTCAATGGATGTCTCAGATCCCATCTGGCCAATATGCTGCCTTTTGTGTCAATACAATGTGGTTTTAATGTGTATTCCTAGTGTGTCACTTCAAAACTCCCAAAACAAGTTGCTAGGTGATTTAAAGTCTTGTTTTATTCCTTTGCAGATACACAAACACTACTCCCTTTTCTCCAGCCTGCCCCAGATAGCTTGCTTGGCATTCCTTAGTTTCCAGTATCCCCTTTTTCTATTCAAGGGCTTAAAGGGCACTGAGAAGAACAATGCTGCAGAGGTAAGTTTTGATCTGAACGCAGTTCCTTTGGCATGTCTGCTTCAGGGTGGTTACAGCCCTTTATAGCTCTAATTGTTTGGCCTGCTTGCATAACAAACTGGATACAAGTGTCTATGTTGATTAGTAGTCTACGTTCACGTAAGCCTGAACTATTAAAAAAGAAAAATCTCACTAAGACGCACATTTCTTCTGAATCTGTGCACATGAGGAACCTTCATAAGCTGCCTGCTAATCAAGGGGCTTATCATGCTCATACATTCTAGGCTGAGGGAAAATGTGAACGCAAGCGCGTCAGTTGCCTAATCATTTTAAGTAGATTTGACGTAATTGGTTTACGTTATGTTCTTGAACAGATTATGAAAAGGTTGCCTTGTTTTTTTTCACTCAGAAGAGACAGGGTTTATTTGATGCTAATCTCAGCATGGGTGTGACAAAGCTGGGGTGAGGCGATTGCCTGGAGTTTGACTCCCCCCCCTTCTATCCTGCACCCCACCTGACACCATAAATCTGCACAGATACAGAAACTTATCCTAAAGAGGCTTAGTTTGCTTAATTTGTGAGCAATGTTAATTATTACAAAATAGAGTTAATTCAGCTTTGCCACACTGTCCTAGCCTATTTACTATCTACTATTATCATTTGGTTCCTTACATGGTTGCTGTCCATTTTTCTATAAGGATCTCAGCAGCAGCTACTATAAAGACTATGTGAAGAAAATGCTCAAGAAGAAGCAGCCCACCAAAATCAGGTGAGAACCGTAGTCTGTTATCAGTAACACACCTGATTTGCTGCATTGTTTCATGTTATGTTATGTCTTTTGACATCTCTTCAGCCAGTACAACTTGAGGCTTAATGTTGCGTGTAATTCTTTACGCCCCTGGATGTTTTACCTTTTTAGCTTTGAGCCCCAACTTACAGGAAGAGGCTGTTTGTAAAATTACATCAGTGAGTGTATCCACCGTTGCTGACAGATATGTTCAAAGGATTGTGACAGTTTTTTATTTGTTTCAACAACTTGAAAGTAGCCTATACAAAAATACAAATGGTACAAAAAAATACACAATAGACAGCTATATTAACAAAAAAGGCAGTCAAAAAGAACAACACCGGGACCCCAACGTTCCTTTATATTCTGTTAACTAGCACCGTATACCTTCTTTAAGATGTTGCACCCTTAATGTATGTCAGAAAATTACGCCAGATTTGGCTAGTTTTGCTTTGGACATTAGTGACCCTGGACATCAAATTTTCAAAAGAAGTCATCTCCGACATGAGTTTAAGCCACTCTGTACACTCTGCTCTATGTAAAATAAGCCTGGTTGCTACAATAACAACTGTTACTGTTGGCCCAAACTCTGCTTTAGTAAACCCTGGTGGCATGAGAGATTTATCCCCTAACAGACACATTTGATGAACTTACTTCTAGCATCCTCTGTAGCCCAGCCTACATTTCAGATCACGGCCTGCCATAGATCTCTTTATTCCAAATTAAAAATTAACTTTTATCTGAGGAAAATGGCATGCAAAATAAATCTATTACAATAGAAAATTCAATGATGGGGAGACAATCTAGAGAAAACAGGTTGCTGACCCGTTGAAGTGTCCTGATTAAAGAGAAGCCCCTCAGTTAGAAAATGTTTCTATGATGATCAACAATGAGTTTTTTGTAAAGAACTTAGTTAAGGTTGCAGTAATTAGGTTATCATGGTCAATGAGCACCAGGACATAATGCATTATTTTTTTCGATTTGTAGAGAATGTTTGACTCTACCTGAAACACCTTTTTGTTTAATTTAATGTATTCAAGGATGATGGCAAAAATGGCTCATTCAGTCACAAATGTTTCCTAATTTCATGAATTCACTGAAGTGTGGCGTAAAATGCAGCGTTTTAAATTTGTACCTCTGTTTACCTCTCACCTCAGCACGTCGAGCACAGAGACGCCCAAGCTTCCTCAGAGAATAATTGATGCTGTGAAGTCATACATTTATACACCAGAGGAAGGTAAATATGTCGTCTTGGTCTTGCGTTATGCCTTGTCTTATGCCTTCAAGTGTTATCTCCTGTAAAAATTTGTGACACTTTACTTTTTTTTCTCCAAACAGCTTTCCGTTTTCCCCTGAAGTTGGCGATATCTGGTGTAGTGTCGTTCATAACACTGTATCAGGTAACTACCATATCTACTATTAGACTTAATAATCCAAACATATGTACTGTATGTATGCATATGTGTTTTGTTCTGTAGTAATAAAAATAAATAAATAAATAAAAAATCCAAAAAGTGATCATGAATGTAATGTGTGTTCTAGATAAAACTTTAAATGCATAGTCCAGTGTCGATACTTAACAACTACCAGGTGATTAAAAGTTGTAGGTATTCAACAGTGTCTCAAATCTTTATTGACTAGATTCAATCCTAACCCTGGCCTTAGCCTAATAAATAACTTCAGTCTAGACTCATAATATCAACAGATTACATTTTACCCTGTTGTTTCACCAGGATCTCATCTGTAAAAGCAATTGCATTGCCATGCTAGGGTAAGAGTTTTTTCGGTAATGAATAAATGTCCTGTTTTTTTGTTTATTTTGTCTTTTAGGTGGGTCTTATACTGATCTCTGCAGTGGTGCCTTCTCTCCAGACTGCCCGTTCTGGAGTCAATGAAGACATCGCCAACGTTTTAGCTGGCTTCAAGATTGTGCTGTCTCCAGACAAACATGAAGTGGTCAGAATAGTGGTTTATTACATGTGGTGCGTAGAAGGTGAGTGAAGAAAGCAGAAGCAGCCATTTAGTGAGAATATGCAGAATATACATTTATTTATTTAGTTAAATCACACATGGCGGCATTGTTTTAAATCTGCAGGAAGTAATATAACATGACATCTTCCCACAGTAAACAACCTGAATGTCCTGTGCTCTTTTCCTGCAGTGTGCTATATCTCAGCGATGACCCTGTCTGGCTTGGTCAACCTGGCTATGCTCATGCGGTCCATGGTTCTTCACCGGTAGGTGTGAGAAAAGAGCCGTGCAATAGCTGTCTTTTTCTTATTTTTCTATTCTCTTCCCAAAGTTTCCAAGGATCAAGAGCGTGCTCCGCATTCAGGTTCCTTCATTATAATTTGATGGTTCACAGAGGAGTTATTATAACATAATGGAGTACTAATCGTCCAGACAGACAGAAAAGCATTCGCTCTGCGCTAACTGCTGCTAGAATTGAAAATGACTATTAAGATAAGAAATGAAATACTGTGCCATTACCATAAATTACGTCGTATTAAAAGAAATGGGTTTCCGTGTCGAGTATTGAATTCGGTCGTATCCCTTGCTAAATTACCTCTTCACTTTACTATGTAATTTGTACATTTACTGATGAATCGGTGTTTGTATTGCATAGTGCTGCATTTTCTTGATTGTGTTTGTGCTTCTGTAGGTCAAACCTAAAGGGGCTGTACAGAGGAGATATCTATAATGTTTACAACTGCCAGAGAAGTATCAGGGCTTCCCGGCCAGCACTGGTCTGCTGGATGGGATACACCAGCTTCACAGCAGCTCACATCTGCATCGGTACAGCTGCATATTGAATACTAAAGGAACAGAATAAAGATATCCTGATTACTTTTCAAACTGTATTTCCAGAATGCTTAAATTTTTTGGATCTCTTTTGTATTTCTTCAGAAATGCTGTTAAACCTTACATTTTGTGTATCATATGTTGTGTTTTGTATAATTGAATACAGAACTTTACTCTTTATTACATAGAAGGATGTGTTTGCACATCAGATAGTGGAAAACCAGTAATGGCAGATTTATTAAAAAAAAAGAAAAGAAAAAAAAGATCCTCACTTAGGCCAAATAGCCTCAGCCAGATATTCCATTTTAACATTTCATGCCATATTAATAGTTCTGTCTGTTCACACTCCTTTTTATGTTTCTAAATGCATCTTTCTAGCAACAGATTAACTCAGCTAGAATGAAGATTTGTCAGGGTTTTACATGTGGTTCATGAAAGGAGACTGCTCAAGTTCAGTTCTTGAGGAAAAAGAAAACTTACCTCTCTCCTTCACTGTGATGTGTGAGAGCAGTGGGCGTGCAGTGTAGATTTGTTGGATGGCGTACAGGGTGTAAGCTGTGAGGCCCTGACGCTCTGATCTCTCCGCTGCAGGCATGATGGTCCAGACCATGGTGTTCTTCCTCTGCCTTCTGATCGCTGTCTTCCTCATCATCATACCAGTCCTGCACAGACAGAATCTGATCCTCTTTCAGATCCTGTGGGGCATGTGGTGAGCTCATTAAACTTAACTGAGCCATAATTTCCTGCTGCAACATTTCTGTTGTCATGCAAAAATCTTTTAACTTCAGTTTCAGTTGATTTTAATGTTTGGACTTGAAAACCCATCTTTTGAAAAACACTGGATTAACTCAAAAATGCATGTTAGCATCAATTCTACATTGACTATCTTAGTTCCTGAAAACTCGACACCTTTAGGCTTTAGGTGATATATTGTTCTGTCGGTTACCAAATGGTTTTTGTGCCTTCTGTCTTTCTTGTATCACAGCAGGAGATGTTTGATTGTTGATTTTGTCCTTTCAGGCCCTTCTGGCTGATGATTCTCTTGGCTGTGTTGATTCAACACATCAGCGGCAGGTTTTGCTTCATCAAAAAAACAGCAGGCACACGAGACCTAGACAACAGGTAGATTTACTATATTGTCGCTCACTTATTTATAGTTTCTAAGTGTTTTACTGTCACATAATTGCAGCATATTCCTGTATGTTTGATGCATTCTGTCCTATCTTACAGGGGTAATCTGTTCCTGCTGACGTACCTGCTGTTTCCAGTCAATGTTCTGATCGGGGTGCTGCTGGCAGTGTGGCGCATGATCATCACAGCCCTGTTCAACATTGTCCACATGGGACGCATGGATATCAGTCTTCTGAACCGCAATGTGGAGGCATTTGACCCAGGTGAGCCAGATATTCTGCACGCCGTACAGATCAACACAGCCACAATGTCACTGTCTGGTATGCTGGCCAGGTCAAAGCACCAGGTCAACTTCAGTGTCATCTGTATTAATATATCTTCATATAATCGATAGCTTGTATGTTGGCTGTCTCACCTGCTAAATTAGCTCTGGGTCCATTATGTGTGTTCAAATAAAAAACAAGAAGGCATTGCTAGGGAATTCAGTGCTCAATTATATTTTACATTTCTCTAGACACACAATGTTAACATATTCATTGGTATTAACATCATGCTTTTCCCTTTGTAGATGCCACTGTGGGTTTTTTTCCCCACTCTCATTGTGGAGGCTTAAAGAGAAGCAATTTTCTGCACTTTTACTGATCCCACTTAGAGGCCAGAAATGCGTATCCTATCCACTTTACCCTGCTAGCAGCTCACTGCAGCTCATATGATATCTGTATTCTGTGCAGTGCACGGGGCTGTAATTGCACGCCGATCTCTGAAATGGCTGCAGATTTAAGACATCTGTTGTCAGGAAAAACCGGTGGTTTAAAAAAAAAAAGAAGTGTGATTGCCTCAAAGCCAACAAGGGGTGTTGTCCTATGTGTTTATTGCTTTTGCCCAGTCAGAGTGATCCCCCCTCCCTGTGTCTGTCTACAGCCTACCGCTGCTATGCTCATTATCTGAAGATTGAGGTGAGCCAGTCTCACCCCGTGATGAAGGCCTTCTGCGGGATGCTGCTGCAGTCTATGGGCCAGAAGACCAATACTGCACAGAGGTCATGGGACGCTGAAGAGGGTCTGTGGCACAAAACTCGCATCATACTCACATCACACTCTGTGTACGATGACTTGGTACTGTGGGTTCAGTGTGTTCATACATTTAAAGGATAAGGCTGATGTTTTTCTTATTGTCAACAAATCCAATGAAAAGACCAAAACCAACAATATGTTAAGTCATTCTTCTAATGCTGTCTGACTTCTGTACCCTCTCTGTGGCACTTTTATTCCTACTGAAGACGCAAATAAAACGGGTCACAAATAGTTTATTTTTTAAAAAGGGTCAAAAATGTCCTAAAACGGCTAGAATTTGTAGCAAAAATTACTCAAACAGAAGTAAATAGAGCATTTGTTGGGAACTATTTTTAATTGCAGATTACACATTTTGTGCTGTAGTGAGTATTTACAGCTGCATGATCGTGCATGTGGAATTGATTCAAAATAAACTACAGTGTCCATGTTTATGGTAATTAAAAGAACAAGTCACCCAGTGCAACAATGTGGCTCATTAATGTTGTTTCTAATAGTTTTTGGACAACAATGGAGCTTTATGCATGTTAGTATGATCATTTTATTGTTGGTTTTGGTCTTTTCATGACAATAACAAAAAAAAAAAAAAAATATATATATATATATATATATATAAAACCTTATCCTTTGAAGATAAACAGTAGATTCATATCTACATTAAAGTCAGTGTGACTTCTTTAATTTCTCCAGGGAGGTTTAGAATTCAGTCGCCAGGTCACTGTAACACATAATCAGATCATAACACTGTCTCGCACACGCAGAAGAAATAAAAGCTTAGCAGTTCTGATTTAATATGTCAAGAGGGAATTGAGTCTCACTGTGGAATAATTTACAGTCCGGCTGCTGGTCTCAATCAAATCTGTCATAAACTAATCAGCCGTTCCCACACTGGCCTGAGCCCTCAGCCCGTGTCACCAACGCACAATGTGGTCCTATACTGTAGGTCACCATTATACATATTATTTAACTAATGCAAATGAAACCAATGTATCATTTATACACAATAATTTAACCAAAATATGAACAGCTCCTTTAAGGTTGGTTGCTGATCTGCAGTGATGGTTCTGACTCAAACAGGGCTTGAGTGATAGGCGCCTACACGTGTGGTGACATGTGAACATGTATTATAGTGAGAAATTAGCAGGAAAATACATCAGGCTGGTTGTGGAATCTAACTCTGTCTGGTATCTAGTCACAGCTGAGTCCAATTACAAGTTTGCAGTGGAGATGTTGCTTGTTTGCATCTAGAGAACAATGCATAATCAGGAATAATCTATTGTATTACAAAGATTAGTTTTCGAGTAGCTGATAACACAGATGAGCTATACGCTAATTGCCTGTTTCATATTCATGTAGCCCAAGGGGCTTAAGCTTTCAGTGTGTTAATGGAAAGCTCAATATGCTCCTACCATGCTTAGAGGATTAGAATATGATTGCTTTCTATTATTACTCTTTCTGTAGTATCTAACTGGTCCTGGGTGGCCTTCAAAAGAGTAATTTCCCATTCCAGTTAAGATTTTTTTTTAAAAAGGGCTGTATATTCTTGCATGACTTGTGCATATATGACATACCGTCTGTGCTATCACGATGTCTGAATGTCCTCAGGGATCCAGCTGGTCCAGCAGGAGAAGAAACAGCACAAAGTGTCCATTGCCAAGAGGGCCCGCAGGCACTGGCAGCTCCTCTACACCCTGGTCAGCAACCCCTCCCTGGTGGGCACCAGGAAGCACTTCCAGCGTCAGACCGCAGAGAGCTTTCTGAATGGAAGCCTCAACCGCAGCGCCAAGGAGGGGAGCAAAAAGGAGGCAGAGGCCGCTGCCAGCAACTGAACATCAAAGTGACCCTGATTAAGGATTGGCTGCAAAGTCTCTTTTGGTTTTGGGAAAATTCTGCAGTCACATTATTTCTCCACACCTACTCTAGATGTGTCTGCATTTGGTGAAATAAGTGCACTTATATAGTTCGGTGCCACATGTAGAGATGTTCACCAAGCCTTTCCTGTCTGGAGATTGTGTGTCCACTCTGTGCTCTTCATGTTCCCCTGGTTGTTTATATGTGAGGAAAGCTTGTGTGGCACTGACCTCCCATTTAAACACACATGTCATCTTCAACACATTTATGTGCTTATTTTGGGATAGCACTCATTTGCATACTGTTTCAACCTGTAGGTTAATCACATATGTTTTCCAATATGTTGCTTTTATCATATAATGCAGATATATAATGCAAATGTGTAGTTGTCCAAACTAAACACATGGATGTGCAATCCACTGAAGCATCCTTTCAAAGAGGGTATTATTAATATGTAGAACATTTCACTATTTATGAATTTACAGAATGAGCTGTTTCCATAGACTGGGTAATATTTCTTTTTTTTCAATTGTACACATTTTCTGTAATTAACAATGTGTTAACCTGTGGAATTATTTGTAGATCTTTAAGTCCAAAACCACTTGCTGTCTGCTACCAGCGTTTTCTTATATTGTTGTTGAAATTTTTTTCTGGTTTCTGATATTCACCTGCATACATTTGAAATACCGACTTTTACTAAATGAAAATATGAACACCCGAATTTTCCTTGATTACTGTGAAAATAAAACTGAAACAAGAGTTTTCAATCATTTGTGTTATTAAGGACTATTTCATTCTAGAGTAGGTTAATTTAGGATACATATATAATTTATATAGTGTGATGTTGTGTTGTGTTGAGCGAAATTAACTGAACAGCACCAGAAGGAAAATGAAGACAAAGGGAGGCTTTGTGTTGATCAGCGTTTTCAAACGCAGCAGTTTTTTTCTTTGGCATCTGCATAAACACACTCCCCAAAATCCCGGACTATTTTTGTGTGTGTGTGTGTTAGAAAATATAACAAAGACATCGAAACGAGCTCCCATAATAAAAAGGCATCAAAAGAAAAAGAAAATAAATAAATTACCAGGCGCTGAATTTTTGAAAGCCCCTTCTGAATCGATTTTAAAATTGAACTGGTGGTATCAAATTGTGTAAGTCTGATCACATTTTTTTTAAGTATTAGCCTATTTCAGATAAATTTAGAAAATAATGTAGCCGAGTTAAATTATTTACCTGAAACATCTCAATCCGCAATAGGTCAAAGACAAATCCAGAATATAGCCTGTTTCATATGTTTTATTAATTCCACTTACATAAAATTATATCAAAAAATCTTTAAAGGTCACGGGTTTTTCGTTCCGTTTTACAACAGTTCACAAAAACTCACTATACGCATCAAATTACGAGACAGTGAAGCCGCCAGACGCCTTGTGTTGAGGCTTCATAGAAACTTACCGTCGTAAAAAAAAAAAAAGATTATTTGCAATTTACATGGCTTTACATCACAGGTTGACAGTAACATCTAAAGTCCTCTAGACTACACTAATAAAAACCACACAAGGAAATACGTGTGACATGCCATGGACACGGTCATTGTAAAAAGCGAGGATAGCAAGCACCCGTTGATAAAGAGGTTAAAGTCGCACAGTTTTAAAGCCTTACATTACGTCAAACAACATTTTATTAGTCAGTTACCTGGGGTTTCCCGTCACGCACACGCACAACACAGTTGGAAAGTGAAATTTCCCTTCTGGACTCACAGGACAGCGGGCAGGTCAGGCGCAATAACACCGAAACCAAATATCTGCATCTAGTATCATTTAATCTTTTTTTTTTTTGTTAGACGAGGCTCATCCACATCCTTGCACAGACGAACACAGTTTAAAAAGATCATTTTGGTCCCTGATGTCAGTTTATTTAAAATGGCTTAATACATATGGCACCTTTTGCTTGTGTTTATTTTAATTTAATTTTTTGTGCTCTTCAATACGGTTATTGATTTTTTAATATCTTTATTTTGCCTTCAATTACGCGCCTCGCTGTTTGCACAATTTGCGCACCATGCCCATCCGTGTCTGTCCTGCAGAAAGGGAACATTTTTCTGCTTTCCTGTCAGTTCTGAGGTCTGATAAACTGTAGAAAGCTGTGCTTGCACTGTAAACGTATGTTGCTTATTTTAACCTTACAGTAGACTACAAATGTCACACGAATCACTTCACAATCTCAAGTGATTGACGGAGTATCTGAGGTAAAAAAAATGTAAAGATCCACCTTTTTTTTAATAAGGAGCCATTTTTCACGTATAGTAATGGTGGGTGAGTTACCTGCTTGAATGTAGGCTACTTGAAAGTAAAATATTTTACAATACACCCGCAGACGTCAGCGGAGCTCAGCGGCTTGGCTGCTTGTAGTTGCCGTTGATCTCCTCCGAGATGTTGACTGCCTCTGCTCCCAGCGGTAATCTGTCACTGTACTCCGAGCCCATTTCAAACTCCTCCTGGTTGGTTTTGGATGAGGATCCGGGGATGGACTCTGTCACCACGCTCCCCTCGGCTTCTCCCTCTTCCTCTCCTTCCTCTCCCTCAGCCTCTCCCTCTCCCAACTCGCTGGGGTTGAAGGTTTTCTCTGACTCCACAAAAGACGCCCTGGGATCAAAATCTCCAGTCATTTGTTTCTCCATCTGATCCGGATTCTGAGACCTCATGATCAGCTTGTAGGTCTTCCCTTGGTACTTGTATAACAAATGGCAGCAGGTGGCCCCCAGTAAGGGAACAGTAGCCAGACCCAGTAGGAAAATGCTGACAACCACGATGATAAGCAGGGAGGGGATCTTCTTCCTAGTTGTGAAGACTACTTGGACTTGGCAGTCCTGCCCCCCATAGGTGAGACAAAGTGTATAATTGGTGCCGGGCTGTAAACCATGGAAGCGGTAGGCATTAACCCCCTCCTCTATGTTGGACCACTGAACCATGGAGTGTCCATTACCTGTATTTACACAGAGGTAGAGCATGTCCAGAGTGGCTTTACTGGATGAGGACTGGAACAGACCCAGGGGCTCTTTATTCACTGTTTCCTGGTTTTCAATTTGACTGAGATGAAGGTTTGATTTGCTGCTGGGAAGTTGCAGCGGATTCAGCTGCACTTTGGCCTCCGTCTCTGACACTTCTAACGCAATAACACCAAAATCAAAAGTGTACTGCTTCAGGTCATCCAAGCTCAGGTTGAAGGCATGGTTGGAGATGTATTCACTGCTGTCTCTCACGCCGCACTTGCTAGCAAAGGTGGGGTACTTTGAGGCGCCACCAACCTGCTCTGTGCCGTCACTTTTGTCTAACGAACCTTCAGGGCTGCCCTTTGTCTTTTCGTCAGGCTTGCTCCAGTTGATCACATTGTTTTTGGAGATCTTGGGCTCTGCAGGCTTTTTAGTAGAGGGATGGATCTTGTCCACTGTAGAATCGAGCTTTGAGTCGCTGGCATGTTTTTGGGTGCCTGCCATAGCCACTTTAACACTGCTCTCCGCCTTACCTAAATCATTCACCGCAGAGCAGCTGTAATTTCCATCTTCCTTTTTACTCATACGAGGGATGATGAGAGTGCCGTTTCTAAAGACAAGGAATCGATTGTTGGTTGTTTTATCATTAATTGGCATGTCATTTATCTCTCCAGTAGAGGGCAAGGGGAACAGATAGTTCTGATTCCCTGCAGTGACCTCCCAGCTGACCTGTGGTGTGGGGCTCCCATTTGTCTCACAATTTAAGATGACCATGTAACCCTCGTAGACCTCTGTGTTCTCAATGTTGGGCTGGTAGGTTATTGTGACAGTAGGGGCCTTACAGTCCAGTTTGGGAATCGTTGTAACCATTGTACCCTTCAGGTGTTCAGGGGCCTCACACAACAATAACTTTGGCTCGGGGACAGAAATCTTAGTTGTCGCGATCCAATCCCTCAGCCACTCCAGGTTGCAGGAGCATGTGAAGGGGTTGCTAAAAATCTGAAGGTGGGACATGGAGGAGAGAGCACTGAAGGTACCCTCCACAATGGTGGTGAACTTGTTGTTGTTGATGCGCAGCGACCTCAGGTCTTTGAGAGTGGAAAAGGCATCCTTTGGAAGGTTCACCATCTCATTGTTGTTCATTTTCAGAAGCTGCAGGGCTGTGAGGTTGTGCAGATCCTCCCATGGAAAGTTCACAATTTTGTTGTAGCTGATGTCCAGGTTGCGGAGCTGGATCAGGGGGGCCAAGGTGTCCCTCTCTATGGTAACTATCTCATTGTGGGCCAGCCAGAGAGAGGTGACCTGTGTGATATTGATGAAGCTTTTACTTTTCAGTAATTTGATCTTATTGGCAGAAAGGCTCACGGTGGTAACATTGGAGGGGAGACCCACAGGTACCACCAGTAGGTCTTTGTAAGCACAGTCCGCAAACTGGTGGGCAAATTTATCCTGACAGCTGCAGAGCTCTGGACAGCACTGCACAATGCCAACCACCGCAGTCCACAAGGCAAGGAGCTGCAGGAGCCGTCTCGCCATTTTCTGCACCTGCAAGTATCAATTAGCAGACATTAGCCAAAAGTAAAAAATGTAATCAGACAGTCACATAACATCCATTATGTCCATTACACCATCAGAAATGCACTGTGGAAGCTTTTACATCTCATCTAAATTCAAATGTGTTTTACTGAGTAGCTTATGCTTTTTAAAGGGGCATAAAAAGCCCTTTAACACAACTCAAGATTGCATTACAAACTCATAAAAACAAAGAAACTGATAACAAATACAACACTAGGTGAATACTGCTGCTGCTGCTGCTGTCATACAATCTGATTGAAAGCATCACATGCTTTTGTTTGGCATGGTACCAATGCACTGTGCAAAAACAACATTGATTTTCTTTAGGAGTTTTGGACATCCGTGTACTTATAAAAGCATATATGCACACATGCTATGCTGTGCCCGTGTGCGACATATTTGCAGCAATTTCAGGGTCAGTCGGTCTCTCCTGCTCTGAGCGCGTTTCTTTTCCACAATCTGGACAAACAGACGCGGTCTATATTGAAACCTCTGACTTTTGCTGTTAATCAAAAACATTTTACTTTCAGCAAGAGTTCAATTGCAATATTTGTATTATCAGTGTACATAGAGGTGTAGCTTTTTGCACTCATGAACAGATGCCCTTGTGATTCATCACAGTTGCAAGTGACCGACAGGGCGATATTTTTCATCTTAGCTTTGATCTGGATTCTGCTCAAAGTCTGCATTGTTTTTTTTCCCATTTTTTAGTAATTGCCTCATTAACTACTAAATCGTCTTACCTGCCCAATGTCAACTTCAATTCCCGTGTCTTATTAATCACTCTCGGAGTTTACAATCCTCTGAAACAAGTTTAATGGTCGAAACAACTCGAGTCCTCATATGTTGTGGATCCTTTCACATGACTTTTGCAGGCATCGACAGCGTGGATGAAGAGCGGTGGAGGGAACATTTTTCTCCCGGTGAGTCGCTGTTGCAGCCCGACGGCGCTTTTTTCCTCTCCAGCGAGTGTGGGATCCACTGCGCGTTCCCGCCGCCGCGGAGCGAGAAAAGGAACCGTGAACGCGCAGCCTCTCCCATCTCTCTCCTTATTATTAAAGATACAGAAGCTCCGGGTCCTCCACCCTCAAAGAAAATTCATAATTTAGGAGCCGATGTTTTATTAATCACTCCGACCCAAGCCTATAATCTTTGACCTCATTCGGTTTGGCTGCAGCCTATTGTCTTTAATTAAATCACTCAGCCAAGAGTTTCCAAACGCACCGACAGATTTTTAGTTGAGTTGTGCTACGAGTACCACACACACACACACACACACACACACACACACACACAATGTCCAGCACTGCTGCATTGTGATAAGTGATGTTTAATAGGCCTAATTAAAAAACAACAGACTAACAAACAAAGAAAATGACAGACAAGAGGAATCCAATGAGAGAGAAAAAAATCTTGAGGCACATCAGATAAAGATCATTTGATGGCATTTAATTGCAACAAGGTTATGTTGATTTGTTTGCTTTAGCCAATATGTTATAACCGGAAGTTGCATAGAAAGCTAATAGAAACCGCTTTAAGGTAAATCACAAAAAGCCTATTATTTTTAAATCAACATTGTTAGTCATTATAGTTCCTTAAATGTTTTGAGTCATATGAACTAGTGTTAGTATTTGAGGAGACTTGTTTCCTGCTCAAATACTGCCATCTTCTGGTGTACTGCAGTGTGAACTCTATCTCTCTCTGTGGCAGTTCAAACAACAGACCACTTGGTTTTAATAATGTGTGTGTGTGTGTGTGTGTGTGTGTGTGTGTGTGTGTGTGTGTGTGTGTGTGTGTGTGTGTGTGTGTGTGTGTGCAAACGTGTGTGAGGTTATTTGCAACAATTAATATGTAAATATGTATTTGATGAGTGAGTGTTCAGTGTTTTAATGTGTAACTCACAGACAGTGTAGGTTAACTGAATTGCTATTTATCAGACTTAAAACATATGAGTTTTCATTGCAACTGGGCATTAATATATATATTTTCAGTCCTGTTGTGTGTTTCTCAGTGTGAGAATCTGATATAGTTGTGGAATAAAGTTGATACTTTACTATAAGCAACAAGTAGCATTCTTAATTCATAGTTTGGCTGCCCACATTATTCTTTTTGAGATTAATTATATCAGTATATCTGATGTTGTATCGACACCCTGTGAAAAACATTTCATAGGACTTTCATTGTAACTAACTGACTGTGTATTGTGTGTTATATTGTAATTCATTCAAGTGATATTTCTGTTATTCTCTGATATTCCAGAAACCACACACCAAGTTTAAACCTCTACGGCCTTCTAGTAAAATACAAGAAGCATCTGAAGTGTCTTCTAGCATATTCTAATCACCATCACAATAACTCTGGAGGATACTCACTTGATTTGATTAACTCAGGCTGCTGAAGCCTCATATTAACTTAATAAACTTTGGAATTTAATTTTGCACTGAATGAGCCAACACTGGAAAGCTTATTAGGAATGGATCTTTTAATGGCCAGTATGAACGGGAGGAATGATTATAGCAAGTAAAAACTGTTTTAATGTATACATGGGGATGTGAGTATTTACAAGACAGACTTGAAAAAAAATGTGAATCTATCCTTTAAGACTTGGTTTTATGGTTAAGGGTAGACTGGTCCTGTTAGACAACAGTGACCTCTGCTGTCAAAATCTGTAATTACAGACAGAATCTGTATAATTCTTGTTCTTATAAAAAAACTCAGTAAAGTGCGCAGTGTATTCATACAAATATTAAACATATTTTGGATAAAGTTAATTTATCACTGACTGTTGAAAGTGTGCAGAGGGAGTGGGAGACAGTGGGAGAGTTGAACGAAACAGGGAAACTCAGTGAGGGTAAAGTGACAATGCACAACGTTCTTCATCAGACTTAAGTGCATTGTCACATTAGTCTGATGAAGAGCAGTTGTGCTCAAAACTTCACCTTGGTGCAATAAATAAGTGGACACTGAAGCCCTGCAGTGTGCGAGCTGTTTGTTTGTTTATCTTGTGATTTGCTCAGTTTTGTCTCAGCACCTGCTCTCTTTGGTCCGGATGTGCGTGCATGCTCTTATTTGTATAAGGGTCCCTTGCTGCCTCCACCCTTCCCTAAACACTCTAGTATAAATAATCTCTCATTAGTGCAAAGAGGGTGTGCCTTTACACAGGCATTTACACAGGAATGTTACATTTTCCTGGTCTCTAATGGACTAAAGAGCAAAGAGCTGTCCTCTACACGTGCACTCCCTACTACACTACTGCAACTACACCACACCTACCTACTATGTACTGTACTGTCTCTGACTCTCTGACCAGAAGCTTTTGCACTCATGATCACAAAATATTAAGGGTGTGCTTTGGTTTGAGTGTTACAGTCATACACTGGCTGAGCCCTTATTACTGTGAAAGGAATTTCATCAGATTACTTCTTACACCATCCCACAAATACTCGCTCAATAAAACAGTAATTCCTGCAGGATGCTGAAGTCATTAGCTGATTCAAACAAACACCATTAGGGCTCTACCATCATTCAAGCTGTGCTCTGATGCTGACGTGAACCTAAAACCAAATGAGGTTTTAGGTTCGCCGTGTGCCGACCTGACGACATTTGATCCCTTTGGCTTGCCATACAGTCGGTCTCTCCTGCTCTGAGCGCGTTTCCACAATCCAGACAAACAGACGCGGTCTATATTGAAACCTGACTTTTGCAGTTAATCAAAAACAGTTTACTTTCAGCAAGAGTTAAAATGCAATATCTGCATTATCAGTTTACATAGTTACAATTGACCCACAAGGCGACGTTTATCTGGATTCTGCTCAAAGTGCATTTTTCTTTAGTAACTACCTACTAAATCGTCTTACCTGTCCAATGTCAACTTCAATCCCTGTGTGTTATTAATCACTCTCGGAGTTTACATTTCTCTGAAACAAGTTTATTGAAGCTATCTAGCAGAATTTCGAGAGCAGGACAACACCTCAGTTGCGCCACTTTCGGCGTTCGTTAAATACCCCCCTTTAACTCTGTCCTCCTTTCCACTGCGCCTCTCCCCCCACCCCGTTTCTCTCCTCCTCTCCGCAGGGTCGTGAAGAGGGGTCCGTCGTACGGCGGATCCCATGGATGTATAAGAACCCCCTTAAGTATCCTTTAGTCATTAAACAGTATGTATATGAGCATGTCAGGAGCCAATCAGCTCCTTTGAGTGGTCGATTATTCATTTGTTTGCTAGTTCACTCCAGAAAGTTTAATGGGTATGTTTGGGATACATTTTTTTAAAAATCTTTCTGGCTGTATCAGAGGTTATTTGCATCAGTTAATATGTATTTGATGAGTGAGTGTTCAGTGTTTTAATGTGTAACTCGACTTGCTGGTAATATGTAGATTAGCAGATGTGTAGGTTAATTGAACTGCTATTTATCAAACTTAAAACATATGAGTTTTCATTGTAACTGGGCATTAATATATATATTTTCAGTCCTGTTGTCTGTTTCTCAGTGTGAGAATCTGATATAGTTGTGGAATAAAGTTGATACTTTACTATAAGCAACAAGTAGCATTCTTAATTCATAATTTATTCTTTTTGAGATTAATTATATCAGTATATCTGATGTTGTATTGACACCCTGTGGGAAACATTTCATAGGACTTTCATTGTAACTAACTGACTGTGTATTGTGTGTTATATTGTAATTCATTCAAGTGATATTTCTGTTATTCTCTGATATTCCAGAAACCACACACCAAGTTTAAACCTCTACGGCCTTCTAGTAAAGTACAAGAAGCATCTGAAGTGTCTTCTAGCATATTCTAATCACCATCACAATAACTTTGGAGGATACTCACTTGATTTGATTAACTCAGGCTGCTGAAGCCTCATATTAACTTAATAAACTTTGGAATTTAATTTTGCACTGAATGAGGGTTGGTGATTTTTTTAATGTCCCGTATGAACGGGAGGAATGATTATTGTGAAGGAATTTTCCTTCTTTAGGCTAAAGGTAATAGTACACAGGGGTTCCCCAGGTCACATTCAGGTCATTTGTAAACCTAAAAGCATTAGGTCATAAACTGTCTCTTTCATAGCAATAGTTCAGCTCTCTGTCTCTGAGGATAACTGGTCAGGGTGCAGCTGTCCTGATAAGACTGTCCCCGTCTCCCAGTAGACCAAGGTCGTTAGCGATAAGCAGCGCTATGCTCCTGACTCCACACTGATATGCTGTCTCCTCTTTGTGTCCTCCAAGGCATGCAATGACGGAGGCTTGAAGTAACATACCACGTGACTTTCGTTAACGTAGGTAAGCATAGTTTATTGTTTAGAATCCAATACCAAATACAATCTTCACACATCTCTAGCTGCACAAATTTAAATACGCCTCTCCAGGGAGTAACATACAGAATTGGGTGGCAATACACAGTGTTCACTTGTACTGCTGTTCTCTATTCTCCTCGATCGAGCTTCAATAAATGCTTCTGCGTAAGACATCCAGGTCTCCTGAAACTTCTTCACTCACAAGTCGACCAGCTTCCTGATTTCCATCACAATTATACCAAGCAAAAACTGTTTTAATGTATACATGGGGACGTGAATATTTTCAAGACAGATGTGAAAAAATGTGAATCAGTCCTTTAAGACTTGGTTTTATGGTTAAGGTTAGACTTGTTAAGTTTAGGGTTAGGGTTGGGGTTTGATGGAGTTGTGAACGTGTCAGTCCTGTTAGACAACAATGACTTCTGCTGTCAAAATCTATAATTACGGACAGAATCTGTATAATTCTTGTTCTTATAACAAACCCAATAAATTGCACAGTATATTCACACAAATATGAAACATATTTTGGATAAAGTTAATTTTCTGTGCTATTTTGTATACTGGAAAATGTATCACTATTTCATATGTTTTAAGTATAGTTTGTTTTTAACCCACAGGGTGGGGTTCCAGCCATGAACCAATGACTTTGGTTTCCTTTCTTAGAAAGGAAAACATGGAGCTGTAAATTAGCTCACAGTCACCATGTCACACAGTTTAGACTGCAGTGTGGCGCCACCCAGACTTAGACCTGCTGACAGTTAACAGATGGGGATACTGAAAGTAATTGTTAAAGCAGGCCTACAGAAAATCACATCAGTGATGCTTAGCTACAGTATGATGTCTAATATGCTACAAAACCATGTGACATATTTTTGTTTTTTCCTAAAGGTTAAGCAGAGAGGGTTTGATTTTAATTACATGGGGTGGCTTCTGCAATGACTCATGTAGACGCCACAGACAAAAACACATTGTAAATCTCCATCGAAACAATGAGTAACCTTCTCAGCAGCCAACAGTCTACAGGCCAGGTGGGCACTTAACTACAGCAGGTACTTAGCTGTCAAGTCAGTTGTTGTGTCAGCTCCGGCTTAAGCCAGAGACTCCATGATCTTCATTAAAGTCACCTGACAGCTAGACACATGTACAATAGGTGGGTCATCTGTATTCATGATGTGCCCTACACTGCTGGGAGAAACAACAGCACGTAGAGCCACCTCTTTCTCAGCTTTGAAAAGTCTGTGTTGTAACCTCAGAAAATAATTTCTGGGATGACAAGCAGTCCACACAACCCAACATAGCAATCACAGGGTTGGGTAACAAACAAAATGACTTCACTCCTTCATATTCTTCTCTCCCTGTTTACGCTGTTCTTACTTGGTGGAAGAGTTTGGAAGTATTCAATGTCAGAAAATGAAAATGAGATTTGACTGTGAAACGTAGATGTGTAATCTGGATGAAGAAATATAAACAGCAGGACAATTTCTCATGGAGCTTCTAAACCACAATTCCTTAATCTGAAAGAGCATCTGACGAGAATCCAGGATTTCCACCCGAGAGGTCGTGGGGTGATGGACAGAGATTCACAGGGTAGTTGTGGGTGTGATTTCTTTTCCTTGTTTAAACAAGATGTACGCACTTTGTCATCATTAGCAGGGTTGAGATTTAAGATCCAAGAATAAAACAGATTAAGCTAAAGGTCCTTAGTTGGTGTCTGTACACTGATCAGAGTACACGTGGTTTACTGAGTGCCATGTCTGATGAAGGCATGACCTACTAAGGATAAGTGGTTTCTTGAATCCACTTATGAGTGTGTGTAAGAGAGGTATGACTATGACTCCTTCTAAACAATGTTATGACTTTTCAGGTCCATTTTTTATTAATTTTTTAATCATTGTAAAATCAATAACATTCACTTACATTCTTTGGGTAGCATTTTCAAACAATCATTATGCATAAATACACAATTTTTGAAATTATAAGGACTTATTGCTTGCACGTATAAAAAATATCCAGTATGACACATTAAATATTTAACAATAAAATAAAAGTTAATATCGTACCATACTATGTACAGAATAAATAAACTTAGCTTAGGAGTTTTTAAGACATTTTAAAGTGTAACTTCTTGTTTAAAGCTAGACTATGTAACTTTTGAAGGAAGGAATAACACAGTCTTCCTGTTACAAATGAAAAGTTTAATTCATAAGCAATAAAACAAACCACTGCTTAATTCAGTACACTCGGGATCTGCTGCTACAGCCTTACTTGGTCTGATATGAGCTTATGGTTGCTAAATGTTAGCTAACGTTAGCAAACCATAGCCAGATATTGCTCTATAATGGACATTACTAAGCCAGTTCTCTGACTTTTCTCTACTTTTGCTACTGTTGCACTTTTGTGCAAGTTTTTGTAACTTGTGGCAACAGTGGCCACTGTTCAACCAAAATTACATAGTCTCGCTTTAATATAAATAACTGATGAGAAAAGTAGCTCATATGAAACTTTCATGACAGAAGTGTGCACACTGTATAGATACATTCAAAACTATCCCTTTCAGCAACCATCTCAGATCTGTTCTACGTCAAGTGCAATGTGGGGCTAACATATTTATTACTTACACTGCAGCTAATATTGATCAGTGTTTCAGTGTGTAAATGTAAAATTCAAAGAAATGCACATTTTTTGACCATTAACTGTTGAAAGTGGCCAGACAGAGTGGGAGACAGTGAAAGAGTTGAACGAAACAAGGAAACTCAGTGGGGGTAAAGTGACAATGCACAACGTTGTTCATCAAACTGAAGACCATTGTTTTGTATAAACGCACGAGGGTCACTAGCTGCCTCCACCCTTCCCTAAACACTCTGGTACAAATAATCTCTCATCAGTGCACAGAGGGTGCACCCTCTGTGCACTGATGAGGCACTTTACACAGGCATTTACACAGAAATTTTCCTGGTCTCTAATGGACTAAAGAGCAAAGAGCTGTCCTCTACACGTGCACTCCCTACTACACTACTGCAACTACACCACACCTACCTACTATGTACTGTACTGTCTCTGACTCTCTGACCAGAAGCTTTTGCACTCATGATCACAACATATTAATGGTGTGCTTTGGTTTGAGTGTTACAGTCATACACTGGCTGAGCCCTTATTACTGTGAAAGGAATTTCATCAGATTACTTCTTACACCATCCCACAAATACTTGCTCAATAAAACAGTAATTCCTGCAGGATGCTGAAGTCATTAGTTGATTCAAACAAACACCATTAGGGCTCTACCATTATTCAAGCTGTGCTCTGATGCTGGCCGGTTGTGCTGCTATCTCCCTTCTTCACATCAACTTCCTCCTGTACTGGCTTGTCTTTTAAAAATAAACTTTGTTCCTGTAGACAGAAATCCAGCTATGTGACCACTCGTACAAATAAGGTTTTAGGTTCACGTGGGAGTGTTCCTGTTTGAGCTGTTGAGTTACAGGCTGCATTGGTGTCAGGGTGGATTTCCTTTAGTGCTGCCTGCATCCTGGTCTGATCCTGGTCTGAGGATGTTGAGGCTACATGGTTTGGACCAATAGAAGTTTTTAAAGAGAAAAGAGTGTAAAGTTGAAATAGTCATTTGTGTACACCCTATCTGAAAATCCCCAACACTGCTACAGCCAGTCCAAGGGTGATCCATACAATCTGCGGCACAACAGCTGATGCGTCATTAAATTTGTAAGGAGTATTGCTTCTCTTAGTGTCTTCCTTTGTATCTAGGATAATTTGCTCTGTAAGCTGATAACTTTTCACCACTTTGATGTAGTCTTTCTCTTTGGAAACACACTCGTGGCTGCCATAGTTCTCTTGTGCCATGGCAGGGATGAGGTGCAAGCAGTTAGACTGCATTTGTTGACAAGGGGTGCTCTGGCCTTCATGCTCCCAGGTGTAGACAGCGTGGTATGACGCTATAGGACAGGTCAGATAGAAAGGGACACCCAGGGGGACAGAGTGAACTGTCCTCAAATCCACTGGTGATTCTGAAACTGTCTCCCGTTTGGTCCGGTATACTTCCTTTTGTCCTAAAAGAATAATAAGAAGATAAAATAGATTAGATCCTTCTTTGAGCCCTTAGCAAGTGTGTAGTATAAATAGTCCATCATTAGTTACCTTCTAATGATGTAAAGCATACGCTTATTTGCCCATCCATGACATTTTGAATGCCCCCACTGTGAAGAAAAACAAAACACGTTCCACCAAGTACATTTTTTGTGAGAGATGACTGACTTTGACGTTGCCCTGATGATCTATTTTATTTTGGAAAAAGGTTTTGAGTTTCTAAAGATTTTTTCTCATCTTTGCATCAACATTTTATTCCCATCTTTGGCAGAAATGCGATATTCAAAAGAACATGCAGAGATCAGCTATTTCAATATTGTTGACTGCATTATGTTGTAATATGAAAAGTCTTTGTGCAGTATATCAAAATATCAAAAAGAGTCTCGGTATGAATGCTGTCCACACTTACGGGACAGTCGGGGTGCATCCAAACTTCGTCCAGGCACAGTACGGGTCCCGGGCCAGAACACAATCAGAGCAGGAGTCGTTGTACTCCTGACACCTCTGGAGGTCCACGGTAGAAATCTTTTCAGAAAAACCCACCACTAACTTTTTCTGAGCAAAGGGAGACAGAAACATAATTTCACTTAAAACCTGCATTAATAGATTTTTTTGGCCCTTTGGGTGCAACAAGCTGTGCAACAGTGCAACAAGCTGTAGACGCAGCAGTGACATACAGTATTATGACCATATAAAGTTGTTATGGGGAACGTGCCAGCAAATAATTGGCTATTTACACATCCAGCAGACACAAAGCAACATTAGCATTTGGAGTTGTGTTTCTGGCTCCCTGACACATGTCAGTCCCATATTCCCTCTCCTTTTATCTCTGTTTTGGTCTCCACCAACTCATGAGAGAAATTCCTGGCTCCACTAGTCGCTAACTTTTTTCTGTCCGCCGTTTGGTGCTGGGCAGGCACAGTTGGTTCTTAAAGTTTTTTTGCTGAAGAAAGCCACCTGCTGCGGCTGGAAATGAGGTTGATGAGAGCTGTAAGACTGAACCAAAACAGTGAAATTGCATGCCATCAAACCAAAACAGTGAGCTGAAAGATACAAAAACGCTCTAGAGCTGCAAAGCTGCAAAGTCGAGTGATAATTCTCTGTGAGTTTGTTACTACAAGCAACCCCTTTCACATTACACATAGTCATTTGATCCAGTTAATATAAAAATATGTATTAGTGCAGCTTTTCAAATTTCACTAATGTAAAAAAAAACGTTTCACCTAAGAGCAGAGGGTGACAAAAACACTACTGACAACACTGCAGTGCACAATGTATGACATTCGAAATGGCATATTAAATGGTACCTTTTTGGAGTCAAGTTTCATTGATTGTACGGTCGAATGGCTGGAGAGTTGTGTTTCAGAGATGATGAAAGGTTGTGACCCAGCCTCTAAGACTTTATGGATCTTCCCAGAATCTGTTGGAACAGCACACAAATAGCATATTGATGTTATTGTTACTTTGGGAGTGATACTGCAAGCTATATTCTTAGGCCATTGTTCCCAGCAGAGATTACAGACAATGCCTGATTACAAGCCAGATCAACAAGGAAACACAAGGAATAAATAGCAAAACCAAGGCCATTGATATGTGTGAACATACCAGTAGCTAGAAGCAGAATGTTATACATGCGCTGGTCTGCTGCCTGGACTTGGTCCACAGCTATCTTGGTGTAGTTGTTCCTGCTTACATAAAATGGAGCTGTATAATGCACGGAGTGAACCCAGTTTGTCATTTCTGGGTAATCCTTCACCATATTGACAGTAGCCAGTGGCAGGCTCCTGCTGTTTTTTACACACTGAAAAATACAAGGACACAAAGTTTATTTTATTTAAAAGTAGGCTGTATACTGTAGGAAATGGGAACGTAAACTAAATGTTTGTAGGACACTCAGGTTAAGCAGTTCTAACGTCTTCAGGTATACAAAACTGTAGGCCGTTGAAGTTGTATAATAACAAATCAGAGACAAACATTTCCTCAAGATATAAGCTAAATAGATGGAAGGCGGTTGGTTTTCTTTACAAGACATAACAACAAGACCTCGTCCTTAAAGGAAAAGCAATCATGAGTCACTGGATCAGTAAACTGTTTACATCAATTAGAGGAAATTCTGTTTATGGGCCCCAAAATATGTGAAAAGAGGTTTAACAATACCAGAATTACTCTTTAAGTTCCTCAGTTACAGAGTTGAACTCATGACTTCATGTAAAGAAAACAAATCTGAACCCTCAGATGGAAACGCTGAACCACACATGATGGGTAAGTAATGCAGACACACATTTTCCATGTTTCTAAACATTTACATAACCCATTGTGGTTGTCTGGAAATGAGGTGGAAGTGTTGAGGAAGTATTGGGGCTCTCATAGCAACAAAACAAATCCTTACTGTTCCTGGCCTTGGTTTAGGGATGTCTTTGTTGTAGCCCTTGAAAGTTGAATTCTCAAATATTTCTTCAATCATTTCTACTGAATAGATGCACACTGCTGTTGAGTTCCTAGAAGAGAAATAAGATATCTGAAGTTAGCATGAAAAGGACAGTTAATCAAGGTAGTGGTTATGACTTTGTCCCATTGCCTCCTTCTGTTTGTCTGTTCGTAGAATGTCTTAAAAGTAATGACTGACCAAATAGGGTGGAGTACCCACAAAATGTCTCTGATAGGACAAGTGACCAACCCTCCATTACGCTTACAAATAAATATTCAGTGTCCACTTCAGACATAACAGCCTTGCCAGTTTAACAGAGGCTTGGTCGAGTGGTAGAAGGGCAACTCCCTTGGCCATAAAGCTTGACCCATACTAAGGACTAGAAGTCAGGATATTTCTGCCTTCGCTGCTTTGATTTTGACCATCCTTTTTGTGTCTCTTTTGTGAGTCCCCCAACTTTATAGGAGTGCAATGCTAAATTGCTGGAGCACCCCTTTAAGTACACAAAGTACAATCATGAAAATGTGTGCATCTCCTAATGTGAGAATAAAAGGCAGTAGGGAATGAAACACTCGATCTTATGTGTGGGTCTGATCTTGAAGACTGGACCAACGCATAAGAGGGTAGAAATAGTACATTAAGTAACCCCAGGAGCAGATTTGGATGTAGTCTTTTGATATTCTTTTTCCCATCAAACAAGAATGGTCATGTGGCCGACCCACTCTCCTTGGTGTTTGTTATTTGTCTTAAAACCTATTCTGCAACATACTGTGTAGGTCAAAACCTACAGACCAGTGTTAGTTTTGTCTCTGTGGGCAGAAAACATTCAAAAATGCTGAGCTTTCAATTTGATGTGAAAATCATTTAGGTTCACGTGGGAGTGTTCCTGTCAGCGTGTTGCTTAGTTGCTGACAATAAAGGAAGAGAAAGTGTCTAACCAGCTGCTTGTGAAAAGAGCATAAACTTTGGTGTCATGCCAGTCCTCGGCGTGCATCACATAAATGTCTTGGAGATGGCTGAAATAGAGTGACTCCTCTGGAAACCCACAGACAAGTCGAGCCTTGAGGAAAGATGTCCACATGTTCTGGAAGAATCTTTTTGATCCGCCTTCATCTACCTGCAAAATGATACCAATAAATTACACCAGGACGACGCTCTTTCACATTCCTTGCAAACTGAAATTTATCAACTAAGGATTATTTGATAGGACTGTCGTTACATGGACCATGATATCTGTAACGTAACACCTGACCGCTTTTATTTTGCAAATAACAAGGTTGTTGGAAAGATGATATTTCACCACAATAACAGTATGCCAGGCTAGTTAATTGAGGAAGAAGAAGCCTGATCCGTTGGCTCAGGTGGTGGAAATGAGACCCCTCTGCAGCAGATGGTGGCACTGCTACATTAATCTGGTTAAATACTTTGTATGCCCTGGTCAAAGCCTGGCACTGTTTTTACATAACAACCATTGCTCCTGGAAGAAACAATGATTAAAGTCAACATTAAAGAAAACCGGATGACAGATGGTGGCGTTTCATCTCCTTTGTCTGGCAAATTTAGGAGGGATTACTGTAGGAGACACAACAGACACTCCCATATAATTAACATGAAACAGCTGTTTCTGTTTATTATAATAAAAACTAGAAGAAGAAAGTAATTGTGTGCGAGAACATCGTAAAATTTATTAATTTATATACTACATAATAAAACTAAGAAAAGCGTGGAGTACAGACTTTGTTCTGTTAGGACGATCTGTTTCCATTCATGTGTAAAGTCATAGTTTCATCATTAACCATGGAAACAACAGTTGACAAAATAATCTCACCTCAAGGTCAATTTAGTAGTCTTCTGGTGCTTTTAATCATATTACATGACCTTGGCAAACACCACCTGCTGATGAAGATCATGAGATATGATTGAAAGCTTCAGAACAGCTACTGAATGGACCTTGAGGTGGGATTGTTTTTTATCTGGTATACTGCTGTTTTCCATGCTGGTCCTTTCATCCAACCAGATCAAAGTAGGTTGAACTAGGGGTGGGTGGATCAAATCATCCTTTTTTAATAATCAAAAGTATTTGTATTAATATCGGTGATCCTGGTATTACTTTATATCGTATCATATCCAAATTGTGTGGTGTGGCCCACCTTTGGGTTGAACTGAGTGACAGACTGAGTCATTGCCTGACTCATACTGTCATTATCATGGTCTTGCCCTTTCACTAGCTAAAATTAGGATTATTAAGCAATATTGCCTTTTTTCATTTCTCAAGCATTTTGATATTTAAAATGAATACCTTCAAAACAACCAGCAGTTTCCATATAAATTAACTGCTGGAGTCAATAAAAGTGCAATTTACCTTCCATGTTACTTTGACAAGATTTGGATGGCAGTTAACTCGATTACTAAAGCTGAGCTGAAGAGGTTTTGAGGAATTTACTGTAGCAGTCTAGTAAAATGAGAGCTTCGCTGAGTCTACTCCAGTGTCCAGCGTACCTTACAAACTCTGGCAACCCTAGATATCCAGGGGTCAGCCTCCGGGTTGTGATCGGAGTTCTTTTCACGGAAAAAAATGTAAATCTTGTCATTGTCAGGGTCTTCCTTCCGCTTCACCCAGGAAGCAGAGATGAACGTGGGCTCTGTGAGAGGAGGACATGTTCACCAAACTTTTTCGCTGTCTACAGTGCAGTGCAAGCAGATAATATGTGATGAAAACGGTTGGCATGTGAAAGCAAAACAAATTGCCCTGAGTGGACAGAACAATATGAGTTGAGGGTTGAGCAGTTTCAGGACAAACTGCCCTGGTTCAGATTAAAGGATACTAAACAGGTGCATCATTTTCAACAGTAATATTAATTCTTGCTGATTTTCCCTGTTTATGGGATCTTTTTCTATTTAATTCGGTGTGCTGTCACATCACAATGCTAATGGCCTTACAGTGTAGTATTCATCCTATATAATATACTGACTTCAGTCATTTACCCACCTGAGACCCAGTTGTCATACATCCAGACGTTAGTTCTTCTACCAGCTTTCCTTCTGAACTGTAATGAACTTCCATCAGCATCCAAAGGTGCTGCTGAATATAGATCCTCCTCTAAAAATAGGAGAGAGGCATCACATGAAAATAAGCTGAAACTTTAAATTATTGAGCATATTGCTGTGAAAATGCACTGGCTTTCCAGCTCTGCTATCACACATGACTGCAGTTACATAGGTCTGCTGCAGCCCCGAGTCACATTTTTAAACTTCAAAAACATAGTCTATGGTTGTGAAGGAAGCGTTATTTACAACATACCTACTGTGAGAGATAGGGAGTTATGTGTGTACACGAAAGGAGAGATGCCCGTCCCCTCATAACTCTCCAAAATTTCATAAGACTGATTGTTCACTGAAGAAACCTGCAGAACCACAGAAAGTCAACAGAATATTGTGATAGTTAGTTCCAGACAACTGTTGAAACTGTGGAAAAATAAAGCATTAGCATAATAATAAAGCATTCAACACCAGCCACCCAACACCCTACTGAAATTACAGACAGGGTGCTGATTAAAGGTTTATCAGAACCACAGCCACTTCGCCAAAAAGCTCCTTACTTTAATCAGCTTTGCCCTGCTGTTACCAGTAAAAAGATAACTAGCCACAAAAACTGCAGTATGTCAGACAGATGTGACAGTAAGTGCAACACATATTCAGTGATGTATGCAAACACTTACAAGCTTCCAACACTGTGGTTTGTGTCCATTTGTTCCACAGACAAACAGGCTGTCCTGAAACTTCTCAATGACAGTGATGACATTTTCACAGGGGCCCTGCAAATAAACAGAGGCTGTTTCTGCCAAGTCATCACTCAGAACTGATTCTATATTTCATCTAAACTTGTTGAGCAGTCATTTCTGATCACATCAATCATCATTCTCTAATTACTAACCTCTTGGCACTCTTGTTGTCCCAGTGGTTTCAGAGGAAATTTCTGCAGAGGACATCAATTGGTAGATTTTCACTCAAGGATAGTTTTAAATGGAACATTTTAAACAGTCCTTATCACTTACTAACCAATAAAGAATGTTGCACTTAAGCGCTGCCCAAAAAGCTGGTGTTTTGGGTGATTGCATAATGTTTGAAATAGCTAGATGATAGATAAAAATGAAAAAAAAAGAAGAAACCCATCTTAGGTATTCTTTGTCAGGTTTACTCTCTTAGGCAAAACCTATTTCACTCAAGACAATGTATTCTACTCCAATAGCTTCAGCTGCTTCTGACACAGACTAATATCCATTAGTGAAATGAAGATCTACGTCTGTCTTACGGTCAGAACTGAGGCCACATTTGCTCTAATTTCTTGGAAAACAATCAATAATCATTAACCCATTATTGATGATGGCTGCATTGTTTGATATTCTGGATTATTATATTATAAAAAATGTAGTATGTCATCAGGGTCTGTTTGTGACATGTCACCACCTGCTGTTAGTGACCAGCTCCTCCTGACTTGAATCTATATATTAGCTGGCTTTGAAAGGCTGTTATTGTCAGTGGGCACTGCCAGACAGACAATGGATCTGTGAGAACCATCTGTTTTCTGTTACAGTGCAGCATCTAATTATGACCCCAGCTGCACAAACTCCACTGCATGAACTCTACGAACCACACATAAATCAAGCTGGGAGCCCATCAATAAACCATTAAGACAACTTGATGAAGAGTATACAGGCAAGTGAAACCACCAAATAAAAAGATCAAAAACAGTGGTTCAAAAGTGATTAGTTCAGAAACACCCACCTCTATGATATAATAGTTATCCACATCAAGTTGTAGCACAAAATCAGTCCCTCCAACATACATCTCATCTTCTTGATAGAAGAACACAGTGTGATTCTGATAGATTGGATATTCAAATCCACCACTGATAATATCTGAAGGAAAAAAGAAGAATGGATTTTAGATCAGAAATGATATTAGTGATATCAGTGGCTGTATTGTGCACTAACATCATAAGTTGCAGATCAGTGTGATGCAGTCATTCCCTTTGGAGAGTAAAGTTGGGTCATCTAACCTGAACTAGATCTTAGCGCGTTTATAAAGGATTTGAAGACGGGATTAACTCCGTAACATTTTCCAAACATCTACACTGATTTGAGATATTGATTTTATACAAATACACCTATAACATTGCAGAATATTTTTACCAGGGTCATAATGGTGAAGAAGTCACACGTGAATGTTACCTTTGATCAGAACTCTGGGAGCATCTTTAGATCCAAGAAACGGTGTGTCCCTGAAACCAACACTAAGGACTAGTTGAAAATTCCCAGCAAGCCAAATAAAAATAAAAATAAACTTCCTCATTTTGTGCCTTAAGTAGGCCTATTTCTGTTACTTCTGTCCGTGTGAACAGATGCTCCGTCACCAGGCTCGGTCGAGTTGAACTGCGCCTCGCTCGGAAAGTGGATGGCATCAGATGCAGCAGGGGGCGGTGACAAGTAGCAAGTTAGACAGTCCATTATTTTCCTATTATTTTAATGACTACAAATGCATATGCAAATGCACTCACATGGTTGCCATCCCCCATCCACCTTAACTGATGATTGATGGACATGATTTCTCAAATAAGATTCTGCCAAATAAAGTGATCCGTAGTCTATTTACGAATGTTTTATACCCTATGTAATTCAGCAGGAACTCAGCTTCTCATACAACCTACCTTAAAGAAATTACGCATTAACTTTTTAAACTTGCCTTTATCTCCAAAAGCAGAAGAGCTTCACTTCAGAGTATTTAACGATATATATCCTCCAGGAGAACTCCTTAGACAAAGGTTCAACTTTGATCACAATAACCGTATTTTCTGTGATGAAGAAATAGAAACTAAGGATCACTTATTTTTCTTCTGTCTTTATAGCAATACTTTCTGGTGTGATATGTATGATTGGCAAGAATGAAAATTTGCACACAAGTCAGGCTTGGCGAAAATAGTGATCTGATATTGCGAATGATATTGGTTACTGCGAAACAAAATAGCAAAAGGTATATTGCTATGAGCATAAAAAATTGATTCTGCGCAGGCCTGTCTCATCTCGAACGAGCCTACCGCCAGCGTTTAATGAAGTAACTGGATCTCGGCTCCGCCTGTCTGCGCTTTTCTGATTAGCCAATAAAAACCAAAGACAGAGTGCAACACTTGGCGGAGCAACTCAAGGTGCAGTGTCTGTGGTGGAGGGCAAGTTGGTTACCCCTGCAAGTTTTCTTCATTGTCATTTGATTGCGAATGTTATTTAATTACGATTAGATGAAGTTAACAACAATACCCGTGCAGATGCATAAAACAGAACAAATATGTAAGCCAATAAATAGAAAAAACAAAAGACTTAACATTTAAAACGGTTAAAAGGGCAATGGGTAATCAATTTTAAAAAAGCCAATAATGCCACCATGTAAATGTAGCCTGTACAGTAGCCTACGTATAGGGACATGTTAGGTGGTTGTGTAACACAGTGAACTTGTTAGTGTTATTTCAAATAGCCTATTGCAGTAGCAATTTGAGGAAAAAATGTTGTAGGCTTCATGGAGGGAGAAACCACAGTAACAAAAATCAACGACAATCACGTGACAGACAAAGAAAACCATTTTTCCATTTAAATGCAAATCTAGAAGAGCCACAGCAAAACGATCAAACGTCTTGATGAGACTCATTGAAATGATATCTGATTGCTCCCTTGACATAAAGAGGAGACAGTCAGTTTATATTAGTTCTGCCTGTTTGAGCCTACAAAAAGCAGACAGCAAAGGCATTAGCTCTGATGTACCTTAAGTGTTTTTAACAAGAATTATAGCACTAATGGGGCTCCCTGACTTGGAAACCAGTCTCTGTTTACTGGATCTACTCACTCATTTGATCTGAAACAACATTTCCAGACTGACTCATATATTTCCTTTTCCACTGTACAAAACAGTCCTTCCCATTTTATTCCAATGAATATATATAAACATGAGCACAAAGTTGCAGGTGCTACATGCTCTTTTGTTTTCAGCTTTTAAGCAAAATTCTTCAATGACAAATTGTCTTCATTCCAGTCCATATAAACACCTGAGTCTCTTGGCATGTTGCAAAGGATCTGCTTACATAATTTGTCCAGAATTATAAATCTAACGTGCTTTTGCCCAGGTTTGTCTTACAAACAAATTCCATGAACCATGCGGGGACGATCAAGAATAACTGGTATCATAAAGTCTGTCTTCCTCTCTACGTCACATCACAAGGTATTGGCATCACACTTAGACCGTATTGTCTCATTAACATGTATCCTCCATGGCAATCTTTCATCTATCAATATTCCAATCCATCAACTTTGTACCGTTGCAGTTTTCTTGGAGAACATGACAATAAAAAGTGCTTAAGTTACAAATATTTTTCAAGCCGTACAGAATCCTCAACCCATCCTGGCTGTGTATTTGTACTTTCAAGTTTGAAGTTCAAGATAATTTGTCACTCCAACTATAAAAACACAAACTACATCTACATCTACAACTACATGTTTCAACAAAAACTGAACATTATTACCTTCATTAAGCAAAATAACCCCTGTGTTCTGTTGACATCGGCTTTACTTCCTCGTTGTTTGGGGTCCCACACACCCCACCAACTGTAAAATCAACCATTTTTTTCTCTTTAAATATATATGTTTTCTTCTGAATGTATTAAACCAAGTATACAAAAGAGTAGTGAGAGTAGTTGCACATTTGATGAAGGTGACAAAATATAAGGAAATTACCATGAAGCATTATTATTACACCAAATAACATATTTCACGTTGTATGTGCAAATATATATATATATATATATATATATATATATTCCTTTTGATTGCCAAAAAGTTATTTACAGACAAAGAAATGTATGTTATCCAACTACTTATTTTTGGGGTCAGGTAGAATTCATAGAGGTCTAACTCCCTGTTAGTCTTCCTATGAACAAACTGTAATACAACTCCAACAGAAATCCAAATAGACTTATATTATCACAGATAGATCAGATGAAAATCTGTTGTATTTAACCATGTTTTACAGCTGGAACTTCTCTTTGGATTAAACAGAGCAGTGGACTTCTGAAACATATCAGTTAAAAAATCATGTATATAAGCAACTCTCACAAAATTAGGAAAAGCCATGAAGCATCAAGGTGATAAGACAATGCAAAGTATGTAGTAGTAGTAGTAGTAGCAGAGCGTTTGGGTTAATAAAGAAATACGGTACAAACACGAATTGTCACCGGCGCCATGCAACATCAGGACCGCGGAGAAGCGCCCCGCCCCCTCTTTTCCATCGTCCAATCAGATGTGAGGAAACAGAAAGTTCTTCCTGTTCAGTTTTTCCCTGTGTGACTGCTCAGCTGACCGACAGCCATGGTAAACACGTTTAATAATCGTATTATTTAACAGTAGTTTGCTTATTTGGAAGCCAGTTTATCTGTAGGACAGTTTATTCGCATGGTTTATGAACATCTTAAGTGATTATTTACCTCAACACTGTCGATATTTAGTCCGGCTTTTAGGTGGCTAGCAGGCTAAGCTAGTTAGTAGCTTTGAATGATGGATGGCGTTAGCCAACTTAATGTAAATGCTAGCGTTGCAGGGTTAAAGGGCTGACTTTTGTTACAGTACAGTAAACAACATGCATGCGATGTCTCGTCTGTCGTAGCGGTTCCGTTTCTGTGGAGATTTGGACTGCCCCGATTGGGTACTTGCCGAAATAAGCACATTGGCGAAGATTGTGAGTGATTTTAAAGGTCCAGCACTTAAACTATGAAGCAGTATGTTGTCTTGCAATGTCAGTTTATATATATTTGTAATACTAATATGTGTGTGTGTGTCTTCTGCCTCCCTAATGTAACAGTCAAGCGTCAAAATGAAACTCCTCTGTGCTCAAGTGCTGAAGGACTTGCTTGGGGACGGCATTGATGTAAGAGTTTGACATAGTTCAACACATAATCACTTACTTACACAATTCACTAACACTGATCACTGCTGTCTTCTCTGTTTTTTTTTTTTAGTATGACAAGGTTTCAAAGCTTACTGCAGATGCAAAGTTTGGTAAGTCTCCCTCATACTGATACTTAGCAGTGGAAGTAATATTCAGATATTTTATTAAGTCAAAGTAGCGACACCACAGTATGAAAATACTCCCTTACAAGTAAAGACCTGCATTAAAAATATTTCTTAATTAAATGTACGGATATATTAGTAGAAAAATTGACTTAAAGCTGATTATGCAGAAAAACTGCCCATGTGAGTGTTATACTATCATATAATAATAAACCAATAATGATTATTAGTACCAATGCTTTTATGTAAGCAGCATTTTACTGTTGTAGTTGGTCAAGGGGAATCGACTTTAAATAGTGTTTGGGTAGTTAAATTTACAACCAGGCATCATGTTTTATAAACTCTTCATGTTTTGTGTGTAAAATATTAATCTGCAGAGTAACTAGTAACTATAGCTGTCAAATAAATGTAGTGGAGAATATTTGCCTCTGAAATGTAGTGATGTAGAAATGTAAGGGAGCATATAAACTAAAGTGAAGTACAAATACCTCAAACTTGTTCTTAATTAGTGTACTTGAGTAAACGTACCTAATTATATTCCACTACTGCTGGTACTGCATTTAAATTGAACTCATACTTTACACACAAGCCTATAACAATGTCATACTTGCATTGCATTTTTTGTATGCGTGTTTGTATACATGCATTTATGACATCAATCCATCTTGCAGAGAGCGGAGACATCAAAGCTAGTGTGGCAGTGCTCAGCTTCATTTTCTCCAGTGCAGCAAAGCATGATGTGGACAGTGAATCTCTGTCCAGTGAGCTGCAGCAGCTTGGTCTGCCTAAAGGTAAGTTTCCCATGTTTGGTATAAAAATGATGAATATGTTGCACATGCACAGACCTCTTTCTATACTTGAATTTGTGCCTAGACTAAGTACAGATTGGTTATTAAAGCAGAACAAAAAACATCGGTGGAAAAACATCATCTGAATAATTTCTTTACCTACTTGTAATATTTCAGTCCACACAGGGCTCTGATAACCAAGGGCTCCTCAGTACAGAGTTATATATTTGCAAGAGTTGCACATTTTCTAATAATAAATATGAGCAAATTCAGGTAAAATCCAAATTAAAAAAGGATCATAGGTCATGACACAAACAATTACCTCATTTCCAGAAACATACAGGTCCCACATCACAGCCTATTGTGTTATTATAGGAGCTTACTGCATTGTATCATTGTCTATTGTGTAACTTAAGTTTGATAAAACACTGTACTCAGCTGGAATTTGAAGGGCACACAGTACGTGCACAATGTACAATGTGGACAATGCTGATTGGTGGAGTGGGTGGTGTGGTTATGTAATAGACTTTCGCAGTTGACTCTCTGCCAGCATAAGGCTGTATTCTCTTTTTCAATGTTGTGAAGATATCCACTTTATTTGATAGATGTTAGCTACTTTTCAATTACTTTGTGGCTATTACTTTTTTCTCTTATTGATCGGTTAATGCTATAGTAGTGTCTTCTGCTTACAGTGTGTTGAGGCACTTTTATGTGATTATGCACTTAAAATAAATCTTGGCTTGACTATTACACACACACATCCATTATTTTAGAACACACAACAGGGCTCTGCAAATCATATGAAGACAAGCACTCTGCGCTGCAAGACAAACTAAGAGAGACGAGCCTGAGACGTAAGTATTTCTGTCTATCTTGCCCCTTTTAAATTAAGTCATTTCATTGAATTTAAATTTGATGGTGAGAGCTGTCTTCTGTGAGGTTGCTGACTTGTGCTGTCAATTGTGCTCTGTAATGAATTTCAGTGGGACGACTGGAAGCTGTGTCCTGGCGTGTTGACTACACTCTGAGCTCCAGTGAGCTGAGGAAGGTGAATGAACCAGTGATTCAGCTTAAACTGCAGGCACAAGGAGCAGAGTCAGGCTCCACAGAGACGACTGTTGTTTCTGTTTCTTCCGACAAGTTCAGAGTCTTGCTTGCAGGTTAGTTCTGCATCTCTGCATCTTTTCTAATAGTTCTTCCATTTCAAACTATAATTATGTGATAATTATTTTCCTCTGTGTGTTTCCACAGAGCTCAAACAAGCCCAGGCTATGATGAATGCACTACAGTGAAGAGTGGACAGTGATGTCAGTGATGTCTGATCAAGAGCTGGACACAAAGGACGCTGATAGGCTCCCAAAAGTGCCTTACTAACATCTTGTACAGTATCATTTTTTGTATGAATTTAGTCATCTCAAAGTTCATGTGAATGGGCTCAGTCCTTATTTGGATTGACTCATATTTAGTTGTATTTTTCTACCACATTAGTAATGATTGGTGGAAATGTTTTCAGACTAGGTCATTTGTCACTAAAGCAAGACTATTGAATGGACCATTTTTTGTAAAATATTGTATATTAATTCACACCTTTCGATTTGAGTGACGTTGATCATTTGTGTTTTACCTTCATATGTTCATAAATAACAAAATAAAATGTGTGAAACACGGAGATACTTGAATCCTTGCTGGTTTCCGCCACGCCTACATTTCCCAACATGCATTGGGCCGGACTGTTGCTCATGTTGTGTTTTTGCAGCGCGTTTGCCAGAAAAGCTGCGTTCATTTTTTTTTCTTTTTTCGCCGTTTTAAATGAGTGATTAGAAAACATAACACCCACTTAGATCAGTAACACGTGAGAAATACAGGATTTTAAATAACCAGCTTGAAAGCCTGGTGGAAATCTCGCGACATTTTCGAATGAAAACATTAATATTACACAACTTGTTTGGTAACGAGCATGTTGTGATTTGGTTAGCGTCATACCTGCTCATTGTGGCAGTACTGCAGAGAGTAGAGGAACCCGACAAACTCCGCAGGTTATGTAAGTTTAAGTACGTTAAAGTGGCTGGTTTATCAGCGGCGAGGTTTATTTTCTGGTTTGGGTAAGTTTCCCCTTGATGTCCCTCGCAACTCCGCAGTTTACCTACCAGTACTTTTCCCTATTATGACCCGTGCAATGCCGAAACATGATGTTTTGTTCAGAGTGGGTTACATTGTTAACATGGTGCACATGTGTCATATTGTGTAGTCTGGCAGGATGTGTGTGTAAATGTTAAGTCTAAGCATTGATGTGTAGCATGTTGTGTAGCTACACATCAGTGAGTGAGTAATATTTCTGGTGTGTGTTGTGTGGTAGGATGTGCATTCTTTGGTGTGTGTGTCTGCGGGCCTTTGTTTTTCTGGTATTGCTTTCTGTAAATGTTATTTCCCAACACCAAGGCCTTGTGTCTCCACACTATCAGGGATAGGCCTATAATTCTGGGGGAGAAAAGTTGAAGCCTGCATTTATATGATTTTGTTGGCCTAAAAAGTAGTCAGATGTAAACATATTGAGTGTTCAAATACTGGAATAAGCTTCTAAAATACCCACCATGTGTAAGTTTTAATTGTAGAATGTAAACTCTCCCCAGGATGGTAAAAACAGAGAAACACCCAGGGAAGAATCTTTGCTCAACTACTTTATTTTCTGCAGTTGCAGCACAGCTTAATTTGTTCCAACAACATGCCCGAGGGACCAGAGCTCCACCTGACCAGCCTTTATGTCAACAAAATGTGTGATGGGGTGGTGTTTACTGGACCAGTCAGAAAATCTGAGGTCAGCAAGTGTCCTGATGTGCCCTTCACCTGTGAGGCCTATCGCATCACAGCCACTTCCAGAGGGAAGGAAGTGAAGCTCAAGCTGACACCCCTGAAAAGTGATAATCCAAAACAGAGAGTGAAGGCAGGACAGGCAGACCAGCCCATGGATATAGTCTTCCGCTTCGGGATGTCGGGTCATTTCCGCTTCACCACAGAGGATGAGCTGCCCAAACATGCCCATCTGCGTTTTTATTCCAAAGAGAAGCCCTGCAGAGTGCTGAGCTTTGTTGATGTACGCAGGTTTGGCAGCTGGCAGTCCAGCGGGACGTGGCAGCCTAACAGAGGCCCCTGCATCATGTTTGAGTACAAAAGCTTCAGGTTAGTAATGCTGAAAGTGTCACCTGCTAAGACAAATCATCACTGTCACACTGACCAGTTAATCATTTTGCAGGGACAACGTTGTGTCGCACCTGTCCGACCGCGCCTTTGACAGGCCCATCTGTGAAGTTCTGCTCAATCAGAAGTACTTCAACGGTATCGGGAATTACCTGAGGGCTGAAATCCTTTTCAGGTGATAAACGTGCACAACCTATTCAAATGACACATTATACAGCTTTGTACTAGGGACGCATCGATACTGACCTTATTAGCTAAGTGGATCAGGTATCAGCCATGACATGATGACCCACTTTAAACATAGGACTGTAACTAACAGTTATTTTAATTATGGATTAATCTGCTCATTAAAAAATATTAATTCTTTGGTTAATAAAATGTCATAAAATACAGACCAATATTCTAAAACCCCAAAAACATTCAGTTCAAAATCAAATATGACAGAGAAAAGCAGCAAATCTTCACATTTGAGAAGCTGGAGCCAGTGAATATTTGGCACTTTTGTTTGGAAAAAAAGACTAAATTGATCAGTTATCAAAATGGTTGCCAGTTAATTTTATTGTCTTTTAGCTAATCATTTTAGCTGTAATTTAATATAGTTTCTTCATAATTGTCATTATAAAATGTAATGTTTCCTCTAGCGGGTAAATTCGTTCAGTGACTGACTCAGTTTTCAGTGCTGCAGCAATCCATGGCCTCATGTTACCTTTGATTAAAATGACCCCAAGGAGTACCACACAGTGAGGTACACAGATGTCACATTTGGAGAAAAAGAAAGCAGTCAGTTCAGTCCTCTGTATCAGAATCAGTATTGGGAGAGAAAAAGTTGGATCAGTGCATCCCTTATCATTATAACAGTATTCACTCATTCACAGCGAGACAACAGATATTTCCATAGAGGTTCTCATATGGCTAGTTTGCATCTGTAGTACCTTGCTAGATGTAACTAGTGGTTACAAAGAACAAAAACTGAAAGAAAACGGGCATGTACATACACAGAGCAGGATGCCTGGTACTGACAGACGTTGATTAACAGTAAGCCTAAGTTTAAACAAAAAAGAAAGTTACAAGAAGTCTACAGGGAGTAGCTTTGCTTTAGTGCTAGAAAGACTATATAAACATTTCTGTGAAGGTTCTTTTCCTGTGAGGTTCTGGTTTAAAGATGACAGACTGGCTGACCAAAACACAGTGTCAGCTCTCAGAAGTTTCAAGGTCTGTTTCCCTCAGATATGAAGTGAATGGCTTTCTTTCACTTCTTGGTTTCTTGCTGCCCTTGGGGAGGCGTAATGATCCACACACGCTGTGAAAACAAAAGAGCTCTCTTGTTTTACAATGTGTCTAAAGTAGTGTATGTTTTTTAGGTTGAACATCCCACCCTTTGTGTCCGCCAGGAGCATACTGGAAGGCCTTGAGTCCAAAGATTTCTGTGAGAATGAGAAGGCTGTGAAAAATGAGCTGAAAGACACAAAGGTGAAAGAACCTTTACAGATACATTTTTCAGATCATCAGACCCCTTTGTGTTTTCTAACAGTGCCTTTCCTTCTTCTGGTTACAAGACTCCAGACAGAGCTAAACAGAAAATGGTGAAAGTGGAGACAGGTGACCTGCTCAGACTGTGTCATATAGTTCCACTGGAGGTGGTGAGCCTAGGTGGGTCATCATGTGTTTACTGTCTGGCCAACTCTGAAACTCAAAGATTCTGTTAGCTTTCAATTTGACTGAAAGGCTAAACTCTAATTCAGAGATAATACAATTCCTGTCTTTTGACACATTTGGTGACTTAGGTGGGAAGGGCTACGATCCCGAGAAGGCAGACTACTCTGGCTTTGAGGCCTGGCTTCAGTGTTACTGCGTGGATGGAATGAAATCTATCCGGGATCACAATGGCAGAACTATGTGGTTCAAAGTGAGTTCTATCCTATATCCTATATTTGAATCTCTGGCACAGGATTTGATATATCACTGATACCAATAGCTACTGTTCTAATTTCAGGGAGATCCAGGCCCCATGGCACCTAAAGGTACGTAATAGTTTGAATACATGACTTCACCTGAAATGTATCTGAGAATAGTCGATGCATCTGACTAAATTCATGTCCGATCTTTCTCGCACAATAGATTCAAAGTCACCCAAGGCAAAAAAGAGAGCAAAGAAAGAAGATAACCATGATTACACAGACAAGAAAAAGGTATAAACAGTAACTTTTTTGCTTGACAAATAAACTCTACAGAAGTAACTCTTAACACCAGTTTGATTTCATTAGGTGGCCAAGAGTCGCTCTGAAAGTACAACAAAGAAAAAGGTGGTCAAACAGGAAATTGTGACCAAAACACCAAAGAAAGAAAAGGATGTACGTCCAAAGGAAGCCAGATCCAAGGGAAGTAAGACTGAAAAGACCCAGGATGGAAACACACCTCATAACGAAAAGAGATTAACTGCACGTAGGCGGAAGAGCAGCAGTGCTGAGTCAACAGCTGCAGGTGAGTTCACAATAGGCTCTCAAAATGAAAAGGTTTTTCTACTGGGGGAGTATTGAAAAAATGTTATTCTCATGGTCATCCTTGTTGCAGGTCCACAGAGGCGGAGCGGGAGAGTGACCAGACTGAACAGCAAATAAAAACAAAAGGGATGAACCACTATATGGGATTGTTTTTATACTATTCAATATTTTTTAATAAAACACGTGTTTCTACAAAAGTTCTGGAACAGTTTATTGATTTGATGCAAAGTAATCACAATAGTTATGAGTATCTCAATGGTGGTATTAATATTCAATTTGTGACTACCCTGAGGCTTTGTAAAATGCCATATCTATCACAAGATGAGGAGAAGTGACACAATTTGAAAGGGCTTGAACTTCAGACTGATTCCCTCTGACGTAACATCTGCTGGCTTGGTGGGATCTTGTCTCTCCAAGAGATCACAACTGAAAGTGAAAAAAACAGTTTTGTTCTTAGACAATACAACAAACAATACCAGACGGTAATTACCACTTTAAAATTAGAACTACTCACTGCCAGGCTTCCCTGACAGGAAGGGCGGTGTGGAGAGTTGCAGTCACGCTGCTCCCGTGTGACTCAAAGAGTCGGACTACAAGTGCCCCCTTTCTGTCCTCAGCCTGTTATGGTAAACAGAGCATTAACGGGCTGAATGGATTAAGTCAAGCTAGGTAAAGCACAGTACTTAACGGGATACCTGTTTAATGGTCTCAAGGATGACTGATGCACGGCTGACAGAAAAGGCGCTCCAGGGCACAGTGTCAGGAGTGCACTGGATTGACCTCAAAGGGAAGTTGAGGTTGTATGCACACTGGATGACAGAGGCATCTTGGAAGGCTCCTATTACAACACAGATGACATCATATTACAAGTTGCACGGTCAGAGTTCAAAGGTTTAATGAGAGCAATTTATTTTCAAAAACGATTCAATACTACCTGTGTGTGGCATGATTGCATAGGTGAAATGATGAGTCCCCATATCAGCATTAACATCCGGGGCCTTAGGTGCTCTCAGTCTAAGACAAAGACATCTACTGTTAGACGCAAGGATAATTGACATTTTTGGTGAAACTGAATTGTACCGTTTGTTGAATTGTTGTATATGAACAGTGGGGAACCTCACAGGGACAGTGTCATAGTGTTCTTGTAGACTGAATAGCCGTATTTGCAGTCATTCAGCAGTGCAACTCCAAAGTTGTGCTCCGACAAATCGGCCCATTTGTGGCCCCAAACCTGAGATTGAAGTCACGATGAGAATTAGCAAAGCCAATACAAAGCATTTCAACAGCATTACTTTTGTTAGAACAGCATCACTGACATCTGTTGTCCTACAGTTTAGGCGTGCACTGCCAAGACAGGACACTGACAGGTGTTGCTGTCAAAATACCTGTGCAGATCAGTGAAGATTAAGCTGAACGTTAGCCTACTCGCACAGTTGATTCCAGTGTCGTACCTCAAATCTGGCCCAGTCCCATGAAGTGTTCCTGTGCGTGGGTCTCTGCAGATGGCCAAACTGGATCTCATATGTAGCATTGGGGCTGTGTACTCGCGCTGGAAATTCCACCTTAAGAAACTTGTGAGACTCTGCCCACTTCACCTGAAATTGGAGGATGCAACATTTGAGTATTTCTTGGGTATTGAAGAATTTGTCAACTGTTGGATCAGATAACTCCAGATATCATAAATGTTATAGTGTACCTCTGTGTTGAACTTGATGTAAGGACACATGGCGTCCATGACAATCTCCTGTGTGATAGTGCTCTTATCACTGATCCTGAGGGTGAAGCTAACACTGCCTCGGAGCCCATCTGAGGACACCACACGAACAGGCTGCACCACCTCCAGCACCGGCTTCCTATAGGGTCATTTCTGCAGTTAGGTTTTTGATATTCATATCTACAATACCTGCAAATACTGTGACATGTATCAAGGTGGCAAAAGATAGATGGAACAGTAATGACGGTCACCTTGTCTGCAGATGGTAGTCCATTACATCCCAAGCATCCCAGTACAGAGGGACATCATCAAACATGACAAACTGGTTCCCATGACAGCTGTCAGAGATGGCTTCTCTGAAACCAACAGAGTGGTGAGACAGATGTTAATTCATTGATGTTAATACTGCAATAGAAAATACACAGGTGGTCACATGTTGTCCTACAGTACCTGTTTGCATTGATCAAATACAGTGACGCCAAAGTGCCATCTTTGTTTATGACAGTCTGTAAAATCCCGTTCTCCATGAGGACAGTGCCGTCGGCCTATAAGGTTACACAACATCCCAATTAGCCAAATTAAGTTACAACATAGCTAAATGAATTAAATGCTCTCTATATAGAGTCCATACTTGAACAGTGACAGAGACCGAAGCCACAGGCTGTGTGTCTTTGACAGGAGACAAACCGATGCTGGGAACTCTCACCAGAGCTGCAGAACAACAGATACCACAGAGTGTCAGATATGCAGCTGTAGTTTGGAAGGCAACAACATAAATATCGTAAATGTCTGACATACCCAGACCAGGTTTACCAGCGCCATCTTGAATCTGGATGACTTCATGGCGCTCCCATGGCAGAGAGTTGAACACACCAGCGGAGTAGCCTTTTGACCCCAGGGCTCCACAGGCATCATGCAGCAGTGTAGCACCATCATTACGGATATCTAAAACACAGAGTGACATACTTGTGATTTTAGAAAACAATATATAAATATGGCTCTGATTTTAATGGACAGCTACTGAAAACTGTACCTTCATAATACCGGAGCGCATCCTCCACAACCATCTCTACACAGCTGCCGGGAATCACGTCATGGAACTGGTTTAGAAGAAGCAGCCTGTAAGGGGAAAATCAAATAAACCATTTTCATACTCTAACAATAGATACCATTTATTATCTTCATGCTCATCATCAAACATTAACAGGCGTGTCTGGACCTCCAGAGCTCCTGCAGTTTTTCCACAGGATACTGAAAAGTCCGGTCCTGACACAGCGCCAAGCTGCTGGCTATCTCAATGTCATGAAGCAGCGTCTCACACTGGCGGTTCCCACGTTTAATCTGGAAACAGTAAAGCAAGCATGAAGATAAATGCACTTTATCAAACAGTACAAACATTTTGGATCATTTTAACACATTGCTAGTTTGTAGCATTTTATACTATACTGCTATTATACTTCACTTATTTCATATCGATTTCCTGCACAAGTATGATCCCTTTCCTCTCATTTGTGCTTATTTTGTGGTATGGGACTGTATTATTTTGTATGGTGTTACAGGTAATTAGGCCTGCCCCCTGCATATATGCATGTGTATCTGCATTTACTTATACATATATACACCTAAAAGTCATAACATTATGACCACCTGCCTAATATTGTGTAGGTCCCCCTTTTGCCACCAAAACAGCCCTGACCCATCAAGGCATGGACTCCACTAGACCTCTGAAGGTGTGGTATCTGGCATCAAGACGTTTGCAGCAGATCCTTTAAATCATGTAAGCTGCGAGGTGGGGCCTCCGTGGATAGGACTTGTTTGTCCAGTACCTTCTTCCATTGCTCCATGATCCAGTTCTGATGCTCACGTCCCTATTGTAGGCGCTTTCGGAGGTGGACAGGAGTCAGCATGGGCACTCTGACCAGTCTGCGGCTACACAGCCTCATATGCAACAAACTGCGATGCACTTGTGTGTTCTGACACCTTTCTATCAGAACCAGCATTAACTTTTTCAGCAATTTGAGCTACAGTAGCTCTTCTGTTGGATCGGACCACACAGGCCAGCCTTCGGTCCCGACGCGCATCACTGAGCCTTGGCCGCCCATGACCCTGTTGCTGGTTCACCGGTTTTCCTTCCTTGGACCACTTTTGGTAGGTTCTGACCACTGCAGACCGGGAACACCCCACAAGAGCTGCAGTTTTGGAGATGCTCTGACCCAGTCATTTAGCCATCACAACTTGGCCCTTGTCAAAGTCGCTCACATCCTTACGCTTGACCATTTTTCCTGCTACCAACACATCAACTTAGAGGACAAAATGTTCACTTGCTGCCTAATATATCCCACCCACTGACAGGTGCCATTGTAAAGAGATAATCAATGTTCTTCACTTCACCTGTCAGTGGTCATAATGTTATGGCTGATCGGTTATATATATATATATATACATATATATCTATATATATATATATATATATATTTTGTTTTTTGTTTTTTTTTAGTTTTATTATGTATACTGTTCTTGTTATTTCTTCTTCTCTATCATATTTGTGTGCTTAGATTTGTTTCCTTTTGTTTTCCTGTTCATTTTGTTATTGCAAAGTTTAATTTCCTCGTATAATGAGGACTCTGAACAGATTGTTATTCTACCTGCGCCTGTGTGGTGTAGGTGCCATTGTGCAGCTCCAGGAAGAGCTCTCCGGTCCAAGTACAAAGCAGAGCGGAGTCAGCCTGAAGCTGAGAGAAAAGCTTGTCAGGACTGGACCTCTGGACCCTGAGAAACACACAAGAATTGGAGATGGAAGTGACCAATGATGTCTCTGGTTAAACCTTTGTTATTCATTCTGACTAAAACATAACTGTATTGAGTAATACTGTAAATCTACACCCCAATGACATCAGTAGACATCACTCATATCCTTTTGCTTTTAACAAGCTTGGGATCCACCGCCTACGTGCTGACACACCCTTCTTCATTACAGAAATCCCATAGTACAGTTCAGGACTGGGCTCAGTCATCGTTAGTAACAAGTGCTGAGGTAAAGCATGGGACAGGAACTGACTTGGGAAGTCCATCTGTGTCCTGGACCCGGTGAAGTCTGTCCAGCATCAGCTGTGTGGGCCCCCCACCACCATCACCAAAACCAAACAACACTGCACTGTGGTTGGCTCTGCCTTTGTCTTTATTATTCTTCACAGTTTTCACCAGCTGTGGGCAGAGAAAACCCAGATGTAAGCTTTATGAGGATTGTAAATATTCTCCCCACAGACTCAACATTCACCATGTTATGTGTAATATAAACCACAAACTCACGTCTTCAACCTTGCCCTTCATTTCATAGGAATTTCCTGGTGGGAAGTGAGTTAAAACCTTGGAGCCATCCAGACCTTCCCAGAAAAACGTGTTGTGCTTTGGGAAAGAGAAATCAAAACTGAAAATCCAAACTAAATTGTTTTTAAACCTAGTTCCTGGGTACCTTACTTACCGGGAAAGTGTTAACCAGGTTCCAGCTGAGCTTCTGTGTCAAGAAATTGGAAATGCCACAGCCCTGCATTATTTGAGGAAGTTGGGCTGAGTAGCCAAACGTATCTGGAAGCCAGAACTAAAGAGAACAGACAAAAGATCCTTACATTATGTATTCATGATGAAAAAGTGGCCACAAATGTAGCAGACATTACATACGGGGGTCAGTTCAGGTTATGTACACATTTCTTATGAATCCCTACCTCTTTGCAATGGATCCCAAACTCGTGGTTAAAGAAGCGCTGGCCTTCCAGGAACTGCCGGACCATGGACTCACCTGAAGGCAGATTGCCATCCTGACAGGCAAACATAGAATTAGTACATCTTAACTCAGGATATCACTGAAAGGCAGCAGCCCCAATAATACAATTAAATTCACAAGATACATGAATGGTTTACCATTTCCACCCACGTTCCTCCAACTGGAATGAACTGGCCTTTCTTGACGTAGTGCTGAATCTGGGAGAAGAGTCCTGGGTACCAGCTCTTTACCCACTGGAACTGCTGGGCCTGGACAAAAAGCAAAAAGGTCAAAACTGAAGAAGACTGCTCAGATATGTAGAACCTTTACAGCTCATACAAAACTGTATTAGCGGGGAATTACCTGAGAGCAAGTAAAAACAAACTGTGGGTTCTTCTCCATTAAACGGATCACTGTCACCCAGCTTCGGCCACATTTGCGAATGGTCTCTTCGTAGGGCCACAGCCAAGCTGCAGATACAGAGTCACAAATATTAACTAAGATTTTATGTTCATTTTCTATTAGTTTTCTACTTCAAAATTAGGGCTGAGTATCCTTTTTTTAGTATAGCTGTCCTACTACTGATGATATGATTTGAGTTGGAGTCTGAGTTTTGGTACCAATACCAAAAGGATTTCAATACTTTGCCAAATATAAATATGTTTTTCTACAAATTCCCTTTTCCCTTTAACAAAAGAAGCTAAACACAAGCAGTCATAGAAGATTGTTGTCTGAATAAAATAGTAAAACTGGCAAAATTATTATTTTAAATCAGTAAATATTTAATTAATGAATAAATGAACAAGACTACAAATCTGACCAGGCATTCGACGCCAGCTATTTTTCACAGTTTTTGATCCTCAGACAGATTTTGGTTGGAACCAAAGAAAGTGTTGTAGATCAATTCTCAGCCCTGTTAAACAACAGAAATTGAACCTGAGACCTGAGTCTATGTGGCAGTGGCCCATCGCATGAGCAGTGTGCTGGCTCTCTCCGTTACGCTGGCTGAAGAAGTTGTGAGCCAGACTGTGCGCTTTGGAGAAGGAGCTGGGATCAGAAGGGTCACAGAGGTTCACCATCTCATTGACAGTGAAGAGTGCCTGGTAGCCTCGTTGCTCTCCCTCTCCCAGTTCCTGTGAAGGAAGAGAAATGAAACAGCAGAAGTTAATGTTTGGTTTCATTAAACTTCAACTAAAGTAATGCAATGGCACCAACGTGTCCTGTTTTGTGTGACTGTACCTTTACGATGTCAATCAGCATCTCAAAATCAGTCAGCAGCTCCCGTACATCCCGGTTAAATACCACCAGCTCAGCCTTCTGTACAGAAAACTTCCTGTACGGGTCTGGGGCTGCAATCATGGACCCTTGACCAGCTCCAAAGAGACCATTACAGGCCACTTCTACATAAAGGGTGACTCTAAAGAACAAGAGAAAATATGAACATTTGAGTTGAGAGCTGCCTATAAGATCAGTAAGCCAAGTTGGTTATAGAAGCAGCAATGAACTCATGTTTTAGTTAACTGACCTGTGTGGCTCCTCATCTTTCAGACAGTCAGACAGGATGTAACTCGTCTTTTCACCCTCTTTAGTCAGGCCCTACAAATCCACGTTACATGTCCCAATGAAATCTAGTCATGGGTTTAACATTGAATTTTGGCACTTTAATCTAGTCTGACTTAAATAAAACTGCTGCGAGATTACCTGAACTGGCTGTTCATCTCTCCAAACCATTGCTTCTCCATCGCTTTCCCACAGAAGATGAACCTCCTTCCCTCTCCAGGACTCGGGGATTTTCAGGGTCACTTTAAACCAGCAAGTCCACCACCTTCAACAAGCATCAAGCTTGGGTCATTGCCAAGATGTGGGTTGAATAAAAGATCTGAGGGTGTTAAAATCTGACAATCATACTTACGTCGGTCCAAAGGTATCACCCACTTTATGAGGTGCAAAGTCCTGCTTGGAAGCTTCTGTGAATGTGATCCGTTTAGAGGACAAGAAGGAGGCGAGGGACTCCAGCGGGCAAGAGTCTCCATAGAGTCTGCAGAGAATAATCATTTAAGTCAAGTCAAACTTATTTATATGGCCCAAAATCATAGATCACAATCTGCCTCAAAGGGCTTTGCAATACCTCTAACATTAGACCCTAAATTCAGATAAGGAAACACACACACACAAAAAAACATTCACATTGTCTATGATGCTCTGACTAGATCTGATCAATGTGCAGTTTGCAATTACATACACATTAACTGTAGAGCATGTGGGCAAATGAGCAAGTGTGGACATTATGTGGACTTCTTGAAAAAGCAGTAGGCTATATAAGGTTATTTGTTTTAGAACAGAGTAGACCTAGACCTTAATGCAATTCCCCCATACATTCTTACCAATTACTGTGATTTGCGTATAACAACCCCGGATATTAACTATCACAGGCAGCAGCAGCAGCAACATGTTTGATGCGCTGTAAGTTACTTCACTGACCAGTTCGTTGTAGTCAGTCAGTGCAGCTGTGTGAAAGAAGCCTTACCGTCCTCTCAGATTGCAGTCTGTGAAATAAATATCAGAGATGAATTTCTCTGCTCTCTCGAGGAGAGTGCGCCTGTTCTTCAGCACAGGCTGCTGATACATCATGAGACGAACATACAAACACCTGCAGAGCTTCACAACGGCGAGCACTCAAACCTACAGAAGACCAAGAAGACCCGGAAGTCAAACTTATTGTTATTGTACTTATAGTACCTAGCCACTAGGTGGCAGTCCTGTAAAACAACTGGCAAAACTGTAACTAAATGTAAATGCGTACACTCTCAGAGGTCAGGAAGGGAAGGTGAACTGTGCAAAGAGTCGCCAGTGGGTATATTTTTGCTTTTAACAGGTAAAACTGGTGAAATCATGAAACACAGGCCTAATTATTTTTTATTTGGGTTCTGTGAATAGGTGTCATAGGTCAAAATATGTATGTGTAGGTCACTGATAGCACTGCTTAAAGTAAGCCGCTAGACTTGGGACTTGCCATTGAGATTATAAAATGCAGTGAAAATGACATTTTACTTAAAAACACAAATATTTTTATTTTGTATTCTCACACAGCAGTTATTTACACTTATTATACACAAAGTAACACTATGGCACAAATAAAATTGACAAAACAACTATAGTTTAACACATGGAGTGGCACTTTTTTTTTTTTTTTTTAAATATGGCAACAGAATATCAACAGTATAAAGAGGCAGCTATGAATGAGGTACAATAATCTTCTGCTGGAGGACTGATAAATGTCACGGAAGATGATGTACACTGCCATAACACTTTATTGTGGAGAAACAGTCATCATGTGCTTCTCTTTACCATGTCATTTCCTCACTTTATCAGATAGCTCGTTTAATCAGTCTAAAGTACCTAAAGTCTGGTCTTACAGTAAAAGTGTCACCTTCTATGCCATAAGCATGCAAACACTGTACACTAAACATACACTCAGGGACATCTAACATGATCTGAAAGAAGTGTATGAATATAATAAAAGCAGAAAAAGATGATAAAATGGTGAAGGGAAACCCTGCGAGGAGCACACGATGATGTAACAATAACTCAGTCTTGTGGTTAACTGTACAGGCTACAGTCTATCTGAGAGGCTCTCAGGAGTGCTGGGAAGTTAGTCTTGTGATCAGACTGGCGGACAGGGGTTAGGGGTCAGCCCACGTGCAGCCTGAAAACACAAAAGCCTTTTTTTCCCCCCTCTGCATTATTCACAGGGAAGGAGCTGTGTGCTTCTGTGTTTGTACGGAGCTAAGCGCCCTTTTATTATAAAATCCATAGAGCAGCTCTAAGTACAGGGTTGGTGGAAATGTGGTATAACCCATCCCTCTCAGGCCACCCTACCATCAGGGATGTCTGTCGACTCCTATCCCCCTATTGTTTGAAATGTGGTTGGGCTCTCCACTGTGCCAGGACAGCCTAAAGGAACGGGTGCCACGGTCGGACTTGATCTGAGATTCTCACCAGTTCAGCTCTGGCCTTACAGCCTGGAAGCTTCTGTGCGTAGCTCTCCTTAAGAAAGTCACCACATCACGTCAGATACATAAAGGGGGAATTAGAGAGGACAGCTGTTCCTCTTGCTCTAAGGAAGCAGTCATACAGCATAAAAACACCCTTTTAAATATCCAGCATGGAGGCCTACCATGTTCTGCCTGCCACAACACAGCAAAGGAAGTCCAGACTGTGGCTTAAGAAAAAAAAAAGTGGTCTCCCAGAACCCCACAGCCGCATGCAAACTTTATCAAGTGATCTACTTAAACCCTTCATGCTTGCACATATGTCTGAACTGACCCATAGGACAATTTCACAAATACAGAAGGAGTGATGCAAAAGGACAACGGTCTCATGGTCTTGTTGAAGTTTCACTGAGTTCCTTTGACGTGAGGTCCAGAACAAAGAGCTATACTCTTGAGCCGTACTCATCACTCTCTCCAATGTTGTATCCGACACTTTTGCTTTTGTCCTGTTCAGCAGCAGCTCTAAGGAATAAAAGAACCACAATGCATTCAGAATTTGATTTTACCTCTAAATGCAAACCATTTGCCATCATAAATGAAGTGCTCTCCCTTAAGCTGTGGATTGGCCATCAAGTATCACTTGCTGAGGTTTGTTTTGCCATCAAGATAATGTTTGTAATTTAGTCCCATGATGTATGAGCAATATGTTGAAGTGTTGTAGGCAATTAAAAATGAGTTTTTCTTAATTAATCCACATTTTTCACGACGGTTGCCCATTTCCCTTTGCTCAAGAGGTTAGCCATGTATAATTTTTTGGCGTAAGGAAACATACAGTAATTACTTTGGAAGCTGGAAGAAAGAGACGGAGAAGGAACATTTGAAGATAGTGGGAACATTTGACACAACATTTCAATGCAGAAAGCCTGCCACCACCAGCCCATCTGTGATGAGACTGTCACTTAGCCTTACACCTCCAAAAGCGGATTGTGCATCATTAGCATAAAGAAATGAAAGAGGAGAAGTGATGATGAGGAGACAGCTTCTAAGCACATTTTACCTCTGGAGTATCTCTTATTTACATATTTGATTTTGAAGACATTTTCCTTTTCTTCACATATGTTTTTTGAAAGCAGAGGGATTTGTTGAAATTAGTGATCCGTTTAAAATCAGCCTGATTCATTTTTCAATGAGCCAATCTCGTTTCTAAACTTTCTTTAATTCTACTTTCACATCAGCAGTTAAGCTGTTGAAGTTTTAAATAACATAATGATATTTTCACCCTCTCCACATTTGTTTCTTCCTGAATGTAGAAGTTATTAACGGTTATAACACAGCACTAACGCCGAAGTTTCCTCTATGGATTCAGTTCCTCGTATTATAAAAACTGTAAAGATTAGCAGGTGTATCATCTTGTTTGTTCAGCTGTTTAACAGTCCTATAAAAAGCAAACATTGTCATTCATCTCTTGTCTGTCGCTATGAACAGCTTTTAACAAAAAGTGTTACTATGTGAGTACAACACTCTCTTCCAAAGCTAGTTTTTCTCGAATTGTGAAATGTATTTCTCAACTATGTACCACAAAAAAAAAATCCTGCACATCACACAGTAATGCAAACCCAAGAAAATATTCTCCAGGGTATAACTAGTCTTTTATAGAAAACCGCAATTATACAAAATGGGCACATAATTTATGCGATGTCACACAGTCGAGGATGACTTAGAGCGGCACAAGTGAGTGTACATTCCCAAAAATGCCAACTAATGAGGACACAACCCCTATAAAGTCTTTGATTCTTTTTTTAAAAACTCTGACCCCAGATGTTAGTGTCAAGTAAGGTTAAACCATTCTCTTGAAATACCCTCTGCAACTGTCCACTTTATATGGACAACCACCTAAAATGACTCATGGAAAGCTCACTATACCACATAGGCTAGGCAATCAGTTCAGAGCTTTAAATTAAACAATTTATGTCGTTTTTGGGAGATTCGGGCATACGAAATTTCTTAAAACAGGTTTGATCCCTCTGACAAACAATTCACAAGATTTTATCTCAAGTCTAAATGATAGAAATGATCGAGTTGACCAGCTGTCTAGTTCAACAAACAACACTTACGTGCAGAGCACGATTTCAACAAGCATAATTATGGTCTCATGTTTTGTTGTTTTTGACCTTTGCTTACCTTTTTTGCCTTAATAGACAGCACATTAAAGAGACAATGAGAACAAGTCCCAGTGCAGAGCCCACCAGTATGGGAACCAGTAAACCTGCAGAGCACGGAGCAACATAAGCAGAATGGATTATGTGATAATTAGGGCCTTGCACTCCTTTTCTCCACATCTTCATTTGGTATGTGGGATAGTATCTGTGCATACGTGTGTGTAGTTTACCATTGTTAAAGTGGAAATAAATTACTTTAAATTAAAACAATCAACAAAACTTTGACTCAAACAATTAAACCGTTCACTTGTTAAGGCATAGTTAAAGTGTTTTAATGGTATAAAAAAATATTTGTTGTGTTGTTATATTCTACACTAATGTATCAAAGGCTGTTCTATGAAATATAGACATTTATTCCATTAGTGGTTTAGTTTGGTCATTTATTAGCTTTGAATTTGAAGCCATGATTTTTGAGTTGTTGGATGAGCTGGAGGAGTTATTATTTTCCTTTAATAACTAGTTAACTTAGTTAGATTCAAACAGAGAAAAGGTCATTTTAGCTCTCATGCTGCTCATTTGTTCAAACCTCACATGAGATGTTAGTGGCCTACAAAGGGAGGATCCCTCGGTGCTGTGTATGAAATTGCAGACGACATACAACAAGAGGGAAAAATATACAAAAGCGACATACCAGTGTTTATCCAAGATAGGTCAGCTGAGTCACAGAGAAAAAGAGAAAGAAGAAGGTGAAAATGAAATTCATAGAGGAAAAGACACCTCAGATATGGTACCATCCAAGGAAGAACAGTTAAAGTGTTCAGGGTTTTCATGAAAGATAAAACAAAGAAAACAAATTATGAATTTAATGTCTTTCAGATAAGAAACAAGTATTTTCTTGACACTAGCTGATAGTATAGTCACTCAAATTCAGACAAGAAACGTTCTGCTCTTGGCCAATCTACCCCGTCTGCTTTCACATGATATCAGTAGAATCATCTCAGCCATCTAGACACTGCTAAGTCATTCCTGGATTGGTAATGTTGTCTAGTTCACACACAAACACACACACACAATCCCAACTGGTTTTAACCTTTGTCTCTTAAGCAGCTGAACACCAATCTTCTGACTGAAGAATGACTTTACTGACTTTTAAGTCTTTAATGAATAAAATTGTAGCACAAACATGTATATATATCAAACTAATGTAAGTTACTGCATGTGATAGTGGAGCATAGACTGTATAAAGTCTATGTAGTGGAGGCTTTACATGAATAATAAAAAAATAAAAAAATTTAGGGCATGTATGCCATGTGGAGATTTTCAACCAAGAGTCATTGTTTTCCCAGCATTTTGATTCACACATGCTTGCTTTCCTCCTCAGATTGCTACAGTTGAGTTTTTTTTTTCAAAACCATTTTCAGCTCCACCAGGGTCCTGACCTTGGACAGCTTATATGAAATAACACAGTACGTTTCCCTCATTTCCTCCTGGCTACACAGGACAGAATGTAAAATGTTATAGCAAATACAATCCCTTCTCTGATTTCTGCCTCTTGCACAGCTCACAGTCTTATTGTCTTTACATATGTTACTGAATATGCATAAAGACTATACTATGATGATGTTTAAATGAGACAGTGAGTCCAGGCGGTTTCACACAGTTGTGTTCAGTGTATGCTGACAGCCCCATGTGTTCCTGAAAAAGACTACATTTATAATAATTATACTAGTTATGCAAGTTCACACAGTGAAAGGTGCAAATGCAGTAGGGAAGACATTTGACATATGTGCTTCATGTAAAATGCTTTTATTGAAAACAGTTCCCCATGCACAGTAGCTGTTTCCTTACTTATTGTGAATGGCATTTTGAACAGAAGAACAAATTGTAACAGAAGACAGGGATTTTGACGTAAAGCGCTTAAGCTGTTGCAAATTCTTTTGGTTTAGCTGCATCTCTATACTGTGCAAGACAGTAATTACTAGTATAGCTGCGCAATTCCCAAACTATAGAACTGAACTTGGCGTAGAGTATAACACTATAAATATTCTTTGCCAGACATTTTATGTGCTGTGTGGTTTGATGCATATACATATCCAAGCATGAAATATGTGCTTTGTAGTAGTTTATTTTAAAGCATTGTATGGCAAAGCAAAATTATGCAAACAGACCTAAAGCCGTGAAGTGAATGTTTCTCATTTTTCGCAGAGTTTCATGACAAAAATCTACATATTGAGTTTGGTTTCAGAATCTGTTTACTGAAAACAGTCTCTGGTGATGGTTATGGTCATGGTCTAGTTATGCATAGGCGTATGTATGCAAAAACAATAACTACAGTAAATTAACTCATACTATAGTCTTTCTGATAGAAAGCATATTGTAATTATGTGCACACACTGGAAAGAATAATTTAATATTAAATACATTTGTGAGAAGGTTTGGTCAAAGGAATGCAGGGTGTGGCTTTAGCCTTTCATTATGGGACACTCAACTGATGTCTGCTACAGAAAGTGACATAATGTGAGTCTCAGCTATGTCAGGAATCTCTCTAGTCTTCCCACTCCATTGGCAAATGCCAAGGATGTGCCTGGCTGCGTGATTTCCTGGGATCGGTAGCAGGGGGGAGCATGCCATATTTTATCATTGGCTCATTTTGCTTGTTTGCTGCTGAAGTCTTCTGATTCATCAAGGCTTTTATCAGAGAGCGATCTAACTCAATAGCTTCATCTGTGTGCCGTCCACGAAGAATCTGTCTGATAGCGGGGAGGGCTAAGTCTGACTTACAGTCCAGGTAGCTCTTGAGGTTGAGCACAGGGAAAACTGCATCTATGAGAGCCTGAACCAGCTGGTTCTCAGCGTAGGACTGATTGAGCATGTGTAAAACTCTCTGCTCCAGCAAGACGTAGCACAGTGCGTCTTCAGCCAGCACTAACTTTCCCACAGAGTACCTGCTCCGGCTCTTCTTCGGCAGGGATAGATTCAGAGTTTGTTGTTTGGATTTGGCCAAACTCTGTAGTTCCTTCAGGTCTATCTTCTTGTTAGCACTGAGCTTCTTTGAGATACTTGGTAGGAGCTGATAGAGCCCTTCATCAGCCAGGTCTGCTAGGTCGCCAACCAGCAGCTGCTGAATGATTTTCTTCCTCATGAGCGGAGATGTGACTGTAAGAGTACTGTTCAGTCCTCTGCCTGCATCAGACACACAGCCAATCACAGCTTGTTAAACATCTCAGCCCGTGGGATATTCCTTGGAACGACATTGAGGCTTCACACCCAGCATGCAACAGCACTGCCTGTAGTGATAAACTAAAAGCACAAGCCATCGCCTGCTAAATGCCGCTAATGAAAGCTAATAGCAGAGGATTCGACACTGCCATGTCAAACACATTGACATTAGAAAAGCATAGCTCTGAGAGGGAAGCTTTGAAAATGAGGTTAACATGCACATTCATAGCACACCACACTATATGGACCTAAATACCATACAGTGTGGTAAACCAGCCAACCACATAAAAGTAAGCCTTTAAAGACAAATTTAAGGGATGCAGACTTCTCAGTATGTCAGAGGGATGGTTAATTTGCTGAGTCTTAAAAGATGGCCTACTTTTCAACAAGCCCATCAAAGTCATCAACTTTAAAGATTAAGAAAGACATCAACGTAAAAGCTCAACCACCAGCAGGTGACACCATACAAATGTGACAGCCCTGTGCTTTGCAGAAGAAAAAAATGCCCCAATCATTCAAACCCGTCCACTGGACATTTCTAAAGCAGCGCAGTGGCCATGTCATTTATCTGACCTTTGCACTCATGCTCCAACAATAAAGCAAGCTCATTTTGAAGACCATACTTACCCTCCTTAAAAGATACCAGCACAACTCGGCTGTCAACGAGCTGTGGTTTCCTGTAGTTGCCATTCAGAGGCGCAAGGGCTGAGTCTTGGGGAAGGGAGGAGTAGAGGGCTGTTGTCAGGGTCAGAAACTAAGAAGACAAAACAAAAGCATGTTACGCATAGAGATTTTTCCACACCAATTAAGGTTATAAGGGGCACACCATATAAAAATGTCTGAAAAATCAAGTTAACGTCAGTTTGACGTTGGATTCTTTATTCTAATATCAAATCTGCTTAAGAATTGAACACTGACAGAGCACCTGTTTGTGAGATATTGTTACATGATTCTTGAACACAGTCCACAGGACACTGGGATAGCAAGGAGGAGTCGTCAGTGACCCGTCGTAGCGATAATACTCATCCAAACGTGCAGGCAACAGTGCTCTGATGTTGAAACCAGGCACCTGCACTTTCTGACCTGCCAGTTATAAATATAGAAATAAAAACAGAAGTCATTTGTAACTGTTTCACAATGAATTATGTCAGTAAAGTAAAATCCATAATGGCCACACGAATGAGATGATAAAGAGTTTGGAGATTCTGACCCAGAAACCCAGAAAAAAATTATTATTGCCACTGTTTATGTGTTAAATGACTGTGTATCACCAAGGTAGCTGATATTGTTCACTACTCATATATTCAGAAATGTGTCACTTTAGACTCACCCCTGTGTTTGATACCATTGATGAACTTCAGAATCTGTTCAAAAGCCGGATTGAACTCTCCAATCTGTACGACAAACATAGGTAGATGGTGCTGCTGCTTCACAGATAATCATACATAACTGCCCCACCCCACCAAGTCCACCACGTCTCACCTCAATCAGGACACCAAGCACAGCCAGGCCATCAGATTTGTCTATAGCCATGGACATATTGGGATACTTGTCTGAATTGAAGTGCACTACATGCAGCTGTGAGAGAAAAGAGAAATTAGTCAAGACCCTGTAGAACAAACAAAACAAAAATAGCATGTTGTTGAAAGTAGTGAAAACTTGATGATTGGTGAAAAAATCTGATTTGTTTCTTTATTACATCCAACATGAAAAGTAAGAAGTAACATAACTGTCAGATATGTTGCAGAGTGTGGATCATTTTTTGGAAACGTTTTGGAAAATAATTTGTAAAGTGCTGTAACAGATATTAGGATATAAGGTCCCTGTGAGGTGTGTGGTACTTTATCCCATTGCAATTTGTCTGAGGAAAGTATAAAGGGAAGCGATAGATATTTTAATAGCAAATAAAGAAGAAATTAGGAATTGGAGGAAATAGTGTCACCGACACAGAACCAATGGCTAGTAATTGTTGAAGAAATCTTCTTAATGGAAAAACTGACACATATGTTGAGACAACAAGACGCACACCTGGAAGGAAAATGGGAAAAATGGACATTATACAAGGGTCAAAACTGCGATATTGGAACAAAGCTACAAACGAATATATCAACAGGAACACTTTTTTGTTATTGTTATTATTTAATGTTGTAAATCTGGTAGTAGAAAAAAAATGAATCAAAACCTTATTTTGAAATTGAATGACCTGTCTTACTACATTTCCTTTGTGTGAACACCATGCAGTGTAGTTCCAGGGAGCATGCATAAGAGATTACATCATTATACCATCTCACCTCTTTAGATTTCTTTTAGATTTTCTTTTTATAAAAACAAATTTGCTGCTAACTGTTGTCACTAATTATCCCACATGTTCCACACGCACGGTAATTGGATTGGAAATAGCTGCTGGTGTTCAGGAGATGTAATATTGGTGGAAAGTCTATGAGATTAATTATGGTAGGTGGTCTATTACAGCACATAAATAAATACCAGACTGTCAGTTGTTTTGGTGATGGTTTTGCACTAAGGCATGTTAGTCATTCTGGCCAAACATGACGAAATTGTATTTACAGACTTTGTTCTATCTCGGGAATTAAGGTGGACATTTGCACTATTTATGGGAAATGTTCAATTTCCCATCATTCCACCCCTCCAAAACAACATGTCATCAAGGAACTGTGGTTCTGGAGTCTGGAGAGACTTGAAAAGATGCATGTTCGCAACGTGTCCACTCGGAAAGTCAGGTCAAACCACAGCACCTTATATGTGGCTGTGCTGCAGCTGGGGCATGGTCACATAAAAGCACACAGGTTGCAACCATTTCAGCTTCTACCCACTGTAATTCAAATGATACCAAATTACATTACAAAAAGTCTCCTATTTTTGTTTATATCATAAGAGACTCTTACTTTTAAACTTTACTGTCTCCTTTACTTGAAGTACCAAAGTAAACAGAGCAAACTAGTGTGTGAAAACTGCTTACATGGCTTGACACGTTAAATAGCCCAGACAGCCACTCCTTTCCAGAGGTGGTTGAAAACCAAAGCATATAATAGTCTGTTACTCTAATCCCCTTAAATCCTGCAGAAATAAGACATGCTGTCATACTTTACATACTGAGGTTAACTGAAGTTATGTCTTTGCCTTTTAGTATGTGCAACTCAGTCATAAAATATACTCATTTGATAGATAAAGGGATGATTTATTTTGAAAGAACAACTATGACCTTAACTGTCCTCTCTTCGTAAACTCAGCAGTCGAGAGTTTAAAGACTCACAACTTGTTTATTGTTAAAAACTTCGAAGTCTCTTTAATTAGAATGTGTTTTATGCAAGCGTTGTATTGTACTTTACAGTGTTACACAATAAAAGTGAAAGATGCCCAATAAGCGTTTTCTGAAACTGTCTGTCTGGCGAGTAGCTGTCAACTGAATGTCTCCCACAGTGTCAAGAAACTGGAACAGTAATATGCAGTTGCTGAGCTTTTGAGTGTTTCCTCAGCTCGAGCAGCTTCTATAAGCCTTGAAGGGAGTAAGTGGCTCTGACTCCTCTGCCAGTCAAATGTCACACGTTTAAGTCATAACGTATTATATCATTTGTCTGGTGCCAGAGATGCTGTCGCCTGATGCTGCAGATGAGTGATAGACCGATTTAAATGAATGGACTGAGCTTCATTCATTGACCTTTTACCAAAATACTGAGATCTTTTACTTAAGCAAAAGTAGCAATACACACAGCATAAAAAAACTCTATTACAAATAAAAGTCCTGCATTGAAAATCTACTTAAGTAAAAGTACAGTAAGCAAAGTATTATTAGCAAAATGTATTTCAAGTATTAAAAGTAAAAGTACTCCATTCAGAGTGTTATATGATGGGTGGTGTATTCTACAACAATGCATCATATTGTATTAACTGTTTTACATGTAAAATCTTAATCTGCAAAGAAGCTATTAATTATAACTGTCTGATAAATGTAGTGGAGCAAAAAGTACAATATTTATCTCTGAAAAGTATAAAGTAGTAAAAAATGGAAATACTCAAGTAAAAATTGTACTTAGATACAGTACTAGAGTAAATGTACTTAAGTACTTTCCATCACCGTCTTTTACATCACTAGTGGGTAGTAAGAAGCGCTGTTTGCTTTGTTTACCTCTGCTGCATACTGCTTACTGTTCACCGTGTGCTCAGAGCCTGCAGGTTTGCTGGGGGAGCCCCAGTGGAGATGGAGTTGAGCTGCACTGTAACGATGCCGCAGGCTGGAGATGTACATCTTAGAGGGCAGTGATACTTGTACTGTGAATCAAGAGACATGGAACCCACATGAGGAAGTCAGCGTGGCTCCCTCTGTGTCCCTTTTGCTACAGCTGCGTAGCTACGTTTAAGACACTTCATGGTGGAGTGACGCAGGGTGCTTTCCACATGTCTGTCAGCGCATGACGAATGTTTACAAGTGAAAAACCTCTGTCAGCTTATTTCAGACACACGTCACGCTGATGTCACTCAGCTTGTGGCATTGAGGCCCACCAGGCATGTACACATAAGCATTTGTCTGGTCTTTGCATTCTGTCAGTGGCTCACAGTTTACTTACATCAACTGAATCATCAGCAACACAGGGCAGACATTACGTGCATGTTTGGCTAAACAGAGTTTGTCACTGACATTTCTCGTTCTATATCAAGCTTAAAGTAACATGTAAGAAACAAATGACACCAGTTCTGCAGCATACTGTTTAGTGTCACAGTTTTCTCTGACTGAAACCATTTCTTATCTTCAGACGAGGCAGAATCATTCAACAAACTATAATTTCGTGGGATGATCATATTTGTTTGCCTAAGTAATCAAAATATTTCATTCTGTGGCACATGGGCATGGTTGTTTATGTTCTGATTTTTATATTTAGCAATGAAATGTAAGATTGTGTTAAAAATAGATATCGAACATTAAACTGAAGCTGGTTTCTTTTGTTAAGACGCATCAGACCCAGTAAAGGCAGAGCAGATGACAAATCTCTGCTCATATTTTCCCAGACTAAACATGGAGCTCTTTCTTTTTTGTGAAAGGACAGCTAAGTTAATGAGAGAGTGATTATGGAAAATTGCTGTGGCAGATGTAAAAAGATCCACGTATCATTTCCTTTAGGTTGCCCCAGAAATAAGCAAGAACAGACTCCTCCATGTCCATGTGGGACCATTTCTAATGAATACACTAACTAGTGCATCACTTTGATATGAAGAATTTCTAAATCCCAAGACAAACACTTACACGTTATCTGTTCTTAAATATTTGCTTAGTTTGATATATAGTTTTGTTACCTGTGATGAAGTGAGTTTAAAATACACATTTAATTGCACATTCTGTACATTAATATGTATTTTGTTAATAACACTGATGATTTATACTCACTAGAATGTCCATTATTTCCAAGAGTAAGCTGCTCACTGGGCGACAGGTCGTAGTTTTGAACCTCAATTGGACGTAAAGTTGGGTCGAACCTTAGCAGCTCTGACTTGATGTCTATTGGAGACTGGAACGCCCCACCACAATATGGATAATTCTTGGACCAGTGGTGCTCTCCATCTGGCCCTGCAACAGCATCAATGTAAATTATTACCAATAAAATATCTTTTGCAAAATATCTGCACCTTAATGTAGCCCAAATGTAATTATTTTACTATTTTAATAAGCTGTACATTGGTACTACAAATATTCTAAGTCATCCACAAAGTGTATTTCACCTCAGAACACTAGTGGGGATACGTTGCATGTCTTTTCAAATTTTAAACTGCTCCATTTTAAAGGACAAATGAGCAAGGCTTGCCCCAGTGTGAAGCTGAATAGGGGATGGCTTGTGCATTTTATCTGTAATCAACGTGAAGTATTATTATCTATGCACATGGGAGAGGCCTGTGGCTTCGCTCTTGGCCCTTTCTAAAGCAGCGAGAGTGAGAACCAGGCTGTTGTTTGCAGGGAGAGCCAGTGAGAACGCTGTCTCTCTCCAAATGAGAGGTTTCTAGAAAGCACAGGACACCGAAAATGGCCACATTTGCAGATCAAGTCATGCAATTTACAAAGTGAACTCAGCTGCATGAGGGCGTCTCTCAATAGTGTATCTGCAGAGGCAACGAGCCACACTAACTTTGGATATAATACAAGAGAGAGAATTTCTTTTAATGAGAAATGATGCAGAAGAAAAGAAAATCATGAAGCTCTTGATTGCTGATATTTTTATTCAGTGTATTGACTAAAGTGTAAGGATCCATACTGAGCTTTTCAAACATGATGCTCAGTATAAGGTGAATGGACCCTATGAAATCTGAAATGACATAATTGTAGCGGAATAGAAAACGCCATGAAGGGCCCTGAGTGCTCTCATCACTTCTGGATACTTGCCACTAATTCATTCATTCATCCATCCAGAATTCATCTAAAAATCCACCATTCACCATATGCCAGATGACTGTGGTTACATATGAATGACGCAGCATGAAGCCTGACCCCAACCCGACTGTCAGTTCCCAGACAAAATGTGGATTGATTGTACAGGACATGCCAAAAGGCATCCAGTGAAGCTGTGAAATCACTGAACACTTGTTTGAAGCAAAACTCAAAGTTCAATCTAGGTAAACCCTCCTCATAATAAAAAAGAAAGTTACTCTTATGGCTTTAATTACTCAGCATCCACTTCATTTGCCGTTTTAATTAGACTCAGTCTGCCCTTTAATAATGGCCTTCAGTGGCCTTTGGTGGCCCCTTAGCAGTCCTTGGTAGAACATACATGACTGTGGGTTATTTCTAAAAGTATGGGGCCATTCCTATGTATAAGGAATGTTAAATAAGAAGATTTATATAAGATTTTCTGTAAACTGTTCAACATAACATCAATGGTCAGAGTAGAAAAAAATAGTAGAGCAGAGTGAAAAAAACAGTCATCATCAACATCATTTATTTTACTCCCGTGTTAAGGTTCACTGTTTTGTCCTCTGCCAGAGGGTGGAGTGTTGAGGTGGAGATGAATCGTGTGACTCAGCTGTACCCCCGTCAACAGAAAGTGCTACCAGCCCTCCAGACATCTGACTACTATGACAAGGGCTCTAGAGGGTTTGACTGTAACTGAGGATGAAATCCACCACGCTGCACTTCGGAGGAGGACAGAGGGTTTTTTTTTTTTTTTTTTTTTTATATTATATCTTTATGGTCATCACAAACCTTTCCATTTTGACTCCTAGTTAATTAGCTATCATTAAAATAGCACAGGTTTCCGATTGTTTGATTATTGTATTTATTAATTATAATGCACTGTATGCATTTTTTTTTTAAGTGTTTACATCTACACATGTACATGACTTTGGCCAAGTACAGCACAGGGTGAATCATCATTTACTTTGCCTCATTATTAAGGTACTCCCTATACTGATGCATAAATTAGAAATTATCCTAATCCAAATTTCCATTGTTAGTTTAAGTTGTTGTTCCCATTTTCCATACCATAAGCTGTGTGAACAGAATCTACCTTGGGCCATTTGCTCCCATTAATTCCCAGAGTGGATCAACCTCTCTCAGAGGTCTGAATTAAGCAAGCATAATTTCCACTAACTATAATTATTTGACCATTAATTACTGTGCAGAGAGGTAGCTCTTTTCTTTTTCATCCCCGATGTGCCTGTGTGAAAGAATTTGCACATTATAAAGTTATCTTTAAAAAAGCACAAGAGGTTTGACTAATGATTCTACTAGGCAAAACTGTTTAATTTTTGTCCAAAACAATGTTTAGAAAAATTATGTTACACTGAATTCCTTCACCTTCCTACTTATTAGTTTTAACATTTAGTCCCTGAATGCAACAGACCTTACAGAAGAACTGACACAATGACAAGTGGCCATGCCCTGAGCACAGTTTATATAAGAGACAGTCATGGTTCAAGAAGTCCCTGCCCACAGTCCTTCAGGCATGAGACAAAGGCAGTCAGCTACTTATGAAAGTCTGTAATGAACTCTGAAATTACATGAGGTGACGGCGGGGATGTCAGTACTGATTGTCTTTGGAGGTCAAAGAAGGGTCACAGAGGGGTTTTTTTCCCTCTTGATCACAAAGCAGTGCATCTAATACTGTTATGACAAAACAACAATAACATCTTCTCTGACTCAGATACCAAAGGGTTGCATCAAATTGAATTCTAGCACTCAATTGGTTAATGCCGGTTTAAGGATAGAACACCACTGTGAGTGATCAAGACATACAAGTGCACATGGACTGGGATTGCAAATGCATCAAAGAAGAAAAAATAAATGTAAAATATATATATCTATCCATTTTATGACCTACCATTGACAAAGACATCAGACTTACCAGTGTATGTCCACTTGGCACCTGAAACAGACAGAAAAAATAATTTTGTCCCACTGTACATTAAAATATTTTATAATAATCTGACATTCAATTCCACACTTGATGCAGCATCATAATACAAAATACACTATTTGGAACAGACATTCAGAGTATTAATGTCAGAGACTATTTCATACCCCCCTAATTCCTCAGAGAGAGCATGTGCAGGTGGATGGAGACACCTGCCATGAAGCATCCTTTCTGTTCAAGAGCCTGCAAGTGCTAAACGGCCCAGCTCTCCTGCTGTGGAGCAAATATTTTCTTTTTCTTTCTTTCTTTCTTTCTTTCTTTCTTTCTATACTTAACACAAATCTAAAAGTGCATCCAAAGTATTTACATCCTAACAGGCTACTTTTTGCTCTCATCAAAGATCTTACCATGCAGTACAGCGGGGAAAGTCAGCTGTAGTAGAACGATGGGTGTGAAGCTCAGAAAGTGCATCTTGATGTCCTCAGCCCTCCCTCGCGTGGTAGCCTGATGTGCCTTCAAACCGGCTTTTATACCCACGTTGTCAGCTTCATTGTAGCTCGCACTGACGTCAGAGCAACAACAAAACCAGCCTCCAGAGTCAGCTGGTCACCGGAGAGTGACAGCTCAACAGCGGCGACCGCATCCGAGCGAAGTCACTCATTTAGGGCTCGAGCTGCCGGGGGACGAACGATGCGGGGAATGAGCGGCATGCACGTGCACCCGGTGTAACCCAGAAATCTGCGAGCCTTCAGATTCTGTGACGCTGGAGGTTCAAAAGAAAGGTGGATTGACCAGATATTGACAGGTGAGGTGTGAGGGCTCTACCAGACAGACCTGCACACTACTAGAAACCTGTTCGTGCTGTTACTATCAAAATCTGTAACCCTATGGAAATACTATGGGGTCACCACCTTTAACAAAAACTTTGCTGTCATACAATATGACCTTCATAAACTAAGTGCACCCAGAGTCTCTGGAGACAACACTGTAAAATACACGTTAAATGGGTGCCCCCAATTGCCTCACATTTCTGCAAGTTGTTGTTTGATTGCTCTGGTGCCCAGTGTCCAGGCATCATGAGGTTACAGGGCAAAGTTAACATTATGATTCAAAAACAATTAAAAGAATAAATAAAAAAAGAATGCCTACAACAGTGTACACCCCATTCATAAATACTTAAAAATGATCACATTAACTTTTAACCTTGTTGTCTCATGATACATTTACAGTCCTATGTAGAATTTCTACTCAAAAATGTTCTTTGCTTATGCTTAATTCACTTGGATGTTTAATACTACAAAACCAGTTTACATTCATTAGCTGAAGGGGAAACGTTTTTCCGACGTGTACATACGAGCAGGATGTTGGATATTACAATTTGGTCAAATATGCAATTTACACAAGTGTGATGGGGAGACTTGAAGCCTCCAGTGCACACAACTTTTTAAACAAAAACTATTCATATATTCTTGATTTTTCAATGAGGCAGTAGGACAATATGTAATATTTAACTATGAAAAACCATATTAGACACAAATTATTATTCCATGCAGTCTTTTTATATGACTTAAAACATGTCAGGAGGGGATCTGTAAACTACCGTATTCTAGTTTTCCTCCATCATTACCATTTATATTTGGGTGACAAATCTATCCATCCATCCATCCATCCTGGCTGAGGGTTAGGTTTAGGCACCAAAACTGTGAAGGAATTTTCCTTCTATAGGATAAAGGTAATAGGACACAGTGGTTCCTCAGGTCACATTCGGGTCATTTGTAAACCTAAAGGCAGTAGGTCAAATACTGTCTCATTCAGAGCTTAGTTCAGCTCTCTGTCTCCAATGATCACTGGTCAGGTTGCAGCTGTCCTGATGAGGCAAGGCAGGCTCCTTTTCCCAGGAGGAGACCAAAGTCATTGGAGATAGACAGCGTTATGCCCCAGACTCCACATTGACATACTGTCTCCTCTTTGTCTCTGAAATATGCACTAAATATGACCTGGAGTGACATACAACGTGACTTACATTAACTTAGGTAAGCATAGTTTCTTGTATCCAACACCCAATAGAATCTTCACACATCTTCAGCTGGGTGAGGAATAACCTTATTTGGACTTGTAGTGAATCTTGCATGTCTAGTACAGTTAAATATGTCGCTCCAGGGAGTAACATACAGAACTGGGTGGCATTACACAGTGTTCACTTATACTGCTGATCTCCATTTCTCCTCGATCGACCTTCAATAAATGCTTCTGTGTAAGACATCCAGGTCTCCTGAACCTTCTTCACTCACGAGTTGACCAGCTTCCAGATTTCCATCACAAAAACTACTTGGTTAGGTTTAGGAAAAGATCATGGTTTGGGTTCAAATAACTACATTAGTTACATAACTTATGTAACTTAAAGCGTAACTACACTCTCAAATTCAGCTAGAACCCTCTCTCCCAGCAAATTAAAAAATGCCACGTGAGGGAACAACAACTTGTAGGAGGCATGGGGTCGTGGCTACGTCATGTGTAGGTCAGGGGACATGGGGGAGACTGACTTTAATATAAATGTCATGATGTAGATTGGTCCCAAATGGTTGACTCTCAGCATTGGCCTTGCAAGGTTCAGGGCTGATTTAAAACAGTAGAAGGCATGTTGAGACATTTTCAACCCATGAAATGCCAATCTTTTATAAATTTAGTAAGAAATGTCAATATTAACACCTGCATTGATGTGTTTCATCACAGTACAGTCATATCATTTAGTTTACAGCTCAAAAAACACGTTTAAGTGTACAGTACCTCTTTAACTTTTGGTTTCACACGTGACACGAACACGGTCTCCTGTATGTGCAGAGTTTGACACCACAAAACCGGTTTCACATTCATAAGAAGAAAGGTTTCTCTCGGCTCACCTTTAATCTCAGTTTAACTATGAAAAACCATATTAGACACAAATTATTATTCCATGCAGTCTTTTTATATGACTCAAAACACGTCAGGAGGGGATCTGTAAACTACCGTATTCTAGTTTTCCTCCATCATTACCATTTATACTTAGATGACTTAGGTATCTATCTATGTTAATTCATACTCTTTGAAAATATCATTTTTATTATGAAATCTGTTTTCTCTTTTACCTTGGCTCGTGTCGAGGATTATCACACACTAAAGATGAAAGTCTTGTGAGAATGGAAAGCTGAGTATTTCAGCCAAAATGACAAAATAAGAGGACAGAGTAACTCCCTGAGGTAACTCTATGACAGGGGGGATTTGAACTTACTAAAACTGCTCTCTAATCAAGCCCTTTGCAAAAGGTTAGGTTGCATGTGCAGTCATTTAAATTGCTTCAGGTAATCTCAGTTTTGATGCATAAGGTCTTCATGTGCTCCATAAATGACAAAAATAACTACAGTGTAACCGTTGGTTAATATGCTGACTGTGTACTTGTGTAGGTTGCAGCTGTGAAGCAGGCATCATGTTTAACTGGAGCCTGAATGTTCCCTGAATGAGACTTGGAAAACTCTGCACTTGGTGGCATCAAATATATAGATCCACTAACACACACATATATAAGTGTTTTAAACATAACACCCAACAATAGCAATATTACACTAACACTACTGATCACTGTATATGGAGCTGGTCATATCTGGTTACGCCCTAATGTAAAAAATGGCAACCTCTTACCTATAATAAAAGTAATAAAAAGAGGAAGATGTCTATCCCTGCTGTTAACTTTTGCTTCAATTGACGGTGTCACCATTGGGGAAATGTCGGTCCAAAGGTCAGTAATGACAACCCACTCCCACTGTAGTTTACAACCCTCACTCACTCCCGGAAAGACAGCACAAGCAAGACAAGCAGCAAGATGAAGCACCTGTTGTTTTTGGGGATTGCTTTTGCTGCATTCCACATCAGCCACTCGAATACTCCAGGTATATCGAACTGTTTTCTTCTTCAATTTCAGCTGATTTAAAAGAAGTAAGATCCGTTTATAGACCCGAGGTTTACTCTTCAGAATAGGCCCGGCTATTAGCACATGGGCTCATCTTTAGTGAACGATTAGTGTTAACCTTGTGAATTGCTGCTTTGTTAAAAACATAAATGCAAAAACAGTGTTTTACATATATTGCGTATGATTATCAATGTTTTTCACTTAAATATAATGTTTCAGTTTCACTGAAACTGAATCAAGGAGATAAAGCTTCACCTTGAGTCCTTTCAGAGCAACGTGGCGGGGGACTAAATAAACTATAGGCTGAATCATATACAGTATAAGTGTGACGTTTGGATTATTTTCATGTGGTAAGGAGGGAAATAAATAATTCAGCTCAAATTAGAAATGAATAGACTTGATGGAAAAAACATGTTTCAGTTCATTATACAAGTCTAGACTGCATCTCTCAGCAGGATATAATTGTATTTTATTTTTTTTACTGACTTAATGTTCATGTTGTAACTTGCAACTGAAGCAAACAATGATTGTCTTTAGCCGTGACCAAAAAGAAAAGAAAAGATGATATTTACTGTACATTCACTCTCCTGGAAATGTTATTTACACACTGCTAACGATTGTGCTGAGCTGACTGGACATTTCCTTCCACTATAATTCCAAACTTTTAAACATTGAGATCATTTCTGTCTGAGCCTGAGCATGATGAACTGAAACTATGACAACCCGCAACTTAATCTGTGCAATGATTGGGGAGGCCCACACTCTGAGTATCCAGGCAAGAATAGCCAATTTGTTAGTTAGTTTCCCTCCAAAATCAAGTGCATTTTGGGTGAAAAGTTTGATCTTAAAAGAACCATTTGAAACCACTTCCCTTTTGTGAAATCTATGAAGGGCGGGAGGACTGAAAATGTACCATAAATTACACTTTTTATTGCTGCCATAAAAAGAGGGAGTAGGTCTCTGGTAATGAGGTTAGTTAAACATTAGTTATGTGATCACAGGTATCTATTGATGATTTCTACTGAAACACCTACCATACAGTAAATGTGCAATGGTCATCTTACCAGCTCCATAGCTGACAGAACTTCTGACCAAAATACTGTACATTAATTTCTTGAAAACCAGAGCATTACCTTTTACAAGTGAAACATATCTAACAGTTTATTTTTATCATCCAACAGCTTTCTGTCAGTTGCCCTATAATGAAGGTGAAGGCTCGAGCTTTAACTTCGCTCTGTATTATGATGCCAGCAAAGATCAGTGCAATCCTTTCCTATACAAAGGCCAAGGAGGAAACGCCAACCGTTTTGCAAATGAAAGGGATTGCATAAGAAACTGTTCCGCCAACGCAGAGAATATCTACCCCATGGATGGTAAGATGATTTTATACACTAATAGTGAAAGAACATTAATGTAAGGATTCATCTTGATTCACCAATAACTGTTTTAAATATGCAAAACGTCTAAAGCAACTTCAAAGACCGCCTAAAATGAACCCAGTCTAAAAAAAAACGCCTTTCTTCCTGGTGGTTTTCTGAGGACTTTGGAACATAAACTGGCTAATGAGGTAGAGTTTTATGGCCTAAAGGACCATGAAAGGAAACACTACATCATCATTAAGCCTCCTCGATCACAACTGAGTGAGAGACAGAGAGGGGCCTTCTTGAGATCTGCCTCAATCTGATTTTAGGTGTTCATTATATGACTGTAAAATCTGCATGTCATCAATGCCAATGCTATTTGTGTGTCAATTTAAGAGACCCAAATAATGCTGAGTTTGACTTTTTTCACACATTTTTTTTCCACAAGTAATTACTTTATTTCTTCAGAGGCTGCAGGACAGACACGTCAGCATTGAGTATTAGCAATACGCCACCAAGTGGTGAAAAAGCAGGTCTACACATGACAGATGAAAGTGTGAATGAATACACCTGTGGCTTTTACAAACGGCTTGATAAAGTTTCATCATCTAATTTTCTGCTGTATAGATAGCTGAGTAGTTTATACATAACCATTTTTGTATTTTTTACAATTAGTATTATTAATAAACTGCAATCGCTGCTGTGTACGTCTAATGAGGATGATAATGAGGATGATGTTTTTTTCTTCACAGTCTCCCATGCTTGCCACTTCAAAAAGGCCATAGGTGAATGTAGTGGTCAGTTTTTGAGATACTACTACGATCCTGTTCACGACAAGTGCAAAAAGTTCCTTTGGTCTGGATGCATCGGAAACGGAAACAGATTTTTCGACTATTACAGCTGCAACACCACCTGTGCTGGAATCCACGGTGAGCTCAAATCTCTCTTATGTACACAGTTGTTGATAATTATATATGTTAAACTATCAGTATGTCAATGCACAAACTAATGAGGCAGTAATTATGTTATCAAAAAATATGGCACAATGATATCATGTTTTCTAACATGTTGTTAATTGTTTTGGTTCTAAGATGATGGTGATGAAGACGAGGAGGAAGAGCCAGACACTCCTATTGGTCTGTAGACACATAATGAACTCTGTAATATTTAGCTGAAAGTCATGACAAACTACACAGTCTTAATTTACAATATACTTTGAATTCCTTCTTATTTTAAAAGTGACTATGTAAGCAGAACAGATCTCTGTTTTAGCTTTAAACTGGTTGCAACTATGTGCATACAAATGTTGTTGTATACTTTGTTTAAATTTTAGTATTTAATCTATTTACATGGATCCTACTCATCTGTTACACTGTTGTCCTTTTTAACAGCAATCATTGGTGGAGTTTTGCTTGCTGTCATTATTGCCGCTGTCGTCATAACTGTGATTGTCTTGGTCGTTAAGTCAAAGTAAGACTGTTTTTCTTTGTGTTTAGTTTTACCAATAGCATTACTTTCAGGTACTCTCCTTTAATTATCTCAATATCTATTGCGCTTCTTTAGGAAAAAGGGCTCCACGAAGAAGCCTCAAGGGAAAAGCAAAGACCCCCAGTCTGGCTCACCTCTTCAGGATCAGGGGATTGAAATGGCATAGAAAACAATGTCACCTCAACAGCAACACCAGCTTGGTTTTGTATTATAACTCCGCTAGTCTTGATACCAATTGATTATAACATTCAAGTTCAACTTAGATTTTTTTTTTTTTACTGACATATGTAATGCCATGACAATTTTGTTCAATTTTCTATTTTGTTTCACCTCTAAAACATGTGCAAAGTGATGTTTCTTAAGTTGTACTTTTTTCCACTGTGAGCTTTATCCTATACTTTTATTCAGCAATCCAACTAAATCTGATTAGACAAAGTGAAATCAAAAGAAACCAGAGCTGAAACAATTAGTCAATTCATTGATTAATCGATCGAAAGAAAATTCATCAGCAACCATTTTAATAGCATTCTGATTAATTGCTTTTTCAGGAATTTTAATTTTAGTTGTGAAGATATCCTGCTTTTCTTTGTCTTATGTGATAGTAAACTGAATATATTTGGGTTTTGGACTGTTGGTCAAAACAAGCAATTTGGGATCCAGGAAATTGTGATAGATGTTTGTCAAGAATTTCAGACATTTTATTGACCAAACAATTATTCGAGAAAACAGTCGGCACATTAATTATTAATGGGATTGATTGTTAATTGCTCATCAGAAGCAAGTCAGTGTTTTTGACAAACATTCAAGCAAAAACAGGAGCAGAACTGCATCATTCCAAGTTCAGACACTCATCTGCTTGCACACAATTACCTGAAATGCATCACCTGGCTCAACAATTTGCTGAAAACTGTCTGAAGTCTTCAATTCAAAACCCAACCCATATATTTAGAGCTGTTTTTATACAGTGATGTCTCTGTTATTATGTTTTCCCGCTCAGCACTTGTGAATCTTTTGTTTTAGGCTATAAAAATCTCAACATAAAAGTGTCAAAAACAACCTTTCACATTTTCTCACATTTATCTTAAAATGTATTGTTGTAATACCATTAAAAGCTCCTGCTCATGCTTTGTATTTGGGATATAAAATTATTAAAACACGACAAAGCAGTTTTGCAGAATGCCTTATTTTATGGGAAATGTTCTGGTGTATTCCCTTTTTTTTTTTAATTATTCGCTGTAGGTGGTGTAAATATTCAGAAAACCTTTTGATTATCATCAAGGCTAATATGTTTTAGTGCTCAAACAGGGTTGTTTAACTAAATACATCGCAAAGCCTTTTGTTCAAGATGCTTTTTACTGTTTTAAGTTGCAACAGGTTTTCAACATGGTTTTTCAGCGTTAGCTTGTTTGATTAGTTCAACAGAATATGCTGATGGCATTCATCTTGATGTGAAGTTTACCACTATTACTGATGAAAGAGTATATTTCATATAGACTAGTATTTAAAATATGTCCACATTTTATAATTTTGTACGAACCTGGATAGTAACAAACTATGTTCATTTAAAAATAAGTAGCCTATTTGGAAAACAATATTCAGTAGGCACATATTTCAGTCACAGAGAAGTGATTTTCTGATTAAAAGAATGTCCAGGCACTGTGCAAAAAGTTAATCTTTCAGTAAATTAAAAGCTGCCTTGTTTTCGCTTGAGGTCAAAATCCCATGTGTAGGAAGATGGGGTTGAATATAGTAATATTTGATATATACATATTAAATCAATCTCTCAAACCATGAATTTAAAGTGTAAGGGTGGCATCTGTTTATGCCCGCTCAAACGTTTTATCAGTCATCATATGTGAAGAAAATAAAGGTTTCTCAAAACAAAATGGATTGGCCTATTGCTTTTCAAAAGAGTCATATTGCTCTCAGACTCATTTATCAACATGCTCATTGTTTAAATCCATTCATGCAAAACATTCAGCCATCATAACCTGTGGGCCTACATAAATAATTAATTGGCGTCAGTGCCATGATGCCAAAAGAACTGATAAAACGTGAAATCTTGAGATTTAATCAGTACGTTTCTTATTTGAGCAAACAATCACTCCATCAATTGTTGTTAAATTTGGTAACGTGTGCAACTCAAACTACCAGTTCTCAAACACTTAAAGTTAATAGGCCTACATCAAATTAAGTGATGAATAGGTAATGTAATTTTGGTGGTGGGCCTATTAGCTGATGAATTTATTTCTGAAACGTGGGTTAGGCCTACGCATTAAAAGCGAATTGTGGCCTTTTGCAGGTAAAATAAAGTGGAGGTTTCAGTGTTCCACAAAGCGTGTTTATGCGCTTAACACTGACATAATTATATTTACGGAAAAACAATTTCGCCGTTTAAACGCGTTAAACTCACTTTTTTAAAGACAATTCACCGCCCGTACCTGTTGTCGGAAGCGAGGAAGTGGCTCAATACTGCGCCTGCGTGCCACGGTGACGCTTAAACAAGTTAAGTCTCACAACAACCTGGCTTAATTAGGTTACATGTTACAGCTTCCAAATGTCAGTGGGTATAAATTCAATAGCAAAGACTGCCGACCCAAGTATAAGGCACCTATAGTATGTCGAAGCGGCCCGGGGAATGTAAGCGAAGAAGGAAGTAGTCTGGTGTTACTCTCCCACATGCTTCTTCATCTTTGTTTCGTAGTTAGCGAACGGCCGAGCCGGCAGACTCTACGTCACTTCCTCAAGTTATTTCCATTTGTTTGTGGCAAACGGCAGCGTTTATCTAGTACCTTACACACCAAAGATAATGTTACTGTTTTAACTTACAGCGCGTCAGGGCGCAAACAGGGTGCCTGTAGTTTCTGTAAACTGGTGTGCCCTGAAATTATGTAAGAAATATAGTAGCGTTGGCAAAGACAGGAAAACGTGCGTTCGCGAACAGAAATAGTTGGTCAGCTAACGTTAGCTAGCTGGTTGAGGTTAATTGGCTAACTATTGTTAGCTGCCTTGTTCCTGGTACCGTTGTAGTTTTGGCTACCGTTAATTGTAAACTGATGGAGTGCACTCATCTGAACTCAAACGTAAGCTGCCCTATCGATTCCTCCAGGTTCCCCAACGGGACTCCGTCCTCCTGGTGTTGCCACGGTAAGAGACGTGTTTTGTCATCCTTTCATTTACCTATAACGTTACTTAAACTGACGTTCATGAAAACACAAATTACAGGTGTCTGTGCAGTGTTCTGGATCATGGCCTCTGCTCGCACTGATTCTGCCACATTTTAGGTCAGCTACATAGATAAGGTAGCTTACTACCAGAAGGGCAGATCTCAATTCATGTCCCTGTGACACGTGAAGCAATGGTCCATTCAAGAGCAAATCACAGCAGCACATCTGTCTGATTAAACCGTGCACTTCTCAATTAAAACAGGTTATTCTTTTATCTCCAGTTTGCAGGTCTAATAAAAGTCCCTGGATTTGCCTTACCTGTCTGATGGTCCATTGTGGAAGGTAAGTTGATGTCTGTTGTTTTGTTGGCAACTAAAGCTGTGCTCAGACTAGCAAACATACACACTAGTAACTTAAGTAATACTATGGTGTGTCTCAGTTCTTTTACATTTGGGTTGGGTGGGGGGGGACTATTTTGACTTTGGGACAAGTCAATTATATAACTGCTGCAATACGTAACTTAAGGTTTACAGAAGACAGTCCGTGGTAACTGAAATGGCTGTGTATAAATATGGCCCTAAAAACCTGAGGTTAACAACATGCATGTTAAGTATTTGACTATAGCCCAGAGCTGTGGTTGTATTAGGATAGGTCTGGCTAGCCCCAGTTTCTGCTGCTTGTGTATTATACTTTCATTCAAGTCACAGAGCTAAGCATCAGTTTTTTTTTTCTTTGACGATCTTTGAAAAACATAGAAGGTAATTTAACAACCCTTACCACTGTTTTTTCCAGAATCTTCAAAGACTCTTCTAAACACGTGGATTAAAAATATTTCATCCACAGCACAATAGAAAAGAGAACTATTAATACTTTCTTTTGTGTATATAAGTTTTAAACAATGTGAAGTGACATAAAAATACTCAAATACAAATATAACTGTTGATAAAATGTTAAAATTTTGAGTCATGTCTTATATATCCAGCAAGGAGATGTGTCATTTCCAGTCACCATCTTTGTTTGGACACAGGAATGTAGTCTGAACTTGGTTAAGGGGTTAAAAAAATGTTTTATTGTGCAGCAGACAGATTATGTTTTTATCCAGATGGTTAGAAGAATCTTTGAGGATTCTGGAAATACTGTCAACACATCAGCAAGTGTTGTTTAACAACTCTCTGGGGTTTTCAAAGATCAACTGGGATTTTTCTTTCAGAAAAACGGATGCTCTGGTCAATGAGGAGCACCGTAGTTTGTTCTCTTGATCAAAACTGCAATTGCTATTTTTTTGCGAAGATTCTTTGATGACATTTGTGAGCATAACTTGGGCCAATATGTGTTACTGTTTATATTAGATTTTCTTCAGGTGGTTCCAGATGTTGTGTGTTTTTAAATAATCTCTTTCTATATAGATATGTCAATGGACATGCAAAGAAACACTTTGAAGAGAGCCAAGTCGTTGGCATTAGTCAAAAGAAGAGTGAAAAACCGGAGAAAGAGAAATGCCATCATTCTGTCTGCATGGACTCCAGCAACTACAGCGTATTTTGGTGAGTGTCCTTCATGACCAACCTATCTATGTCTGCAGTCTGTGACTGCAGTCATAAAAACTTTTAACAGTCAAAGGATTGTTATGGTGTGGTATAGGAACCAAAATGTTTTTTATATCATTAATTTATTGAAGCTAATCATTTACTTTGCAAGTAATCCAACATTCTTCTGGTTACATGCCACAAATGATCACGTGTTAATTAAAAGGAAAACGCAGTGATCCAGATTGTATAAACTATTCAGATGTATTTGATGAAAATCACTCATGCCACATTTACACCTGTGGTTAAATGTTGCATGCTACCACAGTGAAACACAACGCAATATATTTACGATACTTTGGTTCTGTTTCCTTGTCCAAATCTAAATAAGTTTGTGTTTTCACATTATTTACGTGTCTTGACTAATGTGGATTTTATAGTTACAGATGTGATGACTTTGTTGTCAATGATACCAAACTCGGGCAGGTGCAGAAGGTGCGGGAACAGCTTCAGAGTTTAGAAAAGTAAGTACTAATCTCAAGACTAAAGTCTTTAAATATGTTGATTTTGTTTCAGTGTTTTACTCTATTATCATCATTACACTTGCCAAATTATGAAAATAACAATAATTAAGATGTAGCGTTAGTTTTGATAATTTGCCATAAATGTTAAGATGTATCTGCCTAATCAGGAAGATGCATTTAAAAGATGTTTCACAACATGCTCAATACACGATCAGTGTCCAGATTAAATGTTTTTCCCTCTTACAGCTCAGCACTGATGGGTGACAGACAGAGGAAAAGAAAACTTCAGGAAAGCCCAGCTCCAGACAGCAAGTTCTTAAAAGACAATGTAAGAGCCTGAAAATATTTTAATTGTTTTCTTTTGTAAGAAGAAGTGAAGTTGCAGCCACTGCACAGTTGTTTCCTAGCACAATAGACTGTACTACTGCTCAAACTTTGCTCACATTTTCCTTTTACAAGTCCATATTCACACTGTGGGACAGGGCTCCAATTGAATGAGTCACATCAGCCTTTATAGAGCTCTACACCAAGTGACTATCACAATATCTTTAAATGTTAGCATAAAACTTTTTAGTCATGATTTTTCAAATATATATTTACTGTATATACACACATCTTTCTGCATCTCACTTGTCTCTGTCAGGATGGGGCGGCTTTAGGTGCTACAGGCCTGCGGAACTTGGGCAACACATGCTTCATGAATGCCATTCTGCAGTCCCTCAGGTAAGGCTCTGCACTGAAGATGAGGTATGTGGGTGGTAGACTGGGTTCAGTAGCTCTGCCTCTGCAGACCCAGGGCCCCACGACCAGTCATCCTTTATTAATACAGTCTGGGGCACAGTCAGGGGAATTACACAAGCTGCTTGGAAACAAGACACAGCCAAAGGCTAGATTTCCCAGCTAACATATTTTGCCTGGTTTCTAAAGGATTATACTGGTTCAGTTACTTTGTATCAAGTACATTTGTACATGACCATTTTACCAAAGAATGCCATAGATTTTTGAAATAAATCTAATCTGTTTTCCTATTTTCCAGGCAGCCATTTGTTTCCATTCAGTTCAGTGTGGTGTTAAAATCAATTTGCAGAAACTCGAAGTGTGTTTCATGAAGCTAATTCATCGCTGTGAATTTCTAGTCGTATATAATATATAGTTGCATTTCTTTTTTTATTATCTTTGCATCGCATCCTTGCCTTCCCCCTTAAAGCCAATAAAGAATGCAAATCATCAGTACTGAAGAGTCGTGTCACTATGTCATTGCCCAGAGAATGTATAGCCAAACGGATATCTACAAGCTTGTCAAATACACAGTGTGGGGCAGCTGGTCTATTGCTAATTGTGTAGAAGCCATTAATAATATAGTATTCCTAGTAATTCAGTGTACAGTGTACAAATAAAAAGGCATCAAATAATGTTCAATTTTTAAACATGTATAAATATTGCAGGAACGATGGCACATAAATAAGACATAGATGAATGGTAGAACTGAACTGCTGAATGAGATTCAACCTGGGTTTCTTAAAACTTTAGTTGGGTACGGCCATTGTGGCAACAAAGTTGTAAGTGCAGTGATTTGAAAATGCTTTGGGATGTGGTGTCCATTGGTTGGTGAGAAGCTGTAATGTCCACAATTTGAATAGGCAGCTGAAAAGTATGGCTCTGTCTGACATAACTTATTTTCTTGCATTGAAATGGTTGTTTGTCAAATAAATCTGCACCTTCAACTGCATTACCACATTATAAAGTACCAGTAAGTGAACAGTAACTAATGTCTGCCTGGAAGCCTGAAAAACATTCAATCTAAAAAAAACTGGATCATCAGTAATTTAACATAGAAAACATCTATATGACCATTCAAGAGAATTAAGGCAGGCTTATAAAGCTAACATCATCTTACAGTCTTTCTTTTATGTAGTCTGTTCCTTTCTAACACAAGGTGCTTTGACCACTTGCATAATAAGTAGTAGATTATGGGCGTTCCTGCCTGTTACATTTTTGCTAATTTAGCTAATCTCAGGTATTCTTATCACAAAACATGTTTCTCTCACAGCAACATCGAGCAGTTCAGCTGTTATTTCAAGGAGCTGCCTGCAGTGGCTCTACGCAGTGGTAAGACGGCCGGAAGAAGGATGTACCACACCCGCAGCCAAGGGGACAACAGTGTGTAAGGTCCTCTTCTGGAGGGGGAGGATTTATGGGATTAGTGCATTGATCTAAAAATGAGTTTCACCAAGTATAAAATTGACAAAATTGTTACTTGTGGGTGATCAGGGAAGAAATCTTTTCTTATGAGGCTCCCAACAGTAGTAATTATCTTAATTCTGCTGCAGAGCAAGACTAGAATTGCAAAGTATTGAAGTCTTAGTGTCTTCTGTAAACTGTTTTTTTTTTTTTTTTCTTGACCTAGAAGAGTATTTAAATGTTGATTGTCCCAGGTTGTGCAGCGTGATAACAGGGTTGCTTTATGTTGAACAGGTCTTTGGTGGAGGAGTTCAGGAAAACCCTTTGTTCCCTGTGGCAAGGCAGCCAGACCGCCTTCAGTCCAGACTCCTTATTTTATGCTATATGGAAAATCATGCCAAGTTTCAGGTATGCCAACATTGTAAAAAGAGCTCCTAGTGCTGAGCATTAAACAGTTTTTCAGTACGGTTTTCTGTCAGTGTGCTTAAGTGTAGCATATTATAGTCCAGATATCGTCAAAGATGCAATATGCATCACAGACTGGAACAATCTATTGTGCGTTATTACAGTAAAGTAAAGCTGTGTTTTTGTGTCCAGGGGCTATCAGCAGCAGGATGCCCATGAGTTCATGCGTTACCTGCTGGACCACCTCCACAGGGAGCTCCAGTACAGTCGCAACGGGGCGTCTCGCCCAGTCTCGCCTCAGGATGGGGTCAGACTCTCCACTGCAGAGGGCAAATGCTGCATGTAAGTCCATCTAACTTTACAATTATTTTGTTTTTGCCAGTGTTTTTGTGTATGTGATTTTATGTTTCTGCTGTTTTCCAGTAGATTTTATATTGACAAAGTAGACGCATTTAGCATTGTGGACATGCTGTGAGCCATCCATTACATAAGTTTACGAAAGTGTCCGTTTTCTAGCTCATTTTACTGTCGTTTTGGTGTTCTGTGTTTAATGTTTCCGCTTATTTTCTATTTGAAAGCAGTCTAGTTTTAAGTTTGTACTCTTGGTCTTGAGAAATTGTAACGATCACATGCAGTGATGAGTTACTTTTTACTTGAGCACATGTACTAGTCAGTAAAGATTCACTGGTCCTGGCTTATGCATTGATTGAACACCAGAAGATTTTAATATGCATTTATTGATTAAAACTGCTTCATGTTTTCCTTTTGATTCTTTACAGAAATGGGACTGCCAGTGTTGTCACATCCATTTTTGGTGGCATACTTCAGAATGAAGTCAACTGCCTGATATGTGGGACAGAATCTCGGAAGTTTGATCCATTTCTTGGTAAGACAACAACAACTTTTGTTAGTGAATAACCACCTACAGAAAGTTGAAGAAAGGCTCACTATTTTTCTCTTCAGTAAATGTGTGATCTAGCAAAGCCATTTCCCTGCAAACGTTCTTCTCATCATTAGTGTTACTCCCTATCACAAAGTGAATGAAAGAATGCAAAAACAATTACTTAGGGGTATATAATTAAAGCACAATACAGCCTGATGATGTATGACACGAGAATTTATTTATTTTCTTTCTCACTCAGATCTGTCTTTAGACATTCCCAGCCAGTTCAGACAAAAGAGAAGTAAGGACCAGGAGCCAGGGCCAACATGCACCTTACGTGGTAAGTTTCCCGCTGTCAGAGGTAATGACTCGTTTCTTTGGGCAGTATTAGTTTCTGACGGCATTTTATGTTTTTGTTTGGTTTTATTTTAGACTGCTTACGTAGCTTCACTGACCTGGAAGAACTTGATGAAACAGAGCTGTACTATTGCCATAAGTGTAAAAAGCGACAGAAATCCACTAAGAAGTTCTGGATCCAGAAGCTGCCAAAGGTAGGAGACAGAAATGATCAAATCTTTTATTACAGTTTACCAATTTGAGTGTTTATTCCATGAAAGTAAAGGAGTGGGGGAAATTAAAGTGTGTTTTGGTATAATTGGAGGCTTTATTTTCAATTGTAGGTTTTGTGTCTGCACCTAAAAAGGTTCCACTGGACAGCCTTTTTGAGAAACAAGGTGGATACCTATGTGGAATTTCCACTGAAAGGCCTGGACATGAGGGGCTACTTACTCGAGGTGAGCTCAAAACAGAAGCAATGCTGATCATGGAATTTCATAATATAGTTTTCAAATTGTTATATTTCAGACAAGGCATATCAGGACATAGTATAAATCCGTGGTAATTCAGGGGCTTTTTCAAATACATTTAAAATCAAAATATTATGTTTATGAAAATGGAAGTGCTGCAGTTTAGTCAGGAAAAGTCAGGAAACAGTCATGGCTCATAGGCCACACTGGTGCCACAGTAAGAAACGTAACAGGTCAGAGGTCAGCTGTGCTCTTTCAGTTCAGGCCTCTGTGAAAATTAGCTGCAGTTTTGTGGACTCCCAAACTGGCTGTACCCATAAAACAGTATGCAAAATAAGATTCCAAGAGAAAAACAGGTTTGCCGAAGTGGTCATAGTGGAGATTTTATTGGTATTACCTCAGTCATACAAACATCACAATACCACAACAACTTAAGTGTACTTGTGCCAAATTTAAAGCTTTGTAATGAAGGGGTATGGCTTGGTAAAAAAGGAGTCAAGGCACTTGTCACACCATGGATCTTAAGCAAAATTCTTGACAACTGACTTGGTAAACCATGTAGGAAAGGAAAGCATTTGAAATATGACGGGAACTGTAACGGCTGCATTGTAAGTTGGGCACAAACAGTAGCCGCAGACAGCATGAAGAATAGACAATTTGAAATGTAGATATAGGAGCTTTTTATATGCAAAAATAGCTCCTGTGCCAATGGTGATTTAGTCCAACTGAATATTCCTCTTAGACAGTCAGCTGATGATGGATTTACATCTACAGAGAAAAAAAAAACGTTTTGCTAGTTGGCAACCAGAGAGATCACTGCTGGCCTCTGCTGGCTGACCAGAGATTCACTGAGATACACTACCTGGAAAATGATGGGAATTGCCTCATTATTGTGTTGTGCACACTAATATAGCTGAAACAATAATCGATTAGTTGATCGACATAAAATTAATCAGCAACTATTTTGATAGTTGAGTCATTTATCAAAAATGCTTAAAAGTCAGCCTCTCAAATGTGAGGATTTGCTGGTTTTCTTTGGTAATAAACTGGTTATCTTTGAGTTTTGGACTTGGTCAAACAATAAGACATTTTCATTCACCGTTTTCTAACGTTTTATATTAGAAAGCGTTGACAAAATAATTGACAGATAAATCAATAATGAAAATAATTGTTAGACTTTGATGGTTACAAAGAAAGAAAATATAGGTGTTAAATTAAGGATGAACTGCGTTGTTTCAGTACTATCTGTAGTGCATTTATTATTTATTATTAGGATCACTGGGTGATACCTTCTGTTATCTGACAAACCTGGAGTGGGGTACTATTGTAAATTGTTGTTATTCTTTAAGTTGTATCATTTTTGAGTTGGTGGGGCCTCTCGTCCTTGTATAAAACACCTGTGAGTCCTCTATCATGCTGACTCTGTAACCACCAAGGTGTTTTGGAAGTTTGTGTTTGGAGTACCATAATCTTCATGTGAAAGGTGACTTACTTTTATGCGTCTACTTGTCTGAAAGTAAAACCTCTGGCTTGCATACATGTCCAGATGCTAAGTGGTCTGTCTGCCTTAAGTTGTAAATCTTGTTGTGGGTGGAACTGAGAGCCCAGAAAGGAAATTCTTATCTATTTTTTTTACGTTTGCAGCCAGATAATTCATTACCAGAAAGCTGCCTGTATGACCTCGTTGCTGTCGTAGTGCATCACGGATCTGGGTGAGTAGATGAAGTATCCCAGTTTAAACACAGAAGTTGAAATTGACATTTTCTCAAGTTTTATCTGCTTAATTATAATTAGCTGTTTAACAAGCACATACAGTACAGCATCTAGAGTGCTGCAGCATCTTGCATATATCAGACAGATGATCATGTGTTCAAACGGACCATGGTAGCAAAATTAACAGCGGGATCCCTACATTAAAAAATAAAAACAATCTCAACCTTAAATCTATACATTATCTTCTGCTGACCAGCTCTGCCTACCACAGATGGCTGTCAGTCACCTAATTGCTGTATAAACAATTCAGATCCAATTTAGTTGAAAAGCCTTGTGGACAGCTGCAGTTTAAAAATTCATGTAGCCACTAAATGCTGAGAGGCTTTAAGTCCTTGAAAATGCGTTTAGATATTCCAGAAAGAACTGCTGCTGTTTTACCTTTGGCCTCTAAGTGGCGATGTTGCACTGCAGTTGTGTTGTCAAGCTGAATGTGTCCCTCTCACTCCAGCAGCAGTAAAGTCTTGCAAGAAGCCAGGCAGCAGAACGTGATATGTGTCTGTGTTCACAGGGTTGGATCAGGGCATTATACAGCATATGGCAGCCACGAGGGCCGCTGGTACCACTTCAATGACAGCACAGTGACTCTGACCAATGAGGACGCAGTGAGGAAGGCCAAGGCCTACATCCTCTTCTACGTGGAGAGGACTGAACAGGTGGCCTCAGACAAGCCAGCTGTGGACACAGCAGCCAGGGACAGTGTTTCTTCAGAAGTAGTTGCTCAGGACCAGGTTGGAGCAGACATGGTTGCCACAGACATGGTTTTGATGGATGTGGCAGCCTCACATGTGAATACCCTGGAAGTGGCAGCCCCAGATAATGCTGCATTGGAAAATGTGGGAGAAGACATGGCTGAACTGCATGAAGCTGACACAGCTTTAATGGAGACTGCCACAGATGGGGATACCTCAGACAAGGCTGCAACAGAGGAAGGCAGCCAAGCTATAGAAGCTGTTGCACAATGATTCTGTCACTGCCTCAGACCAGCTCAAATCACATTTCTCACAGTGCTTGATTTAAATAGTTAATTTTCACATTTAATGTATGTGCAACTATTTTGTTTTTTATGACCTGCATGACGGCATCATGTATAATTTGCTGCTTGAGTTTGTTTAGTTTGACTTTTTCCTTGATGTTGTATTCCTCAGTTGAGGTAGACTTCTGCGTCTGTAATAGATTCCAAAGGTGATTGTTTGTTTAAAATAATGAAGTAAAGCTGTAGCCCTGGAAAACCTCAGTTGGTCCAATGTTTAGCCTCAACTGATGAGATTTATTATGTCAAGACACTGTCATTGTAACAATATTTGGAGTTTCTATTATTGTTTTTAAAGTTTCTAATTTTGTAATCTCCACTTCTTGAGAACCTCGTAGTTCTGTTTTCCAGTTATTAGGGGAGATTTTAGGATATAGAGTGCAATGCATTTATTGACTGATAATTAGCTGCTCATTAGGGCTTTAGAAAGTTGTTTTAACTTCTTGACCAGAACCAATGTGAAAGAAATGATCATTCTCAAATTGTTTTGTTTGTATGTGAGTATAATTTAATGTTTTCTGTTGATCTGAAATGGGCATGGAAACAGGCCCTGATGAAATGCTCTTTTAAAACATGTATCAGGCAAAGTGAACATGACAAAATACAATGGAGAATCTTTTTTTTTTTTTCAAATGTTTGATGTCTTTTACCCTTTTCTGAACCCCACTCCTTTTTGTAGCATCTTAGGAAATCCATTACCACAGCCTGACAACATGGACCAGTTAACTAGACAGGAAGACAACGTTGTTTATTTCTCTCATTACTCTTTTTAAGCAGTTCAAATCTTTTTATCCACTAGGTGCTAATGTTGTCTTTTAGTAATCTTTTAAATTGCAGAAGCTATTATTAATTACTTTAACTGTAATACAATTGTTTAATTACTAAGTCAGAGCGATAAAGGCCTAGAATCATGTCCCCACACTGTCTCATAAGGAAAAACCTCCCTAGATTTACAATCCAAGTGGAGTTTATTTGTGATTCACCTTCTTTGAATTCTGCTGTAGGATTCAAAGTTATGCACTGTAGTTGCACAGATGTTAGTTTGCAGTGTTAAGAACAAGATAAAATAAACTGTAGGACAAAGGGAGGGACAGTTAATGTAGAGCTGAAACGATTAATCACTCAATTAGTAGGTCAACAGAAAATTGATTTGCAACTATTTTGATAATCAACTAATCGTTTGTCATTTTTCAAGCATTTGATGGCTCTTGCTTTTCAAACGTGAGCATTTACCGTTTGTCCTTGTCTAGCTTATGGTGAGCTGAATATTTTTAGACGGTTCTTCAGATAAAAAAAAAAACCCAATTTGAAGACTTTATCTTTGGCTGTAGGAAATTGTGATGGGCAATTTTCCCTATTCCCACAAATGATAATCAATTAGTCAGGAAAAAAATTGGTAGATTCATTGATAATGAAACAATCACTAAATAAAAAATGAAAAGATTATGAAAATAATTAGTTGCAGCTCTAGATTAAAGACAAACAAAAGTTGATATATAGAAAATATATTTTTATGCTTACCTATAATTATTTCAGCATATACTGTATCTGATAATGTCTTGTTATTCAGCACCATATGTGCACAATATGATGTACATGTTGGGAACTGTTTCTTCACATCACATTCTTCACGTTCACGTCATGTCTTTTTATTTTGTAAGCCGGACACATGCACACCAGAAGGTACATTGTGTTTATATATATATATATAAAATATAATTTTCCCAACACCCTTATAATGGCTTGTAATAGAAAACAGCCTTTGATAAGTACGATCTTAGAGGAGAGAGAGCTAATTTTTAGTAAGCCTTTTTTTGTGTATGTGTGTGTATGTTGTTTTTCTCTTCCCTCTAGCGAACATCTCCGCCCACACACACAAACTCACACACATAAGAGCTCCCCTCGGGACACGTGCCAACCAGTCAGCCTTCTCGCTCAGACAGGAACAAGCACTCCTGTATGATGAGGAACAGCTGTTCTTCCTCGCCTGCTCACAGGTGGCTGTGGGCTCCCTTTTTTGTCCCCATTAATGACACAAGTGCCCCCCCCCCCCCCTTTTTCTTGTTTTCTTTCTGTTGGAGGCTAGATCACAGCTGCTAATAATGAGCTCACATTGCATTTGTGTTTGCTAGATCAAAAGATCTGCTTAAGGACATCATGGCACTGTACAGAATAATCAGTCTCCCAACAGTGGCATTTCCCAATGTCCTTCTTTAGAGATTGGTGATAACAAGCAGAACAGGAACATAACTGGTGATCATAGATATAATGGTATTGTGCCATTTCAAAACACACTGACTGAGTCATAGTTCACGGTGTTCCTTCAGGCAAAGTCCTACGTAACACTGCTTGTGACTTTCACTCACACGAAGGGTTTGCCAGGTTTAGGTTATGAAATGATTAAACACTACCTTTGTAAAACTTATGTCAACTGTTGTTGTTGAAGCTAATTCAACTTGTAATTTGTGTTTGTGATGGTGCTGTAGTGGATTGTTTTGCTCCTCCCTATATGAAGTGGACAGAATGTTATCACCCTCCATTTGTTGCACCACCTCTATTTAAAAAACTATTAAACTAAACTAATTGAAATGGCACACAGACAACAACTTAAAGATCCCCTCCAGACATGTTTTAAGACATTTAAAAATACTCCTAATAATTTGTGTCTGATATGGTTTTCCCAGGAAAAAAGTTAAATTACCTAGTTAAAGAGTCCTAAATTAACATCTACCCCTTCTCCCACTTTGAGTCTTCCAGTGTCAAACGGCACATACATCATTCTGCACAATGAAGGTTGAACATCCAAGTGAGGAAACAATAATACAAAACACATTTTTGAATGAAAGGCGAGTTTCAACAACAACTGAACATTTTAACTAGGGAGGTATTTGTTGCATGGCTGCTGTATTGCAGTACATTCTGGAGGTATTTCTCCTTTTTTGTGTTACTCAGTGTGTATCTGTATCTGAGAACTAGGCCAGGGCAGTGTAAACATCTGGCTCAGTCCAGTGCTTGTTGCCTGTTGAGAGCCATGACAGATGGAAAGGGAGCGTATGGCTCAAACACTTCCATCTTTGACCGTACCGGCAGTTGTCTTCCCAAAATAGCCTGCACTCCACGGCCTTATATGTGCAGGCCTCCAGCGTGTGCCTGAGGAGGCATCATGTATCTAGGCCACACAATACGGGCTGCAGGCTCATTGTTGCTGCTTGCCAGCAGGCCTATCACCGCCACAGAGACGAGGCCTCTCTTTCTGTCTTGGGACGGCTCACCATGCATCTCACCCAGCTCAACCACGAATGTCTCCTCCACCTTTTCTCCTTCCTGGACAAGGACAGCCGGAGGAGTTTATCCCTTACCTGTCGTCAGCTGCGTGAGGTCTTCCTGGACCCTTGCCTCTGGAATCTGCTCCACTTCAGCTCCCCGTGTCAGTTGAGGAGGGACAACTTTGTGCTGGGACCCTCATTGCGCTACTTGACTGTTTGCTGGTACTCCAGCAGGGTCCTGCAAGTGTGCAACATTGAGGACTGGCTGAAGAGCTCGTTTCAGAAGGACATCTGCAGTAAACATGAAAGCCTGGTCAGCACTTTCCTGGCCCATGTCTGCCACATGTGAGTGTTTGTGTGTGGTTCTCCCCTGCTTTGTTGTGTATTTTGGAAGGACAGCTGACGAAAGATTTTTTCTAATGGTCAGTGATGAAATGAACCAACAGAGGGTGGACAAAACAACACTAGTATTTAATATAATCTGAAGCAGTGGCTTTTTGGCTTGTGATCACTTAAACAAAACTTGTGACCTGTCGTAACCCGTCTTTACGAGTTGTGACTAACTTTTAGAGTCCTCAAGAAGTAATATATCTTGTAATACAAAAGAAAAAAGCTTTAAAAAGTATGAAAAAATAAGCAAAACTTTGGGTAACCGAAATAGGATTTTTCTGCTTTACTCTCTTATTAGTTCTCTTACGACCCCTCAGATTTATCCTGTTGTGGGGGCCCTGACCCCTAGGTTGACAACAGTACAAACCACAACCTCACATATGACCATAGAGCTGAACTAACAACCCATCCTCAATTAAAACCGAACATTTAGCTTTATGTCATTTTGGATGCACTGTATTTTAAGGTGTTCCTGTCATTTTGTCAGAGATGGAGTTTTTCTGGGTTTTTCAGGGTTATTCACGCCCACCACGGGGAACAAAATTGTTTTAATTTGGAGGCACATGTCTTACTGAAACTGCCAAGTTTAGTTGTAGGCAGCAGGGAACAAAATCATTAGAAACACATGGTGTAGGCTGTCCGGAGCTGGATATAGAGACAGAAAAATGACACATCTGTGGGACAGAAGACTGATTCTATTAACTAACATAACTGTGGTCAGATATCAAATTATATTTATTGAATGATGTGACAGTTGGATTTGATAGGTCACTGAAACATAGCTCTATTGGCTTTTGGCCTTGTGTGCCTGGCCGGCTGCATGCAGGAATCAGCCTGGAGAGGCGTAATGAGGTCCCTGGATAATTTCTTCAAGGCAGACAGTAATAACCGTTGATCTGAGGGAGCCTGGCCACCGCAGCTGGTCCGGGACAAGAGGAGGGAAGAGGGGCTGGCTCACTGGCTCAGTGTATGACCCTGTGAGGATTTCCTGTATTGTGAAATTTGAGACGCAAGACATGAGAGCTGTGAGACCAGTCAAAACTAGAACCACCTACTTTGTCTGGGTCCTGCGTCTCAACTCCCTTAAAGCACACTCACTGCATACTGATAAACCCTCCCAAACTGTCGAAGGGAGAGGAAAGCAAGTGCACGTGACAAAGTGGGAGGGGACCCAGGGAAGCTGTGGGGGTGATAAAGAGTGATTTGGCCGCAGACCCTCCCAGTCAGCTGCAGACTGGAGATTTACGCAGGCAGGTGGAGCCTACAATTGGCTCTTTGTTGCTGTCAGAGGAATGAACATGTGCGTCTGTCTCTGCCTGCCTCTTCCTGGATAAGACCACGCAAACTCTGACGCCAAGCTCATGTCTGTCTTTTTTTTCTTTCTCTTTTTTTTATCTTCATGGAAAAAACTATAAAACACAGCATGTCTTTGGGCCTCTTTATAGCTTGGTTTCCAGTGTAATGCTCCTCTAATGCCAGATAAAATCAGTGATCAGGAACCGAGTTTTTTGATTGAGATTATCGTGAGGTCAGAGTATTAGAATTATACAACATGAATTAACATGCTCAACATGCCATGTAGTGTGGGCTGCATTGTGGGTGGCAGAAAAGCTTTGGTATGAGGCTTTTTATGGTTAAATAGTTTCATTCCAAAAAATGTATATGCACCATTTGAACAAATTAATGCTTTCTCTCTGAAAACGAGTGCACGCACATCTTGGGTTACTATTTAAGTTAAGACATCTGCTTTTGAAAATATTCACTCCTAAATTTAGATAGCTTAAGATGTCCAAAATCTGTTTAGCATGTTTGAAACAAACCCTTCCACTTAAGAGACCAACGCAGCTGAATGTTAAATGCACGTCTTAGTTCCTTTTAGAGTTCACTGGATAATTTGACCAGACAAAATAACCGTTAGGAAACCAAACAGGTCATTAGAGAGATGATTACAGGTTAGCGGTGTGGTGGTGTTCTGCTTGTGCTCAGCTCAGGCCAGACTGCCCTCCATGCTGTTTGTTTTAATGTGAACTACATCTCAAACCTAAATGGAAAGAAGGAAACACTGCAGACATTACGTATAGATAGACAGACAGATAGATATGGAGATGTAGATAGATAGATATGTGCAAAAATCAAAGGTATGACAAGTATGACGAATAACTAATAACAGCACATCAGAGTATTCTTGTGTTGTAAATGTCACATTGTGATTGTTTTATGGCGTCTCACATTCCAAAGAGCTGCAATTGTACTAGACACAAAAGAAAAGCACAGAAGACATAAGTGGAATAAACCTGCTGCGGGGCAAAAACATTAGTGTCTTGCAAAACAATAAACAAGGCAGTACACAAACAAAAACAGGCCAGATGAGAAATTCCTTCTGCATACTGTAGATGTTTTGTTTCTGTTTTTTCTAATAGTGGTGGTTGCATTCTGTGATAGCCAACTTGCACGTAGAATTGATCAAAATGTCATTTTTACTATTTTGAAAAAAAAAAAAGTTTGATTATGGTTTTATTTATTTATTTATTTATTTCAATCAGCTGGTGCTGTCCTGTAGTTGATGGAAAACAATTTTGCAAATGAAAAATTGTCTACAGACAGGAGAAATAAAGAAAGCCACCAACAGGGTGAGTTTACCACCACAAGTTAACTGACGTGCCTAAAATTAAACATTACTAAGCCTGTGTGGCATTTGTGTGTGAGAAAGTAAGAAAGGAATTTTTAAGGAGGACAGATTAAGACAAGGTGGTATGCAGATAGTCATGCTTTGGTAGAAAAAAACAGCACACAAACACACACACCCAAATATCTGCACAAAGTGAGGGGAGGTGCTATGACAGTGGTGGTTTATGTAACAAATAACAAAGGTTGATGTAGTTTTAATTCCTGTCATGTTTACCTCCATTCACTTCCCTCATGTACTGTACCTTCTATGCTGCAACACACTAACTGTTGTCATTAGAGACTACTGAATCTCTAAATGCCACCAGCTTTGAGCTCTTGTTATTCCATCGCCCCACCTCCTCTTCTTTTTTTTCTTTTTTTTTGGTTAATGTCAATACCGTGCAATCACATCTGCTGATAAAACCCCACACTGGCCCCATGCAACAATGCAACGGGGCACGTGGATTGACTGTGTTTATCCCATGTTCAGAGGTTACTGGGACAGTACCCTCAATACAAGTGGAATATGTTTGGCTCACATGTGGTGGTAAGTGGTAAGATTATGTAAGCCTTTATGTAATCTGCATCAGTGAACGTGAATGACATCCTCGATCCGTTGCCATCAGTGTCTGTCTGCCAGCTCTGTACTGCCGGCCTGCCGGTAGGTTGCAGTGCACTCCTGATACTGGGTGGAAACGTGCAGTAAACACATGCATTTCACAGCAACAATTCACATTCATTTTTAGAAGCCATTCCTGCAAAATTAAGCAGGAGAAAATGCATTTTTGTCAGGCTATAATTCATGAAACATCCTGTAATTGTTCTGTGCAGTAGGACCATACTCTATTTATTCACAAAAGCTTCTTAGAGGACGGAAACGCATACTCCCAGTGGGACAGTGTGTAAAGAAAAGATAGCTTGGTATAGGTATTAAACTGCTCTGTTGTTACACAGACAGTCAGTGGTGTTGTTTACATCTCATTCACACATGGCTTAGATCAGCCCCCCCCATCTATATACTCTCCTCTGTTATCTGATTCTTTTCAAGAGACCTGAAGTGTATTCACCACAAAACAAGCACACACGCCAAACAGCACTGCTTACTTAAGACTTGTCCATCTACAAACAAACTAATCCCTCCCTACTATACAATATGTCCTAAGGTGTGATAAGTAAAAACGACACAGAACAGGTCTTGTACTGGTTGTACTCCAACACGTGTGTGGAAACCTGTCATTAGTTAATGATGTTACTGACGGCTGTCTGTCTGTTCCACAGGTGTCCCAACCTGCTCTCGCTAACCCTGTCTGGCTGTGGACACATCACTGACCAGGATGTGATCTTCATGCTGCAGAGCTGCAAGAAGCTGCGCTGCCTCCACCTGGAGAACTGCGTCCGCATCACCGACTGCAGCCTGGAGGGCGTGGCGGCTCATGGAGACAGTCTGGAGGAGGTAAAGGTGGACTTCTGCAGGAACATCACTCAGGCGGGGCTGCAGGCTGTCAGAGAGAAGAGACCGGGCGTCCAGCTGAGTGCAGAGAGGAGCGCTGACATGATCCCAGACAGCAAGCCTGAGGAGAGGGTGCCGCTCAGGAGGACACTGCAGAAAGTCCTGCAGTTCTCCTGATGGAAATGCTTTCACATCCTTTGGACCACCAGGAAGAGCATTTCTGTAACTTTTGGACGTATCATTTAAGAACTTGACTGTGATGTTTTTGTTCTGATTTGTATCTGTATTTAATACAAGTGTTTGCACCCTTTTTTATACCTTTTTATACAACACATGTTGAATATAAGTCTTCCTATAAGTCTAAAAGACATTTTAAGGCTTTTTAAGTCTAATTCCAGACACACTCACATTAAAGTCTTATAGTGTGTACACAGGTGGCAATCAGTAATTCTTCATCAACAAAATTAAACAAAATGGTGCAATTATATGATTTCATTCTTAAAAAAATAGTTTATCTTTTTGGGAAATTCACTTTCTTGCCGAGAGGTAGATGAGACGATCAATACCACTGTCACGTCTATAGCTTAGCTTAGCTTAGCTTAGCCCAAAGACTGGAAACAGGGGGAAACAGCTAGCCTGGCTCTGTCCAAAGGTAACAAAATCTGCCTACCAGCACCTCTAAAGCGCACTAATTAACACATGATATCTTGTTTGTTTAATCCGTTCAAACACTGAAGTGAAAAACAACAATTGGACATTTTACAGGGAGTTATATGCCAAGAAATAGTCCCCCTGTAAAATGGTGCAAAATGTCCTTTTTTCCTTTTGGTTTTTGTAAGATAATGACATGATGAGACATAATGAGTTGATTAGTGAGCTTTAGAGGTGCTGGTAGGTGCATTTTGCCACCTTTGGTCAGATCGAGGATAGCTGTTTCCCCGTTTCCAGTCTTTATGCTAAGCTATGCTAACCGGCTGCTGGCTCCATGCTACCTATTGACCGTTCAGACGTAAGAGTGGTATCGATCTCCTCATCTAGCGCTCGACAAGAAAGCGAATAAGCATATTTCCCAAAATGTCACACTATTCCTTTAATAGCATTCAATAGTTTGATTAAAATATCACACACACATCCCCCAGAGGAGTTATGCGCACCTGCACAGTACAAAAGAACAAAAGGCGCGTGGTTGCACTGCGTGCTCCGTCTCTGTCATGGTAAGACATGTCAGAGCTGAGAGGAAGGTTTCTCTGAGGGCAAAGTGGCCCTGTGCCTGAGCTGTGATTGGAATCATGTTATATAAAGACTGTGAGACACATGAAAGTAGGTTGATTAGGGGAGTGTGTCTGTCTGTAAATGCCATGTGACAAATGCTCCCAGTCCTATTACTGCATCTCTGAAGAATGACCATATATTTTCACACCAGGTCAACTTAATGAGGAACAAGCTTTTTTCGATCCTAGCAGGACGTTTTTCAGATATTGTTTTTATACTGGATGTAGCAAATTTTCACTTTCGTTTTTAGTTTCACAATACTGTGTGTTTTTATATTGACGCTGTTGTTTTTAACTTACTGTGTATGTGTTTGGGTTTTTTGTTACTTATTTATTAAAGACAATTAAGACAATTTTCCAAATGTGAATCTGAATCTTTGTACTGATGACTCATGTTAATTAAATTATCTGTTACAATATTAAGATTTATATAATTTCCTATAACAGTGTTTAGTAGCAGCTTAAAAAATCAATTATTATTATTATTCAAAAACCAACTAATATATATGATCGTGATTCTATGTAGAATAACTACTGAGGCACAAAGAGCCATTAACAGGTTTGTATTGATCCATTATTGCATTATTATAACACTGGTGATTGTGAAGTCCATTTTTAAGTACAGGCTCCTTCTCTCAGCATCATCTTGCAAAATGTTTTGGGCTAAATTGCATTCAGTAACAAAACAGTATATGTGAGTAAACTGTGTCCCATTGCCAGTTGATCTGATTTGTGACATGTAATGAAGCAAAAAAGAACTTGTATTTGTATTTGAACTCTATTTGTTGACTCTCCCAACCCTGCAAACAGTTTGGGTGCTTACATGTAACAGAACGTGCTGAGAAATGTGGTTGGAGTGGTTTGAGCTACAGGATCAATTTCAGAAATTCCATTTAGCTTTTAAGTCATTAGACAAACATCAAGAGTAGATTCAAGAGTAATTGTATCTCTCCAGTGAAGCAAAACATTTACATATTGAGTTGATAAGAATCAGAACACATTTAAATCAGATACAATCACAATATTATGCAATTTTCTCCTCGTGATAGCTCTGTAGACACATGGTGTCCCTATAATACTATATGTACCAGGCTTACTGAAAACTACAATGCCACACACAGTGGTGACAAAAAAAAGCCCCCAAGGTTGGGCGAGGATAGTATAGCATGTACTGTTTTAATATACAGTGATGTATTGTTTTCTAACAAAAAAAAGCCTCAAACCAACTAGATAAATATAACTCTGCTATTGCACAGAGAGACAGAGGCTCACTGTTTAGAGGCCTGTTTAGACAACAAATGCTATATTATTTACTATAAAGACATGTGCCATACTGTAATAGCAAAGTGCTTGCTAGTTTAGGCCGGTAAAAGTTATGAGTTCCAGGTGGGGAGACTCCCGAGGCACATCCGGCTGCCTACAGCACTCCAACACAATAACAGGACTCAGCTCCAGACATGTAACAACACGACTGTATCAAAGCCTCACTCCTCTGCTTGTTTCCACCAATGGCAGGTTGTTTTTTTTTAATGGTTGTATGATTTTTAAAAAAAAGACAATTTTGAAAGACCTGTCGCCCAGATGTGTGTCCTTAAAAGCACTTCCTTTTGCTGTGCAAGCTATTCAGTTTGAGGCAGCTGAAGCCTTTGTGTTACCTCACCAAAACTGATGTGAGTAACATTGACTCCTCAGTTATGACTCCTATCAGTCTATCTGAATTGTGAATCAAGTATCCAAGTCCAGCCTTCACTCTAATGGAATCCAGAGAAAAGTGGCGATTTGCACCTGAACAAAAAGGCAGTTTGTGTCTGAAAAGAACGGCTACTATGTTGAATATCATCCTATTATACTGCGAGAGAACGTCACACTCTGAGCTGAACAACCATTTTCTCTGTGTGTGTGTGACTTGATCTTTAAACACAACAGGGAAATCCACAATATCTGCTATTCAGATCTCAAACATTTCATGAAATGCAAATGTTGGTCCGTTTGGTTGGTTTGAATTTGCTGTACAAAGGACAGTTCATGATCTGACGCAATAAAAATCAGCCGAGATCAAATGTGGACACCCACATGCGTCTGCCTCCACAATGCACTATGAATGGGGCTCAAACTTGTTTAAGAGGTGAAACAGCCTGGGTTTGGGGGTTGAGGCTGACTACGTCTTCAAACAGACCACACTTTGCAATTATATCCCTCCTTTATGAGAACAGTCTGCTACAGACGGTTCATGGTTAAAAGTGCTTAAGTGGAATATTGTGCCAACAGATTTCTGGTTCATCATCAGTCAAGAAGAAACCTTTTATTTTTATGACCTGCTTCAGAAGAAAAACAAATGACAGACTTGTTTGAATTGCCTGAGGAGTGTTTCAGCTGAAACACTGTCACAATTCCAGTTTTCTCCTTTTTGTTTTATATTATGTAACTCTACCACTGAAAATTGAGAACATGAAATTGTTTAGATTTTGCGTCCACTTCTTTGCTGATATGTTTTCCATAATACTTCAGCCAAATAACCCACCTAGCAGGTTCAAGTCTCTGGAAGAGGGACATCATCAAAGGTGGAAGAGGTATTCAGATGTTTTACTGTAAAAGTAACAAAACCAACATATCAAAATACTCCATTACAAGTACAAGCCATGCAAAAGTACTAGCAGGCTACTGTATGTACTATATCATTATATTATTACTGATGCATTCATGTATATGCAGCATTTTGATACTGCAGCTGGTTGAGGTGGAGCTAATTTAAACTCTTTTGGATATGTTTGGGTAGTATAATCTTGCATATTTTATAAACTCATCATGTGTTTAGTTTGTAAAATCTTAATTTGTAACTGTAGCTGTCAAATAAATATAGTGGAGTAAAAAATACAGTATTTGCCTGTGAAAAGTAGTGAAGTAGAAGTACAAAGCAGAATAAAATGGAAGAGCTCAAGAACAGTACAAGTACCTCAAAATTGAATGTCACTACAGTACTTGAGTAAATGTACCTAGTTATTTATTGCCACTGTACTTCAAGGGAGACATCTCATAACAAATTTAAGGCTCAGCTTCAGACTCTGCAGGTTTACCTTCAAGAATAGAGAAGGGACTCTGCAGACTCTGGGCCTGGACTGGCACATCTGAACTAAATGAACAGCAAGATTTCAATTCTGTTCTCCTGACAAAAAAAATTGTGTTAAAGGCCAATTCCAAGGGATTGATTAAATTTGTTATTCTTACTCCATTAGAATAACAAATTTCATTAAAAAAATTTCAGCCGAGGGGAAACAGCTAACTCTAATCATTTTAATTAGCAGCTCGGCTCTTGACAAGTGGCATCATGTGGTGAGATGAGAGAGATGTTAATGATGTGGCATTTTTTTGCATTACTTTGGAAGTTAACGTGCTTATTACATTTTAATGTGAATCACAAAAGACAAAAAAAAAAGCAAGTCTATATGTTAATAATTCATTTGTGAGTATAATTTTTATTTTAAAATCTAGTATGCTGAACCAGGTTCCTGGCAGGTGACAGGAGCATATTTTTTGTATTTCTCTGAAGCCATTTAGAAAGTCTTTGCTCTTAACTCCTTTGTGACCCAAGGAAACATATATTTTAGTTTACGGAGCTTTTACCAGATTACCATCGTTTAGACCAGAATGGATATTTAAACTGGTGGAAATGATCCTGTGCAATGACTGTGGTTTTCAACAGCTTCACAACAACTGTGTCTCATTAGAGGTTCACTGTTTTTCAACCTAGACCTTATAAGAGCACTCCACCGATTTAGCATTGCACTCCCGTAACGTTGTCGGAGTCACGGTGGTCAGTTTAAAAAAAGGGGGATCAAAATAATTGATGCAGCAGAACCAGAGATATCGTCTTTTTAATTCCACACATTCTTCTTCCTTGTCAAAACCTGGCGCCTACATTACCCACAGTGCAACTCGACTGCCAACAGCTCATTTGGAGACTCAGGTGTGTTATGCTAGTAGCGGATAATGGAGCCTGAGCTGCTAGCTTCAAGCAGAGATGAGGTGCGGGCTACAGGGCTCTGGTAAGGTCACTTACCCCAGTTTATTTTCATTTTCAAACTTGTGGTCTATAGCTTCAACGGACACAATTAATCAGATTTCACAGATGCGTCCTCAGGAGCCACAGAAGACTTTACACAACTTTTTCCACGTATGCAGTAGGCTAGTACTCCCCAAGACCTGTAAACAGACTTTGATGTGTAAATTCCCCTATATTAAAATGTAGTTTCCCATCATTTAGAATCATGCACTGGACCACAATAACCAATACCTTTGAGAAACATTCTGCTGCAGCCTCTTAATGGGTTTAAACACCATCCAATGAGTTAACTGTTGCAAAATTATCTTCAAAAACTATAACAAATCAGGTTTTTAAAAACAGGAAATTCACAGTACAGCCTGACATACCTTTGTATGTCCTCCTGCAAACCATGCATACACCATGCTGTGTCTATCAGGCTTTATTCACTTTATTTTGCACCTCCTCCTGCCTCCCGCAGTTTTTAAAATGGAAAGCCAAAACAATTGTCCTAAAGCCTATTTAAACTCATTGAGAAGCTGCACTAGAGTGGTTATTACCATTGAGGTTTTAATATACATACATCAACTTACATAGCACAACTTTAAATGATGGTAATCAACATTTTATTTGGCTGGATTGAAAAGTTGTGACTCTATCTCCTAATAAAATGTCAACAGAGAGTTAATGTTATTGCGATTGGTCTTAAACTATTTAATATATGCATACTTTACACAAAAGTACAACATATAGTCTGCATCCTGCCATTAGCGGAGCAGATTCCCCATATAATATATACAGTAGATGCTCTCAGGTTGACAGCAGGCAAAGGATTCGTGCTGGGAAAGGTCCTTTGTGGAGTTAGTAGCCCAGGCCTTTCCCCTGTGTGAAATATGAGCTGATAAAGACAGGATGCTGATGGTAATAGTGGGAGGAGGACTGAAGCAATGGAGGTAAAAGGGAAGGGGTAGCCATTTGAGCCCTGAAACCTGAAATCAGCAGTTTCCTGACAGCCTTATAAGGTCAGCCATAGGAGACATTTCCAGTATCCAACCACTGATTACTCACCCATGGAGGGGAGGAGGGGGTGTATAGGCTTCAGCAGGGGGGAGGAAGGAAGAGGAAAAGAGGGAGGGTTTGAGTTTTTTGGTTTTTGAGTGTTTGTGAGTCCGTGACCGAGTGCTCATCCAGGGCCAAACTCAGGGAGGGGCATTGTTGATCTCCATCTCTTTCACTGCAGAGGACATTCGAGCCTCGCTGTGATATCAGATGCAGAGTCATTTGGCTTCAGTAACTAATCAGTAACTGTGCTACTTTTTACAACCCAAAGCTTTATGTTTTAAAAATCTGGGTTATGGCTGTAACCTAAATCTCTAAACTCTTCACTTGGGATAAGTAATGCTGTCTAGACAGTGGAAGCATGTGTTATCTTCTCTTGTATGAGACAGGGCAGCATAAATAGGTTGTAAATTCTGTCACATGTAAATATTCATGTAAGCAATGGGCACATTTATATCTTGAGCTGATCAGATATGTCAAGTGTGGGACTAGAGTCAAATCTGATTTTGGAAAACCACTTATCATATTAAAAATAGTTTTGCTTCACATGATCCCTTATTGCCACCATTTTGTAATTGGAAATAGTTTATCCTAGAGTTGAAGTCCTGTATGTCTCTTCTGTACCACTATGTTCATATGTCTCAGTGATGGAATGTAATTAAGTAAATAAATACAATTTAGAGCAATGTGTGCTTTATTTGAGTATTTTGTTTTTATGCAATCTTATACTTCTACCATATTTCAGAGGGAAATTTTGTACTTTGTACTCCACTACATTTATGTAATAGTTGTAGTTACATGCAGATAAAGATTTTACATGAAAAACATATGATTTTATACATATGAGGTATGCTGATTTTTTACAGATTAAACTACCCAGAAATATATAAAGTAGTTCAAATTAGATTCAACTTCACCAGTTGAGATATTAGGATGCAGCTCAGGCATTAATGCATCCATAATAATTAACTAATATGATGCCGTTTTTCTACTTAATGAGTACTTTTACTTTTGATACTTTAAGTACATGTTGCTGATAATACTGTACTTTCGTACTTTCACTTAAGTAAGATTGTGAGTGCAGGACTTTGACTTGTAATTAAGTATTTTTACATCGTGTTGTTGCTACTTTTACTTAAATAAAAGATCTAAATACTTCTTCCACTGCTCCTATTTCTCCAACCAGCTCCAATATTTAAAAAAGGGGGAATTTTACAGAATATCACAGTGTAGATGCAGCTGGAGTTCTATCTGGCAAAGGAAGACGTCTGGATGTGCCCACATGAACAAGGAATGTAGAATCTTATCTGGATAACTGACGCATGAAGTGACGAATGTAAACGTCCCTGAACCTGAGTCGTCTGTTCAGAACAGCAGAGTCTGATGACAGATACTGCCCCTTAAGTCTCACTTTATATTATGTTTTGGCGCTGTGCCTGTTGCATATGTGTACCTCAGTGCTTCTGTGCTATTTTTCACCTGCTCTGGTAAGTGTGTGTGTGTCCTCGAGGCCCAGTTTGCACACTGAGAGACCTTTTTGATGGTGTAGCAGAGCTTTGAAGCCCCTCCCTGTCCTAGGATATTTTATTCTTCATATTTCCTGGTGGAGTAACTCAAAGGCTCCTTGCCTGAGGCTTCAGTCCTTAGGTGGCTCTCTGGAGTCTGCCTTGTAGCTGAGGCCACAGTTGTGAATAATTGAGAGAGCTGTAGTCTTTCGTAGCTATGTGTAGACATATATAATCCTATGTATGATGATTCAAATCCAGGATACACACAGGATTATATTTATATTTTAAAAGCGAGAGTAAGAGTAAGGAAAATTAAAATTGCTTTTTTATGGCAACTCTGCACATTCAAGACCGTCGGTGCTGGTTTCATTACCTAAACCTGAGAGCTAAGATTTGCCTTCTTCTCCGCACGCACATACTGATATTGTCCAAGGTGTTGAAATGAGATGGGTCACGCAGCAGAGAAGGAGATAAAGAGGGAAAAGGGGAATGATGCCAAGCAGCATCCTTGCAGGGGAAAGCGGAAGGCCGGCTCAAGGACACAAGGAGTCCAGGGAAGAGACAATGTTTGTGTCTGTCATAACATGACAGACAAAAATAAATAAATAAATAAAAAAAGGCACAGGAGCCGCATCACAGACGGAGGTTTGACTCAGTCGCTGACAGTCTCTCACCTCCCACTTTCACACGCTGGGAAACTGCATCGAAATTGTGAGCTTTACTGAATGTACACTCTGTCCTGAAGCTAAATTTGCTGGTGAAAGAGTGAAATGAAGACACTATATTGAAATTCGTTGCAGATTTAGTTCTTCTTCCACATTATGCTGGCGTTATGCATAGTGATGTGGGCATATCGTTCATTTGAACTACTCTTTGATATGAACGAGTAGTAACGAGTCGTCTCAGAGAGTAATTCATTCATTTTGGCCGCACCTGCGCAACAATAATGATGCATGAGTTTTGTTTTTTCTCACATGACAGGCAGCTGACTGGTTTGGGTCATTCGTTCGTTAGTCTTTCGTTCATTTTTCATGTGACAGCTACACAGACTCAGTATTGGACAGAAATGAGTAGTTCACCACTCGACTGGGTCTTCAAGTAAGTCATTCCTCCCTACTGAACAAAGTGAACGAATTACTCGAAAAAAGAGTAGTTCATTTTACTGAACAAGACTTAAGGAACTACGTCACTAAAATGAACCTGTTATCCCATCACTAGTTGTGCAGACTCTACGTTTCTACGTATTCTTTTAGTGCTGCTTCCTTCCTGTCACCCATGAAGCATCATGTAACATGTCTAACTAAAAAGGGAGGTCTTAAGTAATCTAATAGCCACACTAATGACATCCAGAGTTAAATGGCTGCTTTCATTTTCTCATTGTCTATATTCAGAGCTCGTCTGTCTCTACACTGCAGATTAAAACAAACCTACGGGTTATTGGAAATTTGTTACAAAACGTGATGTGATGTAAATACAGCCACCTACTTTTGCTTTTATTTTGTTATTTCGAATTCAACTGTTCCAGATTGTGTTATTGACATGCAGCAGAAAGCTCCAGAAATCAACCTATTTTCATAACAATATGTATTTATGCACACATTTCTCTTTCTCCCTCGATACTTTCAGTACAATCTAATAATTCCAAATTTGATTTCCCTGTGGTTCTTAACTAACTTGTTTTGGCCCGAGGCACACATGAAATAGGAGGGTAGAGCACACAGAAGTGGGGCTACTGCTCCCCTGTGAGCCAGAGGATGGGTCTATTTGTGGAGCTATTTCTGTTTCTGTCTGTCAGAGCATCCACAAAGGCTGCCGAGCTCCGGCCAGAGCGCATGTGAGGGAGTAACTGGAGCACTAAAGGGGAAGACAGTGAAGACACTGATGATGCTCCTTGGCTGGGCTTCAGGCAAGGACAGAATCAAACGCAGAGCAGAGATGTGAAGGAACACACTGAGCTGATATCATACACCGTGTGCTGTTTGCTTGTCCCCCATGTGGCCTGGTAATTAGACGGGCAGTATGAGGGCCCTCTGTGTCGGCTGTCGATCACAGCCTCTAACAGAAAGGCTGCATACTTGGACCAGGCTGTCTATCCAACCGGTCGCACTCTGCAGGGGATGTAGGAGGACAGCCAGCCTCCTCTGACGTTAGCATGGATGGAGGACAGAGCAGCAGATGACATGTGCAAATAGGGAGTGGGAGGCTGAATGAAGCACGCTCGTGAGTCACAGCATGGGCGCATAAGCGAGCTACTTATAATGACAAGCTTTCAGCTTGAGTTCATCATGCTCTCACTCTTTTATTGTCAGCACTCAAATTGCAGGAGAAACATGGATGGAAAGGATTAGAAACACAGAGAGCAGTAATGGGTTTCTAACCTTTGTGAACCAAGCAGCATCAGGCCGATCTTCTTAAGGTCGCTGTCTTTAATATGTTCTCTTAGAGGTCAGTGTTGAACATGCGCTCACTGTTTAGTGGCAAAGGTCAATTACCTCCATGTTCAATGTCCAGACCTCTAAACCTGGATGTGAACATGATGGAATCTCTACTGATCTAAACGAGCTTTGGTTTAGTCCTGCTCAGCCAGATCTTGTCACCATTGTCATCATTCTAGTCATCTGCATTCAAAATCTTACTTGGTATTATCAGCAAAATGTATTTCATTATGCTGAATGGCCCCTTTCGTGGTGTTAAATATATTATAGATTTATTACCAGTGATGCATTAATATGTGAGTGGCATTTTTGTTGTAGCTGGTTGAGGTGAAGCTGATATCTAAATTACTTTATAAAGTGTTGAACAGTTTAACCTACAAAAACTTCAATCTTTGAAGCCATTTCTGTCATTTTCATTCATTTTTGAGTCCTATAACCTTATTTTGCAGAGCAGTTAGAATATATTTGAATTGAAATTGATATTTGGCATTGAAAACAGGCTGAAATATTTCTAGATTTGTTTCACTTTTTATAAGTAAGTAAAACTTTATGGACTCAATTCCACATTAAATTACTTGATTGTTTGTCAGTGAACAATGCATGATGTTTTAGAAGCTGACCATATGTTTTGTTTGAAAATAACATGCAAAAAATAGTAACTGTAGCTTTCAGGTAAATTTAGTGGAGAAAAAAGTAAAATTTTCCCCTTAGAAATGTATTGGAGTAGAAGTAAAAAGTAGCATAAGATGGAAATACTCAAGTAAAGTAAGTACCTCAAAACTGTGCTTAAGTACAGAAACTGGAGTGAATGTTCATAAGTTACTTTCCACTGCTGGCCATCTTCACTGAACAACAGAGCAACCTGACGTACATCTCACAGTGAACACGGGGACCTCTGACCTCATTCACATGATTTCCTGAAAGATATATATCGCTCAGCTGTGACATTTTAGCTGCCTCTCTGCATGGACGTTTCAGAAAATGAATTCTCTGAGAGGTCAGGGTAGATCTCACATTTCACATTGTGCCTTGAAAGGTGATGCCAAAGGTCAGGTCAGGCGAGTAAGAATAGCTACTCTTTTTTGTCATTACCTTCCTGCAGAAGCTCAATGGAATGAATAGGGACTTACTTTTGCCCCAAATTCTGTAGCAGCCTATTGTATTTCAATAGTTGTTCACCAATGACATGATGGAAAAAGAAGTCACATGCTTAAAAATGTAAGGCACTTTCATTGTGGGTTGACTGAAATTGTACATTTGTAAACTTTGCTAACTTTGTAAATTTAAGACAAATAGTTCAAACAAAAGTCTAATCATGCTGACAGGTGTTTATATGTTATATGTTTAATTGAATCCACAGATTAATTAATGACATGCCACTGTTTATTTAAGCCCCCCCCCCGATTCGAACCGGGAGCGTTGCATTCAGACTGAAACAGGCTAGCTGTCTCCACCTGTTTCCAGTCTTTATGCTAAGCTAAGCTAACTGGCTGCCGGCGGTAGCTGTACATATTTACCGTGCAGACATGATGAGTGGCATCAGTCCAACTCTCCGCAAGAAAGCGAATAAGAGCATTTCCCAAAATGTCAAACTATTCCTCTAAATACAATATGTGCCAAGAAATCCGCTAATAAGCTAACTGTTTGACAGTAAAATTCAATGTAATAATTCTAGCAGGTACTTAATAAGATCTTCATTAATCTCATAATCTTAAATCACATTAAATGAAGTTACTCTTCAATGAATAGGAGATTGAAACTGACAAACAACAATATACATTGAATCAGAGATTGAGTCAGTGATTAAAAATGACCTGCACCTTTACATGTATGTGTATATGTGAGGGTTGAGTCACAGCAGAAGGAGGAAGTGTCAGTCAGAGCTCGTGTTTTCATAAGAGAAGAACAGAAAAGCTCCACCGAGGCCAAGGATAATGAGAGGTCACTGTGTGTTAAGCACCAGCACGTGAACAGACTTTACTTCTCAAGTGTTTCCGTATCAGGTGCAAGAGAGAAGTTGTTAAGATAAACAGCATCATTTGTCATTTGGTGGGGTTTTTTCCGGCTGTGCTTCATTCCTCTTTGAGGTGTTGAAGCTCATTACTCCTAAATCAGTTACCGTAAACCTCCATATGGACATAAATCTGTAAATGAGATGCCTTTAAAATGAGATTACATCATTTCAGGTTCCGTCTTTGTTAAGTGGAAACAGAGGGTTTTGAATCTAAATTTCCATTCAGAAATACATGCCAATCCACTAATAGGGACATTAATGCAAACACATGAATGCACATGGCTCCACATATTAATTTACAAGCACATACACACACAAATGTACACAAACCCATTGACCTGTTGAAAGCCCATCCCCTGCTCTCCGTTTCCCTTTTTTAAGAAATACCAGCTCCTCTGCTCCTGGGCTCAGCCATCTGTGACACCATGAACCTACTGACCTGGTGGAAAAGCAGACTATAATTTAGCCTAAAACATTTGGCCGAAACCAGTCCTCCTGAGGATCAGTTGTCACACTCAATGTGCTTAGCTATGTTTTGAGGCTATTTCCCCTCCGTTCACACCCTTTTACCACCATATGTGTTTTTCTGAGAAGTGCGTTCCATTATGTAAAAACTTTGTTAGTTTCCATTACATCATGTAGCCTCTTTACATAATTATATGGTTTCCTCTGCATGCTTTGTTAGAGCATTTTTTAAATATACAAGATACTGCTGTTGTCCTTTGCTAAAGTTACACTTCAGTTTTACTGTATTGTATTAAAATGTGTATTGCTATTTTATGGTCTTGTTATTTGCAAAGGGGAAATACAATCACGATTGCAGACACAGACATTTATCTCAGAGGAAGTTGAGAAGCCGTATCTGGAAAAAAAAAAAGAAAAAAAAAAGAAAAAAACCCCCACAGTCTCACTACATGGTCACGTTTTATTGACTAAATGAAAATACCACAGAGAGGCTGGGCTTAACTCGGGTGAACTCCAGCCAACACAATATGAAATCACCAATAGAAGTAGATTCACATGCACAAAAACATGTAAGGAAAATGTAGTGCTTTATGGGAACAGAAAACACAGCAAAGGAATATTTAGTGCTGGATAAATGGTTGTAATGTTGAGTGTCCTTGACTGGCTTAGTTTGTGGCTGTGTGACCATTAAACTTAACTTAACCAGGATCCCGCTGAGCTGAGCTCCAACCAATGCTGCGTGAATTCAGACCTCCTTGGAAAGTTAATGGGCCATGGGGGAGGTTTGAGCTAAAATTAGGTAACAGAGTTTCATCCTGACTATGAGATTTGTCAAAGTCCACAGTATCCCCCCCCCCCTGTCACCACTACTCTTTAGGCTGTTGGCAGATTCATTTGCGCTTGACCTAGTTAATGTCTCTGGAGAGATGGAGGAGTAAACACACGCAACTGCTCCTCTCCAGAAAACCTGGAATTTTCCACACTTTCCACATCCAGTTCACAGGCCAGGCTAGTGTCCACAAAGGAGAACGGGGAAAACATTTTTGGCTTGTTGTCCCCTACAGGGGAAAATCACCAGCCTTTACAGGTTGATAACACTTTGACGTTATAACCAGGTCAGACCATAGTAAGGTCACCACCTTAAATGCCTCCAAAATATTCTGTCATGGTGATATTTAAGTGATTTTTATTCTATTTAGCCAAATCTTACAGCTTTGTCTTTAGTGGTCTCCTGTACAGTATTTAGTGTACAGTGTTTAGGGCCTCCATTTTTCTTAAACAGAAGATATAATTTGGTGTAATTAGTTTGGGTCTCCCTCCAAGCGAATGAACATAGTAAAAAGATAAATTTAAAGAGAACAGCAGACACTTTGATGTCTCATAACAGGAAAAGCAGAGATAATAATTAACAGAATCAATCATGGCTGTGTTCCATTAAGGTGTGGCTGTTCCAGGTCCTGGTGTTGGCCTAATACGACACTTAATGGAGCCATTGTTAATGTTGTAGTCATAGTAGGAAAAGCACAGGCGTTACTAATAACATTAACGATGGCTCCGTCCTATTCAAGTGTCCCAGTAAGTCTGTAAGACTGTGACAGTGAACCAGCGTGCACAATACCAGGATACTAAAACTGAAGCAAAAGCTAAATGGAATCTTTAATTTGATAATTTACACCTGTTTCTTTTCACACTGTGACATGTCAAAATGTCTTCTGTGAAAAAGGTTAATTTGGGTGTGCCTGTTTCAGGGTCCTGAGCTGTGTCTAAAATCACTCCCACATTAACTCATTCACTACTCCATAAACAGCATAATAGAAATTAGCAGTAAATTGAGATTTCATCGTCAATTTGCATTACTTTTTTTTGTTCCATTGTGGGAATATTTGAGGGCACTATATAGTATGGCGTAAATTTCACCCTCAGACTTTGGACACTGAAATAAAATAATGGACAGTAAATACAATGCACTATATTATGAATAGGGTGTAATGTCAGACACCTGGTGTTGTGTATACTGGCTCACTGGCATGACTTACAGGGACACTTGAATGGAACAAAGCTACCATTATTGTTATCAGTTACACCTTTGCTTTACCTGCTGTGAGAGGTCAAAAGGTCTAGGCTGTGTCTAAAATGGTCCACTTCCATTATTCACTACTCACTGTACAATTCTATGTAGAAGACTATATAGTGTGTCAGATTGCAAATTAAAAACATTTTAAAAACTCATTGCATTGTAGGATTATCTGAGCCCACTCTATGGGGTTTAATAATTCTGTCCAGACAATCGGACAACTAAGTGGATTTCAGTAAAAAGTGAAAAGTAATGACTTTGGACACAGCTCTAGTGCATACTCACACCATGAAGGTATTAAGAGAAAACACCTAATTTGCAATACAATGAGTACATTAATATGAATATTAATGTATTTGCCTGAGGAAGACCTGTAGTTGGACGAAATGTCGGCAATAAATTAAAGGGAGCTGTGATTCCAGTGTGCAGGTGCTCCTTGTATTGCAATTTCATTGATCTTTTTGTATCCATCGCCTTTCCCACTGAGGTTTTGTGCAGGTGCACACGACACGTCTAGTCTCTTAAAACACCTAACTTCCCAGGTCACGAGACCGTTATGACCTAAATATTGGGTCACAGGCGTGAAAATGTAGTCTAAATAAAGATGATAGAAAGATGTCTTCTTATTATCATATTAGCAATGATGCCAGTGGCAGCAGCAGCAATTACTGTCTGAATCATCCAGCCCTTTCTTTTTCTTGACTGTGACTGCTTCCTGAAGCGCCTACTGAATTGACAGAAAAAATCCTGTGGCACACTGCCGCTCACGTCATATTCGTTCTCTTCATCAGCCACATGGAGATGATGGTGTATTTATTTGAAGATTCACCCTTTTCAACATTTTTAAAGTTAAGTTGGTACAAAATGTCAATTGCAAGAAAGGCTGTGAATCATGCTTTCCTTTGCATGCTGAATTTTCAAATGCGTATCAAATACTAAGAGCAGAGGTTTTATTCTATATAGTCATCATGCTGAAGATCACATGTAGGAAGGATGCGACTGTTTGCACGTGTGTGTACGAACTTGTTGGCAAGATGGGATGACAGGAGAAAGAGATGGGGGGGGGGGGAAGGCTGAGGTGACTGACTGGAAGATCACTGAAGGAATTAGGAAAGTGTAAAAATGTGAGAAAGGGCAGTGAGGGGGCTGGAACAGGATTAGTGCTCTGTATGTGGAGTGATAGAAGGTATGTGTGTTTGAGAGAGAGAGAAAGTTGGGGGCAGGAGAGAGAGAGAGAGAGAGAGAGAGTGTCACGTGTATGCCAGAATAAGCACAGAGCTGCACCGGGGCAATCTTTGGACACAGCAGCATCAAGTCAGACCTCCAGTCCCTCAGGTCCTTCATGCTCCTTCCACATGTACTTTCTGTAGCCAGCCACACTTTGACACCTGTCCTCCCCCTCGCCTTATCTAACCTCACCCCCCAGGCTTTTTTCTCGCTCTTCAGCTCTCTCATGAGAATCACCCACCTCATGCAATCCACTCACTCAAATCAGAACCATTTTGTTGCAATAATTCAGTCTTATTCCCCCTCCACCGGTGAACATTTTCCCATGAAGGTAGAGGATTTTGAATGGCTTCATCTCTGAATGCTCAGTGCACATGCTCATATGTAGGATGGCTATACTGTAAATGTAAGTTGTTGACATTTGAAAGCCAATACATGTGTACAGCCTCATTTCAGCTCATACGAGCAGGTCCAGTCGGTGTCTTATGGCTAAGAATAGGGTACAGTCATCACTTAAAGTGCCATCTTAGTGTTTCTGTTTCAAAGGATGTGACGGAGGAGAAGCTAACTCCTCTCTGTGGCCCCTGTTGAATCTCAGCACTGCTCTTCAGAAGAAGACTGGACAGATGCCAGGTACTTTTTTCACTTTAAAAAGGTCGGGATGACATCCAAACAAAAGAGCTATAGTGTGGGACTCACAATGTTATGCAAGTGTATGACTACTGCAGCAGCAGCATAATAAAAAAAAAACTCATAAAGCCCACGTTGAAGCACGTTCTGTTCCTATTGGTAAGGAAAGCAGAAACCTCACACCTGGGGCAGGGCCAAGGACACGTGTTAGCCACAAACAACCCCCGCTATTAAAGATCTGTTCTAGATGGAAATGTCTGAGGACTGACTCTTTAACCGCACTGTAAAGTAACTCTGAATGGGTGACTAATGCATGTGTGCTACAGCAGTCAGTTGTGACTATGAAGCATCTCAAGGTGAAACTGCACTCTGACATTCTGCCTCCTGGATAAGGGCACTGTGCCCTTTTGTCTTATCCTGCAGATCTAATTGTAATATAGCAATTACAGCTGCCACGATTAGTCCATTAATCGACTGACAGAAAATGAATCAGTCATTTATTAAGCAAAAATGTCACCATTTGCTTCACAAATGTGAGAATTTGCTGCTTTTCCTTGTCTTAACAAAGTTTTTGGGGGTTTTAGACTCTAGGGTGGCCATAATGAAAACATTTTCTACTGTTTTGAGAAAAACTGAAACCAAGCACAAGCAGGCATTGCATGATTTTGGGGTATCGTAATTCACGAGGCATACAGGTTCATTAAACCCAAATTTTGTTCATGAAACTGATCAAGTGAAATAAGGTAGACAGAATAAATTAAACGTTTCATGATTAGAAACAAAAAATATATATCTTAGGTGACCCTGTGCATGTGAGGTTTGCAGTAGTCCTAAAATAATGGCTTTGATCATTTAAAAACCTCTTCAAACCGCTGGAAGTACACGTCTGTGACGCTGTAAGAGCCTGTGATGAAGTTTCAGGTCAAAACTCTGCTGTGAAAGCGCTATGATCATCAGCTCCTCTCCGAGTGAGGTTGGATGGTTGCCTACTAAGAAATTATCAGCCCATATCGCATCACTTCTAGATAGGATCTCACACTAAAACGCCCACATAATGATCCCATAAAAGTGCTAGCAGAGGGAGCGTGGGTAGTTCTACATTGGACATAGATTTGGCGGCTAGCCTGTTGTCAGCAATCTCAACAGCTCTCCACAGGGAGTTTCAAGTAATGACTTGATCAACCTCTCAAGAAGTGTCTGTATCATGTCTACATGTAATGACTACCCAATTATCTGCTTATTTCACGCCACATGATTACAACCCTCACATGAATCTCTATTGGCAGAAAAGTGTGAGTAGAGCAGTCCGTGCTTGTGTGAGGTTCACTTTTTTTTTTTTTACTCCTGCATATTTTTTATATCTCTGAAATCCTCTTATGTAACCCTAACCTTCACATCAAGATTATATTACACTGCTACTGGCTCAAAATGTTACATCATCTGAAATCAATACGAACACATTTGCTGACGGCAAAGATAATAACAATAGCAATAACTATGAATCACGAGAGTACAGTCAGTTAAAAAGGCCTTTTTGAAGTGGAAACCAGTACCAAAAAGTGAAGTTTCTGTGAAATGTGTATTGGCACAAGTTCCAGCCGAGTGAAGGAATTATTCAATGTGCTGCGAAGGCAATGCTTGTGGTGAGCTCACAGTCCTCTGCATCATGTGTAGCCCTCCTCATCTGTGCGTGGAGAGCGCAGGCTGGAGCACTTACATAACCCAGTTAAAATATACCCCAGTCACATGTAACGTTCAGCCCTGCAGTTAGATATCCTACTGTCGCTTGAGCTGCTCTGGCAGCCGTTCAGACATTAGAGAGAGTATAAACACACACACACACACACACAGTCACAAAAGATTTGACAGTGATTTGCTGCCAGACATTCTCAACTGCCTGCATGTGAACTGTGTGTGGAAAATGGTCAGGGAGCTTTCTCTCTGAGTGAAGCGCATGTGACTGAGTGGAGTTGGACCGGGGAGAAGCCACAAAGGGAGAGGGAGGGTACATGACGGGGTGCCGGAAGTCCAACCCTTTAAAGTCACAAAAATGCAGCCAGTATCACTTCTCCTCTGACTATATAACCTCTAACACCAACTCTAAATGCTATTGGCTGAGCCTTGCCACACACAACTGGCACCCCCCACCCACCCCCACACTACGTGCAGTCACATTTCTGGTGTGTGGGTGGGGTTAACTCCACGGAACTAGCATTTACTTTAACAGGATGACATATCTGGAGGAGTGAGCTGCACTAGTGAGAAGTGGAAGACACGTTTTCGAACCAAGATTAACAGGAGTTACAGAGTCCAGACTCAGTGAAGCTTTTGCCCTAAATTATGCAAGAAAGAAACATGCAAGAAACATGTGGAGATCATTATGAAACAAGGGCATTTGGAGTGTTTTGTGCGCTGAAAACTTTGAGGATGAGATCCAACCTACAAAGTTCTGTTTCAACTAGACTGACGAGTGCAATAAGGTTTTAATCCTCTGCACTGGCAGGCATGCTCAATTTATTTCAAAAGATGAGAGGTGACTTGAAGCAGCTGGTCTGAGGCCTTAAACTTTAAAGGAAAAATGATGTTATTACAAGGCTATAAATCACTGCAGGGACTGAATATTCTGTACCAGTATTAATGTTGTCCAGCCAGTGCATGTGTCTTTAAGGTCTGATCCACACTGTCATCATGGTTCACATGTTTGTGTTTCGTTTGAGTTCCCTGCAGTGGCTTTAACTTGTTGTTAACACAGTTATCTTCTCCTCCCTCCGAGCTCAAACCAAACCCCGTGCCTGGGTAACACTCCGGCTATTAGTGGTGAGCAGTTATAATGTGAACAATGCTGTGGAAAGCCTGCTGATTGGTGTCCCAATTTAGAGACACGCTGCACGGTGCAAAGCCTGCGCGAACGCACACACACACACACACACACACACACGTCACTATAGGTCCAGATTTGGGTACAGGACAGCATATGGCCCAAAGCCAGGGTACACTGAGCTGAGTCATATACACAGCTCATTGCAGGGGACAGCTGCTAGTAAGACAAGACACACACAAACATGTTCCCCTGCCAGCAGCACCCAAACACTCTCACATATACACCCGTATCCACTTGCAGCATACTTGCAGGTAAGGACACGTTCTCTCATTTTACAGCATGCATGTGAAACGAGGGTCAACTGAGGCTATCAGCAAGCGCTCCACACTCCAGTGAATGTTTTCAATAACTAGCTATTGCATTAGACACGTCACCCTGTCTGAAAATGAGAAACAGATTTTGCAATGTCTCAAACTGTAAATTGTACACGCATGCATGAAACCCTCAACAGGCCACAGGGCTTCCAAACTTTCTCGTTCCATAGGGTGATGCGTGGCGCTGATGCTTACCCACGCACATGTGCTGCTAAAAGTTAGGGTTAGGGCAGATGTTCAGTGTATGCCCTATAATAAAGTGGGCGTGAGGCCCTGATTTGGCTTTTATTTCTTATGAATGAAAGCGGGAGACATCCAGTCTCTGTGGGATACAGAATCAGCCAGCCTCTCTGACAAATTGAAAATCACAGTGCCAATTTGTGTTGTGTGACTCATCTTGGTTCCTGACAGGAGAATGCACAGATAAAAGAGTTCCCTTTGTGAGGAGATTGCAAAATTGCTGCTGTTTTTCTTTATGAGGATGACAAATTTCAGCGCAACTAAATGGAGACGGATTATTGTTCATACATAAACGTTCCCGGAGATCACACAGAAGATTTACTGAAACATTCAGAACAACGTGCGGTTTAACCCTGAAAAACACTTTCAACAGAAGGCATTTGAGTAGCTGTGCTAATCTGTTATATACATACAGACACTGTTTTCACTGCCTTTTATACTGTGTCTGTACAGTTTGAAGAGGTGCATGCATGTGCATGAAATATCTCTTTGATTAAAAAAACAAAAAAATGTAGATGTCTGTTTCCTGTGCTTTGAAGTGGATGTGATGTACTCTCCACTGTGACATGGAAGCCTTAAAGACAAAAAAAGGAAATGAGAGGTTTCTGGGAATCTGTAGGAAACTCTCTGTCGTCACAAAGTCTGGGGTCGCCGGAGGATCTGGGGCTGGGGAGACGGACGACAGGAGACTGTTTATGGGATGTTTAAAAGATTGCGGCGTCTTACCGAACAATTCAAATTCAACATGAGTGGCTCGCTGTGCCAGCAGGCGTGTCACCTCGACCCGCTTTATGGGTGCTTTGGTGTCTGTGGAGTGAATTCTTCACAGCAGGATGTGATTAAAGGCACAGCAGCAAAGAGTAAACCCACCGTTAGTACACTGGGCTGCTGGTGCCCTTGTCCTGCCTGCTCCTCACTTTGACAGCAGCACATAAAACAAAAGTAGCCACATACACTCCTCTATGATCACTTGACCACAAAATGATCTTAGAGTCTAATTACCATGGTACAGGCTCATTATAGAAATCACAGAAGACAGTCCAAGAAGTCCTTCTGCATTTTATGTCAGACAGATTTGCACCCAGTCGTTAGAACAGTCTGGGCAGCGTCTTTGGCTCAGTAAACATCTCACATTGGTTTTTTTTACATGTGACCTGTTCACTCTGCAGATAGAAGGGAAAGAAATGTGTTGTTTTAAATTCTGTTTGTCCTCGTTGTCAATTGAGGGAGATGAGGAGAGGAGGCTGGTTATGCTTTTTGAGTGGGTGTCTCCCAAGCGCACGTGATCACGTTTGCTGCGAGAGAGTTTGTGACTCACTGGCTCCAGGCTCAGGATCCTCGTCTGGCCTCTGACAGAGTGCTCCCTAATCCCACCCTCTCAGGCAGTCAAACAGAGGTCCTGTGAGTCATGCCTTTACCGTCAATGTGCACAAAACAAAAAAAAAAGATGGACATTGAACACACTCTGTATGTCAATTGCATCTTCAATTACAGCCAGTTTTGCTTGTAAATTGATTTACTTATTAGGATTTAAAGGCTTTTAAAGATGAGCAACATGAAATAATGATTAATTCATTTGATCATAATTTAACTTAATTAATCACACAATTTAGAGACTGCTCATGACTGGTAAGGCATGAGAGGTAAATTCAAGTGATAGAAAGTAACTTAAGTACATTTGCTCAAGTATGATTTTGTGATACTTATACTTTACTTGAGTATTTCCATTTTATACTTCTTAATACTTGAGCTCCACTACATTTTAGAGGGAAATATTGCACTTTTTATCCCATTATATTTCCCCTCCATAGCTATAGTTAGCCTACTAGTTACTTTTTACACACAAAACATATGATCAGTTATAGATTAAACCACCAAGAAGTATGTAAAGCAGTTCAAATTAGCTTCACATTGACCAACTATAACATTACAGCTCACATTAATAATGATCCAATGATATAACAGTATAACAATGACATGTTATATGACATTTTGCCTGCCTATTGCTACTTTTACTAAATGGTCTAAATACTTCCTCCACCACTTATTCTAAATTTAGGAAAATGACTGTCTAGACCAGATCGCCAGACAATCCGTGTTCAAATATAGTCTGCTTAAGTGTCCTTGAGCAAACTCTTACATGAACTACCACAGTCATTGTTGCCGAAACTGCTGACGGCGTCTTTACCAGGCTGCTCGGCTTACTGACATGCCTCAAGTCAGCCATCGTCGTCCAGATGATATAATGGGGGAGAATGCCTTTAGAATGACCAAAACTAGCCCTGGATTGACTTTTTCGCCCCAGCTGCTGAAATGAAACCGATCCGCGTGTCCACGTGTTTGTGTCATCTCCATGTCATTTGCATATGTAAACCGTGCTCGCCTATCGCTCCGCGGCTGCACGGAGAGAGGACGCCGATTTGTCAGTCGGGGCCGCTTGAGGAGCGAATGGGAGAGCCGGTCCTCGCTAATCCCGCCCCGCCAGACACGTTGCCTTGGGAGAAGCAACACGGGCCGATCGCTGACTGCACCGTCTCCCCCACTCACACGCCGCACGTCCAGCACGCATCAGCTGCCCGACAGTCCTGCTGGATTTACCGCCGAACAACGAGAGAGTTTAACCAGCCGCTCCATCCTGGGAAGGTACGTTACCCTCGCTGATCCACATCTCATCTTAATCAGCAGACCAGCCTGATAAACGTCACTGATTGTGTGTCTCTCTCTGTGTGTGTGGAGGAGGTGAAGATGGTTTTATTTTTTTAAATCATCCACAGGAATTTGACGCAGACGTGATGATGGCAAATAAGCGAACAGTTATTTGTGTTGAAGGATTATTTATGACCTGATAAAGGCTTGACAAAGGCTAATCATTCCTGTCTGCGTTTGGGGTTTTATATAATAACAGTGCATGCTGCCAAATTTACTATGACTAATGAGGAAGTCTATTGTGTCTGTTACCCAACTGATTTCAAACCTGCATTTAGGCGGATAGATCGGATCACTCACTTTATCCTTTTACTGTTATTCTCTTTGGAAACATAGTAATGTTTTATCTCTGGGTTTATTCTTATATAATTAATTGTTATCACATGCTTTTTAAATACATATTAGAGTGTGTATGTGTGAAGTCGTGGGCATCTCTATTCATGTGCCCCACCTACACAGGTAGATGGAGACATGGAGATCATAAAGACCATCTGGTATGAGTGTTATATAAAACCATATGTGTAACTAGAAGCTGTTCTCGGCACTACAGCAGCTATTTGAATTTCTGTCTGAAACACTGAAAGACTGCAGGCCTATGTGGTGCATTCAAAGGCAGAGGAGTGTGGCATGTGTATGTTGTTTTAAATCAAATTAATGCTAAAATGAAGTCATGGCACTCACTTTATACAATATATGTAAGATATATATGATATGTAATACAATATAATATTCTACAAAGTTCTATATATTATAGGGACTTATACATTTAGTTATACACATTTGACCTTTCTGTGTTACTTTATACGTGCGTGGTAATGTTACGGTTTTTAAAGGACCATCTGGGTTTGAATATTAAAACAGTAGAAGATACATATTAGTGTCATCAGATCTTTGATGCCGGACATTTTGAATCTTGATACGTTTTGTTTTCACTAAAACTAGTGAACTGTGGTCTCTGCTACCCAGGAGCCATATTACAACCTGCAATCGTAAACATCCAAGTATTTTTTAATTTTTTCTGGTCTTCTTTGTTTGTGTTAGAGATTGTAAAATCGGTGCATCTCTGCTCCACCCTCCTCTGCAACAATAAGATCAGAAGGTGGTCATCCTGAGACAAAGAACTAAGGAGCAGTTAACTCTCCGACCCTCAAATTTCACAGGAGACAAGAGACATCCAGGCGTTAACCACTCAGAGCACCATCAATAAGCCCTGTGCTTAAAATGCTGTTCTCACTTCCTTTCATCTATACTAACCACTGAGGAAACATGTTGGAGAGATGTAAAGATCCCACAAGCAATTAATTCAATTTCAATTCAATTCAGTTTTATTTATATAGCGCCATATCATAACAAAGTTATCTCAGGGCACTTTTTTGAATAGAGCAGGTCTAGACCGACTCTTTATAGCGACTTTTTAAGCGTCCGTCAAAAGCATTTTCATTCACGAGGCATTCTGCATGTTGTGAGCAAACAGTGCCAGCCTCTCATTTTGTAAAATCCCCTTTTTTTCCACCCACAAGTGTCACTTGTGTTAATGGGAGGTCTGCAGTCTGAGGCACTGGTCGTCATGGTGGCAGACCCCTGCCCCCTTTGAATAAACAAGCCAACAATGTTTATGAATGATTGTGTTGGTAGCAGCTGGCAGGTTGGCTGATAGAGCCTGAATAGGGAGGAAATTACTCATGCAGGTGATTGGAAAATTCTGAAATTTGTTCTTGTGTGATGTCATGATGTGGAAATTTATAATGACAATAACTGTGAGAGACAAAGATTTAAGTCCCTGAGTGCTTCAGGGCTTCGATGTTTGGTGTTTGCTTTTGATGGTGGCTAGCTGGTTCACTAGCCTGTGTTGGCTGGCTCAGGTGTTGCATCTGCAAAACAAACAGGTCATTGTGGTCTCCACAACTGTGGTTTCACTGCCACCACATCTGCTCAGAGTGCTCTGCTGTGTTTTTGGAGTTTTTATTTTATTTTATCCAGACTAACCTGCAGTGTTTGTCCAAGGGCACTTCAATATGGTATTTTGGTTGCTGATGGCATTTATTTAAGCTGTTAGATGGCTTGAATTTGTTATTTTTTAGATACAGTGTCTCATCTTCATTACTGTGCTGCCTGCAGCTTTTTACGCCTTTGTGTATTGCTGAATTATAGTAACCATGACTTTCTCTCTGTCAGGTCAGTGATGGTCAGTGCTAGTTAGAGCCTGCAGCCGAGGATGTCTGCTACAGATTCGGACAACTCCATTGACTGGCTGGCTAGTGACAATGAGGACAATGAGAGCGAACAGGAGTCCGACTGTACCAGAAAGCACAGCCAGACAGAGGCTCCTCCATCCCCCAGCACTCAGCCACACCTGGGCCCGTCTGACAGCAGCTGCCGCCGGAGCAGCGAGGTGAAGGAGGGCGTCGGTAACTGGAGCGAGGTCAGGGAGTCCTCCAGTCGGGGATCTCCCCCCGGCTGCACAGAGACATGGGACAGCGCCATTGGACTGTGTAGAACACAACAAGGAGAAAAAACGAATGGCAAAAACACTCAGCAAGCACTGAAGAGACCTCACAGCTCAACGGAGGAGGGGCACAAGGAATGGCAGCTCATTTCCAATGTGTCAGAGAAAAATCGAATCTTCAGCAGCAAGGTGAGCACCTCTGTGACTTATGTCTGTTACACTCAGGAGGTGGTTGACAGTGTCAGCAAAACTAGAGCGTGCCTTATCACCTAGATTGGCACCCCTGATGGTTTTACAGAGTGCCCAATGCATGACTTTTTCCAGTAAAGATGACACTCCCCTATAACTCTATAAGCAGAATTAGTCATGCTTTTCCGAAGAACTAGAGTCACTCTATCATAAGTCAAAGTCACTCAACAGAACAGTAGGGGGAGTTAATGGTTATCTAAATCATGATGAGCAACTTTTATAGTAAAATGAACAGCAGTTTGTGGAAGCCAGTGTGATATCAGCTTTTTGAACACGTTTTGACAGAGATTTTGCCTACAAACAAGTCTATTTTCATTTTCAGTGCATGGAGCTACAATGCTACATTCATCCGCTGTCATCTATCTTGAATGGCCTTCGTTCAGGGAGATACAGAGAACGTAAGTCGATCATTTAATATCTTTTCTGTTTGTGTCTCTGGAAAAATCTCAGTAGATTCATGCTGTGTAACACAACCGTTTCTTAGCTGAGTCTTCATCTCTGTCTCTCTCTGCTCCTGACTTTCTTGTGTCTCAGAGAAAAACAATAGACTGGATAGACAGCGTGCCACTCTTTATGGAATATGTGTCCCTGAGATTTCAGAACAAGATGTCTGAAACATGTATTGTTGTAGGACTATCAAGTAACCACAAGTATTTCCTGTGTGTGTGTGTGTCTGTCTTTTAAAATGGAGCTCATTTGGGTTAAAAGTTCAAACATCACCGTATTAAACACATTTAAATGTTATTTTTTTTACCAGTTGAGAAAAAGCAATGTAACACTTCAGACTTCCTTGTAAATTAGCTGCTTGGCAGAGGCGAGTGAGAACATACTGTACTGCGGTCTCCAGTAAAGCAGCTGCTGTTTGTGAGTCGTATGATAGGCATTATAAGGGTCTCTGGAAGCTAGAGCCATGTTCAGACAGGCTCTGAAAACTGCTTGATTTGGGATCTTTTTCGAACCCAAACCTTGTGTGACCCAACACTTCCCGGCCACAGAGGCAAGGAGTCTGTTCCCTCACACACCCACACACACACATTTCATACAACCCATATGCTCCACAGACTCAGCCCTGCTGTCAACACAGTTCCTGTGGCTCATGGTACAACTTTCATCTTTTCCAGGACTCAGCAGTTTCCAGGAGAGTGTGGCCATGGACAGGATTCAGAGGATCATGGGTGTCCTGCAGAACCCCTGCATGGGGTAAGTGTCCTCAGCGTGGCCCACATACTGTTATACATGAAACAATGATCTCTTTCATTTCATAATATTCAGTACATCTCCTGTGTCAGTTTGGAAGCTACAAAAACATTTTGAGACACACGTGTGCTTTGTCCAGCCTGTGTGTTCCGTCTCTGTAAATATTTATTGGAATAGAAAACCTCTGTTGCTTCAGAGCAACATCATGCACTTACAAAACATGAAATGGTGTTTGCTGTCTGTGGGTCAAAGTGGTCTCCAGCATGTCTGTGACACATGGCTCACAGCAGGTTGTCTTGCGAGGAGCTGCTACCCCCACACATTCAGGATAAATTTACTGCAGAGATGGGGGGCTCTCACTATAGCTGGGCATCTTGTTAAAAATGTATCAGGCTCCACTGTGGGAGCAGCACACTTGTGTCTGCTTGATTAGCTCTCCACTGGCCAGACGGTATAATGAAGTATGGTATCACACCCCTTTTAAAAGGACAAAGTCTTACTTTACTTGACATTTTTACAGACAAAAAAATCTGTTCATGTGTGTAAAGGAAAAAACTTCCATAACTAATTTTTCTAGTTTTTGATTTCAACTTCCTTCAAATTATTCATTTGGACCAGGACTTAATTAAGGCTGCAGCTAATAATATGTTCTTTATTGATTCATCTCATAGAATTTATTCATTTAGTCCATAAAATGTAGTGAAAAGTACCAGAGTCCAATGTGACATCTTCAAATGGCTTGCTTTGTCCGACCAACAGTCAAAAACCTAATTGGACATAAAAGCAGATCACATTTGAGAAGCTGGAGCCAGTGATTATCAATTATCAAAATTACTGTCAAGCAGTTTTCTGTTGATTGAGAAAAAAATATGAGAGAAAAATAATAATTTTAGCTCTAAAATGAACACTCAAATTTTATAGAATAATATTTAGCACGATCATGATCATATCAACACGATATGATTCCACTGAAAGTCTATAAATGAAATGGCGGCTTCATGTACCATTTTCTTCTGAATTTAAAGCAGAACTACTGGTACCTGTATGGGAAGCAAAGCCTGTCTTGTCTGTGCATCAAGGTATACTGATATTAAATAAAGTGCTGCTGAGTTTGGCACAGACTAATTGGAGCCCTCACCCACCAGCTGCTGCCTTCATATGGGAGACAAAGAGTGGGTGTGGCAGCCTCCCTGCAGACAGCCGGGGCAGAGGCTGGAAGGTGGACTAAACCCCTCCCTCCCTCCGTCGCTCCCTGTGCCTGCTCTGTGTTGCCAGCTGGCAGCCCCTGCAGCAACACAATGGTAGATAGGATCAAAGTGACTTTTTTTAGCAGTCACTGTTGTGGATAATCTTTCACATGAATTTAACATGCTCCGAATGGAGTATAGCAGGAAGGTCCTGATCATATGACACAGGCTAATCCCTACCTACCATCTGGTTTTGACGGGTTGGTGTTAATGGGACGCTGCTCTCTGCTGCCCACCTCCAACGAGAACTGCGTCACCACGACTCGTTCATGTTCACAGTGACGCTGTTGGAGACCGTTGTGGCTTTGGTGTTTATATTTAGAGGCGAGCAGAACTGTTACACATCAGGCCACGTGTGAGCTCTAAACATGTGAGAAATGTACTAAAGACAATTTCCCCACACACACACACGGAGAGCAGGCTGTGCTAAGTGAGTGTAAGTGTGTTCACTCGCTGTTCAAGATTGCGTATTTCCTGTGTGAGCTTGAGAGATAAGATTTCACAGAAGAGGTTGGCAAATTTTTTGGTAGGTTTCTCAGATTCATGCATGATGGCTTGAGTAAATATTTCTCTCTCTCCGTTTCTTTCTCTCCATCTCTCCTTCTTTCCCTTTTTCAGAGAGAAATACATTAATATCATTCTCAAAATGGAGGAAATGCTGAAGAGCTGGTTCCCTAATGTAAAACTCCAAGATCAACTCGCTGTCACCCGGACAGAGGAAGCCGTTCCTACCAAGAAACCGAAGGTAAAGTTGTAAAAAAGCAGAACTGTTGTGTAAGAACTCAAGGCCTGCTGCCAAGGACATATAATGACGACGCAATGAAAATATCTATTATTATTTAATCACAGGTCTGGGACAGGGAGGGGAGGATTAAAGGCTATTTTTGCTGGGGTATTACTGTAGTCTCAGGTTCGCTAAGAACAATGATAGAGGAGAAAAGGTAATTCTGGAGGAGTGTCCCTAAAGAGATAAGAAAGGTCAGGAACATTCCTTTGCATTTAATTGGTGAGGATTTATTTCTGTGGCCAATCCTGACACACCCTCCCATAAACAGCAATTTCACGTACCATTTGTTTTTTCAGTCATCTTAAAGAAGCTGTTTTTCACTGCATAACTGGTCATACTATTAATTAAAGCTGCTATAAGGGGTTTTCAGTGATAAAGCTCTGATAAACCCAGTGTACACTACCTGCCCAGCACCAAACAGCAGACTGATTAATTTATCAACTAGCTAGTCAACATAGTGGAACAGTTAGCCTGATGTTTTTCTCAGGAGTTGTGAGAGACCAAAACAGAGCTAGAAGGAGAGTGAGTATTGGATTTAAATTCGCCAGGCGGTCAGAAACACATCTTCCAATAAATGCTAATGTTGCTCTGTCTGCTAAATGCTTAAGTAAGCAACTGTTTGCTAACAAATTAGCCATAATAACATCTTTCATATTATTCTGAAAAATTTGGAAATCCCAGTGTAAATTGGCGTAGTTTGTGTGTTGCTTTCAGCCTATTCATCTTAGTGTTTCCAGGTCAGATACTACCACTGGGGGGCGCCAAAGTAGGAAATATTTAAACCCTTGTCATAGTGGCTTTAAAAGAGTAACAAGTTATATATTTTTTTTATCTTTATCTTTCTTTAATATGCAGGATGACAGCAGATGGAAATTTGCGTTCTATGCAAACTCTGTCTCATTTACAGTTTTTTGTTGATCAACGGGCATTGTCCCTGAATAATAAACTACTAAATAAATTAAATTAAACTGTGTTTCCTTCTTTCCCAACAGCTATCTCCAATGACCACCACTGCAGCCGTGAGCCCCGCCACCATCAGTGATTTCCCAGCCGGCGCCAAAGCTCTGAGAGTCACCGACCTCACTCCTCCTGGAGCCTACTCCGCCAGTAACCTGAAGTGGCTCCACACGTCACCCATCTGCTCCCCCACAGCAGAGCAGGCCCAGGCTGGCCCCAGGCACCTGCTGTCCCCCAGAGACAGAGACCTAACGCAGGACAACGCTGTGTCCTCCAGCACAGACAGCCACACTAAGACAGACTTGGTGCCCAGAGGCCCTCCGCCAGGCAAAATCAACGCACCCTGTCTAGAGAGGCTCCTTAAGTCGACAGAAAGCATCATCACCCGCAAGGGGACGGGGGGTTTGATGGACAGCAGCTGGTCCTAGTCCACACAGAGGACTCCGTGTCCAGCTGTAAGCACCGCACAGCCCAGCCTAAGCCTTGCCCACCCTGCTGGGAGCCAGTCAGCTCGCTTAGCCCATTCCAGCCTTCAGGGGAGACGGGAGCCTTCAAAAGGGACGTCACAGATTTCTCTTTAATGTGGAAGGAGTGTCGACGAACATGTTGTACTCTCTGTATGGGAATGTGCCCTTTCTGACATGACAAGTGTCTGCTTTAGTTCCCTTTTGTTGACTTATCTTTGTTTTTTGTTTGCACTCTTGAATAGCGTGTGTGTGAGTGGGAAGGATAGATTTCACATGCCGAGATCACCAGAGCGAGTGATTTCACAACTGAATTGTTCCCACTGGCTTGTAGATGCAATAATACAGTTTGAGTATCTGTGAAACCGCCATTATGCCTGAAAGGGATAGAATTGCAGGAGTGGTCTGTGCAGGAAGGGAGTATTTCAGATATCCATACATGTCAGTGGTCTACGTATTGTTGTTCTGAAAATGTGGGTGAAATGTGATGTTATCCCCCCCACCCCCCACCCCCCACCCCAACCACCCCCCCTCATGACTCCACTCTTAAGTTTATTGATGTGACTGTTACTCATTTGTATACTTTATAAATAAGTCTTTTGGTACAACTGTTCTACCTCAGTGGGCACCACGTCACAGTTAGTGAGTAGGAATGTGAACGCTACGCTCAAAGTCTGGACACCTCACCAGACCTGCCGTGAGCCAAATGGCCTCTGACAGCGAGGTCTGCAGTACGAATCGTTCTGCTTGTACAAACAGAGGATGCTCTCTCCATGGGGATGCTCTCGTGGCCTGACTGGTGCCATTGTAAAGAATGTCAACTGCAGATTTCTTTTTCTGAGTCTCCCAGTAGAAGGCAAACAGTGCCTGTAACGTCAAGCTGTGCCTGTAAGCCGGTTTGATAAAGAGAGAGGACCGTTCAGAATACCTGCTCCTCTGTGGGATGTACAAATCAGGACTTCTCACTCTCCTGCCATTTTCCTGTATCGAATAAATTATTCTGATTTTGCCAACTACTTTCTGTGGTGGAGTAGAACAAGTCTTTTATTTTGCCACAGAACTGGACAGTATGTTAGACCAGCAGAGAGGGACATGGTATTTCTGTGTGTAGATCTTATAGAAAGGTTGTCGATTTACCCTGAAAAGTGGCCTTTATAGTGTGAAATTTTATACTTTCAAAATAAATGTGGTTATATTTGTTTGATGCAAAATGGCTACAGATTGTTTTAGTGTGATTTTTTTTGTTAACACTGGCTGGTCAAAGTTACTTTAAATGCAGAGAATCAGCAATTATCTGAGTTATTTTCTTCTTTTTTTTGCTCTTAAATTTTCCTAAAAGAAGCTTAATGTTGGATTTGACACATTGAATTTGTCACGATTATATTATATATCTCTTTCTTCTAATGTTCTTCAGCTCTTTCACGTTTATGTTGAGTGAATTAGTCAGTACCACTTTACACAATAAGGCTTTTATTTTAAAGGGTAAGACACGGGTCTTAGGCAATAGTAAGTCTCAACCGAGCTCAATTAAGCATCAAGAACCCCAAAGAAAGGTTCTTATCTGATTTATATCACAGTTAGACCAATTATTGGGTGAGTCAACCGGGAACACTCAAAGGGAGCTCACTTCCTGAGAAATAATAAGATTTATTGTTTGTAAGGCAGGATGTAATTTTCAGTACTTCAGTTCTGCTGTACAGACAAAGTGACATTTGTGCTTTCACAGAAGTGCAGTGAAATGTACCAGGTCAGTATCACTTCACATTTCTCAGAAAACGTCCCTGGCGTGGGAAGGGAAGGTGTTGTTTTTTTCCATATATACGCTGATCTGCTTTCACATGCCCGCAGGCAAGCCTGGCAGCAGAGTTAAAACTATGTGAACTGCCTGTACAACACAGACAATGACAACTCATGGAATGACAACGATAGAGGTAATGACAGAGATATGAGCATCAGTTTAAAAACAGGAATGCCTTTGTGTGTGTGAAATATCAGGCAAATTTGAAAATTCTGCAAATTGGTTCAGAAAACGTAATAAGACGGCTGCTGCAGAAAATGAGAAGATTATGATTGTGCTGTATTACGTTTTAGTGGCAGTTAAATGTACTGCGAGATACAAGCCACAATTTTCTACTCCTACTGCCTGGAGCTGTACTCTGAAGAAGCTATACGCTGGCAATAGACACAGTATCTAGAATTCAAAAACGACTGGTGTCACCAAATCTAAAACTGAATACTGCCATCTATAGGTGAAAAGGTAAACATGAGTCCATCCTTTGTTGCTCTGCAAACAGAATCTCTATAGGTTTATCCTTTACATTACATTACATATTAGCACTGTGGTTAACACAGCATATCATGAAAGCAGTTTTCTTCTTTTCTCTTATTCTCATTTGAAAAAATACACATTCATGAAAACTGCAATATAATGCTGCTTTGGAGTTGCTTTTATTTGTTTGTATTTGTTGTTGGTGAATGTGAACATTTTTGTGAAACCACTATGATCCCCAAGCTGTGGGTTCAGTTTCGGTCAGTTTATGCCAGACCCATTTTATTCTCTTCTGTCAGCCTGTTTCAGTAAGAACATGGTGTATTTACTGAGGGTGAAAACAAAAGTTTGTGGCCAGGAAAGCAATCCGTCAGGAAGTTAAGGAGATTAAAAATCTAAGGTCTAGGGGTTTTTTTTGTTTTGTTTTTTGACTTTCTCTGAATTACACAGTATAGTCACATGTCTCTTTTTCCAGATTAAAAGGGGTGATTGGCAGGAGGTAGAGGGGTCGATTACCCAGACTGCACTGTTTCAGCGTTGCCGCCCCAGATTCCATCTCCCAGGGCAAGGCTAATGGTCTGGACTCACGTGGACAGACGACCTGACAGCATCCATGTCCAAAGACAGCTGGCACAGATCTGCCTCGCACTCGCCCTGAAAAAGGGAAGTTGTTATGAATGTGAGGAAGAGCTGCATCAACAAAAAGGCACCTTTCTCATAGAGCTGTTTAAGAGAGTTGGACCAGATCACATTGTGCAGTTGTAAAGCTGCCAATGGTGAACATGTGATGCGCTGGGAAACTGCATGGAAAACAACAGGGCAAGCAATCTAAATGTAATCAAAAAAGGAGATTAAGAACGTTTACTTTGGTGCATTACAAAAGAAAAATGTGAGGCCATGAAGGGCTACAAGGACATGCTCTAAAAATAATATGTTTTTTGGAGGATTCTTCTCATATTTTGTGTTGTATTTAAAAATACTTTAATTGTGAAAGGTATCCAAATAAGGAATGTTCTGCATTACTGCCGGCTTGTGAACCTAAAGGAGGCAATTCACAAGTGCACAAAAAAATCACCAAGTACCAGAATACCCCAACCGTGATAATGAATTAGATGTTCATTTGCTCAATTATGTGTACTGTGTAAGTGGTACCAGAATTGCCTGTTTTAGACCAATATTACCATGGACAAGAAATCATATTGCTTTCCATTTTAAATGTTCACAGAGGTTATGCGTTTAAAAAATTGATTGATGTCCGAGTTTTTTTGTCCAGGCTATGTGTGGGCAGACTAATCATTACTGGAGGAGCAGAGATGGGAGCCTTTTGTTGGAAGCATTCAAAGGCGAGTGGGAGAGAAAAAAAAAGAGGAGGAGGGAGGAGGACAGGTCCATGGTTCCAGTTGCAAAAAGCCGGAAGGAATAATAAATAGGGCTTCATTCTCTCCTGCTACCCTTTCATTGTAAATTGGCCTTGATTTGAGCTCCAGCTGAGTGTGAAATGACAAGGCGGTGTGATGTGGAATCAGAGCCAAGGTGGCTGTGCTTCACTCTGCTGCAGTTATTTATATGTACTGAAAGCGGCAGATGTGCAGTCACCTCCCAACAGTAAACTACACAATCAGTTAATAAATAAAAAAGAAATACTGTAGAAGTAGCATGAAGCGAGGGGAAAAAAAACTCTCCATGCTATAAAAAGGTCTAATCATATCAGTACAGGTAGCGAATAAAGGGCAGATAATTGCAGCACCACCTCTGCAAACTAAAAAAAATCTTCCTCAAGCTGAAAGATGCGGTTTGTGTTAATGCTCACCATGGCTCTTTAATCCTGCAATTTCAAAAGGCAGTCACGACTACAGTCATCACAAATATTACATGATTATATGCTGTGACCAAAACTGATTTGCTATCAGCAAATTGTAACCTGCTAGCATCTCAGGATTAATTACTCTGTTATTAACTCCCAAGTCTCAAATGTCAGATACTCGAGTGAGCATTAAGGCCTAAACCTTAATGGTCACTCGAGTTTTTGGACATGAAATCAAAGCCAGTTGATTAACTTGGAAAATCAAAGCCATTACGTCTGCTCCTTTGCTGAGGAGTCCATCAAAGCAAAACAAGAAAAACGCTGGTTTTCTTGATAATTTACAGGTTGTTAGAGCAGCGGGAGTCGCGAGGAAGAACAGCGTGTTTCAGTACATTCTGCAACTTCACACGAGACGGTCACACATTTTGATCTGATCCCCGCAAAGCAAGGAATGGACTCATTATGTTATTATGAACTGTACAGCTGATTCATTCATACCCTACAGAGATAATGGCCTCATCTGTCAGAGGACTGCGCACCTTTAATTAAGAGCCCTGTGAACCCAAAATATCCCCTGCTCAATTATTAGAAGAGCAGGTTATATAAATGATGAAACAGCCACTGCAATCCATAGTTATTCAATCGAACATCTGAGCAGTTTGCGTAAACATTGGGGAGCTCTGGTCAGTCATTGTCTCGGCTTTGGTTCATCACAGGAACAAGACAGTTTTCATGGGACAAGATACAAAACAAATGTATTTCTATGGCTTGTCATTTATCATTTATAGTTTAATTCCACAGTACATTGATGCTGACCAATCAGTGCTGTATAAGGGAGGCTGCTGTTTCTTCCTGATATTGCAGTGGGAATATTCTGGTCTCCGAAGCCAAACGACCACCAAGTGCATTGATCGCTGATACAGACGTCAGTGACCTCTGCAATTCAGTATAGTGCAATTGATTTTACCCTCTCCAATAGGTTGTCATCAGCCCTTTTAAGTGGAAGAACAATGTTCAAAGAGCACTGTTGCCATTCTGTGTGGGTTTCACCAGCAGCATTGATTTTGAATATTTCTTCAGATACCAGGTTTTTGATATTTCAAACAGCAAAAAACAAACAAATGGTGAATGGTACATGCACAGGAAAGTGACATGAATGACGTGTGAATGGTTTGAACATGGAGGAGACTATTTCATAGGAGTGACAAACGCTTCACAGAGCAAGTCCAGAGCAGAAATGATGAGGGTCATTAATGAGATAATAAACAGATAATAAACATTTCATCCAAGTGAATTCATGAATGAATCAAAAAAATGTTGACGTAGACTTAAAATGAAAAATAAATGATTAAATTCAGAGCACTTTCACTATCTTCACTATCTCCTCACAATGTGGTCAGACGTCACAGATTTAACATGTTACACAAGCCCCTTTTTTCACAGGTTAATTTGTACACAGTTTTTCGAGTTGTGGACTGCCAGTGCCTCAGAGACCAATTATGTGAGCGAGGCGTCATCAAGCCCTCACACCGAAACCATCCACATATTGCCAGCTAATTACCTGTACTTACACTTGTAGCAGAGGAACAGAACTGATTCTTGTGGGCTTTTGATCTGACGCAAACTAAGCTCTAAAAGAACAAACAGGAAGCATTTTAGCCGAGTGTATTTGGGGATTCTCACATCCCTTTGGGTGTACAGTATATTTACTCCATTATGGACCTGAATGTCTTATACCAGTGGGGATATTTGGATGTATGGACAACAACACCTTCAATAACCGCGTCAAACAATCAGATAGACAATTCTTTCCTGACAAGAATAGGCCTGTAAAAATGTTCTCAATCCAGGATAATCATCATGAACTATGTTTAAAAATGGATCATGCAGTACACCCTTATGCATATTAATTAAGAATAATAACATTGCTTTCAAAATATAGGCCTGAGGCTATAACTGTCTGCCACATAAATCGGTGGCCCATTTAGAAGCTTTGTCAGATTTGCAGTTGCTCTTATAGCTGCAAAACACAACTTTGATGAAAAGGTCAACCAATCAAATGATAGGCTTTGCCTTAAAGGGGTCTGCTAGTCATCCTCGATATCCTAATGAGCAACACTCGTCACCTCCCTTGGGTCTAATCACACAGGTACTATACTGGGGAAGCAGGTTGCTAAGGATGAGATCACTAACAAAGACATGCCACTCAGTGACATATCAAGAACACAGAGCCTAAATATGGCCACTCTTCATTAAGTCTCATTTCCAAGAATAGGGGGCAGACTGTGCTCTTGTAGGTATGAATAATGGAAGCAGCCTCCTGGAGCTCATTTCCAGAGAGTGATCATCATGCTCAAGTATGGCCTAATGATCACACAGATAAAGTGAGAGGCTGGCATTCATGATTAATGCCCTCAGGTCTGTCTCCAGAGTTACACAGCCTCCGCTGTCACTGTTCACCGAGCACACAGCACCAGATGCTCACAGAAAAATAAGATGGACTATGAATCACTGAAGTCAGAAGATGTGCTGTTGACATTTGTCACTGCACACACAGCTATCGGTAATACCAGACATATAATTCTGAATACAATAACTACACAAAACTAATAGTTAATTCATACAATATTCATGTGACATATGATTGATGTCCATTTGGAACAAAATGTACTATTAGAGATCCAAAGTTGCAGATTTAATCTATATTCTAAGGAGAGATTCATACATACAGCTAATATTAATGGTGAACAAGACATGTCTTATATTTATACTGTAAATGCATGTTGAAGGCATGAAATTTATCACTTGATATGCTCATATGAGTCTCATTTTTGTTTCTTTCTTTTGTTTGCATCCTTTGTTAAGGGAATTTGTTCTTATCTTTGTGAGCCATGGTTAATTCACACACAAAAATATAAAACACCCTTGGTCCATGAACATGTTGAATGATCATATGTGTCTTTTGCATACCTTTACTTTGGCATATTTAGCATTATTTTCTGGTAACAAATCATTTCTTTTACGTCTACTGCTGATCTTACTCCAGAGAGAGAACTTTGTTATGCCCACTAGGTGGCACCATTGTGAAAGAAAAACAAATTGTCACTGGAAAGATACTTATCTGAACAAAGTTTAATTCTTCCACAATAAGGTAACTTGCAAGTGCAATGATCTCAATATCTCAACAGGCTGGGAACATACGTATTACAATTCACTTTCAGCAGAGGCCCAAATACTCCAAGCAGTAAAGTTTAAAAAAAAAGTCATAATATGGATTATGAGTGTGTTTGCATCAGGCTGCCATTCAGTGTCAAATAATGAAAAATGATATGATTTTAAGAGTCACCATGGTGCCTCACACTTTAAATTTACCTGCAGGTAACTTACAATAACATTCTTACAGAGGAGAGTCATTGGATTATGCCTGCTTCATGTAAACCACATTATATACAGGAGTTTGGCCTCCTGACACATCACTGAGTCAAGAACTGCTTCAAAGACATCTGTATCTCTTTCGATGAAGGACGTGGTTTTGTGTTACACATATGGAGCACAGATTCCTTATTTGTCTGTGTGAACGGCCCATCCATCAGATCATCCCACCGTAAGTCTGCTGGAATCCCCATGATCCCATAACCCTGTCGCTGGTCGGCCACAGAATTGATCCCAACATACCAGCTGGAACTCTGTTACATGAGATGCTTCAGACGTAACTGTAACGGCTGACTGGAAGGCATGTCATTTCACTCTCTAGCAATGACAAGGCTACAAAGGACTCAGCTCACATATCAGTGAGGCATGGCTGAAATATTTACAGTCACCAGCCTGGAGGTGGACACCCGAGTGCGCTCCAAATGTTTTCTCTTATCTCATGTTATGCCAGTAACAACACATTGTCATTAATTAGAAACATACTGCTTGAGAACTGGAGAGTCACTGTATGTGTATGCTCTAACAAGGACTGTATAAAGTCAACAGTGTGATGTTGTCCATTTCACCCTGACAGCTATATATAGGTTTTTTGCTCTGATCACCGGCAAGTTTAACACTTTTTTACTTCAGTAATACAGGCTGAGGTAAACAAAACATATAAATTCGAAAGGCTTTTAAAATTTTCACCTTATTGTAAGAATAGTATTTAATGAAAGAAGACATTAGAACATGCCAAGTTTAATTATATATATTTCCTAATCTAGTTTAGTACTGTGTATAATGTGTATTACATGCATTCTACTGTCTGTGTGTATTTATTTAAATGTAGAGATGAAATCACAAAAATGCAGTTTTTCATGTAGATTGAAGTTAACTAACCCCACTGAGGGTGAAACTTTGTGCAGTTTTCCCCCCCACATTGTTTCATGTTAAGACTTAAAGGGGCACTCCACCGATTTTACACACAAAGGTCAGTTTACTCATCATGAGGAGTCCTACTCAGCCTGTGAAAACACTTGTTGCTCTGGAGGAGATGTGTCATTTCAACTTATTTTGATGTCTGCATTGAATTACTTATATCCTGTTTTCTTTGTATCTTTGTTGTATATTCCGTTTTGTCAATAAAGTTAAAAAAAGAAACAAGAAAAGAAATGAACCCGATGATGTCAACAGGGTTGTCTCTGCTCGAGCTTGGTGATTTTTTAACAGAAGGTCTGTGTTACAAACTGGGGGCATCGGACATACTATAATATTTTAATTCGGTAACGGGATACTGAAGCACAAACAGGCTTACAGATTTCAGACTGTCCCACTTGTTGATTATGACACCTTCTTACCATCTGTGTGGAACTGGCCTACATTGTGTTACTGCCAAAAATGTATTTAGTTCAGGTCAAATTATCCCCCCAATCTCTTTCAGCCCAACTGGGCCCAAACAACATGGCTGTTGTGAGACCAAATAATTGACCAGTGGCTGGATGAAAAATCAGTAGAAGTGCACTATCACAATTAGTGCTCGTTGATGTTCAGAGAATTAATAATGTACTTATTGTCAAGGGCTTTTATAGCCTCATTTTGGTTTGACTGGCTTGTTTTGGTTTGGGGCATCACATTGTAAAGTCAGTTGTATAGACCTCATTTAGCATTTTAGATGTGCTAAATGATGTCTTTGGAGGTCATCTGGATGCTGATACACTTTTCAAACTGCTAGACCAACATATGGTCATAATCACACCGTTGCACCATTTTATAACATAATGGCCCTAAAAGAAGATGGAAATGGTTTAATAGCGCTGACTTATATCCAAGGATAATGGGATGTTCTAATTCTTACTTGTGATGGAGTCATTGATTTTTGACTTTATAGAAATGCACAAAGAAAAACAATCATGTTCATTAATTTATTACACAAAATTATTTAAATTTACAATACAGAGAAGTGAACAGAAAAAAAACATACCAGTATGTGCATTTAAAACAGTGGATGCTCCTTTTAATGAGCTAAGAAGTAAAACTGAAATTAAGACATTTGGCGGAAATGTATATATATTTACACCATAAATACATCAAGACATAACAGGTTCTAACAATTGCTTTAAAAACATCATTTGTGAAATTTCTTTTATGTTTATATATAAAGTATTTATAAACTATCTTTATGTATGCATAAGATGAAATGTAATTATTGTCCCATTAGACATGAGTAATTATTATATTTTAAATACAGTAAACAGACAGCTCTGTATGGTGTACAGGCTCCAGGTAAGTTATTCTGATGAGGCAAATGAAGAGGTTAACAGTAAACCGTGCTGTATGTTAAGCAGAACATGTAAACATTTCGTTATGAAGATCTGCTACACCCTGCAGTGCTAAACCCTTTAATCTGTCAATGCTTTGGACAATACACCTCTTGTAAATCCCCACATGCAGCCAGCACAATAAAAAGAAAAGAATCTAACTCTCTGTCATGATGTTAAACAGCAGCTGAGGGACTTTTAAGACTGCAGTTATTAGAGGAAGCTGCCTACATTCTTGTGTGGGTGTTGTGTGTATCTCAGTTCCTGTCAAGAATAATCCAGTTATATCTTCTTCTGTCAAATGTTCAAGCAAAATTTAAAAAAACCCATTATGATAAGGTACTGGTCTAATTTTGACACTATAATCTGAGGTACAACGGGAAATATACTGAAATCTCAGATCACAAATCACAATAATTTGTAAATGGGATACAAAATAAATGATGAACCTTTATTTCAGTGTAGCTCGAATTTAGAAATCCCAGAACTCTATCTAACATACAGCAGATGATCTGCTGGTTTTGTGGGTCACCAAGACAAAGTTACCTTGACCAATGCTGCATTTACAGCAGTCACTCAAACAGATACTGTAGCTGATCCTTTGTGACAAGTAACAGCTGCAAAGTGTGCGTCAAAAAGGTGCTAAATCACTGTTTTGCAACCGGAACATCGTTGACCGACACTTGATAACGTTGGTTGTTGCTCTCAGGAAGTGCTGCTTCTCTTTCTGGTCCTCGGTCTCCTCTTTAGGATTTCGTCTTCTTGGTCACTTTCACAATCCCTCTGAAACATTCAAAATGTTTGAGTTAAGAAACAGCTGTGAAATTGTTTGTGTGGTGGCAGGTGATGACAGTTCTAGGTGCCCACAAAATATAAGGATTATTTTATTGTTTTTTTTCTAAGCAGGGTCCAGAATTATTAGTTGCACCCCAAAATACCAGCTTAAACATGTAATGTGAAGAGTCCAATGCAAATGCATAATTACTGCAAACCAATATTGCAGAACACAACATCTGCTGCACCTATCACAGTTAAACATAGAAGGACATTTTGGGAAATGCACTCATTCACTTTCTTGCTGATAGTTAGCTGAGAAGATACCACTCTTATATTTGTACAGTATGGTAAATATGAAGTTACAGCCAGCAGCCAGTTAGCTTAGCTTAGCATTAAAGGAAAAAGAGGGAAACAGCTAGCCTGGCTGTTTGAAGGTAAAAAAAAGAAAAATCCACCTACCAGCACCTCCAAAACTCACAAACTGACACCTTATTTCTTGTTTGTTTAATTCATACAAAAACCTAGGTGTAAAAATGAAAATATGCAGTTTTACGAGGGGTCATGCGCTGGACTATTTCTTGGCCGGGAGGAGTGATTTCCTGAAGTCTCTCTTGGTTGCCAGGCAACCTCATGGCGACAACAAGACTCCAGGAAGTCACTGCCCCTGGAAATCATCTGGCACATAATCCCTCGTAAAACCACAACATTTTTACACCTCGGTTTTCGTACGGATTAAACGAAGGAGATATAACGTGTTAATTAGTGAGCTTTAGAGGTGCTGGTGGGCAGATTTTGTTATTCCTTTAGACAGAGCCAGGCTAGCTGTTTCACCCTGTTTCCAGTCTTTATGCTATGCTAAGCTAAGGTAACTGGCAGCTGACTGTATCTTCATATTTACCGTACAGGCATCTTCTTAACCAACTCTAAATTTCCAAAATGTCAGACTGTTGCTTTAAGTCCAGACTGAGCCATTGCTGTTAGCTTTACAACAGCGAGTTCTTACCCCGTCCTGCTCAGGCAGCTTGTGGCCCTTCTTCATGATCCGCGTTAGGTGGTTGCACAGAGCCACAATTCTGAATGACATCTGATGAACAGATAAAAACAAAGAGAATTAATCCTGAAATCGATCAAGAACAACATTTTTTTTTTATAGAACCCTGATTGCTGTAAGGAAATCATCTTACTGTACTTTACCTTCCACCTGCGTCTGGCGTACTGTCTCCTAAAGTTCTCCAAGTTGACCACTGACAGCCTCTTCACCATGGCCTGTCTGGGATTCAGAGGCTGCAGAGACACAATGAAGGATGAAATAACAGAGGAAGCATCTTTCATGCTAATGTCGAATGTTCAAGCAAGTACTGGTCTAATTTTGACACTATAATCTGAGGTACAACAGGCAATATACTGAAATCTCAGTTCACAAATCACAAGAATTTGTAAATGGGATGCATAATAAATGATGAACCTTTATTTCAGTGTTTAGACAACAGTGAAAAATGTCAGTTTGCACATCAAATGCATGAGGAGTGTATCTGATGAGATGCTAAAACCACTGATAAGGAGGTGACACATCTTTAAACACGATCTTATCATAGATGTTGTTTTTCCTGTCGGCTCATAGAACATCTCCAAGAAAGCAATAAAAAAAAGTTTCTTTTTAAATAAATAAATAAATTCAACCTTTAGTAAAAGTGCATTTTTAAATCTATGAAAAATAATCTGAAACAAAAAAGTAAATACAAATGGATAACCATTGTTAAAAAAACAAAAAAACAAACATCAATATACAGTTTTAAAAAATAGAATGGAATGAATAAATAAATCAATCAAAAAATGTGAACTTCTTATACATTCCATTAAAATGAATTGATCCTGCGTCATATTCTGGCCATAACACAGTAAAAACATTCATAATCAATATTTATCTTCATTATCATTACTTGTCAAAGTAATAAAAAGCTACCAAACCCACTTAATCAAACAAGAGCTGTGCATAAATATATCTCGTTTAATCATCTGTTAATATCACTTCAATTTTAGAATAATTCCCACTATTGTGCCAATAATTATGCTACTTAAAGGTATAGTTTGACATTTTGGTAAATATGCTTATTTGCTTTCTTGCCCAGAGTTAGATGAGAAGATTGACACCACTCTCATATCTTTCTGTTAAATATGATAGTTAATATCATCTAACTCTCGGAAAGAATGCGAATAAGCGCATTACCCCAATTCCTATTCTTACTATTACTTTAATTGAAAAGTGTCGTACACCAGAGTTCACACGAAACAATAAAAACTGAAATAAAGAAAGGGTAAAGAATACACAGCTATACATTCAACAGCAGCACAAAAGTTCAAAAAATCAAAGTGTTGAATTCAAACAGGCTCATTTTCAAAAACATGTTAAGCTTTTTAAGGTCAGTAGAAGTGTGTCTTCATTTGTGTATGTTAGCCAGACTCTGTGAGTGGCTGTTTGGCCTCGGGGCACAGTTCCCTCCTGCAGGACTGATGCAGCAGCTCCGTCAGCGCCTGCTTCACGTCCGTATTCAGGCTGCTGCCGTTGGCTCCTTCCGGATGCAGAGAGCTCATCACCTCCTGCAGCCACTGCAGCTCAGAGTTTAGCTCCTGCCTCAGAGCGTCCAGCTGACTCTGCCTCTGGCTGTACTTCCCACTGATGCTCTCCAGACTGGCATCTATAGCTTTCACGTCCTCCTGCAGCAGCCTCCTCGTGGCCTCCACTTTACGGAACTCGTAGCGGACCTGGGACAGCTGCTTCCTCGCAGTCTCGCTCTCCTCCTTGTACCAGGCCTCCTTGTCGTTGTAGATGGAGAGCAGTGCTTCTATATCACCCTGCAGAGCGTGGTGGGCTCCTGCCACCTCTGACAGCCCCGTCTCCATCAGACTGACGTCCTCCACCACATGGGCAAAACGCTCAAAGTTGGCATATGTGTTGTTCTGGGGCACGCTGGAGTGAGACTGGATGGTGTACTCCTTTAGACGTTTCGTCTTCAGCTGCTCCGCTTTCTTCTCAGTATCAAGGGCAGCGCTCTCCTCTTCCATGTGGTCACAGGACTTCAGACAGAAGGATGGAGGGGGGACACTGAGTGAGAGGCTGTCTCATTGTTGCATCTTGAAAACACACATGGCGGTGAATATTCCAGCAGACGTTGCTCTGTAGGATTAGTGTGTGAACCTACAGCAAAAGCCATGGCAGGTAAGAGCACCAAAAACACACAACGGACATTCCTGTTGAGTGTGTTATGTTTCCTGGCTTCATGCTTGTATCCAAACAGGACGAAGACTCCACAGCAAAACACAATTCACATGCATCTCAATAGCTAATGTTGGAGTAGACATCTTCAACATTACAGGTTGTTAAATCTCCATGCCATCAAAAACGCAATTAGTGAGATCTTGCTTCAGTTTGATCACTTGAATTTCTAGACAAAACAACTATTTCAGACTGCAAAAGACAGCTGTACAACATATGTGGAACTAAGTGTGTTGAGAGGTGAAGGGTGAGAAAAATGTCCCCAGAGGGCGGGTGTGGTGCAGTGAGGGAAACAATATACAGTAACTGTGATAAAGTATGTTTCCAACAAGCTAAAACATATATATAAAAAGTTAGTGGGTGTGAATTTTTTGAGCGTGAAGTCAAACATTTTTGGCACATGGTAAAGATGGATTTTCCTCTCTAATAAGAAACAAACCTGTTATCCGTACGTTACCTTTGACATTAACCGTTAAATGTTGTTTCACATGTAGCAGGAGGTGAGGTGCTGACAGTAGTTATGGAGAATACAAAAACATGCTATAATACACATAAATCAAGTGCATACCTTAATCCAAGGATGGTTGAGGGCGTCTTGTATGGTCATGCGTTTTCTAAAATGATGAGAGAAAGAAAACGCAGCTGAGCAAATACACCCGAACAGCTCCATCACACACATACAGAGCATGGTGAGCAGTCATGCTTTAGGATGTGAATCTCTCAGGAATACATTCAGACCAGGATAAACTTTCACAGGAATATTCGGTTTCCTGGAGATGCATTTAAATGGAAACACATGTTAAGCAACAAGAACAAGATCACATGGTACAAAGAAAGACAAGTGTTACACAGTGCTTAGTTTCTGTTATAAATATTGTTTACTTAGCTTATTTTATTTAGTGTGTTACATTGTGTACCAAAAACAAATGTGCCTAAATCCTTGCTCTAGATTTCTGTGGACTGGCTGGCCATTCTTTCTTATTTGGATCAGGTCTGCATATTTAATGCGCTTAGGCTTTATTGCAGCGAAACCTCTAATGCTGGGCTTTGTATTGGAATTGTCAGACTTGACCTTTGGCCTTCAGCTGTTTGTCAGCTCTTTTACCTCGTGTCCTTCTCCAGGAGCTGTCTGATGAAGCTCTTGGCCAGCTCGCTTGTATTGCTGAAGAGCTCTTCATCGAAATCGTAGCTCACCGCCGAGATGTTTCCCAGCGTTTCCTGCTTCGTGTCGCCGAGGAAAGGTGACGCGCCGCTCAAACTGAAACAGCAGCACACTCACTTAGACCGCCCCTCAATAATCTCTTTAGGTACATTAAGATTCACACTCATAATCACAGACCATCCCAACTTACAGTATATATGTGATGACTCCAATGCTCCTGTGAAAAACAGCACAAGGTTAATCCAAGGTTATGCACTGCAGCATGTTGTATGGAAGGCAGCAGAGTCAGAGGTAATTTAAGGCTCTTACCACATGTCTGCCTCCAATCCCAGTGGCTCATAGTTGACTATCTCTGGAGCTGAAAATAGACAGTACACACAGTCTCCTGCATCATAAACAGGCCAAACACCAAGCCTCCTCTTAAAATGTCCTACACTGCAACGATATCTCATAGAAAAACACTTACCAACAAATTCAGGGGTTCCAAAAATGTTTTTGAAATCCGCCCCAGCTTCTATTTTGTGTGCCAGTCCAAAGTCTATGAGTTTGATGCGGGGTAGAGCAACATTCCTGTCCAGCAGCATTATATTTTCAGGCTAAAGTGCAAAAAGAACAAAAACAGAGAGGCACTTTTGTCAGCAGTTTTCTACTAATACCAAGATTGGGCAAAACATAAACAAAACTGAGTGAAACGAGTTACCTGGTTAAAGCCGCCTTTTGTGCAAGCATTAAAGAAAAACATTGCAATGGTTACAGTCATACTTGTCAGTGTGAAATATTAAAGGAATGCATCTCAGGAAATTTTGCTCATTCGCTTTCTTGCCGAGAGTTAGATGAGAAGATTGATACCACTCTCATGTCTGTACGCTAAATATGAAGCTTCTGCTAGCAGGCAGATAATTTACTGTAGCTTAGCACAAAGGCTGGAAACAGTAGGAAACATCTAGCCTGGCTCTAATTAACACGTTGTGTCTCTTTTATTCAATCCTAACAAAAGCCATAGTGTAAAAAAGACAAATTACTATTTTATGGGCGTTTTGTGCCAGACTACTTCTTGGTCGGGACCAGCTGCTAGGCAATCAGCAGAGACTACACGAAGTTACTGGCCCCAACCAAGAAATAACTGAGAAATAGTTCAGCACGTAACCCCTTGTAAAACAGCGACTTGTTGTATTTTCACTTTGGTTTTTGTACGGATTAAACAAACGAGACACACCGTGGTAATTCACAAGCTTTAGAGGTGCTTGTAGGTGGATTTTGTCACTTTCGGACAGAGCCATGCTAGCTGTTTCCAGTCTTTGTGCTAAGCTACAGTAAGTTAGCCAGCTGCTAGCAGGAGCTTCACATTTAGGAGGCATTAATCTTCTCATCTAACTCACAGCAAGAAAGCAGATAAGCAAATTTCCTAGAATGCCAAACTTTTCCCTTAAAGTTAATAAGCATAATTTTTGCAGACTTACAGAAGTTCAGAGTTTACTGTGTTGCTCTGGATTCTTATGAATCAAAGGTCACAAGCTCTGTAACATCCAGTCAGCACAGACAGGCAGTCACATTTTCCTCGACTGACTATTCACAGATTTCCGATTTCACAGAAAATGTTAAGCTCTAATGAGTGCACAGATCTGTCATTGTGAACTGAAGGCCTCTGAGTGTTCTTTTCCCTTAATTGCCAAAATGAAAAGCATCAAGAGTGCAGCTGCAGAAAAACAGGACAGTGACTATCAGCGCGCAGCGTGGGAGATACTGCTCTCTGAAAGTGAAGAGATAACCCTGTGGTGTCTGCATCTGAGAGTCTGGATCTCAGCCACAGAAAACAGGAAGGATGTGCGATTCAGAATAGCGAAACTCTACCAACACTTACAGTAGACACCTGCTATATATATTTGACGTTAAGTCCTGCTCGACCTGCATGCACGCACGGTTCAGTGGCTGTGGAGGTTAAGAATTTCATCGCGAGACAAATACAGATTTACATACGATGCACAGATGGAGCATGTTGTACCTTACCTTCAGATCAAAATGTGTGATCCCCTTGGAGTGGAGGTACTGGACTCCATCTAGGATCTGTTTGATAAACTGAGTGGCCTCCTCTTCACTGAGAGACTCCTTCTGGGCCAAGAAATCGAACAGCTCTCCTCCAGACACCCTGTAACACACACACACACACACTTAGAGACTCATCCTGTGGGCTCAGATAATCTGGGCTCTCTTGAACGTTATCTGAAGTGAGTTCTCAGGATTTGGATGCATTGGTTCAGGATGCCTTAGATATGTTTGTTTGTGGTAACACTTTGGGTCTGCTTTGAGTTAGTCTGCCTCACTTAGTTCTCAACCTTTTCATAATAATATTCTTGAAAAGCTGCTGAAAAGCAGTATAAAGCGTCCTTTGACCAGCTCATAAACATGACGTTCTTTTACATTCATGCAAAGAAAACATAATAGACTGAATGGCGCACACTTTGATTGGACTGAGCTTTTTATTTAGTCCTAATTGTGCCCTCCATGTTCCCAGGCCCTCGCTGGACTCAGACAGGGCCCTCTTAGGAGGCCCCTTTTCAACACAAGCCTTATTGACTCTGTGAGAGATGTTCGGGTTCTTTCTGGCACACGTGATCCTGGCAAAAGGTTTTCAGCAAACACAGGTTCAACAAACAATCTATGTACACAGGAATAAACTCACACATCAGAACATGGAAACAACTTTACCAGCACTGATCTGAAACATTGAAAGGACTGCACTGACATTATGGCTTTTTATTCAAACAAAATACCATGAAGATAGATAGAGAGAGATGTTTCGATGTTTTAAGGTTTAACACTGGTGTAATCTGGCAAGCATGAACAAACTCTATTCTTTTAACAGTGCGGATATTGTGATGTATTGTTAAATTAAAGTGACTCACAGTTCGAGGACGAGCACCACGTCTGTGCGGTTCTCGTACACGTCATGTAGCGCTACAATGTTGGAGTGCTGGAGCTGCTGCAGGATGTTCACTTCCCTCTCGATCTCCTCTCTTTTTACACCACGTCTGCTGGCCCGACTCTGGCGCTTCTTGATGAACTTGGCTGCATACTCAGTGCCTGTACTCTTCTCTTTACAGCGTTTGACAATTGCAAACTGCCCACTGCAGACACAAAAGAAGAAGAAAAGATGCTGACATTACTTAATCTTAATTACTTAATTAATGTCTTTTTAATGTGACAAATGATCAAAAATTTCCATCTTATCATAATGACAGATTTTATCATTATTTCTGTTAAGTTTTTTTGTCTCTCTCATGTGTTGAGTGTACTATAGGTATCATTTTTCAAGACAGAGAACAATTTTCAATGAAATTCTTAACAATTAACAACAGGATATAGCTGTATAGTGAAGACAGGCGTTAGGGAGGAAGTCGAGTGTTAAAACCAGCTGCATATTTAGGTATAGTTCATCACTTCCTCTTTCCCAGCCAGATAGAGAACAATCAGACAGACCGGCAGTGTGGACAGAGCTGCTGTCCTCCCACTCCAGCAACCTTCCTGCCAAATTTCTAGCCATCCTCAAGAGATCAGTCCACTGAAAAAAATCCCAAAAATTCAGAGTATTTCACAACAGAGGTGTGGGCTTAGAGACCATCTCTCAGTGGATTATTGTTTCACTTTTCACTGCGCTCTTGTATTGCATGCTAGAGTCAGTGGACATGTGGTTATGGCATCTAGTTAATGAGTTTAAATCCTGAGCAATACTAACCCAATATAGGCATTTCAACTAAAAAGACAGGTAAAATGTTTCCTTTATTGTCACTCTCCCCTAACATAACTACAGAGTCATTTCAGTCATAACTGACCCACTGACAGACTGAATGAGAAGTGTGAAAACATTCTCCAGCACTGTCGCCCAGTTAAATATATGTGGTGAGTCTCCATGGCTTTATTATCAGACCAGCACTTGTAATCTCAGACATGACTAAGCCTGCTACCACTCCTGCTGATTTACGCGCTTCCTGCTGCTGTGGGCTGACCTGCCCACTCTGTACATTCAGAATCTGAAAACAAGCCTCTCAGTCACTGATCCCTCTGTGAGTGTGGTGGCAGAGCTGGCAAAGAGTGTCTGAGTGGGGAAGATGAACGTTATCTTTGACAAGACAGAAGAGGAAGACAGAAGTATGCATAAAAAATAGAGACTAGAATGACTGGATAAAACATATTAATGCCTGCGGAACCAAGAACTGACAAAATGTTTCAATGCAACACAGACACGTTGTATTTTTAGACATTGTGGATGAACACACACACACACACACACACACACACACACACACACACACACACACACACACACACACAGAGAGGAAACAGATAATAAGTGGCAGGCATTTCATATGTTTTGGACATAACTGTTCACACAGAGATTCCAGGGTGGCTGTGAGAAGCTGTCCAGCCTGTATCCACTATCATCATGGTGTCTAGTGGGCTAAGAATAGCCCGGCCCACGGGCTCAATCTCCACCTACCACCTCTCTGCTGCTCCAGGGGAGAAGAAAAAAGCCTGCTGAGCTGGAGGAGTGGAAAGAGAAGAAGAGTGGAGAGGAGGAACTGCTGGATAAAAGCTGTCCAAAAACATATGGACACACACTGTGCTCCTGCCAAACTCACTTCACACAGCAGTTTCACACTTGTACTGTCAAAGAGCGCTCACCCAGAGATAGCTCATCACTGCTCCAGCTCATCACAAAACAAATAAATTGATTAAATACTAAAGTCATCATCTTTGTGGTTTAAAGCAACCCTACTGACACTTTAACATTTCTTTAACCGCATTACAGTGGGACAGTTTGCTCTTTATGAGGCACACCCTGTCCCGTGTTTACACAGTTCTACAATCACATCTGAGAGCAGCTCCACTGAAGACATTTAGACTGTTTTTTAAAACTTACTTAATAACTTACTTAATAAAACAACAGTTACTGAGGTGTACTTTCACCACGCAAGCCCAGATCTTAAATGACTATTACACTGGAGGGACAAAATGTTTGGCATATCTTCCAATATTATGCTGTCAAGTACAGAAACACTGCAAACTATGGCCTCAGATATTTAAATCAGCATTTCTTTGACACACTCTGACAAGAAGAACTAGATTATAAGCTTCACAAACATACACTTAGCTGCAGGGCACCTGTATTGGATTGCATTAGATTGTACAGGTGTTTCTGATAAAAAGGAATGTTTTTGAACAACTGATGTTATGCCTCAGAGCAAAGCCCCAGGAAGTTATTATTAAGCTCATTTACTTCGTATAAGGGCAACAAAAACACTAACAAGATCAGATTTCAGGGTATACGTTGTAACAATGGTCTTCAAAGAATCACGCACACTTGACACATAGGAAGAATAAAAACAGGGCGGGTGGGGTGCTGAAGCAGAGCAGCAGCGTGGAATCTCAAATGCTCCCTCTATCTGTTCTATTCACAGGATATTTCCACCCCTGAGACGTCCCTGAAAGGCTGACCCTGTTAGAGATGACTACGATAATGTGTGAACTCAAGAGGAGTGTAAGTCACTCAATGAATGCCACATGCAAAAACAGACATAAAGTACCCTGGGGGGGGACGACTATCACATGGCAGGAGCAGCAACAGTGTCCTTTATTTGCCTGTTAAGCAAGACTGAACAGAATTACCCCTCATGGCGATTGATGTAGCCTAAATTCGAGAAAGTGCACAACACAAAAGTCAGTGCAAGGGCTTTACTTTAGTGTTGTCAGGAAGTGTAGTGTAACGGCAGAGAGAGCAGTGATGCTGGGAGTGGTATTCCACAGCGGGCCAGGCGTGCCGGCTGTCTTAGCTCTAAGCCGGCCAGTGGGGCTGAAAGTACCATCTCCCCACAGAGTTTCCACTTCCAACAGCTGAAGGTCATTATCCACGGCTAAGGTTGGAGGAATGCTCGGACAAGTGGCGCCGTGCCGACCCAATATTTAAACACATTTCTCAACCTAACAACCTCTGGGGCGGCCTGACAAAGACAGCCAGATTCATAATTGACCAAGCCCTGTCCCTTACCACCCCCTACCATCTGTACATCGAATGTGAAGGAGAAAGCAGCTCAACCTTCTAAAATGTGACTCATCATTGCAGAAAATATAATTTCTGTTTCTGTATTATCTTGTGTAACAAATGCTTGAGAACCCGAACACAAGCAATTTGTCATCTGCTATTATTATGGAATAATTCAACATTTATGTCTGTGAAGTGTTCAGGATACTCTAGATTCCCACTTGTTTTGAAGTGGTCCAATGTCAACCTCTGTCAAACGGGAACTCCTGGAATGTAGGCTACAAGAGGTCCCTCCATCAGGCTGCACTAAATAAACACATTTTTCACCCACTCAACAGCAGGAATGTCTGTTCCTCAGAGCTGACTACACTCAATCTTGTCCTGCTCCTTGTACACACATACCTACTGCCCTTGCCATAGATGCATCATGTACAGTCAATCCCCACTTAACTGCGCTTGCGCTCATCAGCAGCACCTGTCTGCCTCGCGACTGTCAGCTCTTTTCACTTCAACACATCCAGTGTGTGTAGGCTGCGGCCTTAAGTGCGCATCGCTGCCCTCCCTGCAGTGCATCCTCTCCAAAGATAGCAAACTTCTGCAAAAACGTTTCTCTAATTAATTTCCTTCTGCACAAATTTGCCTAGACTTCCAGGAATGGCAGTACCCAGAGTCAAATTGGGAAACACTTTGCTTATCAGGCGTGGTGTGATGTGACCTTTACGGTGTTCCTGCATTCAGTTGGAAGCAGACATTTGAGTACATTTAACAGCAAGAGTCTACAGCCACACCAGCAGCTCTGTGAGGCTGTACGTAGGGACAGCTACATGCTAACGTGCTCACGTTGACAATGCTAACTCGCCGATTTTAGCAGGTATAATGTTTGCCATGTTCACCATCTTAGTTTAGTGTGTTAGCAGGCTAACATTTGCTAATTAGCACTAAACACAAAGTACAGTTAAGGCTGATGGGAAAGTTGTTAGTTTTGCAGGTAGGCTACTCGGTAAATCACAAATGTATAATACATATATACATTTAATACACATATAAGGGATAACCAAAATGATTTTAATTCATCCTCTGGAGATCATGAATGTGTGTACAAAATTTAATAGTTGTCGAGACATTTCAGTCTGGACCAAAGTGGTGGACCGACTGAAAGGCCGACATCGCCATCTCTAGAGTCATGATGCTAGAGACGCTAAAAACACTTCAGACCCACGACTTTCTGTACTAACTAATGTGAAACCTGTGAATAATTCATATCCACTATGATGTAAGTGCAGTATTTACAGATTTCAAAATCAGGAGGAAGTTTACAAGCCTTTTATTTTTGTTCAGGCATGCAAAGACAATGGCACTTCCTATCCAACGGTGCATCCTGTGAATTTTTGTCATAGCTTGCCGATGACTAACAAAAATGATGTATAAAAGTTCTAGGGTGTTATGACCAAACATGGACAAGAATGAATCTGTTGTTGACAGGTAGAGTCCACCATCTGCACAGAAGTCCTTCCTTTCTCTGCCTTGCCGTGACGGTCACTTGTGTATCAGCTCACCAGTCTCGTGGGAGGGCCGGAGGCAGTTGTTGTCTCACACTGTAACACTTCCCACTGTATGTCATCATCAGTGTCATCACTCAGATGGTAAGACTGGTACAGTTGTCAGTAAATGCCTCACATCTAAGGCCAAGGGTAGTTTTACAGATAGGTTCACCAAAAACTCTCCGTCAGTAGCGGAAAGAAACATTGAGTACAACCGCTTGGAGGCCCTGTGACATTAAGATCTGTCAATAGGGGGACAGTATGATGAATTGGCTTTCCTTTAGCGAATGGCTCAACAGTTCCATAGAGCACAGAACATCTCAAATGCTTCACACAGTTCAGTTTTTGGCCCCTCTCATCAAATTTCCCCACCCTCTTGAGAGGACGATTGAGTAACAGTTCCATTGTGGCGTATAGTGCAGAGGTCTCAACCCATGAGGCTCTCACAAACTGTGGGCGGAGTGGGCTGCGTCCTCCAAAACTCACTACAAAGCTGTCACAACAAGACAGAAGAACTACAGGCAAAACAATCAAGCTGCTGAATTGGTGATAAAATTCTCAGACACGATCTGTGACTCAAAACGCCTTTCTGGTTTTCAGTTGCAGGCATCTGAGGCTTTTAACCAGAATGGCTTAAAGTTTGATGATAGTGGTGCTGAAGACGTATGAAGATCAGCTCACAGCTGAGTCGTCTTTTCAAGCCACATGTTTTCAGCTCAACCACAACTCAGCAATATTGTCAGTCTTTAAAGAATACATTTCCTTTCATTTACCGGTAATTCTCTTCAGTGAGGTGAAAACGCTTTAGAAAGGACTTTTAACAAACTTTTTATAAATGGGTGTATAAGTTGTAACTAATGGCTTTATTAATGTTAAGAAATCATTCACTAATCCTTCATACATCAGTTAAAAGTCATTAATAAGAACAACTTTTGATTTGCCAGGTTGTGCCCAGTATGACACTTGCTTTGTCTTTTTAGCTCTTTAATTAATCAGGAAGGTACCTACAATGTTGGAAAGTCATCTGCAATTATAGACTGTGATAAGTCATTAATAAGGTTTCCTACAATAATACATAAAGTTTCTAAATGTTAAATCTTAATAAATACATTTAGATCCAGATGTTCTGCAGCTCTTTTTACCAGAAAGTGAGCAATTAAAAAAGTTGTTCTTATTAATGGCTTATAACTGATCTATAAAGCATTAGTACACGATTTATTAACCATTAATAAAGCATTAGCGGCAACTTATAAATGGTGCCTTTTTTGAAAAAGGCACCCGTAAGTGAATTGCCTGCTTATCCTAATAATATTCAGTCTTTTCATTCGCAGGTGCATTTAAATATTTCACGATGAGGCAAATATTTGAGGAATCTTCAATGTAAAATATAATGAAAGTGTGAATGTCGGTCTCAAAACCCTTCCTAGAGGCGTAGAGATGCAGCTGGAGCATACATTTCAACAGCAGGTCTTGGTTCGTCCTGTCAGGGTGTGTCAGAAAAGTAAACGACCAGCAAATACAGGGACACAGGGTATATTTTGACTAGTAGTGAAAGGTTAGAGGTCAGACCCTTTCTTTTCACACCCTCTCTATCTGTTAGCAAGTGGTGCACATGCCCAAGCTGGCCTTCCGTGCAAAATTTACTTGTGGCTTCCTCAATCCATATTGCACCCTGCCAACTTCCTTTAAATTATTTCCCCACGGTGTACCATTTCCTTGATGTCTGCTCTGTATGGGCTTGATTAACACTCCTGCTCAACACTCAACTTCAACACATTGATCCACCACCCAGAGTCAAATCAAATTGTATTCTCTTCCCTGGATTGAACATATCTTGCCCACACACAGCTTTGTTTTCTTACTTTTGAAACTTTATCTCTTGCTGTAAACTTTAACCTCCTTTAACACAACGACACTCCCAATTTCAAGCTTAAACAGGCCAGCTGTTGCATACCTATGTACACACACAAGGACCACTGCGTCAAGAGGCATGCAGGGGAGAGATGAATCACACTCTGACTCACAGAAAATGAGGAGGATCGTTTTCTATGAGCTGCAATTAAACATCTGCTACTGTACACCCTTCAATAAAAAGCTTTGAAAAGTACTCACCTTCCCAGTACTTCTCCAATTTCATAGAAATCATCCACATTCTGTTGCTTGAATACCGCCATTCCAGGTGTCTTCATTGATGTAGTATATCTTCTTGATATGCACCACTAAAGCCTGTCTTCTCCCCTTTCTCCACAAGTCCAGCCCTGCTGATACAAAGAAGAGTTCCTGTTGATTTCCGACTGGAGCGAAGATAATATTTACCACATGTTCCAGCTTGCTGTAAAGCATTCCATCTCAGAGTTGTACCTACTTTCACCTGCCTGTTGAGAAAGCCTGAACACTATAGCTTTACCAGCAAAGGAAATAAAAAGTACACTTAGTCTGTCTTTCACTTGTCTAAATACGGATTATCGGCTTTAAAATTTAATATTGTACAACTCATACAACTGTGCCAAGCTGGGCAGTATAACAGTGTTTAGTTTGTGTGATTAGCCTATAACAGGATTACAAATGAAAATAAATAAAAGAGCATTTTGGGTAATTAGGTCAGGCTATCTGTGAAATTTGTTCCTGTTGTGAAACATTTTGTCTGGTAAAAAAAATAAAAAAGTCTGACATTGGCAGCAACATGTGCTTTGTAACTATTCAAAATATACATTTTTACTGCTATGAATAAGAATTTAAAAATAGAATAGTAATTACTTGTATACTATGAGTGAACTCTTATGTACATGCATAATATGTGAAGAAAAAAAGCTGTTCACAAACTGAAATACCACAAACTTCCTATGAGGCAAGTTTCAGGTCACAGGAGAAGTGGCTCCACAAACTGACTGCAGCCAAACATTATGTCTTACCTTCTGTCAGATGTGCAGAGCTGATAATAAACTTGCATCGGTTCCCACGTCTCCTACAGCTGGTCTGGTCTCCTCGTGGCTGTCTGTTTCTGTTACTTATGGCAGCACCGTCAGGCTTTTGTGTCTGCAGAAGTCCCTCCCCCTGATGGCTCTATTATGAAACTGCAGCATGAGACAGGCAGGCTATCAATAAAGATGACCGACATGTCTGGTGTTTCTTCTCAACAAGCATTTAAGGAAGTGAGATTACTACAACGAGCTGCACACGAGACAGAAGACACTCAGTCAGCCATCGTTTATTGAATTTGTCTTTAAACTGGTGTTACAAAAACATACAGTGGCGTGTACTTAATTCTGTAACATAAAAGCTTTGCACTTTTCATCATTAAGTGATACAAATTAACAATGAACAAGATATCATAGAGATTTACATACAAAAAAAGTTAAGTGCCCAATAATATAAGACTTGTCACTACACTTGTGCAATACATTGTACATTTGGGGAAGCAAAAGAATGAAAGAGAAAAAAGAAAGAACGCAAAGAAAAGATAACATTAAATGTAGCTTATTCAATGTGAAAATATAACTGACAGAAAACATTAAAAATGAGCGCAAACTAGCTGTAGAACTGAATTTGTGTACTGAAAACATTGAAAACTACTGTATGAGCCCTTTGACAAAATGAGTGGACCAAAGAAAACGTTTTATCTTAAACCGATCAAGCTTGAAAATTTTGCTCTCTAGAGAGACCTGCTCTCATGAAGAAAAACTAATTAATATTCTACTTCCACTGGTCTTTTTGCATTCACATTTCCATCATCAAAACAACCACAATTCAGGTAGTCCAACAAAAAAACAAAATGGTTGACAATACTGCGGCAGAGAAAAGATAGTAAATTCTGTAATTAACAGCTCAATGTAAAGGAAATTAAAAGTTATAACAAACTGTAAACAATATATCAGCACAAAAGAATTGAGAAAACTCTGTTGTAGATTCCCATTTAAACATCAGTTTTACACTGTTGATTAACCAAATCTGAATATGGTTTCTTTCTAAGCAAGGTGTGATGTGTGGAATATCGATATATAAACTGGTCTATTAAACAGCAGAAATTGTAAAACAGGTGTAATAGAAAATATGGTCACGATGCTAAAGAGTGAACCGTCTGTACGTACCTGGATGTGGAAGACAGACAGACATTGTTACACATGTCTAGCAACCTCCTGAAATACTTTCCTCATAGATTACAAATCATACTTCCATTTTCGCACAACAATCTTGTTGACAGACTGACTTCACCGCCATTTCATCCAAAGCTGAAATACTGTAAAACGAACTTTAAAATCATGGTGTGTGGAGGGTACCTGTGGACTAGTGTAAACACTGGGCAAACATGTTATACTGCCACACTGAGGACAAAGAATGCAAATACATCAGCATTTTCAGACAGGGCTCAGAGAAGTAACCCCAGCATTATATCCACATGCTGTATATCTTGCAACACAGGTTTTAGTCAGCGGAAACTGAATCCTTTAAATACCCAACAATCCCAACTAATGTTTGAAAAATCAAAACAAAACATTACACTTAAAAGCAGTGCCCTTAGGTATGGGTGTCTCTAAGGCAAATCAAAATATCTTAATATGCAGATTTTAGAATAGTTGTAATAAAATAGTGAGATAATGAGGTTGTTTGAAAGGGATCCACTGAAATGATGTTCTGATGTCAAAGCCTATTTCCAAATTCAGTGGCCTTCTGTTTTCTAGTTTAAGTACAAATGTAGGTGCAAAACAGTCAGACACATCTTTGGGGAATTTTAAGTAATTAAGTGGTACTTAAGTATAAACATAACTCAATAATATTAAGAGTGATAAAAAATCTACCAGATATGAACAGATAAACTGGAATGACCAATATTACTTAAAAAAACAACACTGGCTGACGCCGTTAATATGATGGCTCAATTGGTGTGTCTCTAGTTATTTGATCTGAATCCTGTGATTAAAAAATAAAATACGAGCATAGTCTTCTCCAAAATGTTCCACATGCTGTTTATGCAAGTGCTAATACATGGGAAGATTTGTTTTTGATCGTAGGTTTGGTGTTAAATCTTTAATCTATTAATTTTAAACCACAAACACCCCTAGAGGCTGGAATGATTTGTGCAATGTTGGAATGATCTAGTGATCAGAAGTGCTCCAAGACTAAAACGCTAAGTTTCAGCAGAGTTTGAATTTCAGCATAAGTGATTCAAGTGCATCAAGAGACACAGAAAGATGTGTTGTTGAGTGGCAATGTGGAAAAACAAACAAACAAAAAAACAAAACAACAAAAAAAAAATATATATATATATATATATATGAAGATTTAGGAAAACAATTTTAAGACATTTCTGAAAGGACCTGGGGACAGAGACAGCAAAAGAAAAAAACAGAATCCAGATGAAAACAAGAGTAAAAAAAAAAAATACAATCATTCCTTCAACAGGCATAAAATCGCCAATTATGAAAAGATCACAGCCATGTTTTTAAAAATACTGATTTGGACTGCAAGAGTGTAGCTTGGCATTTAAAGTTGAAGAGCCACGGACAAAGGGTGCTGTTTTGGCAGTCACATAAACATACAAGCAGACAACAAAAACAAATGGCAGGAATACTGATAGAAAGCCCATTCGGCCTGTAATGTTTTGGTCTTTCGGTGCGACTTCACTGAAAATGTATAAAAGGTTGATTGGCCCGCCTCTGATTCGGAGACCAATTCAGACAGTTATTTAGGAAAAATCTTTACAAACTGCAACACATCACTGGTGTGTGGAGATGATCTTTGTCGTCACACTTCAGCCACAGGGCCGCGACACGCGACAAGCTTAAGGTCAGTTATCCTCCTCATCATCGCTGACGAAGCTCCGTCGGTCCTGATTCGTCTCTCTCTCCCTGAGGAAGGTCTGTCTGATTGCCTCCAGCTCGGTCAGCTCAAGACGGACTTTCTCCAGGTGGAAGGAGCGGCGGTTTTGGATTTGCCGCATGGGGAACGGGTTCATGTCCCCAAAAGCGATGTTCATCAGCTTCCTGGAAAAAAAGAAACAAAAAAAAAGACACAGTTCTTTCAGTCTGGAACGGTTTTCTATTGTTCTGCATGCTCCGTGCTGTGCAGATGTACTGAATTTGACATCCTGTTGTCCCTGTTTTAAGTTACTATGTGTATTCCTTACCAGTGCCTTCCAGAGTCATTGATCAGTGAATGAACTGATCCTGACATACTGTTCTGATGTAAGAATGATCATTACTGATCAGCTTTAATGCTTCTTGCAATGTCTACAGATGCAAAACTCATATACTATAGATGACTTGTTTGTTTGTTTACACCAGCCACACAGCAAGGAGATATGATCCGCTATTCCAAGGTTAATTATTGCTCCCTATTACTACACTGTCCTCTCAGAAATGTCATGCTTATACGCATCACTGCAAATACGAAAACCAACTGCAGTTAATGTACCTCGAATCCAGGATTGTGCGTGTGAAGTATCGAAGATATTTGAAGATGGTTGTGGAATCCTGCAATTTCAAAAACTCCTCCTCTTTGTGCTTGAAGAGAGCGAGGGCAAAGCGAAATATGATCTGTGGAGAAAAATGATGAAAGCCGTGAGATCTGCCTCATGACTTTCCCTGTACGTCCGTTTACCATAACACATCTGACACAGAAAGCAACTTTAGAAGACTGAACGCAGTATTTACTACTTTTATTGGAATCTGTGAACACAACAATATTTCCTCTGAACACACAGGACGGTATAGTCCTTACTATCTTGTTGTGAGGCAAAAGCTATTTATTTACTGAGCTGCTGAACAGCTTAATAGGGTCTAAATTATTAAAGTGGCTATAATCAATATTTTCTTGACTAATTGTATGTGAAAGTGCCCGCTGGTAGTGCTGTTGTGTCTACAGCTTGTTTCCACTGCCCCCAAGTGGCCAAAATCAGTTATTGCAGGTTTAATACAGCATTAATTGATTTTAATAAGATTTTTTAATTTTGGTAACTTCTGGGCAGAGCTCCCCTACAAGCTAAAAACCACATAGAGCTGATATATTATCGCTTAAAAGTTGGTTTGGCTAACATGTTAGGAAACAATTGGCTATTTACACATCCAGCAGACACACAGCAACATTAGCATTCATTTGGAGTCATGTTTGTGTCCACCTGGCAAATCTAAGTCCAATACTAACACTCCTTTTGGTTGTGTTTTCGTCTCCTGAGAAAAATATCTAGGTCTTTAGCTTGCCGGGTGTTTGACTTTCTTCAACAGCTAGTCGCTAACTTTGTATGTCTGCCATTTGGTGCTGTGCAGGTAGCATATGGTGACCCTATTTAGAGCTTTTTTTCTGAAAACAGCTGCCCACTGCTGCTGGAAAGAGCAAGATTTCTGGGCTGTAAAACCAAAGAGCTAAAAACTTCTGTAGAGCTGAAGAAGAACTGCCGAGTTGCGTGATAATTTGGGTTCATCATTATGAGTGACCATTTTCCCCTTATACATAAGGATTTGATCCATTGTTAATAAAACACAATAAATAGTGGAGAATTAACTTAACTCCACCCACCTCCTCAGGTTAACAGGGGTCCGGAGAAACACAAACACAAATGCTGGTTAGATAAGGTTGGAGACACAGTGGGTTGATATTTTCAACCCATAAAGTGGCATTCGTGGGTACTTGTCTACAGAAAACTAATCCGACAGAGGACCTACAGAGGGAGGCAAAACAAACTCTGCGACTGCTACATCACTATTTTCAAAAAGTCTCCTTATCTTATTTTTGCGCCTCCCTCAGAACTCTGTGAGCATGTCCAGACATCTGGCTGTGTGAGATTAGAGAATCAGTTTTATCTTCTCCTCTGCCTCTTACCTTTGGACCTTCGTACAGAAAGGCATCCCAGATCTTGAAGAGGATGTCGCTCACCACACTGTCCACAAACACCACCAGGAACCAGTTGAAGGTGATGAGGGAGAAGTCTACCTTGTGCTGCTCAAAGTGGGCATGAAGCCGGGGTAGCTTCTCACTCATCAGGTCCTTGAACACACGCTGGTCAACCTGCACAGACCCAACCAACATATATTTATATTTTTTTATTTATATATATATTTTTTTATTTTTAACACAGATCTTTAGTTTTACAGCAGGAGAAAACATGGGCTCAAATTTCGGCAGAGAGAAAGAAAGCAAACAGTGCTGCCTGATTACTGTGCTGCATTCTTTCTACGATCAGTCATGAGCAGCAGCCTCAGTCACATGAATATGACATCACTGATACCACAAAAACCTGTTAACACTGGTTAACTCTAGAATATACCCTTTGAGCTTGTTTACCTGTGAGCCAAGCAGAGTCTTGGTGTAATAGTCTCTTGGCATGAAGACCTCCACAATGGCTATAAGGCTCCAGAAGGCATCCTCTTGGTCCAGATAGAGCAAGGCAATAGCTGCCAGCCTGAAGAAATGACATGCAATGAAAATTATAGGTTAGAAGGCATAAAAAGGAGAGAGGGAGAAGGAGAAGGAGAGAAACCAGAACCCCTCCTGTACCTGTTTAGTCCCTGGCAGTAGCCGATATCTGGATTCCTCCAGGAGAAAGCCACCAGGACGTTCCTGAGTTTCTGGATGCCGCCTGCACCTGGGGAGGCATAGTGCTTGTTGTTGGGCAAAGTGCGCAGCAAGTCTAGCTCGATCTGCTTCGAGGCCGGGTTGGGCTTCTCCCGGGCCACATTTAGTAAGGTCTCATAATAGTCGGGCGCCAAGTGGTCCCGAAACTTCTTGACGTGGAAGTAGACACACCAGCGCCACACCTGGGACCGGTGCTCATGGGGCACACCGCTGCGAATTAGGGCTTTCAGCTCAGGGGAGCGCACCAGGTCTCTGTTCATGGTGCTGGCCAGATAGTTCTCCCACTTCACCCCGACGGACACCTCCTGATCTGTCATGGATAGGGACTTCAGCTCCAGAGCTCTCACCTTCGCAAACAGCTTCTCCTCCTCTTCCTCCTCCTCAGGGACCGTCTTGAAGCCAAACACGTCGTACTCACTAATATTTAATCAAGGAAGAGTGAAAATGTAGCATCAATCAGTGATATTCAATTAATTCCAAAAGTTATTAGCATTTTTAGGGGTTCCCACATTTGCTCAACCTGCCTTCAGTTCTACATGGCTTAAGATTGCCTGAATTTCTGACAATACATTTTGATGAGCCCCAAAGGGCAGGCCTGAGCTTGCACAGAAGTCAGAGGCAAAAGCAATAGCAACCGAAATACAAATTAGCATAGCTAGTTTTTCCAGTCAAGAAAAATGTAGACCAGCTGTTAATGAAAGTAAAACATGTCTGGTGACTACATTGCATTTGGGTCTATTAAGACTACTGAGGCAAAACCAGTGTCTCTTTCTCTCCTGCAATGGATTTTTCCTTGATTGTTGCAGAATTCTGGTTAAAAATGCTGCATCTACAAAAGAACTGCAGGCCTTTGATACTGACAGGAACTGACACTAACACACAGTGTAGCTGTGAAATTTCTCAGTGACATGAGGTGATATTATCTATATTTAGCCATTTATCTTTGCAAAACTGGTATAAATGTTAAAATGCTTTATAATTGTTTAAAGTTGCTTTTACAACAATATTTGAATAAATGAGCTTAAATGTAAAAAAAATTCTAGAAAGATTTGACAAACTTCTCAATATGAACAAAAATTAAAAACGTGTATACATAAAGGCTTTTTGGCGTAGTCCATACCTGACTGTATTTGGTTTAAAGATGGGGTGCTCTTGCTGGTCAGGGCTCTCTGCCTGCAGTGCATCCTCTAATAATCTGGAAATGACCTCGCGGGCTGGGCTCTGCTCTGAAGACGAACACACTGGGTTTTTCACTTCTTGAAGAAGCACCAGATACTTACTCTCCACCTGACACAACTTGGCCTCCAGGGCCGTGTACTGCAGCAAAGAAAACAGAGAAATGTAAACATTATCATCATAACTGACAACAGTGAGATTATAGTTTGTTATTCATTGTTCCTACTTGGCTTTTTTAGGTTTAGGGGGCACCAGCTCAGGTCAATACTGGACTTCCCCTAAAAGCTACTCAGACTTCCTGTTTCTGTTAACAGAGTAATGCACCATTAACCGACAAACACATGATAGTACCTTTGCTTCTAAAGCCTTTTCTCTACTCTCTGCATTTCTGCGTAATACTGTCAGCTCCAGGATCTCTTTGTTCAGGAACTTGTTCTGGGATTTGTAGCCTTGAAGACTGTCCTGAAATTATAGAAACATGTTTTCAGTTAATCAGAGTACAAATTCAATCAGAAAAAGTGCTTCCAGTTTTCATAATCTGCAGCTTTATCATCTCTATCAACTAGATATCTGGTTTAAGTGTTTCCTTCTGTACCTTGAGGATGTCCAGCTCCTGCTGATCTTTGTTGGGGGTTGGTGAACCAGTGTCATTTGGACTGCCGCACTGCTCGGAGCTCTGCTGTGACAGCTTGATGATGACTTCATCCTTGGCCTGGATGGTCTCCATCAGCATCCCCAGCTGGTCGTTTATCTCCCCCACCTTTATTTTCAGGCCCTTCAGCTCTTGTTGCAGACTCTCCTTCTCCAAGGCAAGACGCTCCATGTGGCCACACAGGGACTGGATCTGTCCATCTCTTTCCTGAAGCAGGGCCTCCAGCTGGGCGACCTCCCCCTGGGTTACTGCTGAACCTTGAGTCTGGTCTGAAGCTGTAGATGAATCTGGAGCCGCGTCTGGACGGCGCACTGGCTGCCTATCGCACTGGGAGGTTCTCAGAGTCTGCTGCAGAAGTCTCACCAGCTCCTGGTTGAGTAAAGAAGACTTTCTCGTCAACACATCATCTTGCAGGGTCAGGATCATGCCTTAAAATGTAGTCGTCTGGTTCACAGAAGACACTGACATACATTTAATTTCTTACACCTAACACAGCTGGGTGCAGAGGCATAACAAGCTAAGAGTAAAGTAAATAAAGAAGTGTAAGTTCCACAAGCTTAAGTTAATAACTTCTACATTAACATGTTATGTCGTGGAATATGATTTTATTTTATACACCTAATAAAAGTAGACTAGTGGTGTCTACATTTAAACATTTCACACTGCAAAAGCCATTATGTTTAGTGTGGCTGTTGTGTAGGCCGTTACGCACAAACTAAATTGCATGCATCAGCATGCATCAGGATCTGGATGGCTTACCACCTCGGCTAAATAATTTCCTGGGAGAAACTCTGCCAGGTCACACTGTTTGACAGAGGCCACAGTCATACTGACAGCAGCAACATGTAACACAGCCACCACTATGCCCAGATAACCAATTTTGTGTAATTACAGAGCATGAAATTCAATAACAAAAGTTTACCATAGCTACAGTATGTATATCTATAGTATGCTGCATTGAGAAAATGTGGCCAGTGTGCAAATACTTGGCTCACACATTTGCACTGATGTGTGTGTGTGTGACACATTGTGCACTCACACAAACACACCCACATGCACATACTCACACAGATGCAGATAAGGTAACTGTGACAGAAAATCAGGATTAAAATGAGTAATCCCGACATTGTTTCTTTCAAGAAACACTGCCCTTTTGCAAATGTAATATTTAAAACACCACAACCAAGGGACAGCATGTGGGAAAATATCTTTGCAATTCGGATGAACTTACCCTTTAAAATGTGCATAATGCGACTAATAAATTCAGTCTAGGCCCAACACTACCTGGAGGACATAAATCAATAGTATTAACAATACAATGTCAGCTTCCTGAACAGTGCCAGGAGTGACAGAATATTTCCAACAACAGTTACACAGAGACGGCCAGCTGACTCAGTTGCTCAGAGTTACTCAGTTTGAGCTGGAAGTAAACCACTTCAAAGGGGAAGCATACGCATACACATTAAATATTCATCTGGCTAGCACTGCAGCCAATTTGACCAATCGGCTGGTGTCAAAACACTAAAACAAGAACAGAGATTAATGGGAAGGAACGAGACAGCTGTTATTGTTGTTAGGAGAACTGCTGTTTCCTTCTATCTTGCTAAAGCATGACTAATCATCTGCCATCTTCCTGTATTAGTGAGGGCATCAGGATTACACCAAACCACTCAGTCAGACACCACAACCTCAGGCTTGTGCTGAATTAACTAAAAGAATATGATAGTAAAAGCACTCCACACAGCTTGGCATTTCCCCTAATGTGGATAATTCTCACATTATGAAGACAATCCTGGTGCTTTACAGTTAACTGTGAAAACCATCAAGTCTTTGCTACATTCATTTTGAGACATTACAATTACTCTAAACAAGACAATTGGTAAGATGATTAACAAACTGGATAGACAAGAGAGTTTTAAGGCACCAAACATGGAAAAATCATCTCTTTGTCAAGCATAAAACAAAGTATTGGATAAATTGAAATTTTGACCTGATGAAAGTGCTAGATGAGGAAGTAAGTTAAAAAACTTATTAATACCATCTTGTAGTGATAACAATATTTCCCCATACTCTTAATGGGATTAACTCTGCCCAGAATGTTATGTTTTCATGTGATCCAAATACATGTACATTCTTTTTTAAAATGCTATCACATTGGATGAAATAATGAGAGTGAGATAACTCTACCTTCTGACTGGCCAGCTCTTCTCTGAGTTTGGCCTGTTCCTGCTGCATGCGGCTTAGTTCTTCCTGTTGGCTTTGGAGGCGAAGCTGCAGCTCCAAAGGTTTGTTGTCATTACACTCCACTGGGGAGGAGCTCTCAGCACTTCGAGTAAAAGCGTTGCGCCCAAACCTCCCAGTGCCCATCATGTCCCGAAGCAAAGGCCTCTTTGGCCGTGATGAGTTGCGCACAAAATCGAAAGTAAACGCTGATCCAAAGGAATCTGAGAGAGAAGAGAATTTCATTACTCTTTGCTGTTTTCATTTTTATTGGCTTGTGATCACCACCTATAGTTTTAGATTGTATGTGTAGGTAATAGACAAGAGCAATAAATAAGTAATAACAGTGACTCGGGTCTGGAGCAGGCAGAAACGTTTTGTAAAAATGCATTGTTTGTCCATTTGTCATAGTATTGACAAATGAGTGGAGCAATAAAATACAAAAAAACAGTCATCTCTGGAGAATGTATGCTGAGTATGAGTATTAAACCCTGGCCAGAGGGGGAGTAAAAGGCAGCAGGGAGCGGACGTACGTCTGTGTGTGTCTGGATGATGTTTCTGTTCAGGGAAGTCCTTGGGTGGAGCATCCACCAGCTCCCACTCCTCTGCGCTGCTGTTGCCAGTGTAAAACACACTGCGTCTGCTCTCACCTCCTCTGCCTTGCCGCAGATAAGACATGGAGTTCCTAACATAACAGCAAAACAGACAAGAGGGTAAGTAAGACCAAGACTGTGGAGCTTCAGTGTTATGGTGGACATTTAGTGACTGCTACAATGCAAAAGCTTTTCAAATCCACAGAGATCAAGGACAAACTGCAGGGAAGCCTGATGCTCTGCTACTTTGTAAATAATAACATCAGCAAAAACGGCCTTTGTTGAGGTTTGTACGCTTTTCCCAACAGGCCCTAGGCAACAGAACTGCAGCTATATACAAGTAAAAAGCAATACACAATACAGCTCTACAATCTAAGACCTCAATATGTCCAGGTTACACTCGATGGGAGAGCATAACTTACAAATAAAGTGTCTACGTAAAATCAAATAATAATCAAAAAAGAACATAAATGGAAGGTATGAAACCAGGGCATTCTTGAGTCTAAAATTAACAGTGTCATGTCTAACCACAAGTCTTTACAGACTCGTGTTTTTCACACTTCTGAATGTAAGATCACTGCAAACACATGGCTATTTGTATGCAGCAGAATGCAGTTTCACCTCATCTGAACTGGACACATTTCCACAAAACAGATAAGATGTTCTACTGGCCCCTATTTCACTCAGTAAGAATCATTCTGCACATTGTTTGGAGACAAACATTTGGAGACACCCTTTGTATTCTAAAATATGAGAAGCTAAATCATCATAAGAAGGTAGAACAGACTGGTATGGAGACATGCTATTAGGAGTAGACAAACTCCTAATAGCATGTGCACAAGCAAATGCTCCAAAATTCCTGTGCACCTTTATAAGTGAACTCTCTTTCCATCACGGATACAAAGCAAATTCAAAACCATGTCACATTTTTAGCATTTCAGTGTTTTGCATCATTTGAATAGATGTGTTGTATGGCCCAGAAGGGGAACTGTTGATGGTTGCATATGAGAGCAACTAGTGAACTATGGATGTAACCATTTCCTCTACTGCAGTCAACCAGAGGAAGAACTGAAGAGGTATTTTCTTTCCTCAATACAGCTCTCTTGGGGCACATAGCAGACAAACTAGTTGGGTACAATATCAGCCTTCTAGGCTGCAGAAAGCTTTCCTTCAGCCTTACCTGAGTTCTGTACCAAAGCTTTTGAAGGAGAAGTTTAGGGGGTTTGTGGACGCAGCAGAAGGCCCTCTAGCTGACTGGATCCCCACCATTCCCCCACCATCTGTTTCTGTGTCCATGGCAAAGTCGCTGCGGACCTTCTCCATGTTGTCACTTAGCTTTTCAAAGACAAAAGTATCTGAAATAAAACAGAGTCCATTAGAATGACAATAATTATATTGCATCACTCATATCACCACTACTGTTTTGCAGGACCTCAGCTATATCAATTGTTTGTTGAGGAAATGAGACTGTAATGACCCTGAATGGATTCCAGAGTAAAGTGAAGCACTATCTTTCCCAGAATGCTACAGCAGGGTGCATGTCTGTGGCTTCACGAGCAGCTCTCTAACCATCAGAAAATACAGTATGTAGCATTTCTGGGCCCAGCAGGCTAAATATAACTGTTCATCTTTGTATGAAATTAGCTGGGACATTGTGGGAACATTTTTATAAATGGCCAAACTGCTCCACAATCATGCTGTCTCACCCAAGAAGGAAGCCAATTGTGACCACAAAGTTGTTTTTACACTGCAATTCAAGGATGACAATGATCAGACTTGCTAAGATAAAACCTTTGAACTCTTTGAATCGACATAGGAAAAACAAATCCCTTCATCCTCTCTAAACCTGCGCCAGCTTTAATTAATACACCACATTTGTTGATGGCAGAATAATGGTTGCACATGTTACAGCATGGTTTGTTTGGGTTGGCTGCAGCTAAACCTTTATAGTCTGTAGACATTACATGATAGTGTAGCACCTTCATTATACCGGGAAGTTAAGCTTAGTCATGTTAATCTTTCACTAGCCATGCAAAAAGAGCAACATAAAAACATTTAATGTCCTCTTCACAGCTAGAGGGAAAATTCCAGTTAAGGAGACATTACTGAAAGCCTGGCTGATTTCACAGGTCTTTCCTGCACCCACGCATTTCATCACAGCTCACTGACAAAAAGTCAAGGACTTAACACAGGATGTGATATTTTCAACCACCTTTCTCTTCTAAATTTGCTTTTAGAAACAGCTAGGTGCACAGCTATGCAGCAAGCTAAACACACTTCCACTAAAGGTTGAAGACAGTGGACTGCTTTGTTTTTACTGGAAGCAGTTGCGAAATAGTACTGGACAACAAATTCAATGATAGTGACTGAACCACACATCAGAAAATTATCATGAGATTCTGTAAACAAGTTAGTTAGACCAAAGGTATTGTTAAAATCGGTTTTAGTGTAGACACTGGATTCACAAAAGTATAGACTATCTAGCTGTCTATACTTAATGTAATTCCTTACATTGAACTTCATGTCAGGAAGAATGATGATGATGTTGATAATGATGTACAGTTATAACACAGGTATTTGTGCCTTTTGAAGATAGATACAGACCAAGAGCATTTTGTAAAAGACAAACGTTAGCTGGCAGGAAAAGGAAGAAGCCTTCACAGTTCATTTCACTCAGCCAAATAAGTTGAAGAATTACTGTCACGTACCTGTAAGCAGCCTTTTAGAGGACATATAAATGTATACATTCTGTTGTTTATATCATAAATGCTGTTGAGCTGCATTTATTCTGTCGTGTTACAGTGGCAGATAGCTTGTGAGTACACTTGAACCTTGAAAACCGCAAGTGGAACACACAACAGGATTTTTGTTTCTTTGGGTGCATTAAAATAAAACACACCCCAGATAAAGTAAACGTCAACTCCTTCCTTTTGCCCTTTGTTGTTTTCTCATTTAATCAGCGCTCGACACAGCCCTGCCCAAATGCTCTTTCTGTAGGAAACTTGGGAACCTGGCAACAAAATCACTTCATAGCACTTAATATTAATCCATCAGATACTGGTGTTTACTTTCAGTTGGTGCCTGGAAGTGATGAAACAGAGCAGTGAAAATGAGTGTCCACACGGTGCCTGTGTGTGTGTGTGTGTGTGTGTGTGTGTGTGTGTGTGTACCTGCCTACCATTGTCTTTGCCTACGAGGCCGGTGGGAGGGTAAGCCAGGGTCGGGGAGCTCCAGCTGTCTCTCTGACCGGAGCCTCGTGTGCTGCTGTACTCCCAACGTTTCTGCTGTAACTGCTGGAGCCAGAAATGCATCATCTGCCTGCTGGGGGCCTGGAAACACAGAAGCACACATTCAATCATGTTTTAGAGATCAAAGGTTAAAAGACAACTCAAACACCAATATAAATGGAATGACACCTTGGTTAGGAAAACAATAGCAGCTGTGGAATTAAATAAAACATATGAAACAGGCCAAGAGCTCTTTAAATAGCAGGTAACTATTCGGATCTGTCATGTGAATGAGCACAGATGCTGGTTTCAGTCTCAGTTCCAGGCCAGCCTCGGGCAGCAAGCTGTTTGGGTTTAACTATTCACACCATGTGCTGGAAACAACGCAGACCTTAGCAGGCAGCCAGGCTGAGTGAAACCAGAGGCACCTGTCTTGGCACTGAACCCGTCACAGTCATATGACAGCAAAGAACAGCATCACATGAGATGCAGGGTCCCTCTGGAAAGCAGAGTATGTCATGAGGACGGATGAGTTCATGTCAAATCAGAGTCTAAAATTATCTCTGCATGTAAACAGTGGACTGACAGTGTGTTTGAGGCAATCAGCTGAATTATGTGCCGAGTAAGCTCTTGTCTGGCAAACATGATCCACGTGTATAATTGATTGTTTTGTTTAGCCAGCTTTTCTTAAAAGTTGTCAAATCACATCCCTGTCAGCAGAAATATGCCATGACTACAAGCATAGCCAAGAATAAATAAGTAAAGTTAGAATGGGTGTGTCTGCCTTTCCACAATGAGAAAGGAAGTGACAACTGACATAAAACCGGGGTTGCAAAACAGGGTGATATACATGCTGGAAAGTTTCTACCTTCATGAGAAACTCCTTCCCGTCCGTGCGGATCTCAAACTGACCCTCTTCCCCCTCCGCGTCGTAGCTGAAGCACGCATCGCCTATTTCGATGTGCCCGAGTGGCAAGGCATCTTGGGGAGTCTTGAAGTAATACAAATAACATTTCCTCGGATCATACACGAACCACCTCGTCTTGTACCCCCTCAGGGGCCCCTTGCCGGACAGTTTGTTCAAGTAGCCGCACAGCTTGGAGGCCTGCTCCTTCGCGACCTCGACCTCGGCCACATCCACAGACTTGGAGGCCACAACGTGAGAAGCTGTGCAGGAGTTTGCTTCGCTGCCATCCTCCTCTTCGTGCATCTTTCCTCTAAGTTTCTTCTTCGTGCGACGCAGCGGATGCACACTCCTGTTTCCATCCGCATGACTGCCTGCCTCTTGGAGAGGGGAGTATGGGAGATGTAGTTTGCTTCAGCGGTGACGTGGTGGACGTCGTGCGTGTGAGGCAGCAGCACCGCTGGGTGGTGGTGTTTGACCAGATGCGCAACCTCAGATACTCCAGCTGCTACAAATGGTGAAAAAATAAAGTCTGGAAAAATAACCAATTCAATTTGAAGTAACAAGCAACAACATCCCAATAACAATTCGTAAGTAATTAGTAAGTGCAAGTAATTAATTAATTAATTAATAATTGCGTAGTAATTAATTAATTAACAAGTAAGTAATTAAGAAGTAACAACAAATCATTAACAGTTTGAAGTAAAAGGCCAAAGAGAAAAATAGTTTCTGTTTTGATGTTTAATTAAAGACGTATTAAATTGTTGACATGGCCTAATTCAAATCCCCATTATTGGAAATTATATAATAATGGAAATCCCCAAAGTTGGAGATTTAAAACAAAATACAAATTCCTAAAATATTCAGGTGAACATGGCTGGATGCATTAACATGTATGTGAAAGTGATTTTAACTGCTTGATATACTTTTGGGAAGTTTAATCTATAATCAATTAGTTTGTGGTAACATGAAAAACAACAATATTTAGGTTCAGTATATGCACCATGTGACCACAATATAAAACTAAAATAAAAAGGTCTTAAAACTGGACTCGACACAGAGTCCGTGTATAAAACACAGGGCCACGAGATGAGATAATAATGCAGGACTTTAGGGATTTTCAAACTTTCAGATCAGTTGAAGGATTACATTCTCATCTACACGTTGAGAAAATTATCTGATGCTGAAACAGGGCTGTTGTACAGAGTTCTTGAAAAGTTTCCATTTCGTATATACAAAATTTACCCCACAACAACAGCGATACTTTATAGTTTTACACCATGCTGAATGTAAAATCCTAATCTGCAAATTAACTATACAACCACGGATAAATGCAGTAAAGTGAAAAGTACAATATATCCCTGGTTTGATTTTGGCTGGGGATCTTTGTTGCATGCCATAGCCTTCTTTCTCTCCCTATGTTTCCTGTCTTTACCTATACTGTCAATACATCCAATAAAGATGAAAATCAATGGAAAAACAAACAAAAACTATAAAACCAAGAACGTTTACATCCAAATTATAAAGTGGGAAATAAAAAAATGGAAATACAACATTTTATTGCAGCATGTGCAGTACTAATGAATTTAGTTACTTCTCTTTCTGCTCTTTGTAGGAGCTACAGTATATTGATCAATAAATCAATCTAGTCCACAGCTGTTTTGTTATATGATTAATTTGGTCAGATTGAATTTTGGCTTACTTTTGGGAGAAGTGCATTGTTTGTGAAGATGCTTGTTTCACCCTCAGTTTTAAAAGAAAGAGTAAGCAAAAGTGATGAGATTTTTTTATAATGACATTTTACAGATGTCAACTGACTTGTGACCTTTTAAAGAGCCACATCCCCCTCATAGGTATGTCGCCAGACAACTGAAAAAAGAGCTTAAAGAGCCTTTTGTCTGGTAACCGTCTGATAACTCTGCTTCTTCTTTTATATCCGTTTTGGCCTCACATCTGCTGTAGATTAAATACATTTCTATGTTGTTCACGCACTGTTAATAGTTCATTGTCGAATGGCTTCTTTACGAACCAGTGATAACGTTTGACCCCAAACCTCTCCACACCCCCAGAGGAGCACATAATGACTCACAAAGGCATTTAAAACAGACAGTTAGCTCTGTTCAGATGATGTTGAAATTCTAGCTCATGGTACTGTAGCAATACTTAGTCATATATGGAACATAAGAGTACAGTTATTGCGTAATGGTGGCTGGGTAGATTGCTAATAAGCCTATAATTTCTATAATATGAAAATTAGAGGGGAAATAAACTTTGTAGACATTCAGAACCACACTGGTCACACTTTCAGAGACAGGTTTGATCAGCTGCGTAAAGGGAACAGTAGCAGTATGTCTTCTGAGATCAAAGTTGCCACAACATTAACATTGGGGAATGCTGTAATCCAGTCTCATCCCGCTCAGTATGACACAGACTCTTTCTGGTTATTGTCTCTCCCCCATAGGGAGTTCCTACTGCTCGCTACCGAACAGAAACCAAAGGAGATGATTCATGACGGCTGTCTCAGCCATGGGGGGAATGAGTTTGCCATTATTTGTGACAACCTTAAAAACAAGGCTGGGAAATATCTCATCTCATTAGAGTTTTGTTTATGCCCTCTGAAATATCTGCATTCATAGTGAATCTTCCCAAATATTTCCATTTCTGTCAGACATTTGGTCCTACATTATCAGCTATGATCCGGATTCATTGCAAACCCAACTGCTGACGCAACTTATCTCCCATTACTTCAGTAATCTGACAGTCTGTGGGTAAATCTCCTCTTGCAAACCAACGTTCTCATGTGCACACAAACCACAGTTTCTGTACAGCCTACTTTCCGTTTTTCTTCAGGAAGCTCTTGCTCTGTTCAGCAGCCCTCTGTCATGCAAATGAGCTGTGTGAACTCTGCCGTGTCGTTGCTGAGCAGCACTGCTTTCCAAGTCGGTGGAAAAATATGTGTAATTGTAAATGTCATCTGTCTATATCTCCCATGTAGGGTCATACTCCCTCAGAACACCTTTGCTTGGAGGTTACAGACAGAGTTCAGAAATTGAGAGACGTATTTCAATGTTTGCTGACATGACACCAGGTTCACACCACACGGCGTTAATCTCAAGGAAAGGTATGTACTCCATCTCAACTAAAAACTAACTCGCCTTATAATAACAGTATCTGAGCTTTACATTAAGCTGAGAATAAAGTCTCATTGTCCATTTTGATTATTTTTCTAGGGATTGAAAGGAATTGCTGCGTACTGCAAAGACAACAGAAACCCAGATCTGAGAGGATCCGCCACTTTTCAGGGTCAAGGACAAAGGATCAGAGACATCCAAAATCACCCTGCCTCAGGACCTGTCTGACGTTTTGCTTCAAGGTAAGCGCTCCTACTAGATCCCCACCACGCTCACCAGAACTGGTCCCTTACTGCTTTAATGACTAACTTATTAACCATATATCTCCATGCAAAGTCACAGTTTGCCTAACATCAGTGTGATATTACAGCAGAGGAGGTCAATGTAAATAAAAGTCTTGTTGGATGAAAACGGCTTTATGTTTAGAGTGAGAATGGACTTTGGACTTTGCGGATTCTGAATAGTTTTTGTGGACCATGTTAACTTAAATAATTCAATGTTGTGATTTAACAGTAAAGAAATATTGTACAGTAAATGTTAAAAAAAAATGTAAGTTAAACACATGAATGATTAGGTTTTCCCTGCAGCACCAGTATTAAACTATTACAATGAGAGCACTGAGCTACTTTTGGTCTCTGGTTGACCCCTTCCTGGAAAATAAGCAAATTAGACTGTTGAAATACAGCCTCACTGCATACGTCGCTGGTTGTCTTCATCTGCTGACTGTGTGGTTTTGATTAGGACCGGGCGAGGATGGAGCAAGGAGAACCACCAGTGGATTCTCATGCTGAAGGTACTGAAGGAAGACTCAGGGAACTGGCTTCAAAGTGGTTCATAGAGACTCAGGTGCCACTCATCGTCCGCAACGGCTTCTTCCCCGCTTGGTTCCTGGGCTTCATCACAAGAAAGTAAGTATTCATTGAGGAAACATTTCATTATATGGATAAAATAAATCTTTTTCTGTCAAACAACTATTTTTGAGGGTCAATAATTAACTTAAATGCTGAATAATAGTATAATCCCAGTGCTACTATGTCCTATTTTTAAATAGAACTTCCAAATACAGAGTAGTAACAAATGACCTGCTGCTTTTTTAATATAGAAGGTGTTTTTTATTTGTCAAGCAAATAAATGTATATGGTTTATTACAAAGCTCTATTATTTTTAGTGAGAATTTATTAAACTGTCAGACTGTACATCAGGTGCAGTGATATTTTAGTTAAGCAGACATTTAGGAGAGAAAATATTCCTTGATAAGTCTGGAGGATTGCGGATTCAACAAACTACACCTACATAAAGAGCACATGGGACAGTTTCGTCAGAACCTGTGTTTTGGTAAATGACAGGTTTGTGGAAAAGACATGACACCAAATGGATTTTCCTTTGATACAGTGTAATTTCCAAGGTGAATTACGTGATCCGCCTCACTCCTTTCAACATCCGGCTCACTGTTCCTGTAAACTCAGATCAATGGGCTTTTGGGAAACACCTGTACTAAAAAGTTTGGGTTTTAAAGTTCTGTGTGGTCTATCTACAGGGATGCTGAAGAAATACTCAGAAAAAAGGAGCTGGGCTGTTTCCTGGTCCGTCTCAGTGATAAAGCCATTGGATACATATTGTCTTATAAGTGAGTACTGGTTTACTCGCTTATTTGGAAATTAACCTCACTATAATAACTCGGCATGTTTTTGAATGCAATTTTGACTTTGTGCCACACATCCTCTCTGTATTTAATGCTTGCTTATAATATTCATGTGTTATTGCATAAGCATATATATCTTCACAAAGTTTTAAAGTACAGTATAATTGTAATCAGTATTGGGTTACTGGGACTGCTTCTAAACTATTTGTTAGCAGATTGCTTTATCAGTGGACATCCAAGCTCCAAAACACAGAACGAACATCGTACTGTTTACGGCTTGTCTGAACCTTTAACCTTTAACCAAACTCACTTTCAAATTGTTACCACTTTTCAGCCAAAGGAATCCATGTTCTTTTGTTTGTTAAATTTAATTAATCATCTGATCTTGGTTTCAAAAGTAGGCCGCTCTGGTGATAACATGAGAGCAACGAGAACGCGTTGTCACATGTGAACGTCAAGAATGTGAGTCAATGCTTTAACAATCTTTTTTCTTCCTGTTGCAGAGGCAGGGATCGGTGTCGACATTTTGTGATAAACCAGAGTGAATCAGGGCAGTTTGCAGTCTGTGGAGACACTGAAAGGCATGACACAGTCTCTGATCTCATAGAATACTACAAGGCAAGCCCCTTTCAGCCGTTTGGAGAGTATCTGACATCCTCGTGTTCTGAGGTGAGACAAAACTCCTTAGTACTAGTACTAGTACAAAACTCCTTACTTTCTTTAAGCAACATTGATCAAGAATGAAGGTCTAATTGGTTTTTTTGTTTTTGTTTTTTTGTTCTTGCAGGCACTGAATGAAGGGCTGTATGATATCATCCAGGTTAGCCCTAAAGAACAGCCTGTGGCCGCTGTCAGAGCTGTGAAGAACACGCGAAAACAACAGATAAACACGACCTCAGAGCAGCCACCTACACGGCCACCAAAGAACAACTGGACACTAGAGGCGAGTACAGTCCATGAATTACAGGGGGCTTATTCTAACTAATATGTTACACTGAACTTGTTACTGTATCAAATATCTCCAAGCTGACTTTAAGAACCTCGCTTGTTTTGTAAAACAGGAAGTACCACCTTTGCCTCGGAGGAGCAGGCTCCTTGATATTGGCCCCCTGAACAACCAGGACAGGGTTTTGTATGCTCAGCTCAGGAAGCAATCACCCAGGGAGATACCAAGATTCCAACACATCTGTCAGGACAATTTACCTGGAGATAATCCGGGGAGAGCGGAGAGATCCACAACCCAGGCTCAGAACATGAGCAGGTGTAGTCCTCCAGCTGGACCGGACTCTATTTACTCTGAGCTCGACCTGCTGGACAGCAAGAGCAGGTCTCTACCGCTTCTGAACTACAATTCTGGCGGAGAGCAGTCTTACAGGCTGAGTGCACCCTCCCACACCCCACCGAGACTTTCCCCCAAGCCCGTCAGACAAGCCCCTTGCTATGACCCACCAGCAGAGAAAACAGACTCATGCAGCAGCCACAGCCTGGAATATATGAGTGACAGTGCTGTCTATCACCTTGCTGGCAGGCCTGGTAGCCCACACACTACATTGTCTGAGATGAGAACATCATCAGAGCAGCACAGTGATTCTGTGTATGCTGAGGTCACCAACGAAGCCCTCGTTGGCCGCTTCCCTCATGACAATACATACGAGCTGATTCCTGCCCACGAGGACGTGGCCAAACCTAAACTCAACCGTCTGGAGGACATCAGACCCAAACACAACCACTCGTCCTGGGGGTTAAAGGTTAGTAATGCTTTAAAAAATGTTTTAATTTAAATACTTAATTCTCTAAAAGTTGTATTTAGTTATTAGATTTTTATTTAATGATGAACTTTCTTTACCTCCTTCAGAATGACAAATGGAAATGGCTGTTCCCTGAAGTCAAGAGGAAATGGTGAAGAGGTTACTTTACCAGCTACTGAAGAAAACATTCACTAATTTTACTCTGACACTACAGTGGTCCTGCCTAATATACACTCTGTGAACGCTTCAACATGGCGTACATGTTCATAGCTATTCAAATGTCATCTTCTGTATTTTTTTTTTGTTTTTGCTTTTTAATGTATTTATTTAAAAATGGTGATGCATTTACATTTTCTTTACCACATGTAAGCTAATAAGCTACATAAAACACAAATTGTATACTGAAATTTTACAAAACACATGATGTCATTAAACACAAATCCATAAATGAGAGATTCGAAAAGGAAAACTCCTAACTCTTTTCTTTCTCAAATGATTATATTAATTCAGTTTCAGAGAAAAAGGGTGTACTGTTTACTACTGATCTTTAAGCATAGTTTGACTACCGGCTGCTACCATCAGTGCTGCACTTCATTCATAGGAAACTTTATTTGCATACAGATTTAATCTGTGTATGACAGCAATGGGGAAGTGGGTCAAAGATGCTTAAATGTCATTTATTATCTTCTATCATCTGCTGCTCTTTTACTCTCTAATTATAGTTTTAGTGCTGTTTTAGTCACTAAAATGACAGTATATCTAATACTTCAAAGGCCTGTCTGTGTACCTGAATGCTTTCCATGCTCACGGTTATCTTTAAAAGCAATTACATTTAGGAACAGCTGCAGCACAATATTATGAGGAACTTGGGTGGCAGAGGTAAAGAAATAAGGTGTTTCCCCTGCAAGTGTAATGTAAATCAGGATATATTAACCCACTAAAATATCAAAATATTCAACTTGGAAGATCAACAATCTTTTGACATTTCTGTCATTTTCTTTTTCACAACTTAGATCCAGATGATTAAGTGTCACTAGAAAACAGAAGGAAATGTGTGTTACTTCTTATAACAGACAAACAAGATGTCATGAGTGCCTGATTGTGTATCACTGGGTTTCTGCACTGAATAACATAAAACAAAATGTACTAGGTACAGTATTATCATAAGAGCACAATTGTGTGTGCTGTGGTATGAATAGCCAAGAGAGAAGAGAGGGTTGAAATAAAGTATTACCATTTATAATCAATTTATCAACTTCAAGAAAAAGTAAACATGTAGGAAATATTGATTTCAGCACCAACTTCCACAAGAATCTCTTTATCTGCCATCGAGCAGTGCGTAACACCTCCGCTGTCGTCATGCTGTGAAAGCTTAAGGCGCCATCGTAAATCAGCTCAAATTAAAACACACAAGGTCCCATGGAGGGAAATCAGCGTGAGTTCCACACACTGTTCGGCCGCTCTCAACCTCAGAAACAGTTGCTTAAAGTAACGGCTGCTTTACAGCCCCAGTATCACATTGCACCAGAAGCTTCTCTGCAGGAATCATAATTAACAGATGTTCTCTGTGAGACCAGTAATTAATGAAGCCACATAATCAGCACTGTATTGCCCTGAATATTTGAAACTGCCCTCATAAAGGGAACTGGAGATAATGGAATGAAGAATTAACTGGCTGCTCTGAAGGCTGCACACTGTTTAACTGACTTCAACATCCTCCTCTTTCAGGCAAAATAAGGCACTCAGCACCAAGGCATTTTTCATAGCTTACCATCCACCAATGTGGCTCTATTTTCTACAATCATATTTTGGTGTTGATCTGCATATGCATGCTTTTTTTTTTTTTTTTGTCTGCTGTCACATGCAAGATCCAGCCTGAACAATAGACCACCACACAAAACTAGTTGCAGTGTTTGTTATTTCCAATAGCTAACAGGAAAGAAACTGTTTCCTCACAACACACTTGAGATGAACTGGTCTATGTCTGTGCTGGGTTGTTTGTTATGTACTGTCGCTTTAGCCTGCAGCTAGTGTCCCCATTTCTACTTTGTAACTGTTCTGTATTTGTGAGACTCAGCACCAATTAACCAGGTCGTATTTATCATCACAGTCATCACACTTGGCGGCAAAGATGTAAAGATGACTCAGATGCGACTCTTGAACATCTTAGTGGCTGATAACGAAATGTTCTGCATGTATTGTTACCCAACATCCACTTGCACAGTATGACTCACTAGTACAACCTGAGCTGAAAACATGAATTGTACATTGTGGTGGTGGGGCGTGGTTGGAGCGTGGCTGCAGAGAGGGAGAAGTGGGGGAGTGGCTCTGGAGCTCGGGGCGGGTCGCCCGGGGAGGCACAGGTGCAGCGCATCAGGGGTTGATGTGGGCTCTTCTTAAGCAGTAGCAGCCCTGAGGACGGGAGTGCAGTTGGGCTGGATAAACGACACGACGACACGCCGGACGGAGGACCACAGCCGTGGGAGTGCGCGGGTGGAGCAAGAGAGAGAGCCCGGGCAGATAAGCGTCAATAAAGAAACCTACGGGTTATACCCGAGAACCGTGTGTGTGTGCGTCTCTGTTGGCGGGCCCAGGGGAGGGTAGCAGTGGGTACGCTACATTGGCGCCCAACGTGGGGCCTAAGCCAACAGAGACATGTCAGAGCCTGCGGCCGTACAGCCTGTAGCGGCCCTGGCCCAAATGCTCGGGGAGCTAGCCGTCATGCACCAGGAGCAGACGGCGGTAAATCGCCGGCAGATGGAGGCACTCCAGGCCCAGTCTGAGCGGCACACCCAGGTCCTGGAACGGTTGGTGGCGAACATTGGGGGGCCCACCACCACCGCGCCGCTCTCCGGCATCTCACTGCCGCGAATGACAGCCACGGACGACCCACGCTCCTTCCTGGAAGCATTCGAGGTAACGGCGAAGGCATGCGACTGGCCGGCGGCGGAGTGGGCTGTGCGTCTGCTCCCGCTACTATCAGGAGAAGCCCAAACAGCGGCGCTCAGCCTGCCGGCGTCCTCGAGGGGGAGTTACGCCGACGTTCAGCGCGCCGTCCTGGACCGGATAGGCTGCTTCCCCGAGGACTACCGCCGCCGGTTCCGCGAGGCTTGCTTGGTACCCGAAGAGAGACCGTTCGCCTTCGCGCAGCAGATTCGTGATGCGGCAGTGAGGTGGTTGGAACCAGGAGACTCAACCGGGGAGCGGCGAATGCTCGACCGGGTGGTGGTGGAGCAATTTGTGGAGGCGCTCCCCGCCAGGACCGCGGCGTGGGTGAAATGCCACCGACCAAAGGACCTGGAGACTGCCGTCACCCTGGCGGAAGACCATCTGGCCGTACACCCGCGGAGTCAGCCAGCAGAGGCCCGGGCTGTGACAGCGTCCCGGCCTGTCCCGGCGCCGAGGAGGAGATTCGGCGGGGCCGCCGCAGCGGCCACACCACACTCGGTCCTTCCTCCACCTCCCCCTCCTCGTCCGTTGACTGGGGAGGCTGTCGACGCCCGCCCTGACTCCACCCCACCGAGAGCCCCTCAAACGGCAGGGCAGGAGTGCTGGAGGTGCGGGCGGCCCGGACACTTCCGCAGAGAGTGTCCACTGATGGAGGTTGGCCAAGTGGTCCGGGTCGCCGGCCCTCCGGTCCCCTCCCCCGGTCCAGGGGGGACATACAGCGTTCCGGTAAGGATCCAGGGGGGTGTACACCGGGCTATGGTGGATTCGGGCTGTCAACAGTCCCTAATTCACCAGAACCTGGTTCGACCAGGGGCATTATTAGAGGCATCATGGGTGAAGATTAGGTGCGTGCATGGGGATATTCACGACTACCCAGTGGTGCCAGTGCAAATTAAATATGGTGGTAAAATGCATAGGATACAGGCCGCGGTTAGCTCCCGTCTGACGCACCCTATGGTATTAGGCACAGATTGGCCGGGGTTTGATAGGTTAATAGGGGTGCGTACACGACAGGCAGGGAGATGTGGTATCTGCGCTGTGCTCAGTGGTGACGCGAGGTCATCCGACACTGCAGAGAGGGAGGAGGGGCGTGAGGAGCCTCCGTTGGAGGCTCCGCAGGTCCCTGTGTTTAACTCCATGGAGGATTTTCCACTTGAGCAGTCTCGTGATGATACTCTACGCTCAGCCTTCGACCAAGTGATAAAAATTGATGGTCAATTGGTGCGCCCTGACGCAGTGCAGACGTACCCGCACTTTGTTTTGATTAGGGAAAGACTATACCGAGTGAGTCGTGACACTCAAACCGGTGAAATAAACACCCAGTTGTTGGTGCCGAAAAGCCGCCGGGAAATGGTTTTCCAGACGGCTCATTACAACCCGATGGCTGGGCACCTGGGGAGTGACAAAACACTGAACCGGATAATGGCCCGTTTCTATTGGCCAGGCATTTGGGGTGATGTCCGCCGGTGGTGCGCGGCTTGCCCTGAATGCCAGCTGGTAAACCAGCCGGCCACCCCCAGGGCCCCGTTGCGGCCCTTACCGCTGATGGAGGCCCCGTTCGAAAGAATCGGGATGGACCTCATCGGGCCATTCTCCCGTAGCGCACAGGGATATCGTTTTGTGCTAGTCGTGGTAGATTATGCAACCCGATATCCCGAGGCGGTGCCCTTGCGCTCCATTTCAGCGAAGAAAGTAGCGCAGGCACTGTTTCAATTAGTCTCCCGAGTTGGAATCCCGAAAGAGATTCTGACTGATCAGGGCACGTCATTTATGTCACGCACACTGAGGGAATTGTACGAATTATTGGGCATCAAATCGGTCCGCACGAGTGTCTATCACCCGCAGACAGACGGGCTCGTGGAGCGGATGAACAAAACCCTGAAGTCCATGATTCGTAAGTTCATTCACGATGATAGTCGCAATTGGGATAAATGGCTTGATGCTCTGTTGTTTGCAGTGCGGGAGGTTCCCCAGGCCTCCACGGGATTTTCTCCCTTTGAACTGTTGTTCGGCAGAAAACCACGCGGGGCACTGGACCTAGTTAAAGAAAGCTGGGAGGAGGGTCCCAGCCCCAGCAAAAATGAGATTCAGTACGTCCTGGACCTGCGAGCAAAACTCCACACGCTCGGGCAGCTGTCACGTGAGAATTTGCTGCAGGCCCAGGAGCGTCAGCAGCGCCTGTACAACAGAGGAACCAGGCTGAGGCAATTCTCACCGGGAGACAAGGTACTTGTATTACTCCCATCTTCCAGCTCTAAATTACTCGCCAAGTGGCAAGGGCCCTTTGTGGTCACACGACGAGTGGGTGATGTCGACTATGAGGTGGCACGCACTGACAGGGGGGGGGGCGCTCAAATCTACCACCTGAACCTCCTTAAGTTGTGGAAGGAGGTGGTGCCTGTGGCTCTGGTGACGACAGTGCAGGAGACGGATGAGCTGGGGCCTGAGGTGCCAACCTCGGTAGCCTCAGCTCCACTCCCCTGTGACCGTCTCCTTACTCCGTCCCAGAGGGCAGACATAATCAGGCTCCAGCAGCAGTTTGCGGACGTATTCTCCCCCTTGCCAGGGCGTACATCCCTCATAGAGCACCACATTGAATCTCACCCGGGCGTGACGGTGCGTTCACGGCCCTATCGGTTGCCTGAACACAAGCGCAAAGTGGTTCAGCGGGAGTTAAAGGCCATGCTGGAAATGGGAGTAATCGAGGAGTCACACAGTGCCTGGAGTAGCCCCATCGTTCTTGTTGTTAAGAAGGATGGGTCTATTCGGTTCTGTGTGGACTATCGTAAAGTTAATGACGTGTCACAGTTTGATGCCTATCCTATGCCCAGGGTCGACGAGCTCCTGGACCGTCTTGGTACTGCGCGCTTTTTCACCACACTGGACTTGACCAAGGGCTACTGGCAGATTCCCCTGTCTCAGGAGTCCAGGGAAAAGACGGCCTTCTCCACTCCGTACGGGTTGTACCAATTTGTCACACTCCCGTTCGGGTTGTTCGGGGCTCCAGCCACGTTTCAGCGGCTCATGGACCGGGTGCTGCGGCCACATGCCGCATATGCTGCCGCCTATCTGGATGACGTGATCATCTATAGTGACAGCTGGGCGGAGCATGTGCGGCGGGTGGCTGCGGTGCTCGGTTCATTAAGGCAGGCGGGGCTCACGGCCAACCCGAAGAAGTGTGCGGTTGGACGGAGGGAGGTGCGGTATCTGGGGCATCTCTTGGGGGGAGGGCAGGTGCGGCCGCAGTTAGACAAGACCGCAGCGGTTGCAGCCTGCCCAAGGCCCAAGTTCAAAAAAGAGGTGAGACAGTTCTTGGGGTTGGCCGGGTACTACCGCCGGTTTGTGCCGGGGTTTGCACATCTGGCCAGCCCCCTCACTGATCTCACCCGAAAAGGTGCCCCAGATCCGGTTCAGTGGACGGAGCAGTGCCAAATGGCGTTTGATGGGTTAAAACAGGCTCTCTGTGGGGAGCCTCTGCTCCACACACCTAACTTCTCTCTCCCTTTCATACTGCAGACCGACGCGTCGGACAGGGGGGTGGGGGCCGTGTTGTGCCAGCAGGTGCGGGGTGTCGACCGCCCAGTGGTGTACATCAGCCGGAAGCTGTCAGAGAGGGAGTCCCGGTACAGCACAATTGAAAAGGAGTGCTTGGCTATCCGGTGGGCGGTCGGGGCCCTGCGGTACTACTTGCTGGGGCGGGCCTTCACCCTCTGTTCGGACCACGCTCCGCTCCAATGGCTCCACCGCATGAAAGATGCCAACGAGCGGATCACCCGGTGGTATCTGGCTTTACAGCCCTTTAAGTTCAGGGTGGTCCATAGGCCGGGGGTGCAGATGGCTGTAGCCGACTTCCTCTCTCGTCCTATGGGGGGGGAGTAGGTTCGGCCGGATGGCTCCCCGGCCTCAGTCGGGCGGTGGGGGTATGTGGTGGTGGGGCGTGGTTGGAGCGTGGCTGCAGAGAGGGAGAAGTGGGGGAGTGGCTCTGGAGCTCGGGGCGGGTCGCCCGGGGAGGCACAGGTGCAGCGCATCAGGGGTTGATGTGGGCTCTTCTTAAGCAGTAGCAGCCCTGAGGACGGGAGTGCAGTTGGGCTGGATAAAGGACACGACGACACGCCGGACGGAGGACCACAGCCGTGGGAGTGCGCGGGTGGAGCAAGAGAGAGAGCCCGGGCAGATAAGCGTCAATAAAGAAACCTACGGGTTATACCCGAGAACAGTGTGTGTGTGCGTCTCTGTTGGCGGGCCCAGGGGAGGGTAGCAGTGGGTACGCTACATACATAAACCAGCACGCTCCATATGTACCTGATGCAAATCTATACCCTACAGCCCAGAAACTAGGACCCGTTAATCATCAACCAACATGACCAAGGCCATTTCCTTGAGATTAACTGTATGTGCAGGATGTAATCATGCTTTGTTTGTGCTGAGGCAGCTCACTCTGAATGATCACATCCTGCTTAACAAGTTATTACAGCTCATATGATGGGCCATGCGGAGGCACAGTCGTTTCCTGATCTTTACTGTGCACACTCATTGATCATCATGGGCGGGTGGCTTGAGTTGAACTGGTTATATGAACGGCATATTACTGAACTCATTAAAGCTGCCGGTCAGGTCAGACACTTGAAATTATTCGTTTTTGGTTAACTAACGCTGAGAGCTCCTATATTTAAGGATTATTTCATGCTTTTTCAGTGACAACAATAAACAAAAAGTAATTCACTCAGAACACACAGAAAAAAAAAACATTTATTCAAAGTAAGACAAATACCTGAAGTCACATAAAATACTGTAACATGTGTATCCAAAAAATGGCTGTGTGTAATATCTCATGATAATGGCTGATCAGGCAGAAGATGAAAGCTAGCAAAATTAGTTCAGATGAGAGAGCCCTTAATTTAACTGGAGAACAGTAAGATACGATTGTCATCATGTTCCAGTTCCACAAGCAAAAAACACAACCTAAAATGACTAAAAGCAATACACAGCATGTACAAATATTGCATATATAGCTCATATAAAATATCTGTATGCCCTTAATGCCAATGCTGTGCTTTCATTCACTTCAAGCTTTGTCCTTAGCCTTATAAATACTAAGCGTGTCATTGTAGGAAGACTTCACTGGGGGTATCTCATGTGCAATATAGGTAGATACGCATTTTATGCATTCTTGAATATGATCAATAAGCAGCAATCCAGAGTTTGGCTCATTTTGGACTTGTTTCATTGACCATTTTTCAGCCTTAAAATGTGGAAAGAATAGTCTTTTCTTCCAACAAGAGACCAATCAAGGTCAAGCCCTTTTATAGGTGGTAAAAGGAAAATGCGTTTTCATCTACAGTAAAGAAATTCAGGGTCCAGAATTCAGTATTTTGCTTTCTAACTAAGCAGACTTCACTGAGGCCGGAGAAGACTGATGTATGATTTTTTGACGGTGGGAGTGGGAGACAGGCACTGTGCTGTGGCCAGGACAGGGTGCAGGTAGAGTCCTGAGGTTCACAACGCTGCCGACCTTGGAAACTTTCCACAGATCCCTCTCAGATTCGTATGTGGAAGGTACTGGAGTGACAAAAGAGACAATATGAGGGACCAGCATTGAAACAGTAGTAGTCAATGTGCATGCAAACATACTGACTTACTCTATATGTGAGTATAAACTCACAGGAATCAGGAATAGATGTGTTGCATATTTCAGTGGGGACAGACAGTTGTGAGGCCATTTGCATATAAATGAATGGGCAGAGTGGTGGCTCAGAATTAAAGTGATGCTGTTAGGCTGACAGTTAATTGATGAAAATGATTACCAGCCATCTGGGTAATGAAAACTGTAAGTAACTAGCAACAGCTCACAGCACTGCAGCATGAGGAGTGATGCATGTATTGCCTGATTTTAAAGTGCTTCTGCTCTTCATATAGAACGAGGTGGTAGATAGAGATAGATATATAGATAGATACTTTATTCACCCCCGGGGGTAAATTTGCATGTCACAGCACACGGTACATAAACAAACCACACAGTGTATACAATGTATTGACAACTGCTTTTATATAAACATCATGTTAAAACATTGTTTTTCTTAAGAGAGGTACATTTAATTACCTTAAAAAGTCAGGAGCCCTGGTTATCATATTTTCAAAGTCAGCAAAGGAGAGTTTGTTGTCTCCGTCTAAATCCGCCTCCTCGATGGCTTTCTCACACACCAGCACCACCTCTTCAGGAGTCAACTCCTCCTTCGTCAGCTTATTTAGAGTCTTTACCAGGTCCTCTTTGCACAGGTAATTATCCACATTGAAATCTGTGGGCAATAGGGATTTATAGCAAATAATCACAAATTTCTATTTGATCAAGTTCTGGGAAATTCGAAAAATTATAATGGGTGTTTTAGAGATTCGTCATTACCGTATATTTTGAAGGCATATATGGCCTTGAGTTCCCTAGGAGCCATTTCACTGAGGACTGAGAACATGTCCACAAATTCATTGAAGCTGAGATTGCCCATCCCGTCCTCTGAGAAAGACTCAATGATTCTGCTGCGGAATGGGTTTTCCTGCAGATGAAGGGGACAACATTTACATACATCAATGCGAATGTTGGTACACATTAATGTAAAATGTAAGATTCACTGCAATATATACCATGTGGTTTGGATAAGAAAAACAAATATTTTAAAAATACCCTGAAGGAACTATAGATTTCAAGACCTTTTGCTTTAACATGCTGTTGTCAGTTTTACATATGAGCTGCAGAGGTATAAACTGGTCGGTATATTCTGCTGATCGCAGGGTTCAACTGAAAAAGGCTGACTCCCTCTTTTTGCTGGTATGGTGAAGCCAATATTTTCTCCTCCACTGCTCAGCCATATGTTGCTACTAGGGATTTTATATCCCAGGTAATCAGCTGATTTGACACAACTTGTAATAAATTCACACTGGAGGGGAGGCCATCAAAAGAGACTTGGAATCTCACTAATTTTATACCTGTAAGCAATACAAGTACAGCTGTTGTCTGTAGGACAGTTACCATCTTTGAACTCAATACAAGCTCAGCAAAAGAGCATCTAAAGCAATGTAATTTTAACTGCATATCCTAAGACATATCGCAGCCTGAATCAGTCCAGTCGACTCAACACAGCTCATTAAAACTGAGTAGAACATGTTTTTATGAAGCTATAGAGGACTTTGGGTGAGTGTGCATTATCTGGGCCTCATCAATCCTGCCTTCGGTGGTCTCCATCTTCCTCCAGTAATCCTTACAGGCCCTGCAATCATGTGACAGTTTAACAGGCAAGGGCCAATTATGCCCAAAGGAAGGACACGCTATATGAGTCTCTGTGCTAAACCCTTGGTGGATAAGGACTAAAATTCTGTGGTAGTCGTGTCTGGTGTGTAGGAGAAAAGTGGAGATAAATGCGGCTGTGATATTATGCAACATGGCGTTTCTAACATTTCTGGACATTCTTTTCAAATGGCAGGTGCTTAAAAATAGGAGGGTGAGCGTTTCATGGCACATTAACTTTCATGAGCTCACAGAATGTGGTGTCACGCAATCAGATCAGTGATGATGACGGTTAAAAATCAATTCTGTCCTCTGAAAGAGAGTGCGTATTGATTAGGCGTCTGCCCGCATGAGCAGCGGGTGCCACGTTTGTTTTAGAGTGTCCTTATAGCAGAATCTAAAATAAGAAAAGACAACACTGGTACACACTGCTGGTGAAAAACAAAATAAGGGTAAAAAGAGGCTGATCCATTAGGAAAAAGTTTACAAGTTACAACACAGGACTCACATCATATTTGAGGTAAAGAAGGTTTTTTACCTTTAATTCTGGCATGTTGACTATTAAGGCTAAAGGCAGTTTACATTCAGGATCATTGGTGTAGTCCATTGGTACAAGATGTGGAGCCAACTCATGGTATCTGCCATGCAACCTAGAATCAAAAATAAAAACACTTTTTGAACAGTTGTATTTTTTTCATATGTCTGGCTTATTGCCGTTTAGGAAAGAAACAATATACCACCTATGAAAAAACTCAAACTTAGATTTTTACTCAACATAAATACCTGAAACTTAGACAACAGAGTTACAGAACATGTAAAAAGCTATTGATTTATGAAGAGCACAGATATAGTGTAACAATTATAGAATGGTCATAAATAGATACTTGACCACAAAATGATTTAAAGATGGTGGACAAAAACATAGAATTAAAAATTTTGAACTTTTGCTTAAACGCTATTTATTTCCAACACAGTAAAAACTTGAACTGTAGAAAGGTTCAGGTATGCCAACATACTGGACCAGAACAATCAAATCATTCTTTTAACACTATTATTCTTCTTTTTAACCTTTCTCTCTTTCTCTCTCCTGTCCTTCTCTTATCTTGAGCTGTGAAAACCGCGAATTTTATGTCATTCATTATCGAGAATAATGTAAATAAACTGCACGGAGGCTGTACGAATGATAAACATGATGTCGAGAAAGTCGGTGCTTATCTACAGCCCCCCTTTCACTCTGTCCTTTGACTAATCCTGTCATGGCGTACCTTTGTTTCCAGAGCAGAGCCATTTATCAGCAGGGACACAGGTCTTAGAGGACAAACTAATTACAATTAAATTAGATAAACCTGTCAAAATGATGGAGTTTCATTGGTACACTGCAGCAAATGAATGGGTAAACCTGCAGTATGTAGTAGTAGTACAAAGTACTATGACCCTTGAAAGTGTTTGGATCGTACAGCTTCTGCAAATTTGCTGATGTCAGTGGGCCTATTGACATTAGGCTTCATTTCCAAAACTACTGCACACTGAAATGTTATAATCTAGTGTTAATGCTAACATATAACATGAGGCTGAAAGGATTCAAATCAGTGACCGTATGACCATCAGTGATAACCTGTTTCTTTGATGTTACATAGCTGTGCTGTAACCGTTGCAGCTGGGGACAGAAACAAGGACTGTTATATGAAGGTCATAAAGTGTAGGACCCAATTACGCCCTCTGCTGATTGTCAGTTTTGTTTCCAACCCACTGATGGCCTTGGAATCAAAGTTAATTCAGTGCCACTGATGGAGGTACATGCACATTACTTGTTAATAAGTGAAAACAGATAGAAAAATGACAAATACTTTGCTTTGTTGGAAAGAAAAAAAAGCAACATAATTGGGAAAAATGCACAAAAACAAACATTTCTTAGGCATACTGTGACCAATGCACTAAAATGTTAAAAGGATAACATTTAAATTCAGAGGTCTCATTGAAGAATGTCCTGCTGAAAACAATTTGGATATTGCTGTGATTTTAATGTAGAGCACTAAGTTACACCCTAAAGCTGATTTTATCACCTCTGCTTTACAAATAAAAAATGTAGGATCTAACAAGCATGTTGTGTAATGTGTTGAATTTGAATCCTTCATTAAATTCTTCATAATTTGTGTAATTTTAAATGCAATTTTTAGATGCAGCACAGGACACAAATGCCTGCAATCTCTTATTGTTAGAGAAACAATTTCAAAAACAACCATTACTGCACATCGAGGGTACGGTCAAATCAGACCCAAAATTCCTGCGTGCCTGGAATCACACAACTGTTGTCCTTATCTAATGTGACACTGCAACATTCTTGAGTATCAGCATTTAATTACTTTAAGTAGCTGTTTATCTTCCAGCATCTAGAACCACTGACAAAAGATACTGAAACGTGAGCATCATTGGTCAATTCCATTAAAAAGAAAAGCAAGCGATTTGTTTAATTTATGCCTGTCATCAAGGGGAGCGAGTGACAGGAAGAGAGAAATGAGTCATGCCGCCCAATGAGTCATGATACCTAGTGCAATCACTAAGAGTAGATTGATATTGATTTCATTTTTTAAGTGTTGAGGTTGCACATGTTGAACGAGATAGAAATGTGACCCTTCTCTGGGTAGCACTGAAAACAACACCACAGTCAAAAGGTCAACATGGCTTAGGTTATATACTGACACAGCCACAGGACAGAACCTTCTAGATCTTCATTGACAAAACCCTGAAATGTTTTACTTATCACACGTACCAGCCGTCTCCATGAACAATAAATGTACATACTGATCCATTCACAGATGTAATTACATGTGTCTGAATTGGCTGTTATGCTGCAGCCTGCTTGTATTTACTGGGATGTTTAGTTGATGTGGAGATATAGGAGGACAATGAATGGGTTGGATGAGAGGATCATTTAGGATGTCAGTCAGTACAAGGAAATGTAGTAGACACAAAACGATTGGACTTCTAGCTTCATATGCTTCACTTTATTATCATTTGACACTTCATAAAGTAAATCTATTAACATTAACAGATAAAAACCTAAATTATTTAGGCTTTGGCTGAAGTTTTGATGATACTGACACGACACTAAAAATTGCGTGTGAACACATTAAAATAAAAACAATCTGATATATATCAATTATATTGTGCCTATATGCATTATTTCCTTTGTACTGTTATGACATATACCCTCTTTACCTTCCTCTTGAACAAATATTACACATTGCAGCTGCCAATGAAATCAGCTTCAGTATTAAGTTTCTCAAGTGGGAAGCAGTCTGCTCTGAGGACTTGGCATGACTCACTCATGTGAGACATTTGTACTGTAATTCCTCCAACAGGAGCCAAATGCAGTCTGAAGTGGTCATCTTTCTTTATACAGTTCCTTGTAATGAAAGGATGGTTTGTGACTTAACATACAGTATTACATGCAATGCAAATCAGTGTCCATGAAAAGCACATCTTAACAAGGAGGGAACACAGGGAAAGAGTCTTGGTGCATTTTGGTAACATTATTATGTATATAATCTTATGCTTAGAGCAGCTGCTTTACAGCTGATCTACAGTATATTACTGTGAGCAATGCATCAGAATCAAGAGGTACAGTTGATAAAACTCTTACCGAAGAATTTCTTTGCGGGTGAAAAACGTACAGTCCTGCAATGAGAGAAAAACAGCATGTCAAAACACAAATATGACAAATACGGAAGTTTTATAAAGGACTGTGGTGTATGACAAATTGTTTAAGGTACAAGAAATATTTGCATCTTCCGTAAAAGGCCTAAAAACACTGTCAATGACACACCTGTGAGTCATACAAAATAACATTACAGTTCCTCTGAACTCATGTGAACAACCCTCACTGTGCAACGCTTGTCGTCGGGGTGTCTGGTGTCTCTGAAATGATGATGTGTGTGGGTGTTGTCACCTGCCACTTGCAATAGGAACGATGAGGCACAGGGAACATGATCTGCTGTTGTCTGACATGCATGTGTTGGCGCACACATTATCCAACAGCCCTACTGGGGGTATTTCATTTGCATTTTCCCTTGTATCCATTCTGTCTGAGCTGTGCTCCTGAGTGTGAGAAGCAGAGCGCAGCCACCTGAGTTCTACAGACAATGTGATTAACAAAAAATACAGCTTTCCTGGGAAGCCTCATCACTGTTGCATCCACTCAAGTCAAAACAGGCCTACTGAAGATATCTGGGTTAATGATAATTGTGTGTGTATGTAAGGCAATATCTGACAATTCATCATAAGCTACTAGTCTCCATTATGTTAGATTATACTATAAGTAAAGCCTACACATAGAAAAGGTAGTAAAGTGGTGTTGGTGAACAAACAAAACACTCAAGCTCAGTATGCCAAATTGGGTGTTATCCTAATAAAATAAGAAATAAAATGTATTGATACCCAACAGGGAAAATAATAAGGCACACAGAAAGCAACAGTATTCTAATAAGGGTTTTTAAAGAGTAGCAGGAGTAACCAGAGAGTCTCTTGAGAACTAAACTGTCTCCTGAGAGTAGAGTTTCACAGCATATCACACTGGCTTGGCATCAATTATTAAATCTGCATCTAATCACATGATAAACCTGTGCACATGAAGATGTGTTTCTTCACAGGAAAACCTGGATTATTGTTTCAGGGAACAAAAGGTCAGATCTTCTCAGATAGTGGCATGATGAACACAAGATCCTCCAGTTTGCAGTGAAATCAAAACCTTCTGCTACTCTCACCTATCAAGACTATGTAAATATTTAAACAGTGGAGTCATAACTGACCACACTTTAGGAGGAAATTGATTATTGCCTATCATTAATTGATGGGGACCAGGATCACCAGCTTGCATTAGATTGAGGTCAAGTTGTATTAATGATCAATATTGAAAATATTAATTTTCTTTTCTCTCCATCTCATAAAATGTTCAGTTTTGCTTTCACCCATTAAATCCAAGACGCATGAGGTTCCACTGTCAGGAGTGACTCGATATCAGGAAGAAAAAGATACATAGTCATGGAATGTAATAATAAAAAGTCATGGAAAATGCATGCATTACAATGCTGTATAAGCATAGTTCTTTACTAGTACTCCACTTTGTTCTTCCCTTCACAAACATGTATTCTCTTAATATTTTCCATGAACTGAACTAAACTTAAGGTCTATACTTACATACAAAGGAAATCTGAATGATTACAGGACGTTATTTTATGCTTTAACATGATTTTTTCTTGGACATATAGGCTCTTACATCCTCCAACATGCTGCAGGTAGACACGGGCGTGAAAGCTTACCTGGTAGGCATCAAGTTGCTCGTCGGTAAATATTGTTTGCTTATTACCCATCTTAATCAAATAATTTGCTGCTTGTACACATTCACAACACTGAACGTCCGAAGCCTTTTCTCAATGAAAGGCATTTAGGGGCTCCTCGGAGACAAAGTCTCCGCACAGGATGGGTCGACGACGTTGCGAACTCTTAAAAAAGGTTGCTGTTGTTGTCCTCACATGAGATGTCCGCCATGACTGCAAGAGGATGCATACAAACATGGGAAAATGTAGTAGGGAAAGTAGAAGACCGGTGTCCAGTTGTGTCGGAGCCAGTGGAGGTTGTCTGCGGAGTCTAAGAAGTGCAAACTGATCTGCTTCTCTTTAAGCACCCAGCTGCTGCCCACCGGAGTCAAGACAAACCAATGGGACCTCAGGAAAATAAATAAATAAATGTGAACCACAAGCTGCTGTTCATGAAAATGCTGTAGACTGTGGGGCTGCTTAATGTTGACAAAATGGATATGAAGAAAAGAGGGGTGTAATGTGCAGTGGTGGAAAATGTATGATCCTTTATTATTATTATTATTATTATTGATACATTAACATGTGATCAGGATTTTAATGTTTCAATTGCTCAAGGTGAAGCTAAGATTTATGTAAATGTGTGTAAACTTTATGTCCTGTAATTTAATCTATTGGCTAACGCATCATATTTTATCAACTGATCATATGTTTTTAGGATAAACTCTTCATCTTCAAAGTATCGTAACTTTAGATGATACAAATATAGTGGAGTATAATACTTTCCACCTGAAATGAAGGCCCTAGTGAAGCATAGGGATAAAGTAGGTCTACAATATTTCTTTCTGAAATGTGTTAGAGAGGAAGCATTAAGTAGCATCAAATGGAAATACTCAAAGTGCAAGTACCTTTATTTTGTAGCCTACTGATGTGCAGTGCTTATAGGCTAAATAAACTTAGTTACTTCCCATCACTGGTAATGTGTACAGGCACTAAGCCTAAAAACATGTCTGATTCTGGCACCCAGACACTTTCCTTAAATCCATTTCCCATATTTGTCTTCTCCCTCTTTTCAAAACAAATTAATTTCTATTTCATTAGCATACTTTTGTGGGTTATTTCGCCTCTGACTGGATTGCACTTTGCATGCTCACGTATTTACTGCGCCTTTTAAATTAATTACTACTTCATTTCACAATTATTCAAAGCAGGTCCACTGCGAAACCTCACAGAGGAATAATCTTCGGTGCTGTAACAAGAACAAAACTTTTAATTGACTCGGAACCTGTTGCAGGGAGGGAACAGCGGAACAGATGCTGGAACATGTTTCCTTGCAGCCCTCTAACACACAGCGCACTGCCTCTGTCTTTGCTTGTGCTCTGCTGGGCTGCAGAGCCAGAAGTCCGTCTCGTCCACCTGCGTGCTACTGCAGCGCAGTGAGCGTGTCCCGACTGCACCGCGGGACAGATGCCAGTTTAACACCCCCCCCCCCCCCCTAAATAACCACCGCATTGGTTTAAATCGTCGCGTTTCATTGCGACAGGTAGCTTTCTGAGTAGCAAAGTTGCCCGCGATGGACTCTAAGCGAGACAAAGACCAAGGTAAGTTGTGATGGATGGCTTGTCGCTACGTCGCTGTGCTAGCCACTGAGCGGCTTGTGCTAGCTAGGCTGTGGGCTTTAAAGCCGAGCTATGGCTAACAACGCGTCGCCCGTTACACAACATTTTACGCGTGTCGTCGTCAGGGGAAAAGAAAAGAGCAATTACCATTTCATCAAATAAGTTAACCCACCCACTTTCATCCGGCTGAATCGTCGTCATGAAATCACGCAGCCGCTGCCTCACGACGCTCATAGCTGAAAACATTTACTGGTGGCTAAGCTAAGCACCATCATCTTTATTTCTGCAGGGGTCAACATATGCAAGATATGTGTTTAGTGGCCCCACTTATCCCACCCACGACCCTTTCCCCCATTTTTTAGTGGTGTTACAGTACCTACCCTGCCTGCCAGTGCTTGTATGATTTACATATAAAGTAAATAATGGAAAATGTAACAATGAAATGGAAAAAAATACACCCCAACATCATTATTTCTGGTTAACCTGGTGAGTCTTTTCTTTCAGTGATGCTGTCCTCCTCGGGGGAATCAGTGTTTCATTTGTGCAGGCTCATGCAAGAGTATTCATGTGTAGTTACTGCCTTAGGAAATTAAACAAAATATAACTTCCCCCGTTGCTATTCATGCATGACAACAGACAACGCACAGAACACCATATCTGCCTGTTTGTGACTCTTTCCTCCGGAGCTGGCAGAGGAAAAAGCTCAGTGTGCTGCCAGATATGAAATTCATGGTCTGCTTGAGCTGGTGTTCACTATTCAGAGATGATTTTGCATGGGTTTATTTGGTTGTTCCACCGTAAAACAGAACGGACGCTGCTTCCAGCGCTGACTCACAAACATTGTGTTGCATATGTAAGAATAGAAATTGTTGCTGCAGTCTTATTTCTCTGATTCTTTCAGATGCAGACTACGAGAAGATAACTGCTGTGCTGCTCAAGTCACGTACAGGAGAGTTTGATTTGGAGTCGATACTGTTTCTCAAATTGAGAGGTCTTGGTAAGATTCACTTAATATAACACTATTTAAGCCTTCAAAAATGCCATTATTGTTTCTAATGGTTAATTGTATGATTTACAGGAACACACGATCTCGGATGCATTGGGGAGTGTATGAATTTGGAGAGACTGGACCTCTCTGGAAATAACATCACAAATTTAGCACCTCTAGCATCTCTTCGGCTTCTTTCTGTACTCAATTTGTCTGCCAACAGGATTTCCAGTTTAGGTAAGATTTTAGGAGCAACATATTCTATATTTCCATGCTGCTATATTTACTTATATCAAGGAGGTAGGTATCATGAATAGAATAAGATTTTTTAATGTAATGTTATTGCTTTTGTAATTTCAGAGCCCCTGCGCAGCTGTGACAGTTTACAGAACTTAAACGTGGCTGGTAATGTCATATCCAGGTATCAGCATATAACTATTGACCAAATGCTTATCCTAGATTAATTAAAATGTGAATATGTCACTAATAACAATGTTAATTACATTGTATACAAACAAATATGTAATTGATGTTAAACATAAAAATATTTTGCTACTAGTAATCCTATTTTTGAGAGCAGTAGTCTGAATGTGTCGTGTGAAATCATCTCTTATCTGTTTTGGTTTTCAACAGCATTGAGAACCTACACTGCCTTCAGTCTTTGAGAAAGCTAGAAAATATACGTTTTAAAGACAACACTTACAATTACACTAATCCAGGTAATTTGTAGTGACTTTATTTGAAAACAATGCAGTGGATGAAAAATCTTGATAAGTGAACTTAAAATTACTTTCTCTATGTCAGTGTGCAGGATCGCAGCATATAGAACCATAGTTCTTGACATGTTCCCCAACATCAAGGTGCTGGATGGTAAGATATATTTTCTTTTCATTTAGTCTTTTTGCACAACATTAACTCTTAGACTATGTTAAATGTGTCCCTGTAAATCTGTTGACATTGTAGGTGAAAGAGTGGTCGGACGTGGGAGTGACTTGTACCAATTATGCAAAGACATTGATGATACCATCAAAGGTAAATTTGTTAACTAGTGTGTTATTGTATCGTGACTGGTAACTTGTTATTACACTCCATTTATCAGATTGAAGTTCAGTTGTTGGATGCAGTATTTATCTTGCATACACAATCTTCCAGTAGCATTACTGACACGTCTGTGATGGCGTGTTTGCCCCTGCTTGAATATATGTTTTCTTGTGCAAGTAAAATATTATTGAACTGTTTCTCTTTCTGTTTAGCTGGTTTATACAAGAATGGACAGCTTGTTGAACATCCTGATTGCAAACCATGGGTGGAGGATAGTTACTGGGAGATAAAGAGATCAAACAATGCTATTATTGAAGAAGCCTACAAACAGTTTAACGGTAAGAGGTTCTCTGCAGGGCCATATTTTTAAAAGAAAAGTGTTGCATGTGATCTAACCAGTTGTCTACTCAACAATGTGCTGTTTACTGTGTGGTATCCTATATAATCCTTGCTCTACATTTCTTTTTCTACAGATGTTCTTCATGAATGCAGACTCCTCAACAACAGAGCCACTCATGTAATTTCGCAAACCGAAAGATCTATGAGCCTGAAGAAGCAGCCAAAGCAGTATGCCATCTGAGTTGGGATATTTTTAACACATTTGTGTGCAACATTTAGCAACTTTTTGTTGTATGATAACCCATGACTACTGTACTGTAGGTTTTTCAAATTACTAAGCTTTATCCAAGTGCTTGATAAGTATCATCGCCAGACGCACATGCTCTGTGTTGCAGTGTGAGGCATTTGTTGAAATTGCATCGCATCCTATGCATCGAGTAACTGACGATACATGTAAGTGGTTTGAAAACCTTTATCAATACTGACACCCCTCAGTTTGGTTCAAAGATGTCTTTACTTGCACAGTGTGCATTTTGTACCGTGTTGTAGCCTGCATTTATGCTGAGAGCTATGCTGCTCAAGAATTTCTATAGGTTTAAGCAATTAAGAGCTTTTTTTCCATTTTGCATTGCTGGATAACTTTGGGAGTTACTGTGTCCCATGCTGTATGCTTTCTTTGTAATTTGAACTTTTGCAAAAAGTATTGAATGATTGTTTCAGCTGTTTCTACTTGTTTTATACCATAAAATTTATTATCTGTACAATCAACTTGTGGAAAATACTATGCTTATAAAGGTGTACTTCACATGTTTGATTTTTACTCCTATCTACAAAGTCTACTTTGGGACAACTGATACATACATGTCATATACACTGTTTGCACATCCAGAGTCCAATGGCGCCACTTGCTGGTGGTAATCGTCCTGCAAAACTGTCTGAATCAGAATCAGCTTTATTGGCAGAGTATGCGTACACGTGAATTTGAGTTTTAAGTTGCTTTCAGTGTACTTCAGCACAGAACAATTTACAGGAATATAAAAATAGACATATAGCAAAAACAAGGACAACAAAGAGGCAAAAATAAACAACTATTTCGTACATAAAAGTAGGTGGGTATATTAATATATATATAGAAATCAACAATAGTGTCCATATACAAGTGAAGTGTTTCTGTAAATTGTAAACGAATACAAATAGTACAAATGAATAAATACTGAATGGGGAACAGATTATATACATGAAGTGGGCTTTTATGCATGTATACATGTCTATAGTACAAGATTTATATTTGACAATGATGGATGATGTGTAAATGTGAGGCACTCCATACTTCCGACAAATCGTCAACCCGTTAATGGTAACAGATCTCCTTCTTTTCCGTCTGAGAAGCTTGTATTTAATTTAGTTTTTCATTGTGCGGTATCACGCGAGACCAAAGATAAAGTCACTTCACTAAATCTCAGCGCTTATCCCGGAAGACATCCAGAGTAAGAGCTGTCTTTGCAATACGTGTGACATTGATTAACATTAGAAGATTGAACGTTACTACTACAAAATAATTGAATTTATTTAATAAGGGTTAAAAAACAAACAAACAAAAAAAAATCGTTCAGAACGGAAATCCGTTTTGTACTGTGGCTAACTTTAGCTTGACTAGTGCTGCTTCTGCTGCGTCGACCTTGGCTGGCTGAGGATGGCAGGGAAAGCTTGGAGGTCAGCGGTACGTACGGGGGGAAAAAAATATGTACATTGTTCACAAGTACTACACCAAACGCATGGCATTGTGTTTCAATTCATCAACCGACGTTAAGTCGTTTTGACTGCATGCACCCAGCTAACTAGCTAGCCGCTAACGCATAGGCTACTTGCTTGTAGTTACTATAGCAACCTGACTCTTGACGGCTATTTAGCCAGCGAACTAGTTTGCTAGCATTTAACGAGAAGAGCAGTTGGCTGGCTACGTGTTTTCCTTTGTCATACGTTGTAGGAAAAGTTAGATGACGGCTGATTGCTCAAGTTGAACACTGCCTGTTAATGCTAGTTACACTGCGGCAACAAACGTCTATGAAATGTCCCTCATCTACAGATTCTTACTCTACTAAGAAAGTGGGGTTTGTCGCTCAGTGGCGAGGATAAAATCAAGGCACAGGAAGTAAGTTAAGCATACGTATTAAACCGTTGACTTTTCCTCTCGGTCACCTACGTGACTTTAGTCAATTAGCCATCTAAGTTAGTTCTTAGTTGCCCTTGTTGCAGGCCTTTTTGGTTGTAGTGTCTGGGCCCTTGACCCCCGCCCATATACTACCCTCTTCCAGGCTGATGGTGTTTATCAGCCAAGGCTAATTCGTTTGTTAATAGTCAACAACTGAACAAGACAATAGAAATGGCCCTTTCAACACTGCTAACATGCAATTTAACAAGGACTGACAGCTTCTTCTTGTGAACTGGAGTCTCCTCTTCCAGGATGTCCTTTCCAGGTTGCTCTCAAATGATGCTTATCACTCTATTTATCTGTCTGTCTGTCTGTCGTGTTCATCCAGACATTAATCCCTTGTGTGTTTCATGTAATTGTACTGCTTTTCACGTTCAGATAGGTTTACTAAAGTAACCACAGATTGGTGTAACAGTAATTATGTACTTTTTGGGTCAAAAGGAGAACAGTCCAGGTGAACAGTTATCCAGATCAAGTATGCTGTACAGTAAGAGTGCTCAATTCTTGGGTCATTCTGTTCCTAGTATGTTCACTACTCCAATAAGCTTTGCTCAAGTCACCTTACATCCTAGCTCTGTTTTTAATGTTTTCCCCTTATTTTTTAGAAATGTACAACAGAACAGTATTTATGACTGTATTTACGCTGTCGAAGTGAAACAGCTTATATTTTGTGCCTGTTAAAATCATGGATGTATAAAACCTGGGCCTTTTTGATTGTCAGGTGTCATGGATGGTTGGAGCTTTGAAAAAAGAGCCTCCACAACCCAGGACATTCACCCATGGGGTATGTATCTTTCCTCTAGAGCTACAGAAGATTTTTGATGCAACTTATTGCTTGAATTAAATTGTGACTCTGTCTCTGAAGTGCATAGTTATTCTTGTATCGTTGAATGTTATGTGTCTTTGTTCTGCCTCACAGATTCATACGGTTACTCTAATCCCTGGTGATGGAATTGGTCCAGAGATCTCCACTGCTGTTATGAAGATATTTGAAGCAGCTAAAGTTAGTTCTTGAGGAGCAGAAAGATAACATCAATGTTCACCAGGAACATTAACCAGCAAAATATATATTTTATATTTTTTTATATTTGTATTACATCAGCATTGATACTCAACAAACAAAATCATATCAAATCACACACAATTAAAGTCTTTAAAAAATGGAAACTAATGTAGTGATTTTACTGTACATAAACTTTTGATCTAGGCACCTATTCAGTGGGAAGAGAGAAATGTTACAGCCATCCAAGGACCTGGTGGCAAGTGGATGATCCCTCCTGATGCCAAAGAATCGATGGACAGGAACAAAATTGGCCTAAAAGGTAACCTGCATAATACACTTACAATTACTTAAAATAAAAATGGGATTAATTGCCAATAAGTTATTGCTGATGGTGATGATGATATGCTCATACATATTTTTTTTTTTAAATAATCTCTCTATACCAGTAGCTTTAGCTCCATTCATTCCCACAGCAAAAAAATGGGAAGTGAAATTGTTTTAGAGATGTGAATTACACTTGCCAAACCTTTTACAAAATACGTACCTGATACATGACTGTTCATTACAAACATGGCACTTTGGTTTAGATCTTATCCCTTCAAAAGGGTGTTTTCTCTTTGTGTTGGCAGATGAACTAGTAAATCATTTTGAATTACTTGACAATTTACAGGTCCTTTGAAGACGCCAATAGCTGCTGGCCATCCCTCTATGAACCTGCTGCTGAGGAAAACCTTTGACCTCTATGCCAATGTGCGCCCCTGTGTGTCCATTGAGGGCTACAAGACCCCCTATACTGATGTGAACCTGGTCACCATCAGGGAGAACACTGAGGGAGAATACAGTGGGATTGAACATGTGGTAAGACCCTTTAACAACACATCACTTGTCTAGTTGTTACATTTTATTGTTTACATATTTGATCTTTTGATTATTTCCTCACTGAGTCTACATGTAGGCCTGTTTCATTTTCTTTAGATCAAAACATTGTGTCTCATCGTCTTTCTTTGCTTTCCCAGCGTAGACACCTTTTGATATTTAGGAATAGAATGGTTTGCATTTTATTTTTGAAATCACTCAAACACTATAGTTTACATATTTTACCTGAATCTTTCTTGGATTTGTATATTTTCAGATTGTTGATGGAGTTGTACAGAGTATTAAGCTCATTACAGAGCAAGCCAGCCAACGCATCGCAGAGTATGCTTTTGAATATGCCAGAAATAATCAGAGGGCCAGTGTTGCTGCTGTTCATAAGGCCAATATTATGTAAGTTGCATTCAGTACAAATTACTTTAAGTAATTTGACATTTTAAAGCTATTTGCTAAAATTAAATGGTTGTCCTCTGTTGACATTTTGTTTATAGGCGCATGTCAGATGGGCTATTCCTACGAAAATGCAGAGAGGCTGCTGAAAAGCACAAAGATGTAAAATTCACTGAGATGTACTTGGATACTGTGTGCCTTAACGTAAGTCCCAATAGCTTTTGTTATGAATTTGTTTAGTGTGTATAAATGTTTTAGTTGGATAAGAAGTTTTGTTAGAAATTTTCCATATTTAACATTCCTAATTAATAGTGGCATTATTTATACCTGTTTTTACAGATGGTACAGGATCCCACACAGTTTGATGTATTAGTGATGCCAAATCTGTATGGAGACATCTTGAGGTAAGATATTGGCATATTCTCCGTTATTTTTGTGCATCATTAAATTGCACCAAATAGCAACATATTGTCGTGGTTGATTTCTTCTCCTTGTTCAGCCTTCAATAACTTTAAATAACTAACCACTATTATGTTCGTAGCAACCAAACACGGAGATACAGAAGAACGAAACTCTACTTCGTTTAGTACAAATTAGTTTATTCTTCGGATTGTACAAAGTACTATACAAATCTGGTATGTGAAGGGTCTGGATTCAGAATGAAGGAAAACAACAATTTCCCAACATCATCTTTTAAAACTCACAGTCCCCTTCCGCGCTGCGCTCCTCCTGAGGGGGATGGGATGCTCTTGATTGGTCAATAATCAAACGCAAAACTCTCTGATTGGTATGATATTAGAGATATAAAACATGCGTAATTACAACTGTTTATTAGAAGAAACACCTGCTCAGTATTTTCAGTGCTTCATATTTTCTGTTATTAAAATAAATCACATCTAAGTTATAAATTGATTATGTACTAAACACAGTTTCCTTCAATAATATTTACTTTGCCAGAAAGTGCAATTGTTCATACAGCAAATCCTCCATATTTGTACATGCATGTACTGTACATACAATTGTGCATTGTGTCATTTTGTTTTAATGTACATGTAGAAATTTGTTAAAACCAGGAGAGAAGTGCTGACTAGGTGGATTCAACCAGGCAGTATATTAACAGAAAATAATGATGTATAACAATGACAAAAGCTTTACCTTAATTCAAAGTATTTAGGCTAACCTTAACTGTAATAATTTAACATCACTGAAAGAAAAGGTGATTAAAAACATCACTAAATACTCAAGATGTTGTGGCAAATGTGTGGTGAGGATGAGCAACTGCAAACATCACTGATATTGTCTGCAACAGTTCAGAATGATGTGCCTATGTACATGAAATCTAATTAGCAAGGTCGAGGCGTATGCACAAGAATAAATCTAAAGGGAACTACATGTGTTTACCATTACAGTGATCTTTGTGCTGGACTAATTGGAGGTCTTGGAGTGACCCCTAGTGGAAACATTGGCGCCAATGGTGTTGCCATATTTGAGTCGGTATGTTCTTTTTATTCCCATTTGTCAGACTCCCTTTTCTTCACAGGTTTCACAGTTACTCCCGTGATCAAAGTTGTACAGTAGAAATTCACGGTGTGAGATGAGTTAGTGAAGGCACATAAAAGTTTCACCTGCTTGTATTTCTTATGTTTTCAGAAAATCGATGTTCATAGAAATGTCAACCATGATGAATGGATTGTGATTCGTTTCTCCTGTCAGGTTCATGGAACTGCCCCGGATATAGCAGGGAAAGACATGGCCAACCCCACCGCCTTGCTGCTCAGCGCGGTCATGATGCTGCGGCACATGGGCCTGCACGGCCACGCCAAGAAGATTGAAACTGCCTGCTTTGACACCATTCGGGACAGAAAGGTAATCTACTTTTCAAGAAATAAAGACATGCTGTTTTATATATATTTCCATTCTGATTCATAATGATTTTGTCATCTGTCTTCAAGGTTCTAACAAAAGACCTGGGAGGAAACTCAAAGTGCTCAGAATTCACTGACGTAATATGTCAAAGAGTGCAGGATATGGCCTAAAAGGATGCTTAAGGGGCTGTGAGTTAATTGTTAGGGTTTGGATGTCTTTATTTAATCATGTCATGTTGTATCTGCACATTTTAAACCAAAATATGTATTTAAAAAAAACTCAGGAGTTTGAGATTCTGCCCATTTCATTTTTTCTCTCTGCACTGCAAAGCACAGACTTAAAACTCTTGACCAACAGTTACTACATGCATTGTATTCCTAAACTGTTAAATCTGTGGTGGATATTGTCTATTTATTGGCTGAATTTGGCCTCTTGTCTAATGTATTGTGTTTGTGGATATATTTCACATTATGCGGTAAAAAAAAAAATACTGATTGGAGCTTTAATGATTTAAACATAATTAGGCTTCCACAACATGAAACCTGCTGATGTTTTGCAAGTCTTTTTTCATGTCATTCTGTTTTCTGTCCTGCAAATATCATGAATGTATAAAATGAGTATTACAATGATATCAGAAATGCCAGACTTTTTATTCAGTGTTATGCAAATGACCATTGTGGCTGCCATAAGCCCTCTCATCTGCTACTATGATGAACCCTGTGATTAGATTCCTGGTGAAAGTTATGTCTATGTTTTTATCTGAATTGGTATAAGCCATATACAGAATACCACCAAATATTTACACAAAACTAGAGACAAATATAAATTAGAAACATATTTCAGATGCATCAAAATGGTGTGAATTTGTAAAATTCTCAGTGCTGTAATAGCAAGTATTATTCACTATTTAATACTTTATCTTGGCTTACTCTTAAATATTATTGAAACGTTAAATATGGTTCCTCTGTTATTTGTGCATTCTGTACACAAGACACAGATATAATGAAATTCCATGCATGTCCGCAAGAATCATGAGATATGCAGGTGACACGTGATTTTCATACTAACAGTTACGCAGTCCCTTCTCTAGGAACACAACACTATTCTTGATAGAAGCTCTCTATGACCTTGTGGTACATCTCCAACACGACAGGGCGACGGAGCTTCATTGTGGGACCTGGAACGAGAAAACAATATAATGAGCAATAGTTCACTGCAGTCTCAAAATTGCATGGCTTTCAAAACAAAAAGCATAATTTATTTAGTATATAACATTGTCTACTGATCGATGTTGTGCTACATTTACCCAGCTCTCCTCCAGAAACAGAAAAGTCCTTTCTGAGAATAGTCCACTTTTGTATGCGTTGGGCATTAGAGGTGACTGCAGAGTTGACTCTGTTGATTCCCTCTTGAATTGCCCGGTACACTTCTTTGTCTTTTCCTCCAATGATGTCAGACACCTCGGTTGCTTGGCTGCCTAGCTGTTGGCAAAACACCACTGCCTCCATACTCAGCTCCTCTGTTGGCTCCATGGTTTCTGTATTGCTACAGCACTGGAACACAGAATTTAATTATAAATATATAATGTGTAATATATTTACACATAAATCATGACTAATTGTGAAAATGAACAATTGCAGTAATATGTGAAACCATCTATTTGAATTGCTTCACCTCATTTATACTTCCTGGTTTGTTATAAATCTCTAGGGAGTTTGACAAGAAGAACACTAAATGAAAACAATACTAGAATAACAGCTGCATTTAAAATAAAATTATTTTAGAAATGTAATTGAAAATTATAATTATTTGGTATACACACTCTGCTGCTGTGTAACTGTTAATTTATGTCCATATATGTTCATCATGCACAGGTTTATTTGCAGATACAGTTACAGAATGTGACTTTACTTATGGTTGCTGTCAAGAATACAGTGCATCATGCCATTTTCCATTATCTGGATAAAAAAAACTGGCAGATTACCTTTAGGGTCAGAAGCATTGACAAGAATTTCCTCTTGTCCCCTATGAGCATGGCGTTGCTGATGATAGGTAGCTCCCTCTTCACTGCTTCCTCAATAGGTACAGGGGGAACATTCTCCCCTCCAGCAGTGATGATCAGCTCTGAATGGAGAGAGAGGGCACCCTGTCATTACGGCTGTTGATGGCTTATGACAAGGATAATGGAGCTGTATCTTCTGCGCTCAGGTGTGGGTCTCTGGTGACCTAAGACTAAGCAATTTTCTTACAATAGACTAATTTGCTCAGATAGCTCTACCTTTGATTCTTCCTGTGATGTACAAGAAACCCTCTTCGTCTATCTTCCCCAGGTCTCCAGAATGCAGCCATCCATCTTCATCCAAAGCTTCTCTTGTTTTGTCTTCCACATTGAGGAAACCCATGAAAATGTTGCGTCCCCAAAAGCAAATTTCACCTGTCCCCTCAGAGTCTACGTTGGCCATTTTGTATCGACAACCGGGCACCACCTTGCCACAGCTTTGTCAGAGAAAAGAATTCTTTGTTATTGTATATTCATAAAATTAAAAGTCAAAGCCCTTAAGCACAACAGATTGTTTATTTTTTACCTTTGTAGTTTGTAAGCTTTGGGACCTGACATAAAGTGAGGTCCTGTGCTCTCACTCATGCCATACGCCTCATACAGCCAGATATTCAGGCCCAGGAAAAACTGCACCGTTTCACTACCGATTGGTGCTGCTCCAGAGAAGAACTTCTGACAGCAAGACAGGCCCAGCTCAGCCCGAAGCTTCTGCAGCACAAAGCTGTCAGCCAGGTGAAATAGGAAAGGTTTCTCATCATCCCTAAAAAAATTAAAATGTGAAATATCAATATAATTAAATCCTCTGTCTTTGAAAAAATGCATTTATTTGTGTTGTTTTGTGGGGTCTATTTAAATCCCCCAATATTTTCACATCGCATAAGAATTATTCTTCATCAGCACTTACCTTTGCATACACTTTAGATTGGCTTCCAGACTGACTGACATTGCCCATGTCACCAGTTTCTTTTTCACATATCCACACTCACTAATTCCCTGTTTTATCTTCTCCATCATCTTCTCCCATACCCTCGGGACACCCATGTGGGATGTAGGACAAACTTCTCGCAGTGTTGTTATCAGGCTTCCCTACAACGAATTAAGTACATGAAGAAATTTAAAAACATACATTAAATCAGTCAGTTGTCATTTTTATTGAGTACATTATTTTTGTATTATTTAAGAGAACAACACAAGTATTTGTAATACATTTATTTTTGGTAGGTCTGGGAAAACAATTGTAACAAAAACTCTTAGTAGCTGTAACCACAGTAGAGCCTTACCTCATTGCTTTTACCTTTAATTGAGTAAATTGATGAAAAAGTACCTATTCTTAAACCAATTATTTCCAATTATATCAGACCTTTAAGATATGCTATTAACATTTGTGTGATCTTGGCATTTTTTATTTACCTTTAAGGCATCTGGCTGTGCAAAGTATACCAGCTCACCCCACTGGATGCCTGTCCAGAGATCATAGATCTGAGCAGCAATGTGGCTGAGAGGCAGGTAGCTCACTAGTGACTCTTGTTTAGTGTCAGCTGGCTGCATGTCTCCGGCCCTGCTGGCATGATTGGCAGTCCATGTGATCTGAATATTCATCATAGACGGACACCTTGTTTACTTTTTTTCTGCTTTTGCCTACCATGTAATAATGTGACAAGAAGTTATAACGCATGCAACTGCTTCCATATAGTTAGAATAACATCTAACTCAGCCTAAATACAGATTAATAATACACAAAAGCTTACATTGTCATGACTGAGCATGACTCCCTTTGGCTTGCCTGTGGTGCCAGAGGTGTAGATCAGGACGCAGCATTGGTTGGCTCTCTGGCTGCTGATGATGTCATCCAGCTCTTCCTCAGAAACATCTAGACCCAGCTCCATGAACTCCTCCCACTGTCCCAAAACAGCAACACATATCATCATAGCCTGAGCTCTACAGTCTCTTTGATCCGTATCATTCCATGTGGTGTCAGGAGGACTTACAGAGTAAAGATTGGAGATGTTCTGCTGGGGGTGTCCACTGTACTGCACTATGGCTTTCAGATGGGGCAATCTGTCACGTATCTGTGGTGAGAGTGAGAAGTTTATCACAGCATGTTTTGCATGTGGGTAAAAACCTTTATATATTTAAGTAACGGTACCTGCAGGATTTTATCCAATTGCTTTTGGTTTTCCACCACGATAATGTTGGCTTTGGAGTCACTAGCCACATACTGGCAAGCATCTGGTGAGTTTGTGGCATAAATTCCTGTCATTATCCCCCTGCAGGAAGAATACAGGTCATTATAGACATGGGAGAAAGAAAGAAGTTGGTGAATAACAGGAGCATGTGACAGATGAAATAATAATAACAGCACAATAACATCTACACAGTGTATTTGGGTACAGATATAGGCTGATTCAGGTCAGTGCTTGTGTCTTTCTCACCCTGCCATGATGGCACCAACTGCAGAGAAGAACCATTCTGCTGAGTTGAATCCTAGTATTGCCACTCCATGGAATCGCTCTAAACCAAGCTGTACACATTAACAAAACGTTTCTATCTTCTTTGTTTTACAAATCTGATCATTTATAGTACTCAAACGTTGCCAGTTAGTATGCACTATAGACTATAGATTAAGTTCTCTTTTTGTGTAACATACCTTTATAAAGCTCTTGGCTGCTCTCTGGCAGAATTGATAATACTCCAAGAAAGTTATCTTTTCCCATTTTTTGTTCTTCTTGCTGGCGAGTGCGTACATGTTTCCATATTTTTCAACTGAGGCTTTGAACATTTGGTGAACTGTGACATGTTCCGTTGGACACCCTTCATCTATTCTCAGTCTTACTGAGCCTTTGGCATCAGTGGTCCACAGAGAATGAGCTGGAGCAAGAGGTGCGCCAGCAAACTCCTCTTCTATGTTTTTCTTTCCTGAGATGTGAGAGAAAGTAAATCTGAAAAACAAATCTAGTCCCTCCCACAGAGGAATAAAAGCCATGTCTGTTACGCAGTTTTAGACCCAGACCCATGTGCTTATAACTCACCTACAGAGGCATATTCTTCACTGTCTGTCTGCCTGTGTGCCATAGACTCCTGAACACTGAAACACACAGAGGAAACAAGGGCTCCACAGCTCATATATACTCCACCTCACACTGAGGCAAAGGTTTGGGCTGCTGTTTTCATTCCATCACATGGGTCTAATTTGCTGCATTGTTTACCCAACACAATGTCAGGCTTTTGGCACAGCTAAAGCCCCCTAGCTCTGTTTGACAGAATATATTCAATGAACGCTGAAAGACTGTTCACTCTCACTCACTAAAACTATGATTTTGATATATATTTAGTTTGATTTAACAAAAGAATTCTGAAGTAAAGGGTGCAAACCTTCTATGTCACAAAATACTCTCTAATTTAGTGAACTACTAAATGAGGCTACACTGACTTATAGCTTCCATTCCTTATGTATATTTGTCAAGTGGTGGCAGAGGGCCATTTCAATACAAAGTGGACAGGAACATTCATTAAACAATTTGGGCAAAAGTGTTGATACTCTAAAGAATACAGACTAACAGAAGGGACTAAATCTGGTACAAGCATCATCCCTCTTCTAATTTTGTGTTGTAGTGAATTTGCATGCTAACTGGTGAATCTGGTTCATTCAGCCTTAACTGAAAAGTATTATAACCGATCCCATAACTAAACTGAATTGTTAGCTTCTTCTTTTTAGAGTAGACTGATGAGACTATAACATCTTCTCATCCTCTAGATTAACGCAACAAAAAACTTCATTTTAGGTTGCTTACCTGTTCTCAAGTTGATCATCTCCCTTCTCTTCATCAAGTAACTCCATATTGTTAGTTGACAGATCTCCTGGTAGTGTGGCTACAGGTTATGTAGGACCAAGCCTCTGGCTTTGCTCAAAGGAGACACTTTTCAAACTCTGACTGGTATGAAATTGAAAATCTCTTCTTGCTGGACAAAAGGGCACCTTTTAATAGTACCACGGATTTTTTAGGAGCTCGTAAACTAAAAAGACATACAGTTCAACAAGCCTTATGAAGCCGTTAATGGTTTGCGAAACAAATCAGAAAGTCCATGTGTGCAGTGGATTGGACCGCTTGCTCAAGGCCATGTCCTGAATTTAAATTAGCTCAGTCTTTTCATATGCAAAACAGTGTGATTATATCTTCCCTTAAATCACAAACAGAAAGGTAAAACCCAAATCATAACAATACTACACTTTCAACTTTGACCAAGGGATGTGAGTTGGATGAAAATGATAACAGCCTAATATTCAAATTTAGTGTTCCAAAGTTGATCAATTGGGTTTTTATGTGGCTGCTACACTACAGTCACTCTCAGTTCATTCAAAAAGTTGCATAGAGCTTTAATACTTGATTTAATCATTTTGGAGTCCCTTTACATACTTAAAACCCTGTGGTCTTTAGCCATTCAAGGCAACATCTACAGCTGTTAATTCAGTATCTAAATCAACAACAATTAGACAATTTCTAATTCTAATTTATGTTATCTAACATAGGTCCCCAAGAGTCCTCTGCAAAAGCAGGAACACTTTCAGTAATTCAGTTATAAGTTAGTGCAGTTTGAAAGAATACTATAGCCAAACTGAGCTGCCTTATTTTAAGCCCTTCTGATACAGTAGTCACTTATTTATATAAAGCATGCTTATACTACTTGTAGTCCATTCTAATTTACTATCTGAAAGATTTTTCATAAGCTTCCCAAACGCTGTAGGAATATTATGGTAGTAGCCCTTTTATGTTTGTTGTTCAAAGTAGCTGTTTCACATAAAATGCTTTAGGAGACCTTGACCCTAGTGGTGGAATGTAACTAAGTACATTTACTCAAGGTACTTGAGGTACTTCAACTTTATTTTAGTATTTTCATTTATTCTACTTCATACTTCTACTTTTACTTACTATACTTACCACATTTCAGAGGGAACATATTGTACTTTTTACTCCACTACATTTATTTGATAGCCTCGGTTACTAGTTATTTTGCAGATTCACATTATTAATACAAAATATAGTTAGCAAATAAATTCTGATGTATTATTATAGATTAAGCTACCCAGCAGTATAGAAAATAGTTCAAATTATGCCCACCTTTACCAGCAGCAACATTAAAGTAATGCTTAATGGGTCAATAATTTCAATCCAATTATATAATAGGCCTTTATATTATTCTGAAATTGGTTATTCTAATTAGTGGCGTGCTATTACTTTATGTACTGAAAGTAGGCTACATTTTGCTGCAAGTACTTTTGTGTGCAAAGTTTTGAACGCAGGACTTTTACCTGTAATGGAGTATTTCTGCACTGTTGCATTAGATTTCTTCCTGCTTGACCCACTGCACTTTTATCAACACTGCAGCCTACGAGGGTAATTAGGTCAAAATATATAACAAGCTGATCTGGGAAACCTTCAGCCACCACCACCCCCCTCTCCATTCCTCTTGCCTTGTTTTCTCGAATCCACTATCCCAGCCCCCCCTTTTCTCAGAGCTCTCCAGAAAGTTCTGCGCTGTGGAGCGGCTATAAGAACCAGCCATCTTCCTCCACCAGCCTCAGTCACTCGAGCGAAAGCTGGCGTACTACTATCAACAAACTAGCAACTGGCAAGTAAGTCCACTATACTGTGACTTGAAAGAATATTTACCTATACGGCTCATAAATGTCAGCGGTTTCATTCAGGCTGAACGTAATTCACGCTAGTGTATCGTTATAACGCCACATGTGCTGCCTATGTTGACGTTTCCTCTCGTTAACTTTACTGTATTTTATCCATCGGTTAACGTTACATTTCTAACGGCTTTAAGCTCAAGTTTAGCGGTTTGACATGTCGGGTAACTCGCTAACGATAACACTGGATCCCTAACGTTAACACACATTGGGACAAAATAATAAGTGACAGCTTTGTGTAAAGTGTAATAATGCGTGTTTGTGGTTTATTTTGATTTTTTTTTAGGATTTTTAGGCTGTCGCCATGGTTCACGAGACCGGCTACTACGATCTCTTGGGCGTCCGCCCCAATGCCTCATCGGAGGAAATCAAAAAAGCCTACAGAAAACTCGCGTTGAAATATCACCCTGACAAGAACCCCAACGAAGGAGAGAAGGTGAGTTACATATAGCGTTAGAGACCTTCATGGCGTCCCTGTAGCCGTGTATGGACTGTTGGAAGTGCCCTTTCTAATTTTAAACTGCACGCCTTGTTGAATTGAATTGAATTGAATTGAATTGAAGATTAGCCCTCCGCGACACTGTGTTGAAATCGTAGACAGTCTGTGGTTGAAATGCTTCAGGCTACAATGTCAGCAGGTTGTGAAATTGATTTTTTAACATAAAATTAATTTGGTGATCATTCACTGCCCGTGTAGACTGTATCTCAACACTTGAGTGCACATTAGGCCGATGCATTTGGAAAGAAGTTGGTTTGACACATTACAGATGGCAGCACATTTAGTGTCATTATCATTAAATATGCTGAAAATGTACACCAAGTAATCGTAGAAACATGAAGCTAATATCAGTCATTGCCATTTACTAGAGAGAATAGTGGATTGAGTCATTATTCATGAAAGCTTTAAATGATGTCTTTTTCAAAATTGACTTAATGTTTTTGTTGTTTTTCACAGTTCAAGCATATATCTCAAGCATACGAGGTGCTGTCAGATCCAAGGAAGAGAGACTTGTATGACCAAGGAGGAGAACAAGCAATCAAAGAGGGAGGCATGAGTGGAGGAACTTCCCCAATGGACATGTTCAACATGTTCTTTGGAGGTGGAGGAAGGATGCAGAGAGAGAGAAAAGGTAAGACATGTTTTATTACAGTTTTACAAGTAATGTATTAGCAGGCCATTTGTAAGTTTATATATTCAAATACCTGTACAACTTTTTAAATTGCGTGTATCTGCTTTTCCTGTAGGGAAGAACATCATCCACCAGCTTGGTGTTACACTGGAGGAGATGTACAAAGGCACCACCAGGAAGCTTGGGCTTCAGAAGAATGTCATTTGTGAAAAATGTGACGGTATGTAGTGTTGCTTTGTTTTTTAATGCCATACACAATAAGAATTGTTCAAAAGTTAGGTAAATTACATTTTCCTGTTTATTACAGGTTATGGTGGCAAGAAAGGTACTTTGGAGAAGTGCGCAAATTGCAAAGGAAAAGGAGTACAAATCAAGGTGCAACAGATTGGGCCAGGCATGATTCAGCAGATCCAAAGCATGTGTGCAGACTGCCAGGGACAGGGCGAGAAATTTAACTCAAAGGACCGCTGCAAGAACTGTAATGGACACAAAGTAGAATGCAAGAAGAAAATTCTTGAAGTTCACATTGACAAAGGTAAGTGCCCCCCCCCCCAATTTGAGATACTACTACTAGTTAGTAGTGTAAATGTGTTTTCGCAACGCAAACTAAACTGAAGATCAATGTGTTGTGCAGGTATGAAAGATGGTCAGAAAATTACATTCAATGGAGAAGGCGACCAGGAACCTGGACTGGAGCCTGGGGATGTAATCATTGTGCTGGATCAGAAGGAACACCCCGTTTTCCAGAGACAAGACGATAATTTGATAATGAAGGTGAATATCAAACTTGTTGAGGCCCTGTGTGGTTTCAGGAAGACCATTCAAACGTTAGACAACAGATCGCTCATCATCAGCTCACAGCCAGGTAATTGACTGAGATCAGCTGGCCTCCAGTGCTGGCTTGTCTTTTTTTTTTTTTTTGGTGGACAGTATTTGAAATTCAAATTTCATGAACATGTGTCTTTTTTATCAACAGGTGAAGTAATCAAGCAGGGTGACATCAAATGTGTTCAGAATGAGGGCATGCCGATTTACAGGGATCCTTATGAAAGGGGACAGCTTATCATTCAGTTCCAGGTAAGACTGAACGCAAAACATTTCACCTGTTTGGCACAGCTCTGCATTTAAATCTCTTCTCTTGCTGTCAGATTCTTTTGTTGTAGAGAAAGCTAATTGTAATTCATCCCGCAGGTGGAATTCCCAGAGAAATACTGGCTCCCAGAGCATCTCATGTATCAGCTGGAAAGACTGCTTCCTCCCAGGGAGGACGTGATGGTGACTGATGACATGGAGGAGGTGGTACTCTGTGAGGTGGATGAGCGGACAGAACGGAAAAACTACACTAGGGAAGCTTATGAGGAGGATGAGGAGAGTGCCAGAGGCGGAGTGCAATGTCAGACACAGTAATCATAGACTATGATGAAAATATGTTGTAGAGTTAAGGTTTTTTTGTTGTTTTGGATTTTCTTTTTACATGTTTTCCTGTTTTTCACAACGAAATGCACTGAAAATTATTAACATTAAGTGCAAAACTGTTGCCAATGCCTTTTTTTTTTTGTGCGACTCTCCTGGGACACAGATATTCAAGCGGAGTACTCATTTCACATTTTATTTGTCCTCCTCAAGTTAAAACTGTATTTCGGTGTTACTGCTTTATTATCTCTGTCTCTATTTAAAATCCATGTCTTTTATATGTTTCCTAAGAAATCAATGGCACAAATGTTTTCATTCAGAAAGGGTTGCTTGTATGCTTTCTGTCAAGGTAATTTCAGTCATGACAAACACTTTTGGTTATTTCTCAATAAAAGTCACAGAATGTTTTAACAGCTTTCTTTATTTACTTGGTGAGATTTTACTTAAGTATCTTGCATATTAAATCTTTTTCTAGTTTATAAATTTATCATAAAAGTTGGACATCTGTAGTGACAGAACCTGTCATTAGTTACATTGTAATCAATGGAAAAATACAGGATTTATCAACAGCATGGCTTGATTACAGGCATGATTAAGTGTGCAATCCCTGTTTAATGTTGTTTCCTCCTGAAAGAGCAACCTGCAAAGAAAAAATGAAAATGAGTTAGCCTTCTACTTACAACTTCCAGATATGTACAGCTCAAGGTAGTGATACTTTGCTTTATACTCTTGACTTTAACAAGGTATATAGCACTAGAAAGAATTAAAAGTTTTTTGTGGATGTTTTACCCTCTGTCAGTCTGGCCTTTCCTCCCTTTGACTGGCACAACACAGTTGAGCATCCCACACAGAGTACCACTGTCTGCGCATGGCTGAACACGGTGGTGATCTTGTAGCAGCCTGCAAAGCAAACAAACAATATGCCCAACATATGTTGTTAGAAATGCACTTGAGTTAAGTTTTCATGAATACCATATGTCTAATGTGGTGAAAAAGATGGATAAATCACTTCCAGAAATATGACATGACCAAGCAAATGGCCTAAAAACACTCTATGCAAGCCTTGGCAGCATCTATTCATGTTCTTTATGCATGTACCACACATCCAGGAGGACTTAAATCGATTCTATTGATATACCTGGGCACTTCACGTCCATAAAGTAAGAGTTAGGACTCTGAACAAGTCTTTTCTTTTTATGTTGTCTTCTCTCATGGTCAATAGAAGGGTGGAGGAGGTCTCTGGCCAGCTAGGATGAATACAAAAAAATTAAAAATACAAATCAGAGGTGACATTTAATTTGACAGAGTTTTAAGCAGACCTGAGGCAGGTTCAGTAAAATACAGTAGTGCAACAGTGGTTTTAAAATATTCGTAGTATATGAAGGTACATATTTTTCTGATCTCATCATTACTTATGAACGCTTTCATGATTACTACGCTACGATAAACAAGGTACGTTGTCGTTTTTAATGTTTTCGAATCTACAGACAACACAAATTAGTCAAGATATTAGCTAACGTTTTACCAACACTGTACCAAAAGTACACACACTGTAGTTTTCCTATAAAAGTAATGTTAGTTAAATGTGTTTGTAAACTACATATGGTTAAAGAAACCGTAAGACGGGCCTTATGGGGGGGGGATACAGGTACAGGCTGTTTCTTGGTCCGAAATCACACTGCTACAGGTTATGTCGCATTCACATTTGATACAGCTGCGTTTCAGCAAGTAGTCGCCACCCGTGCCAGACAGGGCTATGTTAGCTAACTCCATGTGCTGCTGCTGCTACATGACAACAGCACAACTAAAGGGTTTCGGACCGCTGACACATCTGCACCGTGTGACGGTGGGAACTCGACAATAAACAAAAAGCACTGATGTATGTTAACTCTGACAAAACAAATGAGCACACACAAAAACATTGTAACTTACAGGCATTTTCACCGTGCTACGCTCGCTTTCCTGCGCATACGCGGGCTGATTGGACAGAAACACTGTGCAGCATAGCAGGAACTGGACCTGGGGGCCGGGCGGGGGGGGGGGCTGCGATATCACTGAATATAACAGTGAAACTTAATAAAAACTTAGGTCTTAGGCCAAGGAAATAGAGATATTCTTGGTGAGGATCCAATTGCAGTATTTAAAAAAAAAAAAAACATTTTTTCTCATGAGCTGAAATGAAATGAAAAAAAAAAATATTAATCTTGCACCTGCATCCCATGTTTGTGTTTCTTGCAGATATTTTATTTTCATGACATTCTTCAACATTTTATAACATCAAAATTACAACAGATTTTGTACAGCCTGCCTCTGGGCCCTCGTGTTTTGGGGGCATGAAATGGGTGTTTATCAGGGCATAAGAGGCAGAAAAATACCAGTTTTTGTTTATGTAGGCCTTTATTTTTTTCAAATCATCATTACTGGAGTTATGGACCACTACGAAACCCATCATGGCAAGGTGCAGTCGCCTCATAATTCAATTTATCAAAAAGCAGGACCTGGTTTTAACTACATAGACCATAATGCAAAGCAGACGTGACGTCACCCACCTCGGCACCGGTCTGCTGCCAGTCTTCCACAGACAGCTGAGGCTTTCCAGACGGGGATCCCGGCTCTGTACGGCCTTGTATAGTCGAAACGTTGGAGTCTGCAGTGTGTTTAAATGGCGAAAACGTACGATTATCTCTTCAAGCTGTTGCTCATCGGAGACAGCGGAGTCGGAAAGACATGTCTGCTGTTCAGATTCAGCGAGGACTCCTTCAATACCACCTTCATATCCACAATAGGTGAGTACCCCGCAGCCGCCCCTGACGATAAATCTGACATAAAGCATGTCCATATACAATGTACATACAGAATACAATTTTTTTTACTGCATTGCACTAGTGGTGGTCAATATACCTATGGGTAGTCATTATTTTATTATATTATACAGACCCATATGTTTAAATGGGCAACAGCTGCACAAGAGCAAGACAATGGGACTTTGAGTCAAATTATAATGATCTGCTGTCCTTGATGGCTCATAAGGTTAAATATAGATCAAACCTATAGTCATGATGTTCAACCTTTGGAAACCTTATTGAAATGTGAAGCCTTTTTTGTTCCATTGAGAATTGCTTTGATATTGTTGTATCCTCTATAATGCTCCACCGTATACTACAGCAGCTAGTTTTGCTGTGACACTGAATGATGTCCTCCTACAACTTGACATAGGATTAACAGTCCATGAAAAAGTTCTGCTTATTGCAGAAGTGCCTGGTTTTGCACGCATGCATGTGAAAATTATTTTATAATATCATGTAACTAATCAATGCAGTAAGCATCAGCTCTATCTGTTTGTTTATTCAAATGCAGGAATAGACTTCAAAATCAGAACAATAGAGCTGGACGGAAAGAGGGTCAAACTTCAAATTTGGTAAGTGTAATTTGAGTGGGCTTTTTTCTTCTGTTTTTAAAATCTGAGAGCGACACGAGGCTGCCCGTTTACCGCTGAGGTTGATCTGATGTTTTCAGGGACACTGCAGGGCAGGAGAGGTTTCGCACCATCACTACAGCTTACTACAGAGGAGCAATGGTAAGTCCACGCTTCATCCTACACTTTCTCCCTATGGGTTTATCTTGTTGGTTTATCTTACATATCACAGGTTCTGAGATATTGTTGGTGAGGATGACTGTTTTTTTCTTCACAGGGCATTATGTTGGTCTATGACATCTGCAATGAGAAGTCCTTTGAAAACATAAAAAACTGGATTAGAAATATTGAAGAGGTGAGCTCTGCATTGAAACTTGTACTAGTAGTTTAACTAATATTTTTGCATAAAATAAATATATTTTTGTTAGAAATTGCTGTTTGATATTGTTACTGTGTACTGAGAGGAACATACATACAACTTTGCATAATGAGTCTTTGAACTTCTCCCAGCATGCCTCGGCTGATGTGGAGAAGATGATCCTGGGTAACAAATGTGATATGACTGACAGGAGACAGGTGTCCAAAGACAGAGGTGAAAAAGTGAGTCTCTGCAGCCACTCATTACTAAAACACAATCTCAAACAAATTGAAATGCTGTGCACTTTTCCCATTTGCAATCAGTGACACTAGCATTGTATTTTTCTTTTTTTTATCTCACTTAGCTGGCTATTGATTATGGAGTCAAGTTCTTGGAAACCAGTGCAAAGTCTAGCTTAATGGTAGAAGAGGTAAGCACTTTTTTTTTTTTACCCTGAAAGTATCATGTAACATGACTGATAAATATGTGCATTTAACATTTTGTTTTGTCATTCTAGGCTTTTTATACCATGGGAAGAGACATATTACACAATCTGAGCTCAAAGACAGTAAGTGGTTTTATAGTTTCAGTTTGGTTTATTCACTGAAATCTCTTGAAACAGTCTTCTTACTGTCTAGCCGCCATTTTACAGATGAGAGAAGAGGAGCTGCTGGAAATGTTGATGTGCTCCTCTAGGTTGTTTTCAATTATTCCTCTCAGGCTACAAAGAGGCTACTGCCCTCCCCTCTGATAGGTGGATGTTTGTACCTGAGAGGAGAACTGCGAGCAAGAAAACGGGCTGGAAAAAATTCTCCAAATAACTCTGCACTTTTTTCGAGAAAAAATTAATTAATTGAATGTATGTTTTTGTTTATAGTCAATAGTCTCCTAAAAAGGTACAAGAATCGAACACCCTTCAAACATAAGGCCGTAAATGACAGTGATCTCTATTGGAAAGATGCATATGCAATGTTTATCATAAAGTATGACCGCTCTTTATTAATACAAACCAAATGTTTTAATTGACATTAGTGTATTAATACTGCAATGAACATAGTATTTTTCATTTTACAAGTCTGTTAACTAGTTTCATAACAATGTTTACTTGCTAGATTGATGTAAATATAAATTTGACTACTTACTTCTTTTTTTTTTTAACTTTATTTTATTTTATTTTATTTTTTTTGGAAGAACCTCTGACACACACACTTGTGAAACTACACCTACGCCCTTGCCAGTTGCTACACTTAAAGTGAAGCCCTGCTTGTTTAATGCTATATTCATTACATTTCTCCATTATTGTATCTTTCCTTGCTAGACTGACAACAATGCCGGGGGATCAAGCAAACCAGTCAAGATCACAGAGAAAAAGTCGAAGAGGATAAAATTCTTCAAGTGCTCGCTCCTCTAGGCTGCTCATCTCTAGTGTTCACGGCTCTAGCGTGACTTTGCTGTTTTGGAGGGTTCCTGCCTCCCGGGCGTCCTCGCAGAGGCGGCAGCAGTGGTCATATTCAGTGGGCCTTAACTGCCAGCTGAAGCACACAGGTTCATGAGTGGTTGCGATGCCATCCTGATCTGCTGACCAGAAGAGGATCAATGAGGAATGAGGCCTGATACTGTATATCCGCTCATGCAAAAGACTTGTGCGTGATCGCCAGCATTGGTTTGTAGCTGGCCCTGCAGTGTCTGCTCACAGGAGCCAGTGATCCTGTTGGCATTTATAATACCTCTGTTGGATCTCATGAGAATATCTAAGTTACACATAGTTGTCTTATAAATTGCAAAAAAATGAAAACATTCAGATTCTTTCTTAAATTGTAGCATTGTTTTATACGCACTAACTATTGTCATATTTACTACGATGATGTTGTCAGATAGACGTATCAAGTCTCAGCATTGATTGTATTTGTCTGTGTAAATTCACGTTTATTAATAGGCCTATACTCTCCTGTTGCACTGGCATCATTTCTACTTGTTTATATATACCTAGAAGGAGTCACAGAATTGTGATAGAAAAGACAACAATATTTATAAATATAACGACTGTATTCTCTCATTATTGTTTATTCTTTACAATGAAACCTTTATTTATACAGGTTTCCGTGTCAAAATGAAACTGTGAAAGGCTGTGTGTTTCTTGGGAGCTGTACTTAACTACTTATTGTTATGCCATCGTCAGTATTTGCATGAAAGCTGTAGGGATACCTCTGAGTGGATCATTATTAAGCACATTTTACAGTATCTGAAAAGAAAACGTTTACAGACAGTATTTGAAAGTTTCAGTCATATATAGGAAGTTCATGTTGTTGCTGTTCACATAGTGTCAACTAACTGTTGTGTATATACTTTATTTTCACCTTAAACTGTAAACATCCAACAGGTTCCCTTTACATCTCCAACATTAAAACACAATGACTTGGGAAAGCTGTAATATGAATTATTGTAAACTAGTGTATGTTATACCGATGAAAAGTAAAGACAGTAAAGAATGTGGGTCTTTAAAAAAAAGAGAGTTATGTTGATTTTCACTACTCACTGACAACTAACATTAACTGCAAGAGTTTGGTAATGATTTTACTGTCATTCTATTTTTTATCATTATTGTGAAAACAGTTACAGTCAGTAGTGATCTCCAGTCGATGGCAGGCTACCTTAAATTTCACAGTTCCCTGCCTCGCTGCTAGCATTCAGTTCCTCTTCCTCTTTTTTCCCCCTTCTCATTCTGTTTCATTGTCCTCTGTTGCTGCTTTCGTTGATCCCCTCTCTTTGTGGCCTTTTATTTCTTTTCCTGTGCGTCATCCTCTCTTTTCTCTGCCTCCATCTTCTTTCCCACATCCTCTCTTGCCACCCCGCAGGCTTCAACAAGGTCTCGCTCACTGCTAGAGGCTCTCAGCTCCTTGTTAACCATCGGGCACTTTGCTTTCTTATCGCGTTCATTCCAGCTGTGTGACCTGTGAGACGGCATATACTTTTCATCAGTTACAGTCAGATACTCGGTAGTGTCTGAGAGGTTCCTCTTGGCCTTCATCTTTGTTTTGTCTTCCACCGGCTCTGTTGCTGAAAGAGCTCCCTTACTTTCTACAGGAATATGATCAGTCTTATCCTCCTCCTCCTTTCTGAGCTCTGCAGGTGCAGTGCTAGTTTGAAACTGCTGGGCAAGAGTTCTGACTGTTGACACTTTAGGCATGTGACCAACAGTGCTGTGGTGCACCTGGTACTCCAAGTTTTCTGGCCACTGATTCTGTGTTTTAGTGATCTGCTCCACCACTGATTTGTAGTCTGCAGTTTGCGCCACATCATCACCTGCCTCGGCTGGGTTGTAGATGATGCTGCTCATAGCTCTCTCCCTTGTGACAGAGGGTGTCTGGCTTTGGCTTTCAGTAGGGAGATATTTCAGTGATTTAGTCCTCTTTGGGGAAGAGGAGGTTCTTTGCGGCAGTTGGGCCTTCTGTGTGGGTTCATCTGCTTCCTCTGGTTCATCAGGTGGGCTGATAATGATGGTGCTCATAGCCCTCCTCTTTGTCAAAGGAGAGGTGGGTTGGTCTTCGACTGGGTAGTATTTCAAAGATTTGGTCCTTTTTGGAGGGGAAGAAGGCTTTAGTCTATCTTTATCTGACAGTCTATCTAGCAGCATTGTGCTGCCTTGTTTTATGTTGGTTATGGTCTCTAGACTTGATGCTGTAGAAGCAGATCTTTGTTCACACGGAGATATGAGAATGTCCACACATGAACTTGGTGGTCGCGACCTCTCCAAACCACCAACCTCTAAGGTCTGACCTCCTTCCTTGAGATTACAAATACTGGAGGAGTGCCGCAGACTCCTCTGCCTTTCTACACCAGTTTTAGTTGCCTCATCGGAGTCCCTCTGCTTCGCTGCAAACTCCTCCATGTCCATGTGGAAGCGGTAAAGACTGTAACCATCAGCACTGTTAATACTGCTCTGGCGAAGTAGGGAGGAGGGGTCACACACAGAGGAGTTTCGTGAATACGTTCTGGTCAGCTCCAATCTGTCCACCCCTGCAAGCTTTTCCAAGGCGACTGCCATTCGTCCGTGGATCTCCTCCAGCTGGGCCAGACGCAGATCCACCGTCTGCAGGGAGGCCTTCATAGTGTTCTCCCTCTCATTTACCTCCTCCAGGCGCATGGACATATTCTCAACTCTGCAAAGAAGACCAGAGAAACAAAAGTTTATGTAAGTATACACTGTAATCAACATGCTTAGACATGTCTAAGCTACACTTGAAAAGGGGGGTTCACCTTTCTGAGGTAACCTTGATGCGTTCATCACTGGAGGACTGCTGCTCATCCTCTTTCTCACGGAAATATTCCTCCACACACTGTTCTTCAAACTCATATAGACTTTTCAGCTCCTCTGGATTCAGTCTAAGCTCTGGTAGAAACAAATCATGACATGATGTCAGTCAGTGTGTTTCAGTCAGGACAAATACTGTTCTGTAAGCGTATATCTATGGGCTGCAACATGATAAGATTTTTATTTTTTGTGATCCAGGATGAGACTAAATTTAATCACCTTGGGTCCTGATTTTAAAGGTTTCAAAGTATATCATGTGTGTCATTTAGCCAATTTAGTTAAATTGCCATTTGTTTGTGTGCTAGTATTTGTTTTGTATCATTAGTTAGGTGACAAACTGAGTCCGCGGTCCTTCTCATCCAGCTCTCCCTCTTGTTTCTTCTTGGCACAGCGCCGAAACAGCCTGTTGAAGAGGATGTAGAGGTGGCTGAAGATGATGAGAGGTGGCGGCAGGATGGGACGGTCATGGAACGTCATGATCAGCTGATATCTCTGGAACTTCCACACCTGGTTGGAAATGGACTTGACCTCAAAGAAAGTGTTGCTGTGGGACAGGAAACCAAGACCAGTCAGTACACACTGTAATAGTAGATGTTTCTTGTAAAATAATAGAGCAGTTTGACATTGGGGCATATACTAACTTGAACACTGCAATGAGCAAGTTGACTAGAAGAATGTTTGCCACGAGAAGGTAACAGGCCATGATAGCAGGTGTGAGCCAGGCACCAGGGATACATGGAGGCAGTTTCTTCCCATCCTCATCGTATAAATGTTCACCACATGGAGCTGTAAAGGAAAAGAAGGTTATAGCTATTCTGAGATCTTTACCTAACTGATCTGAATTGCATTCTTTACTTGAAGACTACTCACGGTTGATTTCCATTGCATAGACTTGGAGAAATTGTCCGGAAAAGCGCAGTGACGCAGAAACATGGAGAAAGCGTTAAAATCAGTAAATGTAGGATTTTTACATCATACTTCTGTCAAGGTCAAGCTGAGGTCCATGCAAGAGTGGACTGGTGTCATCAAAATGTTTCTCCAACTTGCCAATAATCAAACACTGAAAATCATAGCTGTACTTTATGTCTCAGGCTTCCTTTTTTACTTTATTTTTTGTGGTAAATCTAAAATCTAAAATTAGCTTTGTTCCGCAAAATCAAGAATGGGGAATTTGTTTTAAAGACTGAGGGAATCAAACATGCAGCTTTCAATATCAACAGTATATTAAAACAAACTTGCTTTGATATTTAATAACCCTGTTAATTTAAGATTTTTCAATAGCTGCTTGTTGCCTTCACCCTGACAGAAGAAACGCTGACAGAAAAAAAAACTTGAAGGCAGATGATCGTGATTTAGGAGATTAAATAATACCTATTCTTCTCTTCCTCAATGGAAAATTATTGCCATGTATTGAAGTAAGAGCCTATTATGAATGTGCCAGCAGAGGGAGACAAAGTATTGAGGGGTTACAGTGTAATGTATCATTACTAAACATCACATAATTTAAGACAGATAGAAATCAATGTAACACTGATCATCTGCCCAGAATCAGGAAACAGAATCTTACTATGAATTCTAGTCTTACGGTCTATCGAGTCCGCAAAAACCTCTCCATAGATCATCCAGTAGGGCATGTAGAAAATGTTTCTGGCCAGGCGCCATGTTGGCTCCTCATCAGGGTGAAGGATGGCTTGCCGTGCCACCCCGAAGCTCATAAGCACCACCAGCATGATCACCACAAAGTACATCATATCTATCATCTGAAAGACAAGAAAAAAATGTAAATTTCTGTGTCAACTTGTTCGTTCTATCAAATGGTTAGTTAAGCTCAGAGTGAAACACTAAATGTTATTACCATCTTCCCTATCATCATCACATAGGGTCCCAGGTATTTGTTGACACCAAAGATGTCCAATACGCGAATGTACCAGAAGATAATGTCGATACAGTAGATGACTCTGCCGTAGCCCATATAAGGTTCATGCTGCAGCCGCAGCATTAGCCCAAGAAGGAAGGTGGTAATGGCAGCCAGGTCGGTGATGTTCCAGTACTCTTCCAGCCACACACTTATCTTCTGTTTCAGCTTCCCCGGTTCTGACATTAGAATCTAGACACCAGGGTTTAAAGGTCATGCAGTGACCATGGAATATCTTTAACACATAAAATGACTTGAATCGGAGCAAAATTGTCATATTTAATGGCTTGTACCTGTCTGACTTTTTCAGAGCCAAGTGTGAGGATGTATGCAATGACAGTCCACTCTTGTAGAGATGGCCATCGCTCCATTTTCACCAGGATTATGTAGTTGTACAACATCAAATAGCCCAGATAGCAAATCTATTGGAAGAAGAAAATACCAAAATGCCAGTGCAATTAAGTCACTACACTCTTAGTTAAAAAAATGTATTCAGTTCTTCTTGTATAGATGAAGAAAACTTACTGTGTTGAACCAGAATTTGGTGAAGGGTGCATCATAGAACTCAAAGAACCTTTTGCCAATGGGGATTTTGTGGACATTAGTGCTGCCCTCCTCTTCATCCCCCTTTCGGGAAGTTGCATCAGCATTAGGGTCCTACAACATAACAGATAAAAGCATTTCAGCTGTGCCATTTCAGAAAGGCATATAAACAGCATGTGTAAAATAAATGAATCAGACAAGGTCAGTGTGAACCTTGCTGGATTTTGTGTCGTCATCCTTGTCCTTTCCCGCTTCTTTGCCTCCAGGTGCATGATAGGGTGCATCATCTCCAAGACGGAAATCCAACAGTAGAATCAAAGGAGGAAAGATGATTCCCAGAATAACCTAGGTGAGAAAATTATCTGTTACTGATACTGTAAATTTGTTGTTTATTTACAGTGAATTATTTTACTCTTATGATACTGTGTATTCTATGGCGTCCTTAATTTTATTGTGAAATATGTTTTGTGAGTGCCTAAAGGAAAACGTTTTGTGACGTCAACCTTGAGGCCGGGATTTTTGCCGATCCTTAAGCAGCCCATCCACATGTCAGTGAGCAACATCTGGCTGCAGGTGTGGGCAATGAAGTCACGTTGCTTAGCAGCCACGGCCAGCTTCAGACAGGTGGAGTTACTCCAGTTAACCAGCTCATATGTTAAGAGTTTCATGGCCACCTGTTCATCATGCTTGTAGGACTGGTCCAACAGCTCGTAGGCCAGCTGGCCAAATTCTCTATGAAAGAGAGGGAACAATAACAATAATTTCTATGTAGCACTTCTCAAAATAGTTTGAGATCACAGAGGAGCCAATAAAACAAAAACATAAATGCAGAAGTATGAGAAGTTAATGTGAAGTTCAAGTGCTGAGCTGTGTGCTTTTGTCTTTGTGACACTACAACTGAAACCAAGACATATTATATGTACTGACTTGGAGTTGTTCTCCAGGTCTTGGGAGATGTCATCCACCAGTTCACTCTCAGAGCACTCATGGGCCATGGCTTTATACAGTTTACAGGCCACCAAAGCTTTCGCCATAGCTTCTTCCCCACGCTGCCACAGGAACAGCGCCATCTTCTGGCGCTTCATCAGCACCGCCCACAGCATCAGCTCGTGGAAGGGGAACTTGAATCGACAGACCTCGGGGTCATCCGCATCAATTTCCACCTCTTCCTCTTTCTTCTTTTTTGCCTTTTTCTTGCCTTTTGTTCTAGGTTCATCATCCTAACAAAATGAAAGAAAAAAAAGTGATCGATTATTCTGCTGTGTGGGTTGTATTGTTTCGGCTACATGACAGTATTTTGTTGTGGAAAGGATAACCCACCTCCATTCCTAAAAGCTTCAGAGCCTTTGGCTGCAAGAAGAGAACAAAATATGATAATTAATATAAAATGTTACTTAATATGATGAACAAGCCATTATCAATTATTGTCTTCCACCCATGCGTACCCTTTTTAGTCCATACAAATTATTGTAGAGGTTGCGGAAAGCCTTCCTGGTGTAATTGCTCCTGTAAGCTCCACCCATGAAGCACTCCAGCACCAGACCAATATCAATCAAAGTGATCTGATAATCTGGAGGAAGGTTTCCCTGCAGAATCACCAGAGTTATATTTAATATTGCAAGTGTCTCAAGATAATATATAACCTGAAATAGTCAGACATAGTTAGACATTATGCAGCAAAAATGTTTAATGAGAAAGATCATTTTACCTTTTTGACGTCTCTAACCACAGCATTCAGTGTATTAGGAGGGCCAAGTTTCTGAGAGAAGAGACAAGAGGAGGAAGAAGAAGTTTAGTAATGAGTGTCAACCTTTTTTTCTTTTCTTCATATTTGTCAGATCTGTATTTTGAGGGATTCAGAATTGGTCTCATTTTCATTTGCTGCAGTGTGTCAGGCCCACCGTGTTGTATAACTCCTCCAGTCTGGGAATGGTGAGGAAGTGGTGAATATTGACCCCATTCTCAAGGAGCAGTTTGACAAAGTCCACTCTGTCCAGCACCAGAGCATCCATCATAGCCTGCTCCAGAGAGTTCACCTGAGAGAAAGTAATGCACAAGACAGACAAATTATTATTTACACATCACAGCCTTCACTATATTCTAAACTGAAGTGAGAGTTTTTGTTATTAACCCCACTCTTACCCAACGAATCAACTCCAACTTCCTCGGGTCTGTTTCCTCTGGAGGTTCAGGCTTTGCCTTTCCCTTCCCCTTCCCCTTCTTTCCCCGGGTTTTGTTGCGGGGAGCGGTGACAGGACTCTTTTGCTTCTCCTGGGCCGGGGCTCCAGAGGTTGCAGTGTTGGCCATGGCACCGGCAGGCTTACCAGGCAGAAATAAGGTAAATAAATAAAGCTGTAGCTCCACTTTGCTTAAGCATCAACATCTCTCTGCTATTAGTATTACTGGATTATATTAAATTGTTGGAATTGTGTTTATTCTGAGAAACACAAGACAGTTCAAACAAGATCTTTCTGTCCGTCTGCTATATGTCGAGAACACACTGTGGTTTAAAGATCCCCTCCAGACATGTAATGTTATGACTGATGTGGTTTTTCAACAAAAAAGCTCAATTACTTCATTAAAATTCTTAAAATTACATCTACTCCGTCTCCGTCATTGAAAAATCCAGAACACAAGATGTCTCCCACTTTACTGAAAGGTCCATTCTCAGTGGATGTGCACTGGAGGTTTCAAGCTGTAAGTGTAAGTTGTATATTGAACCACAATTGGCTGTTGTGATGTTATAAATCATACTCATATGTACACAACTTAAACTCAGATTAAAGGTGATCACAGAGAAACTCTCCCTAGTCAGCTGATGAATGTGAAAACAGTCTTCTATTGTCAAACTCTGCACATAAATCACTGCACGATGAAGGTCAAACATCCAAGTGAAGTAACAATGATAAAAACATTTTTGTGAGTGGAGGGGGACTTTAAGCAACTCTTTTTCAAATTATTTTTTGATTTTCAAAACCAAATTCTTCTACATCCTTGCCAACTTTGCAACTGTAGTGCACCTGTGTGGAATGATTAATTTACACTATTCAGATGTGAGCAACACTCACTGGTAAGTTGTGTCCGTAAACAAAGATGTGATTGCGAGCAATATCCACTCTGTTCCAGGCCAGAGCCAAGCTGAGCTGGTCAGCTGCTGAAGCGTTCGTGCCTGATGCAAAAGAAATGGAAGGGCAGAGAGAGAGATAGAGAATATCTAGCATGTAGTACACTGCAAGAAAAGTACTGCTGTGATGTAATAGTACACATACTGTTGAGATAATACCTTTCAACAAGGCAGTGAGAATGGCCATTTCAATATCTTGTTGTCCCTCAGAACCCATTCGAAAAACTGTGATCTACACATGAGAAAAAAAACGAAAAAGAGAAGAAACGATTGCAGACGTGAAGACATATACTGTAATGGTTGAATCAGTTAATAACAAACCACATAAATAAATGGATGAATGAATGAACAAGTGAATTTGTGCCAGGAATGTATTCCCACTAGCTGTAAACATGCGGTGTCAAGTGATGGGAGATTCTTTCAGCAGGACTCTGTGGCTGACCTTTCGAGCACAAACAGCTAATTTACTTGTCAGACCGTGTGATAGTGCTTTCCTTGTCATAGACTCGACTATATCAAATGAAATTACGCTGATGGGTCTGTCCCATGTGCAGCCATGATAAATGGGATTAGGTTGGCATGAATATGTGGCACAGCGCCAGAGATTTCAGAGCTGGTTTCGGGATGCGTTAATAATGAGCAGCCTGCATCAGTATGAAGACTGAAAACTTGTGTTGCTCTTTCAGACGGTTGTAGGGTGCGTTGTGTGCTTTGGTTTTTGTTTTTTTTTTGCAAATAGGGAGACTATTATAATGGCGAACTCCTAATTCGGTTAAATGGTGTATCCCGGTGTTACATCACAGCAGATTTCTGCCCCCTAAATCAGTTTTTATTTGTCTAACCCAGCTGTTCACATGGGATGCACTTAGGATGAAAGGATTAGGTGGGGACCAGACAGTGACACTGATTCACCTGTAGGTTAGTCATGGCACTTTAGATAAAGAGCAGGCAATAGTGTGGCCTCTTAGTTGCGTATAAAGAGCTCAAACAACTTGCCGGTTCTGTCACATTGTCTGGGTCGGGTATCAGCGAAAACTAAATGGTACGCAAAAAAAAAAGGCCATAGCAGTATGATCTTTGAAAAAAGCAGTTTAAGTTGCTTATCTGAGTGTGGCGGAGCATTAGGCAGTCTAATACATTGGGGATAGAGGATGCAGAGTCGCTGCTGAAGTGATAGCACTCTGGGGACTGAAAAAAGCCTGGGGAGTGGAGAGAGAGGAACCTGGCTGAGGATTAGGGAGATGGATCCTTTCCTCCATCTGTGTCCTGCATGCCTACTGTGAATGGATGAAGTAAGAGCCTCTGCTAAGCAGGTGGTAGTATGCGCTGATCTTTCCCACCCAAATGTATGGAGTCTGGAGATTATATGCGCTGGGTATTACAAACTACTAATCACACCACTTACGCCTACGGAAATCTGCTGGAGATGCACAAATGCTGCCGCTATTTATGTACCAAGGTCTCCAGCGAACACTTTGGAGAAACACTCTCAGCTCAGGGATTAATCTGCTATCTGTGTAGACTCTTACCAGGGTGTGTGCTTCATCATAGAGCCATGAGCTGCATTGTTTACACTGAAGTGAACAGTTTATAACACCGCAGAATCAGAAATCCATCACCACTTTACAGCTGTGTGCTTATACATGAGGCTTGATGATGACCTACAGTGAAGCTGTGAATGCCCCAGATTACATGACATACCACACATGACCACAACAAGAAGGAGAAATGACAAGCACGTTGTGGGGATTATGTTTATTCAATATGTTAATGGAAACACACAGATGAGTGGAATGGATGAATGACGATGGAGACCAGATGCTTCACAACTCAGAAATATTTATTGATTGACACAGACATGTTATTTTCAAATACAAGATAAGTGTGAAATATGTGGAGCTTAAAGATACTTAGTTTTCACTTTTATGAGGATTTGACTCAGTTTATTCTTCTACTCACCAGTTCCCTTTTCTTCATGCACTCCATAAGCATGAGCAGGATCTGCTGCGATTGGCTTTTGCTATAATTGAAAGTCTTCTGAATAGTCACCAAAAGTTGCTCTCTGACATCATCATTAACCAGGCTGGAAAAGGAGATTTAAGGATGACATTTCAGCTTTTTACCAGAGGAATAATATCCATGTACAGCAAAGGAGAAATCGTCTAAAATCTCACCCTCCGTCCTCTGAGAACTTGTGTGCGAAGGAAATGATATCAGAAGCTCGGCCGCTGCCGTCACACACCACCACGGGGACGGGAGGCTCGTCTCTCAGACTCTCCAGTGCGATGGAGATCACGTTAGGGCCTCCTTCCACTATCAGACACACTAGAGGAACCCCCTGACCCAAACCTGGAACACACAGCCAGAAATAGTCAGTCCTTCCATCCATCCATCCATTACTACATTGTCACCTTATAATAACAGAACTTTGATGAAATGTCGAAGCAGAACATGTTGATGTGATGTGTGAACAGATGAACCAGAAGAGGGAGGGAGTGAAGTCAGTGGTGACAGCTGAGCATCCCTTTGCTGTCCCTGCCTTATCCAAGCTCCAGGCATAGGATGACAAAGGGAAGCCCACAGGTCACAGAGGAGCTCTCCATCCAAATGTCCAGCAAGACTCTGGCTCACACTCACACACCACTGAGGATGGGGTATGTGTTATGGCGTCTGCGGAGCACTGTGGGACTTACGTGTGTTGATCTTCTGCAGGGAGATGTGCTTCTCCAGCAGCCGCCGGAGTTTGACCTCAGAGCCGTACTTCCCACAGGTGCCGTTGTCGGTCAGGATGAAGTGGGAGTGGCTGCTGTTGAGCACAGCCAGCTTGCTCAGTGGGTTCGCCATTGTCTGATAGGGTCTGGTCACCTGGAAAAAGAAGAAGAACTTAGTTTGGAATCTTTCAAGAAGAAATATTAGCAAGAAAGGGTCTTTTTTTCCAGGAAGCTAAATGCAGCTGCAAATGTTCTCACATCTTTTCCAATGAGATCCTCTTTGTTTTCCAGGATACCCCACGGAGCAATTCCTATTGCGCACACCTTCCCTCGTGACTTGGAGGAATGGTCCTTTAAGGCATCTCCGACATGACGGATCACCCCTAAGGTGTAAAGAGCAAAATATAGCAACATGAATAATGACTCTTTCAGCTGCCTAATGGGGCCGCTTCATGGGACACACTGTGGTTACTGCACGCAAAATCCACACAGATTGTCATTTGTGATGAATTTTCCCACAAAAGCTCTAATTACAGTGCTTAAACCTGTGACAATGGGTTGGTCAAATCTCCCCCAGGAAATTGCAGAATAGGCATTACGTAATGACAATTTAAAGCAAAGGTAATCTTCTAATGTCACAAACTGTTATTTGTTAAGTGAACATTAAAAGCTTTATCCTGAACTGTCAGCGTCCTACCCGTGTTGACTCCACCCGTGAAGATCCAAGCTCCGGTGGTGACAGCAGCTTTGATCAGGCCTTTGCCAAACACTTGCTTGAGTTTGGGCTGGAGGTCGAAGTTCTGGAGACCTCCGTGTACGGAGATGAGCAAGGTGGGCAGCTCCAACTGCCAGTCCTTCACCATCAAATGCAGGAGGTTGTCAGGCTTGGTGTCATAGGTGACTCGAATATACTAGGAAAGGAAAGAAGGGGAAAGTACAGTTTTGTGAGCTATTTCTAATCAAACCACACAGTCACTTCATCTGCTGTGAGTTCTAAATGTTTTAAACAGACGGTCAGATGTAAAAAAGAAACTTGTTCTCTCATGCTGTTGTAACTCCTGACAAGATCAACTATGTAAACCCAACACATCTTTTTTTCAGAGACTCACCATGGCCTTGTTGATGAATCCTCCACCCTGGAACTCGATTAGGCCAAAGGCATCTGTTGGGTAGGTCCTGGTGTGCTTGATCACACTCCATTTATCCTTTGGGGTGTCAATCTGCACCAGCTGGTTTGTTTCCTCCACTGAGTTGGCACCGGGAGGGATGGCCACGTGCTGCGTTGTCAACTGACCGCAGGCACATCTAGATGGATCACAGAACAAGCATCCACTTAGTCAACATGTCAGTCCCGTGTGGCTGTGTGGCCTGGCCTCTGACTTCCAAACTTCTAAACTGTGTTGATTATACATAGAAATCCCTGAGCAGTATACTCTCCAGTGTTGTCGAGGGTATGAACCATGACTAGAAGTGAATGAGCCAAGACTGTTGTTTAGTCTGCTCATAGAGGCTGTGTCTTTTCCTCGAAACACACATCGCAACAGGCTGTTTCATGACCGTGCCCATTTCTGGGAAATGCATGCCTTGACGAACAAAAGGCTGCACTGCCTAGCTGCTCTGCCTGTTCTCAGAGCCCAGGATAGTAACCGTGTCCTACAATACACTCAGTTTTAATCCCAATAAATGTCTGACAACATGTAGTCATAGGTGTCACGATTTAGTAAATTAATGAATAAGTAGAGAGAAATTATTTCTAATCTATTTAAAACATTACTCATAGCGAATATGGAGCTGAATGGCATCCTTGTTCATATTTTAATTTACATAACACTGTCATGAGTTTATACCAGTGTGATTACTAGTTTTTTGAAAATAAACCTTTTTATAGACTCACATTTTAAATTAATTTGAGTAAAATGTAAGTAGTAAGCTGTCTCAAGCAGTAAAAAGGAACAACACTGTCAGTGAAACGTGGCTAAGTTTCACAGAAAAAGTTGTTTTGAGTCATGTTCTGCATCCCATAATAAACGATAATGATGTAGCTGCATATGTTTACCACAAGTAATAAATAACCATTTAAAAGGCCATTTGAAGACCGTATTTACCTGGTCGGGTCCTTGGTGGGAAATATGTGAATACATTCTCTTTTAAGAAAGTTCCTCTCAATCCAAGCTTTTTGTGCCTGTAAAGAGAAAATTAAAGAGGAAAAAAAGTGTCAGCTCACATGGTGTCATACCACAGTCACAGGGTATCTGAATTTAAGTTTCACTATTAGAATCCTCTTAGTAGTAATCCTGGCTAAAAGACCATTTGCACCCTACAGAGATAACCCAGTGAGAGAGTAGAGTCAAATACAGTTTATATTGTTTGTCGACGGGCAAAATCATTGTATGTAAGTAAGGTTGAGCATGTTTTGTTGCTCCTGAGATTATTAGAGCACAGTTGATGTTGACTAATGGCTCTTCAGAATTAGACACCTTTCACTGTCTGCTGGAGCTTGATAAGCAGCCAGTGAAAAGCATCACACAAAAGTACTATGCACACACACTTTGTCAGATCCTGCTCTGATTGCTGTCTGATGTTTTTCCAGTGCTGAGCAAAAGTGACCTGAGTTCAAAGAAAAACAAAAAAAAAGTTTCTCTGAGGGCCATTGTTGACGGTGGAGGCCCAATTAAAACTGAAGCATTGGAAGCAAATCTTTCCAAGAAAACACTCGGAAGTTAAATGGAAAAAAAATATATCATTATACTATTTAGCGTTAATAGCTTAAAACATACAAAAGAAAACCTTTATTTACTTCACCTTTGAGTCTCAAGTCATGAGTATAAATGAAAGACCATAGATAACTTCTAATAAAGTCTTATGAACAGTAATCACAAGTGACATTAACACAGCACAGTTACTGTTCTCTCTCTCTTTCTGTATCTGCACAAATGGCCTCAGTCAGCGAGGAGGTGCAGCAGTAGGGTGGCTCATTTTTTTGGTTTATATGATGCTCGCATAGTATCAGCACACGTTATTTGATCAAGTCTGTATATTTTTTATTTATTTGTGGCTTGGCTATACCTGTTAATGTACATTTTTGCAGATACTACGCTTTTTTGCATATAGCTGATTATATATTATTTATTGTTCATAACCTATACTTACTATTTTATTATACTTGAATTATGTTTTCTTTTTGTCTTAATGAGTTGAACTGCAACAGTACTGCTGCTGCTCTTTATTCTTTCATACACACTTTTCATCCTTCCCTTCATACATATATAAATAAAGCTTTTTTTTCTTTTCTGCACCCCTTTATTGTTTGCTACTGCAATGACCTGATTTTTACCACCAGATTCATCTCATTTTGTCTTAATCCAAAATGGCCATCTGATAATTACTTGGTTGAGTAGATAAAATCACTAAGTAATGTTTTGCTAAATCAGTAGCTACAACCGCTTTTAGGAATACGCAGTGTTGCTTTTTAAAACTATTTTGTTGCATTTGCATTTTTGTATTTTCCTATTTAAAATGTTAAACCAACTATGAATAGCGTATGTAAATTAAGAATCCTTGTACCTAGGTAGGTTTTGTTGTATTTTCAAGGCATAGCGTAGTTGTTTTTGTCTCAGCAGTTTTCCATCTCAGTGCTATCACGCATCATTAAGCACCCAGAACTCATACAGTGCTGCCTGTTCACATTCACCACATCTGACTTCACTTTCTAGGAGCTATAATTTGTTCCACTCTGTAAAATTAAACTAATTCTGTCATAAAAGTGATGAAATTAAGTTTTAAAAGAGAGTTGCAGTTACAGAATGTAGACAGACTTACGCACAATCTTCTGTCCGAGCTGCAGAGTCCTATCTCTAGTGCTGCTGGAGGTTAAGCCTTGAGAGTAGAGAGGGAGTCTACAGTCTGCTGTTCTACCAGAGCGTTCTCCTGGTGCTGCACTCCCAGTCAAGTGCTCTCATTGAATCCCACAGGACATGGAACTTCTTCACTTTATGAGGGCCAGTTAATATGATGAGCATGTGAGCAGGGCCTTTGTTCACCCAAGTCTCATGACTCCAGTTCAAGGTAATCCTTTTGGGAGTCCCATGACCCCTTCTCCATGCCCACAGGGTATTTTCATCCTTCACTTGAACAAGGCACAATAAATCTACTTTGATAACCGGCCCCTAATCTCCCAATTTGTTGAAAACTCCTTTCTTTGTGTTCACTTCACAGACTGGAAGATCTTAGCTTGTGTGAGGAGCAGACTGGCTAACCTAAAAGCACTGCAGTCTCGTTCAGAGGCTCCCCAACTTTTCATTTGAAACATTTTTCACCCCCTCCAACTACTTTGATTTCAACCAAATTTGCATAATTGAGAGAATTGGATGCAGGCATTCTTTTGGAAGGCGCCTTGTTAAGTCATGACTGGTCTCCAGTTGGGAGCAAGGTCAGTCAGTGCTAATTGCAGTTAATCTCTATTTCCACCCACCATGTTTTTGTGGAAGAAAAGAAAACTCAGCAGACCAACTATTCAATATTCTCTTAGTCTTGCTTTTTAATTTTGGTCATGTTAAGTGGATTTGCATTTTAAAACTTTAATGATTTTGTATAATAAATAGCCTTGCAGCAGGCTGAAAAGGGATGCTACTATTTAAAAAATCCCATTTAGCTTACTGGCTGCTGTCTGATATCCAACAATTTAAACTGTAGGCTGAAACAGATACTTTGGTTATCAATTGGCATCTGTGGAAAAGTCAAATCTGACCTATTTAGATACATCTAAAATGAATCTAATTTATTGTATAGGTTGGATTTAATGTAGTAATGAAATTAAAACTATTTAAAGTTATTAAGGGCTTTCGGGTGCATGCTTAAATACCTAGAGGAAGGCATTAGGCTGAGCTCAAAGCTCAGATGGAGTTAACAAGTTTGATAAGCTCTCCTTTTATGGTTGAAGTGAGCAGTTTGAGCCTGACTGTAACTCACAGTGAAAAGACAAGGGAGGTTGGTGGTGGATGACTCAGAAAGACACACACAGAGAGAGAGAAGCCTAACATCCCCTCAGCTTCCCCCTTTCGGTCCTGCTCCAGTTAAAAAAAAAAAAAATAATGCACGTGGGCTGCTGTTAATTATAGCAGAAGAAAACAAAGCCCATTTCCAGAAGGGTTTGGTGAGTATGACGCAGTTATTTCAGTGTACTTAAACTCATTAACCACAGCAATTAAAACCAAAATCCAGTCAGCAACCAGCTGCCTCGTTAAGAGCTGCCTTTGAGCACTTAGCAACAAAAAAACCTTAAAGAATTAGATAGGCCTACTGCAGGGTCAGATTGTGTCACACCAAGCAAATTAACAAGACTTAAGACAAGCCTTGGAACAATAAACAACATTCATTCCAACATGCAGAATTTACTGAGAGAATGGTCGTTCAAAACAAAAGACAATTGTGTGAGATGGAAATTAGAATTGCTGGATCACCGAAAAGGACACTTATGACCTCTTTTTTTTATTAGCTGTACCGATGAAATTGTGCTTTTCCTCCAAATTGTGGCTATTTAGGCATGACACTATAACCCAGCGCATTGCTTTTTTATATGCATAATGTTTCTATCCTGAATAAATACTTCTACCAGTTTCTCAGTGCGTTAGATACAGTATTTGTGCTAGTCAAGACACATATCCACATTCACTGTATGCCATACATTCATGCCTTTTTGCACTTGAATCACATGGTCCTGGTCTCCTGACCCACAGCTTAGTGAGCAAATTTGTTCCAGTGCAGCTACAATTACACGGACTATTCAGCTCCAACAGTCATAAGGAAAAAGGTATAATGATGGCTGTATTTCTGTGCGTTGACCTGGTCAATTTGGAACACATACAGTTGTTTACTGGCGGTGGCTCTCTAAAGTTGAGTAAAAACTATATGTGTCAAAGGGGCATGTCATTTATTCTGAATATTGTAGTAACGATGGACTTCACACAACAAAAGCCTCATCAGCACAAGTGAGATGGATCAGAAAGGATTTGGGGGTCCTAATGGAATGTGATGTCACCAGGGTTGAAGATAAAGGCAACTAATTGCTCGGCTTTGGTATTGAATGGCGATGTGATTAGAGCTTGATGCAATGTGACAGGAAGGAAAACCCATGTAGACTCCTTCACTGTCTAAAAAAGAAAAAATATTCCAGACTCATGGTCGATCCCATGTGGACCGAATAAAAAGCTGCCTTTCACATATTATCACTTGAGGGGAAAGATATTTGGACAAAGCGACACACTCGAGTTATAGGCTCTGGATAGGCAAATTTGCATTAACTGTGAAGCTAACTGTTTTCACTCTGCCCTGTTTGTAAATGCACTCATTGTCCTCCTGGGTTTGAAAATCCAGTTAGCAATCACGAGTCCAACATGTCACTGATTATCCCCAAGAGTTGAGGGAGTCATGAGACATGTTTTAAAGCTGCTGATTTTCTGTGTTTTCCCCCAAAGGAAAAAGAGACCAAATGAACAAATTTAACATAAAATCAGGGAATCAGAATAAAGAAAGTGCCTATATAAAAACTAACAACAGGTAGAAAATCTTGAGGTAGAAAAGAAGCATTTCTCAGCATGGAAACAGGTAATAAACTAATAATTCGAAATCTCACAGATTTATTGGGTAACAAACAGTTTTAAAAGTTTTGACGATGGTGGTTATAAGTAAATGTTAGCCTTATATGCCTTATAATGTATATTTTTTTAAACTAGTTCTACCAACACTCAATTAACAGATATAATGTTGAGTGTTTGTATGATTCTGCAACATAAGTATAGAGTGTGTCAACTAATGGCCAATTAGCAGCAGATGTATCATCTTGTTTTGACATGTAATTCATCTTTTAGGCACAACAGCCCAGTTACGTTTGTATTCGAATAATGAGAACCTCATTTAACTTGACTTTACTACCGAATGTAGCAACATTTGAAGATGTTACTTTGTTTAACGTTTATTTTTCGCAAACTTTGCGAACTCTGACCTTCACACATCGAGGTCCGCTGTAGGCCAGCCCGTGACCCTGCAGCCCGAGACATTTATGCTCAAGCCTGACCTGAGCCTTAAAGCTTTTTGAGGATTCTTGGCCATCACCTGACCTGAGCCTGATGCTTACATCACACAGTCATATGATATTGCAAGTGTGTGAAATTGTTGGATTTTTCATCACATTTGAATTGATTTTGTTGCCTTTGCAGTTTTTATTGATATAGCTAATTCGGTTTGAGGGTCCGAGCACAAAACCATCCGTAATTATTTAAACTCATCAGGCTACAGATGCTTTCGGGCCATTTCTTTCCTAATTATTGAGTAGTAAGCTACTGATTCTCAGTAAAAGGTCAGTAGAGGCTGGTGAACAGTGTTATCTGTAGATAGAAGAGCACAGATGGACATGAATTCTTTAGTAAGTTAATTTATGGCAACAAACTAATATCATGTTAACATGTATAACTGAATGCGCTCTCTGTTGGAGGACCTCAGTTAAGTCTCCCAACGCGTTAATCTAATCAAGATGCAGTGTCATCCATCCAGACTGTATTCAAAGAGATGCTGCCTTTACTCTATTTCTGATTTACTATACTATGGATGAAAAATAATTCAATTCTTCATACCATGTAAATGATTATATATAAGTATATGCCTATCATTTGAATAGAGCAGATAAATCCATGATTAAAGATCGTAACAATATGACAAAAATGCATGATCAGAAAAAAAACGTTATCTCTCAGCCGTCTGGTCTGTGCAGCCAAAAAGTTTATATTTAGCAACATATCCGATCTCATTAAAAGTGCAGCGGTATTCAGCTGAGAGCCATGACATTGCTGATTGCGTTACAGATTAAAACCTCATATAAACAGGTTGTAGATTATACAAAGGATATTAATCTCACCAAATAATGCCCACTCTAATTTATAGAAACCCATCACACAGATATACTGTTGAAATATACATCAACAAGTCACATAATGAACAATTTTCCTCAGTATTTAAAACATGCATATTTACTGGAACATGTTGATGTTGATTATGCATGTAATCTACAAAGGATGAACTTTAAATGTGTTTCATATTTTACAGTTTATTTTGCTGGAACTGTCTCTTTTTTTCTGGAAAACTAGAGGCTTTTAAACTTGTTTAGGTTTACTCATCCTTTATTTCAAACTATTTAAATAAGAAGGTGTTTCTGTTCTTTGTCCTCCTCAAAATTTCCCCCACTGTTCTGTGCTTACATGAATCCACAACAGCAACACAAACTGAGTTAGCTCGTAGTGTGTGTGCTCTAATCCCAACATACTACACTGCCCGTTAGATTGGGGGCAGAAGCATGAGTTTATATAAAAATCATTGCATCTTTCTTGCTTTCAAGGACGTTAACAGGAGTGTGTTAATCACATGAAAGCAGAAAGATATGAAAGTCGTTAATCACGACCGTGGTCGTCCATACTGGGCCATTATGAAGGATTAAACTGCAGCACTGGAGTGAGTGGCTCTTGAAGCCTGCTCATATTCAAACACCACTTAACAGTAAGTTTGCAGGGCTTGGAGTGCAGACCATGTGCACACCAATATACAACCAGCAGTCCTGACTGGTGCATGTCAGCGGGGCTCTGAAATGATTGGTTAGGAACTAATAGTAATGGTTGCATGTGACATGCTGTGTAACACAAGTCATTTTCCGAACAGTCATATGGTTTCTGGATACAAAATGTTAACAAAGATAAATATTTAAAGCAACTAAGATAAAGTGCAGTTGTCATTCATTTATAGATACCTTTTTTTAGAACACCAAACATTTACTTTCAAAATTAATGAATAACAAATATATTTCAAGAGAAACATCAAAATATCATAACACAATTTTTTCAAGACAAATGAAAACACTCCAGGTTAGAGCCAACTCAGTACGGTGATACAGAATCACCTGTTGAATGTGACAGAACAAGCTATTTCTTACCCTCTGCGAGCCAGATGCGGAGCGTTTCAGGGAGGGCCGTTTAAAGGTGCTACTCGGGCCCTTGGTGTCCATGTTGAAGAATTTAAGTCAAACTGACTTAGACAGGGATCCTTAGAGACTGGCGACAGGTCAGGGTTCAGCAGCAATGTCAACATTAGCAACAGACAGAAACCCACTACAGAGCCATGGTGTGACATCAACCTCTGGATTCACACTGGAAAAATGATCAAAGTTACACATCATTAAAGGTTTCAATGCTTCTCTCTCCTCTCTGCAGCTTACTCCCGACTGACAAGACAGAGATCCCAGCCAGGGATATAAATCACTCGATGACACACTTGACACATAGACCCTTTTCCTCTGCCGGGCATCTCATAATCAGGCTTAATGCAGCCGGCTCTTACGAAGCCTCAGAGTCTAATGGATAGAGATTTAATAAATGGTTATTGAAGGTAAATCTACTTTGGCACACCACAACCCCAAAAAAGGCTTAGAGAGAGCATGCAAGCTGTGAGGCTAAAGTTAGCCGGCGGAAAGCCAAAGGTTGTCCCACCAGATGAGGCTCAGTGTGTCTGACAGGGAAGACAGGAGTGTCCCGAACAGAAAGGTACACACACATACAGAGTGTGATGCAGAGGCAAAAGCCAGAATTAACACACAGTGAACACTAATTTCAATCTGCTATAAGCCAGTTCTCTGGGAGAAACACACCAGGAATATTATCCACAATTATTTGCACACCTTCTACCTGCCATGTTGTTAACCTAATTCAGAAAGAACTTTTATTACCGGGACAAAATGCCCTATTGTCCTATGGCTATTATAGTTACCATTAGAATATAGCAGAATATAATGCACTGTGGATTTAATCTCTCATTTCCATTTGATAGCAACATTTTACATGTAGTTTTGTTTCACATAATGAAGTCTCACAACACAGATTTAGAGCAGCTTTATATTAAGTATTCTTAAGAGTTTGACCTGTTATATAATACCAACAAAATTTATGGAAAATAAAACTATTAGGCTTAATACCACATTGCATTTGGCCTACCCTGACGAATGAGAGCAAGTATTTTGCGTTTCATTAACAGAGCTACAAGAGAGAATAGGACAAAAACAACTATTAGTAGTAATGAATTGTATTACTTTAATGCTGAATGCACCACTTCCAGACCAACTGAAACCTGTCATGCAATGTCATTATGACTTGTTATTTCTACTGAATGTTTAGCTGAACAGAAAATGTGATGTTTAAGGGCATCAACTAAGAACTAATAATCTAAACTATTTGCTACCTTATAGCAGATATATTACAGGATGCTGGATACACGACAGGAACAAAGTGTATAAATTTGATGTAGATTTGGACTGAAATTAAATGAAAATTATCTGAGCTACAGATGATAAAAGATTCAAGTTTTAATCCAGTTTAGACAGACAAATAAGATATACAGCAACTCCCTCTACTGGATCCTGAGTGGAATGGTTATAAGGGGGGAAAATAAGTAATGTGTTTAAATTTGATCCCCACACTGACCTTGTCTAAATCACGGCAATACCAACATTTCCCAGAGCAATATTCAAATTAATCATGGAAACATATAGTGGAAAATGCACAGCAGCAGGAAGCATGATAGTCTATAGGAGCCTTTTCAATGGATATTTGCTTTACAATAAAATAAGCTGATCAGGCAAAACCCTTAACGTCCAGTTTTCCCTTTCATTTCCCCTTAAACAGCTTTAAGGTTAGAAAACTCATCTTGTTCCACAGTATCATATATATATATATATATATATAGCAGTATATCAGTTTATTCCAGTATATGATGTTTACACTGAGTAAAATATTTAAACCTAAGGTTCTTGTTTATAGCTACATATTTCCATCAAGTGGCAATATTCAGTATGTCCTTTGCCTCATTTTATATTTACCTAAAATTCAGCATATTTTGTATCTTTATTACCTTTTGGATATCCACTAGAATTGAGAATGAAGTTCTATGGATGTGAACAAAGTTTGGCTGCACAGCATGAGTTTTTAATGACTGAGCCACCAGTGGGACAGTGGGGTTTATGAGGATAAACTAAATCCTCCTGTACTGAAATGGAAGCTCACAGAAACACATTGTGGCAAATGAAACTGCAGCAGAACCGTGTGATTGTGCAGCAAAGAGAAAAGTATTCCACTAATCCACAGAATGCAATCACCAAATATCTGCTGTGCTGTTGTCAACTTTACAGCCTTACCTGTTTTGATCAGTGACGAAAATTGGATGATTTCTGTTGGTCTTTACCTCAAACTTGGCAGAGAGTCTTGAAAACAACAAACAATAAATCAATAAGTCCATGAATGAATTATTTTTTTTCTTCTACTCCATTCCAGTCACGTGTCTCAGTGTTGTCTGCCTCTAAGAATGGATAATGCATAATTTCTCCTAGTAAGCAGACGCAAATGAGCTTTATCATCTGTTGGTGGCTTTGCATGTGTCAGTGGAGGAGATTATTTATCTCCACAAGAAGGCAGAGCAATGAATGGAGCAGAAGCAAGGAGGAAACAGATACTGATAAAAACTACTGATAAAAATGGAGTTGAAGACAGGCAGATAGAACTGACATTTTTAAATTAATGGGCATTAATCAACAACTGTTTCAGAAAGCTCAAATGCAGTTAACATAATTTTAAATAGATTTTTCAGATAAAAATTTAGTTTGTTTTATTCAGACGTTCCAGACATGTAGACACACAGAACCTACTCCTTTTATAATGTTGCTTTAAAGTGGGATAACACTCTACACATATGTTACTTTGATGAAATGGAAGAAGCAAAATAACTAGATGATGCTTGTTGCTACAATACAACTTAAAAGTGTGTGTGTCTAGAATCAGCCATTGCATGTATAAATTAATAAGTGCAATATTCTGGTGCAGTGTGTAATAGGCTACTTAGGTGCAATGTTACGGTTTTACTGGTTTTATTGGTTTTATTGGGGTTTTTTTTAAGTATTTTAATGTGTGAATGATTGTAAGGAGCCTGCTAAGTCTGTCTGGAGAGAAATGTTTTGTAATGCAGTGATGCTGAGCCCAAGAAAAGTTTTCCCAAGGGGACAACAAAGTATATCTTATCATATCTTAATTCGAGGAACCACACTTGCTTTTTAAGTACATTATACTGCTGCAAATATGGTTGGTAGTTTGTATTTTTACTATGTTGGTTTTATACTGCTGAAATTGGTGGATTTGTTGCAGAGTTCACTGTGACAATTTGTAACACAGAGCAGGAGATACTGGACAAAAATGACTATAGGATGTTGTCATGATTTCTTTTCACTGGCAGCAGGTAATATTTAAGGTAAATTCAACCTGACATGAACGCATCATTGAACAGGCTATTGTTGGGGGAAAGGGTGATTGCCTTGCAGTCAGTAATCTCCCTTTTGCCCAAATAATGCGATGTAAAGTTAATTTTAAATCACTTCATTCAAATAATCAATAATCAGTTAATTCATTAGTCAAAATGAATGTGACAGCTTTATGTAATAGGAGGGTTAATCTAACAGCAGCCGTATATCACCTTGCAGTACACAATGTCCTACTATTTGAAACATATGGTATCTCAATGGGTACAGGTGTCCTGTGAGCAGATAATTCCCAACTTCAACCACTAGAGGGCGTTCTGACCTCTTGAATGGTCACGGACTTTGTGCATGTCAATGACAATGGGGTCACAGAGTTTTTGTATGAAACACTTTATGCTTTAGTTCTGTCAGGTTGTCTCAAAGGTCATCTTTATCATATCCATCAGTACGGCCAGAACCGTGAGCAGAAATCTAAATACTCATCACAAACAGAGAAGGTGCTCTGGTTTCCTTTACTTCACATTTCTTTTGAGACTCCTGCTTTGAATCAAGCTCAATTTACCTTGAGTTGTTTTACCTGATAATTTGTAAATGTCTTGTGTGACTAATCTCATCACTTAAACCAGACGGGATAAAGCCAACAGCTGGAAAGCAGGTCAGGGTGAAACGACTCCCACATGTGATACTCTGGAAGGAGACACCATTCAAGGAAGAGGACATGTTTCTCTTTGTGCACTTCTACTGTGCCGTGGAAGTCCTTCTTCTATTCCTGTCAAGTGGTTACAGGCACCACCCCCAGCAAAGAAAACCCAAATGTTTAAATGTACGAAACACGAGAAACCTGCGGGTGAAAAACACCAAACAAAGGCATTTACATCTGCTTTTGTTTGTGTGTGTGTGCTGGTTTTTTATCAAGGTGATCTGCATTGACCTACAGTAACAAAGCAATGAAGGTTTTGTGTTTTTGACTCAACCAGTGTTTCCTCTGGTTGCTAAGGAAAGAGACTACACCCTCACCTGAGACCTTGGTGCTTCAGGTGTGTTCAGTCCCTCAGTACTGCGGAGGAGGGAAAACACTCAGCTGATAACAACATGCACACAGTTGGACAAATGGATTTTTTTTTTTTTAAAACACTACATTACATGTGTAAAGGGAGATAACACAACACAGGGATGATGTGTGAGTGCTGACATTTCATCTCTCTCAACAGACCAAAACCACTGCCTGAACTTCAGGGCAGGAAACAGTCTTTAGTGGTTTGTTATGAGTGGGGTCATGTTAGGACATGTTCCCTCTGCATGTCCATGGAAGCACCTTGAGCTCCCCACGTAATAACCTCTTATTAGGCGTGACAGTAAAAATTTGATTTGTATTATTTAAACCCAACAAAAGGATAAATTAAAGAGGTGTGGAACAGAGTCATGGATATTAATCAAAAACAGTTTATCTTTGAATTATAAGCTACTGATGAAGTCACCATTTAGCTGTGGTTGTTGAAAATATGTTTTTGAAAACATGCAATTAGAAATCCTTTTCTACTTTATATTTGGTGTGTGACGTACCATATTGGTTGGGCACATATGAAATCAATAAAAAAAGGGGCTTGTGTTTATTTCTTTAGTTACACTGCCCATAAAGTATCCACATGTCTGCATGCTGAGGTCTTACAAAGATAGTATGAGTCTTTCTTGTGTTTGATTTTTGAATTTAAGATCTCAGATTATTTCTTGGCATCTTTTTAAAATAGTTTCTGACCATTTTCAACCGTACATATTGTCAGTGGTGGAAAGTACATTTACTCAAGTACTATATTTAAGCACAATGTTGAGGTAATTGTACTTACTCCACCGTTTATCTGACAGCTGTAGTTACTAGTTTAAGATTAAGGTTTAGATTAAGATTTTACATAAAATAACATGATAGTACTAAAATACTGTATATAAAGTAGTTGAAACTGGTTACACCTCGACCAGCTACAACAGTGAAACTTACCCATTGATGCATCAGTATTAACAATCTAATAATGTCATATTTAATAACATTTCAGTCACGGGCAATTTTTCTGCAAAAGGAGTACTTTTACTTTTGATACTTTAAGTACATTTTGCTGATAATACTGCTTTACTGCTACCTAGATTGTTGTATTTGTACAGGAATACTTCTTCCAGACCTGCATATTGTTTTCTTTTACACAGTACATATTACATACCTGATCGCTGTTTATACTGCACACAACATAACCAGATATATACTATATATATATCTATTTAATATATATACTATTTAACTTTATATAACTTTTGTCCATACAGTACATATCATAGTTACACTATACTGACACATCATAGCTGCATTCATTCAAACCGTACATTTTATTGTTCATTCTGTACATTTGTTTATCTTTATATATATATAAATATATATATATATATATATATATATATATATATATATACATATATATATATATATGAACTTTTGCTACTGTTTGCACTATCTGGTTAGATGCTAAACTGCATTTTGTGAGCAATGACAACAAAATGTAATCGTCTAAGCTGTAGTAAATGTACATGACAATATGACAGCCCATACATGTTTGCTGTATTTTTACTATCAGGTGGATCAGGCATGCAGAAAAATGGTCTAAGCTATCTAACCTTGCTACTGAAGGTGTAAAGATAAAAGCTGATAGCTGATTCTGGGAATATCCAGGAGCCGGAAATTCTTGCTGAGCTCTTAACTCTTCTTAGGGTAAAAATGACAAGGGTCCTTTTAGTCAAAATACTAATTTTGTTCTTCAACCCTGTTTTAATGAGCAGGTAATGTAAGTGATATATGTCTAAATGCTGTGGGGGATTTTTAAAGGTAAAGGAGGAAGCCCCCTGCGGGTCACGTCTCAGAGCTGCGAGGTGGAGTCTCAGTAGAATCCGCCGATGTCAGAAAAAGGATGTTTACAGTGTCTGGGGCTCAAGAAGGGCCAGAATGTGTTGAAAGCTAAAATTGCATAAACAGTGGTGTTGAGCCATAGGTCTTCCTGAAGGTTATGACTTATGAGGGTAGCACTGATGCTAAGATTTGTTTCTATGTTTATAGGAGTGGTCCCTTTGTACTCTGCTGTCAGCACAAAATGGACTTTAGGGAAGTAGACAGGAAGAAGGCGTGGCGGACTATAGGTCTGCTCATGGCTAACAACTTCACTGGTGAACACCAGGGCAGGCTTGTGCACACGCAGCTGTCTGCTCCTGCTCGCGGACTGACTCATTGCACACCACTAGAGTAAAACTGTTCCTGGAAACCCGTCCCCAGGGAGAAACGCATTCCATTAATCTCCTGCTTGGTGCAGCTAAACAGCTGGCCACAGTACATATCTATATTCCACTCCTCAGTTAGCACATGCTGGCGTAAGTCATTTCCAAGATTGACCTGGGGCCCACACAAAGGTTAACAGGGAATCCATATGCTGCAGTGGGACTGTAAAACAGCAGTTCTCTTGACCTGCAGGAAGTTACTCCAACCTCTGACTCCATATGTCATAGTGAATTGAACAGTGGCTCCTTCCTTTGATCAGAGGAGTTTCATAAACCTCCATGTTTGTGATTGCTGTGTCTGTGCCTTTTTTTTGAGCCTTTCCCAGGGAGCAGTGAAGCAGATCTTTCTCACTGGAGGAGGGGGTGTTGACTCCTGCGCTCAGCTGCGTAAACTTCCAGAATCAACTTTTCCTCCAACAGCCAAACATCCAGATGACGGATTCACGCTCAAACCCGTATTTCCCCCCACACTTTTCCTGACCTTTTAAGGAACTGCTATGAATTTGATCAAAGAAGGACCTGAGGTGCCCTGAAGTAACACTCTGGAGATGCGAGAGACGGGAACAGACAGCTAGACAGACAAAAAACACAGAACCGCTGATCAACACTTTCGCAGCGGGAACCGAAGCCACGTGATCTTTGTGTCAGACCACGACCACAGTTTAATAGATGTAAATGAATGTCAGAATCAGATGTAAACAAGCAAAATCAATAGTCATTGCTGTGCTTGTTTGATTACCTCTGCTGCCAAAGAGCTGCTGTGAGCGGGATTACTGAACATTACCAAAAACAGTCAATATTTTCAGTGCTTCATCTGAGCCACAGGCTGCTGTTGATGCATGCTATCCCTGTATAATCCAGAGATGTTTCTATGACTGGGTCATACATAAAACATAGTGTTATCTGGCATGAGAAAGCCATGAGCTCTGACTATTCTGTTCCACTCTCAACTGACTGAAACATCAGGAATCGCCACAACACGTGGATGTGGGTTATTTTGCTGAATCAGTCTAAAAGTATACAGTACAATGATTCTTTTCAAACCGGATTATTCATCTGAACAAATTATTAGATGCAGTTAATAAAGCTTTTTTGATGTGTGCAAACCAAAAGCTTTAGATAATCATTCATCACATGGCCACAAATTAATGTGGTTTAAAACTGTAGTTGAACACTCATAAGAAAAATAATTAAAAGTCTAAAGCTCGACTAGTCATGCCATAAGTATTACAGCCCACAGTACAAAAGAGTTGGATGAAATGAACATCACATTATCAATTAAGTTCTTCTTAGGGGCCTTACTAATGATTGGACTTAACATTTAGAATTTGTCCTGAGAGTGGCACAAGAGCAAAGGACAGTGGGGTCAAAACAAATAAATTAGGTTTCATCCTCTGGGGAGCATGAATATCCACAGGACATTTCATGGAAACTTTTCAAGATAATTGAGTGTTCGTCAAGTGGAAATTTCACCTTTAAGTCTGTGCTAGACACATTTTGGGGGTCACCAAAATCACTCTCTTTAATATCCACGCCAAATGAAAAGCCATTTTGACCATTAGTTGTTGCTCTAGACTGAAGTGTTGGACCAATATCACCATTTCCCTAAGACATCGGCCACAGACGCACATGCAACTAGGAAAGTAAAACTCCTAAACTTGCACCTTATCTACACAAAATGTCTCCTCATTGATTGTCCAGGGTGTGTTACAGACCATGAAAGCCCAAGTCAAGCACCTGTCTAATCCTGCTGATCATAGCAGCATTGTCATTATCTATGGGCTCTTGCTTGGGACAGTAATTACAACTGCCTTGGATGATCTGAAACACAGATGGTGGTGGGAGACTAAGCACACGGCAGGAAGGTAATCAGTTGGGGTTGCCGGAGCAGACAAATCTTTAAAGACCTGAGGCTAAACACTCGAATCATTCAATCTAGTCAGAACTAGCCAGTCTGTAGACATTTACTGTGGCTTCTTCATGCTACAGACGTATTGTCAAGAAAACCTCTTCAGCTGTGTGAATGTAGTCTGATGGACCTGAAATGAAATTCAAGGATGTGAAAAGCAGTTAATCAAATAAGCCCAATGACGATTGAATCATTAAATCACATGAAGTCATGTCCTCTTGGTGTTCATTAACCTTTTCAATCTCGCCGAACTCAACCATCATTCAAGCACATTTTGTGCATCCAGGTGTCATTCGAAGCCAAGGAATTTTATCAGGATCCCAAAGTTATTCTGGGTTTTGAATACAAGCGTCATTCTGCTCAGTCCCATCTTGACCTGCATGTATAGGTGTCTTATCCAATAAGTTTCACCTGAGGCTTTTGGTCTGAGGTTTCTGCTGAGGTTTCGTTGTCTGCGCAAATCATTTCCCCCAAAAATAAACTGTTTCCTCACACTCACAGGAAGCAGGGTTTGGCTGATGTAATACAGAAACACCCTGCAGCAAAGCGTGTACCTTTTTGGTTCTGCGTGAAGCATTAAACTTCATAAAAGGGATCATGAAAAGGATTTGATAGTCACACAAAATCAGCACTTCCCTGTTTTAAAGTTAAAATTAGCAGGTTAAATGAAGCTGAGGACACAATCAGTTCTTCACTTCTTTAAGCTGAGCTTCTTGACTTTGGAAACAGCAGAGGACAAAACAATTTCGACTCAAGGTCGATTTAGTTTCGACCTTACCACATGGTCTTCATCAGCAGATTGAGTTTGTTTTTGTTTCCTGGGTCAAGACTGAACTGTCAAGCTCAACTTCTAAGGCAAAATGGAAAAACAGTTTGAACATCTACATTTTAATGGCAATTAAGAAATCTCATTCCACTGATGAAGACCGTATGATGCAGTCAAATGCTGTTGATCTTGAGTTGCGATTGTGTATTTCAGCTCTGGATGATCAGGTCTGAGCTTTTTCCAATGCTACGACTTCAAGCATCGACATAATTTCAGTGATTCCACAGGATGCTTTATTTGGCATCTCAAATCACGCATCGTCCAGGGGTGAACACCTCAACTCTTGTGCTTGTGGATGCAGGTGTGGAGGAGCTATGCTGTCACAGCATGGAAAGGACGAAATGAGAAAATGTTTAACACAAGCACCACCCGTATGACTGGGTTCACAAACTGGGTGAGACACAATCTCAGTCAGTCAGTTTTTTGGTTTTGTTTTTTGCATACATAGTAATACGTAAAGATTTACAGTGCAGTGGGCATTGCACGAGAACACTTTTCCTCCAGTGTGCTTTTGGGGCTGCATAAGTTGTTTTACTGTTGCTGACCTACATACAACATTGCCATGTCAGCCCTCAAAATCAGCCTGCCCATAGATCCTCCAGACAGGAGACTCCCAGAGAACATAGCAACAGAAACTCTCCTCCCACCTCTCTCCCCCCTCCCTCCCTCCCTCCCTCTCTCTGGAGCTATGCAGGCCAGGCTCTGTAGCTCCAGCCTCACTTGGCTCCAGGATTGGGGGAAGGGACTGAGTTAACATATGGCTTATTGTGCATCTTGCGCTATGCTTTCAGCTCATCATCAACATTGGCTCTCCTCCTGGCACAAAACTGTGTTGGATAGTCGGGCTGGAAAATTGCACTGTAGACTTTTGTGCAGTGTTAATCTTTTACAGTATTTGTTTTCTGAAAGACTGACTCTTATTTTGTTTATGCATTAACGCAAATAAATCGCCCTTCAGTTTGACACCAAACACCCCAAATGTGCACTGGCCGAGTTATTGTCATCGAGACTCAGCTCTCACCACCTTAATAACAACGTGTGAAGTGGTAATCACATTGGCTGTAACAGCCGCAGACAGCTGGTGAGGAATGATGACTACCTGTTTTATAACCATGTTTGCTTTGGAGGGGAATGTGTGTTGCTGGCACAGTTTGTGGCTCCGTTGCGTGTCTAGCAAAGCGGTCCGCCACAGTTTGGTGACGCAAGGGGATCTATTAATATCTCAGGAACGGGATGTTCTCGCTTCAGCATTGGGGTCATTCGAGGATAAACAACGTGCGCGGTGCGTCCCTTGCAGACGGCGCCGTTACGGCGAGCGCGACGACACGACGTACGCCGACAAGTTTTAAGGGGGACGCTGCAACTTCTAACATTTCCTTTCATATACCCCCCTCGCACCGGGGCACATCACCGCGGTCAGCCTGGTCCATGCACCGGGGTGAAGCTGTGCACCACTAGTCTGTGTGGAGCCGCGCCCACTTGCGAACCCGGTGACTTTAGCGCGCACTCTGGTCTAAGCGGTGAAAACAGCCATGTGACGTAACAGTACCTCGTTGGAAGTCGTATGTTTTGAAATTCAACCTTGCTGTTTTCACTTTGAACTCTCTCCGCACCACGTAGAATCTAACTGGGCAGTATATACGATCTGCTCTACCCCTAATTACAGGCCGATCATAACGCGTCCTAACCGTGCACAACTGCAAGCGAGTTTGTTAATGCCATCAAACCCGAAATCCGCTAAAGAAAAGATGGGGAAATGTCAGGATCTGCCTCAAAAAATGCACAAGTGTGAAAACATGAACTTTCAAAGGTGGAGTGAGGGCAAATCAGACGGAAAAAAGTAATGGGTGTATATGTTTATTTATGTCACCCAGTGGCCTAATTGGTAGTCTAGCATAAAGGAGCCTGCAGGCACGCTCATACAAAAGTCCCAGAAGACCTATAAGACCAAGCAGTGTTTTGAGGATCATAACTGAAGTTGCTTTTGATTCTATCTATCTATCTATCTATCTATCTATCTATCGAAAGTCCATTTACATTGCTTAAGTAGTTTTTAGAATTTCTTTTGTGATGCAAACAGAAAATGAGGTCATGCTGTCTGTATACATGGATATACAGTGGATTTGAATCTGTATATCTTTGAACATAAACCACTTTATTATGATACTATATGCCAAATGCATCTTTTATAGAACAGAGAATTAGTCATTTAATCAATGAGTTGATCAACACAAAATTAATTGGCAACTATAAGTATTCACAGGTTCCAGCTTCTCCAGTGTGACGATTTGCTTTTTTTTATATTGATGTGCATTGAATATCTTTGAAGTTTTGGACTGTTGGTCAGATAAATCATGCAATCTGAAGACATCAGCTTGGGCTCTGGGAAATTATAATGGGCATTTCTCACTATTTTCTGACATTTTATTGACTAAACGATCAAACGAGAAACTAATCATCAGCTGCAGCCCTAATGTTTCACATCAAATTAATATAGATATAACAATGTCTCAGTGTATTTTCAGTGTATTGTTGCAGTGCGCTGTGCAGTCTTGCGTAGACTCGAGGATGGTGCAGGTTTATTCCTTGTGGATGACATGCCATATAAGTGCCTCTGTTGAATGGCCTTAGAAAAGAGACCCTCGTCTCTATAGCATCAGCACGGAGAGTTAATGCAGCGCCTGCGGACTCACCACCCAGCTGAATGGTGTATTTCATAGTCAGGTCCCCTCACCAGTGCCTGCGAGGCACATCCCTCCCCAGCCACTGCACTGATCAATGCATTCTGAATAGGGCCACAACTGACAAGCAAATGGGTGCGAAAACAAAACTATGTCCGCTTCACTTTGCTCTTTTGAGCTGTATTGTGTGGAGCGGACAAAGCCACCATGCTGTGATGTGAGGGAACAATGATGGCCGTACATAGTCATGGCTCAGCGTTAGCCTAGGGTCAAGTTAGTGACGTCGATTTTAGCTTGTGATTATGAACTCAACTCTACATGCATGACGGTGGTCACTTTTACGTCATAGGAAAGAGTAGTTGTCTTGAGAAGGCTCTTCTTTTTTTCAAATTATGCAACCAGCAATTCAACATGTTCTATCAATGAGTGTTGGGCAGCACTGTGTTCTGTGGTGGTGTGCCGGGGAGGCAGCACCGAGGCGGGGGAGGCAGGATTAACATACTGGTGAAAAAGGCTGCCTCTGTTGTATGACTGAACATGGACAGCCTGGAGGCACAGGCAGAGGGAGGATGACGACCAAATTGAATTCTGTCTTAAAACAACACCTCCCACCCTTCTGTGAACTAATGCAGTGACCCCCCCCCCACCCCCCCCTTCAGCCTCCAACCCCTTCAGCCTCCAACCCCTTCCTGCAAGGTGCCTCATAGAGCACCTTTGAGTGCTCTTTTGTGCCATCAGACTTTACAGTGCTTCCTCATCTTCCTCTCAGTCTCAACTCACTAGTTGTTGCTGAAGGACACCTGCACGACACCATCTATACAAACTGTCCTGGACTACTTGTGTGGGTCAATCTGCACGTTATCTTAACTGCACATAACTATGCAGGTCACTGCTGCCTCAACGCAATCTTTTCTTTATATACGAGTCCTCCACACGATCAGCTTGTACAGCTATGCACACACCTGGTAAATGGATCACAAAATCCATTTACCAGCACCTCTCAAGCTCACTAATTACAGTAACACATTATATCGTTTGTTTAATCCCTGTAAACGTGACAGTTTGTGGTTTTACGGGGAGTTATGTGCCAGACTATTTCTTGGCTGGGTCAGGCGCAATGACTTCTTGGAATCTTGTCATCTCCGTGAGATTTCCAGGCAACCAACGGAGCACCCGGAAATCACGATGCATGGCTAAGAAATAGTCCCACACATAACCCCATGTAAAATCACACTTTTATTATACAGTCTTTGTACAGATGAAGCAAAGAAGATATGTTAATTAGTGAGCTTCAGTTGTGCTTTCAAGGTGGATTTTGTTACCTACGGACTGAGACAGGCTGTCTGTTTCCCCCAGTCTTTATGCTAAGCTAAGCTAACTGGCTGCTGCCTGTGGCCTTATATTTACCATACAGACACAAAAATTGTTTTGATCTTCTCATCTAACTCACAGCAAGAAAACTGGATGATTTTTGAGAACAGCATGGAACAGGAGCCGAGACACGTGATCTTATTTGTACATATGCCAGGCAATTATTTGGCTGTCATTTTGTCCTGAACAGTCAGTAGTCTTTTATCAATCTAATTTTTGCGTGTGTCTAAGGGAAATGTTTAGACAACAGAGTCTTGATGATAAGGACCCAATAACACTGTAACAAGTATATCCTGCTAGACAGCCGCCAGCCCACACTTTGTTACAATAACACGTAGTTTGGACTTGTTTACTCATCACAACTACGCCTGACTGACTCATTTGACCCCGCGATTACTGCATTCATATATGCTGAATCTGATCTGGTGTTCTTTTCCCTCTTCAGTCAAAGGAACAACATTTCACCTATGCACACACCGGCACACGTGAACCACATTGTTACAGAGAGGCTCAGAAGGTGGATGTTCGCTTTAGTACTCGCTATCGACTTACATGAACATGTTTACTCTTTAGTCTAACACCTGTACAACGTCTTCTGTCTGACTAATCTTTTCTTCAATAGGCCCACAGGTGAAATTGCAGCCTGTTTTGTCATCATTAGTCATGGGGCCCGACTGTTGATGTGTCACTAAGGATGAGTAAGCTTTGTAGAACAACAACAAAAAAGAGAGACAGCATAGTACTCATAAGTAACCACACTATAGTCTACATCAGTTCTTACCGCTCAATAAGCTTAAGTTAAGTTTAATCAGTGAATTGGTCTCTGATTTACATGTAACCACAAGTTCAAACTTTATTATTCTCTTATCATTCAATAACAGATAAGACACATGACATTTCCAGAAAGACTGGCTCCGCACTAAAACACCCTTAAGTGCTTTATTACTTCTTCTGTTCTGATAAGAGTTGGTTCATTTTCATTTCAGGGAAGTTTGACAAGTTGGAGTGCCCTTGCTACTTCAGCACTAGATTATGAGAAGTTCTTAGTCAATAAATGATCTGGGTTTATGAGTAAAGTTGCGTTTTAAAGAATAACAACTTTTGGCTCTAGATTAACTTTTAATCTAGAGCCATCATCAGGTCTAAATTTCAATATGCAAAATTAATGACTGAATAAACTCAGTTGTACTTGTGTTTGGTGCTAATTAAAGATCAGCATGTTAGCGTTGTCACTGTGCGCTTGTTAGCATGCTGATGTTAGCATTTAGCTCAAAGCACCGCTGTGCCTATAAGTAAAACCTCACAGAGCCGCTTGCATGGCTGTAGTCTTGTTAAAATATAGACTAAATGGTTTGGGGTTTTTTTTACATTTGCATAACTTAAACAAGGATTTTGTTTTGAATATGAAGGGAAGTCTAGCCCTGGTAGTATGTGTATTCATTGGGTCAAATAAAAAAACAACAATAGGCTACACTGCTCTGCCTACAGTTAATGACAACTTGATGTCTGACTCAATGTTTTACTCAAATGTGGGGATCAAACTCAGGTCATAAGCCAGAGGTCAGCACCCTCCACTGAACATCACCACCTGCTGCAGAGAAGAGAAAACTCTGCCAACAATCTAAATCCACTTGCGGTGGTGGTGTTTCATGCTTTTATAGTTCTTTGTTTTTTTCTCTGCCTTGAGAGCCTGGCCCTGACACGACAGCCCAGCCAGATTGTTCTGGTGGTCAGGCTGCCCTGTGCTTAAAGAGGAGCTCTCCCATTACAAACAGAAGTGAAGAGGCCAATCAAACCGCTGTTCCTGCCGGAGGACTTTATGTCAGTGCCAGACAGTGTGGTGTTTGGACACTGCGCACTGGGGGTTGGTGCTGGGATTTGAGAACGTACAAAAGGTCTCTTGAATCATCACATTGCTTGCTGCAGCTACACAGAGAGAGAGAGATTTCACTGTTTCCCTCTGAGTGAGATTTAATAATTAAAAAAATAACGTCTTCAGCTGCATGTTACCTTTGGAGAATTTCAGCTGTACAAGCTGCAGCTGATTTCCTCACTGTCTCTTTTGGCCTTCTTGTGCTCGACACCCAGTGGGAGTTGATGAACACTTGCAGTTTCTACACAGCTCTGGGAAATAACCCTGTGAAAGAGGAACTATGCCCTCTTGTCGTGCTCTCGTTAGAAAAGATCGCCAAAGCACCACATGAAACACAAGAACACCACGTTTTTGTGGTGAAAGAATATGTAAAATAATACAGCCAGATGGCCTTCTGAATGCCACATCGCCTTGCTTACACTGAACACTGGGAACTTTCTAGTGTGGGCTTTTGTGCAACAGTGCTGAAAGTGTGCATTCATTCTCACAGGAGAGTATCAGCTGCTGCAGGAAAGCAGGTCTAATCCTGTATGGGCAGAGTGCAACTTTATTCTTATTCTTAAAACATTTGCTTAAATAGACTATTTTTGTTAATTGGGCTTCGAGCTATAAAAGAGATGCAGAGATGCACTGTAGCAGACACTGATCACAGAGAACATTATGTACAATGTTACATTTTGTTATGTTCCCAATCTGAGACAAATGCATCCTGAAGAGTTCTTCTGTTTTTTCCCCTGAAAACAGTGGGGTGAATTTGAGTGCACGGGGTTAACAGGGACATTCAAGTGTGTCCTAATCAATAGTAATCAATAGCATCAGCTAGTTTGTTTTTCTGCCCAGACTTTGTAGCTGGTGATGTGCTATTTTCCACACTCGGCTGGCCTCTGTGTTTGAAAATGTTAAATTGAAAACTAATGAAAAGTTGACTTTTTTTGGATTTAATTCCAGGTGCCTGCAAATATGTTCAGACAAGACCGGCTGTAAAACTAGCACCATGAAATAAATAATTGTCCAACAATGACAAAACCTTCATATCACGCAGCTTTGACTCTTTCCTCCCCACAATGGTGTCACTTGTCTCTTGCCGGAGGATAAATTGAAGAAGACATTGCCTGTGGTGGCTGGCTGGATTTCAATTGGCAGAGACCACAGAGATGCTCAGAGGAGGGTTTGGAGGTAAAGTGCGGGTTTGCTGAAGGGAAGCCGCCATCTTCTAAAAATTGTACAAGCTGTTGATGTTACATTGAGCAGAATATTTCACTTGAAAATGGGTCACAATCACAACACATCAACTCCTCAATACCTTTTTTGAGTCGTCAAGGCCGCAGTGCAAATATGACGTAACTTTTCTATTTCTGTCTTCATATATGCATTTATACATTCAAAATAATTGATTACAAAACAAAACAGTGCACTCTGCTAAGACTGCAATACAGTAAAACGTAGAAGGTTTAATTAACAAGTTAGAAAGGAATTTGAAGTAATTATCACCAGTCTTGTTTATACCACTATCCCTTTTTTGACTAGAATATAATTAAAAGCCTTTGAGAGGCTGTGAAGAAGAATTATTTTGCCCGTGTGGAATCTCAGCAGGCCAAGCCAATAATTTGGCACTTTGAAGCGTTTGAGCTCTCTGCTGGTGCACCGTCTCGTTATTGGCCAGAGGCCCCAGAGTGTGCTGATCGCTCCAAGAAGGTGACACAGATATATTCAAAGTATCAGGGACATCTTGTTGGTGATTAACTGCAGCCCATTTTGCAGAACAGACAACTCACTTCCCTCAGAAAAGTTATTTCATGACGTGTGCGCTTTATCATTTCCTCGTTTGTGATTGGATTATATGTAACAGGGGAAGTCAATACGGCATAATGGCTTTTATTGAGCTTCACCTCATCAGGTTACTTTAACAAAAATGTTGCACATTCAGTGTATGAAGAGGAAACTGCTCTAATTTAATACTCCAACACTGATTTCCCATCAACGAACACCTTTAGCTTGTATTTTTACCAATAGTAGCACTGAAACGATTAGCTTGTATTTTTACCAATAGTAGCACTGAAACGATTAGTCAATTAATCAATTAGTGGATCACAGTAAATTAATCTGCAGCTATTTTGATCAGCGATTAATAATTTTAGTGATTTTTCAAGCAAGAATGCCAAATATTCTCTGGTTTCAGCTTCTCCAATGTGAGGATTTGCTGCTTTTCTCCGTTTTATATAATGGTAAATGGAATATCTTGAAGTTTTGGACTGGTGGTGAGATTAAACAAGCAATTTGCAGACATCGATTTGTCTTTTTTTTGGTACTATTTTCTGACGATTAATCGACTAATCAGCAGAATAAAAAGAAATTAGTCGGTAGTTGCAACTCTAACCAAAGGCATCCAATACATTTTCTTAACAAATGTTAGAAAAGATCTCAGTGTACTTGCATACAGGCTTGGACAGGATGCTGCAAAATCGCCCACCCCCCCTACAATATTTATTTATTTATTTTACTGCATGCATTTTTCCTGAAAGGTCGTTGCAATGCATGGCTGTGTCGCCTGTGAGATACATCATCTGAATGCATGGAGGCAACCTGTGGTGAAACTTCCAAGTAACTCGTGTTGTTCGGTGCATTTGGAGACAGCCAGTACCCAATGAATGAGCGGCTGCGCTGACGATGCTGCCGAGCGCTGCCGGTCGACACGCCCCCAGCATGGATACAACCAGCAGGAACAGGCGCTCAGGAGACACACTCACTATGCTGGAGAGTGTTTGTAGCCGCGATGGGAGTTAACACATCCAAGTTTCAAGAGGTCCTGTTACCAGCGTCGTTGCACTAAACAAAGACATTGGGTTTCTGTTTTTTTTTTCTCTCTGCATTTTTATCCGAGGCGTTTCTCTCACAGGATGTTGATGATATTGGAAAGCCGGGTAAGATCATAAAGTCAGTTCTCTCTGATGAGAACGAACCTCCTCCTCCTCCTCACCACCACCACCACACAAAGGGAACCACGGAACAAGTACTTTTTCACACGCCATCATTTTATTTTATTTTTGAATGCCATTAAGAAGCAGAGGGGGCTGTTTCAAAGACAAAATGGATCACTTTGCAGCAGAGTGCCTTGTTTCAATGTCCAGTCGTGCAATTGTTCACGCTCCTAAAGGGAATAGGGAGATTAAACCAGAAATCCCGTCCTCCTCCAAGAACGGAGAGGAAATTAAAGAGCCTTTGGTGAAAGATAACTCCTCTATTTTTGTGGTGGCGCGGATTCTGGCGGATTTTAACCAGCAGACTCCCAACAATGTTGCCGAGCAGGCAAAAATAAAGGATGAGAGCATGCCGAACCTCATAGATGATGGAAACTCTGCCACACCTACCACCATCTCCGATCCTTCGCTCAAACAAAGAGGGAAAAGATCGCGAGGTCGAACTGAGCAAGAATCACCTCAGAAAAAGCACAAATGCCACTATTCAGGTTGTGAAAAAGTTTATGGCAAATCATCCCACCTCAAAGCCCATCTAAGGACACATACAGGTCAGTTTCATTGGATGCAAATGGTTGTTGCTGTGAACATATGACTTATTGTAGTTCTCTTCCTTGTATGAGAACAAACGGGATTATTAAAACTGCGAATGTTGATAAGAAGTTTGGTTTCTCTTACATTCAGTCTGATATCTGTACAGAGGAGGGTGATCGACTGCTGTGTTAGGTCGAGTCATTTGTACAAATGTTCACGGATCCATCCTAAATGGAAACAATCGGCACACACAGTACAGTAAAAGTCGGAATTGGTGCATAGTTTAATAATTGCTTTGTTCCTCTAAGTTGTGTGAACTTTGTGAAATGTCCTTTTAATTTCGGGGGAGGGAGGGAGGGAGTCGAAAATAGTGCCACTCCCACTCAAGTCTCGGAGCTTTGTCACTGCTTTCCTCTTGCAACCCCCGCGTTGGACAGTGTGTGCAAACCGAAACTGCGGTGAAAATGCAGAAGAAAATGACACAGATCAGATTTCTTCTGCGCGCATTAGTAAATAAGTAAACTTTGGTTTGTTTCGTGGCGACAAGAGGAAAAATAAAATCTTCAACAACATGTTAATGTGCACATCACAGAATAAGCCATAACACGGGCATGCAAAAAAAAAAGTTTTCGAGATCAATCCAGTAAGTGTACCGTCACACTGCAGATCGAAAGGCTACCAAATGCGCTCCAGATCAGCAGTATGTCACGTGTGACTTTCCTGAAGGACCATACCTCCATATTTGCTCTTTGCATTCCGTAGGATACGCTATTGAGAGGGGGGGAAGATGTAGATCGAGTCGAATTGGGGGGTTGATAAGAGCTGTGCAGTCGCCTGTCTGCCCAAAGCCCTTTGTTGTGATGTGCCACACCCCCGCTAGACAGACTGCCAGCTGATCTGGCCAGCAACAGACTCAGCTAGCTGAGCCTAGACCGAGGAGCCTCTCCTTCCCTCTGCTCTGTAGACTGCAGCTCAGCTCACACACCCTCTTCCCACCGCTATCATCCATTCTTCATACACACACACACACACACACACACACACACCAGCCTGACAGCCCAGAAACAAAGCAGATCCCTCTGGATCACATGAGAAACTCCCTGTGTGAACTTGACCCATATTTGAGTCATATAGAAATTTAATTCTACAGAAATATGTGCAAGAAAAACACAGCTCTACGCAGAATCCAAAACATGTGGGACACCTTCTTGACATTCAGCCCCTTTTGCACAATTCACCCCTCATTTGTCTCAATATTAAAAATCTGTGACCCATCCTCACAGGGGTAAATTCTTGTCTAGTTGCCTATGTAGCTTTTCTTTTCGCCTGTCTTTGTATTAGGACACTCCCCCTTGTGATTGGTTTGTGTCCTTATATCACTAGATTTATATCCTTTAGAAGAATTTCATATGGATACCATATGCGATTAAAAAAAAATATTACTATAAAACTAAGTGCACATTATAAGACACCATACGCTTGTTATATGGTGGTTTTCATTGTAGACGGTGGATAATTCTGTATTGGTATTGTTGTATTTTATCCCAATTTTGATCAATCTTATTGAGCATTACATATACAGTACACTGCCTGTTATTCATCAGCTGCGGCTTGGTGCTGACTGCAGTGGTCTGTACTCAGTGTTTGTCTAGAACAGGCTAAGAGAGACACTGATCTGACTTATGTATAGCCATGAAATAGGGATCCATAATACTCCAGTATCATTAGTTAAATGACTTCCTAAAGGGATCAAAATGCCTTTGCAGTTTTATTACTGTCAGTTAGCCCTGCCCTTGTCTCAATGCCTGTTAAACCTTTCCTTTCTTTTGGGATACACTCCTGTGTCTGTGGCTTTGTGACTGGTATGTGTCCTATAATTTCTGATAATGAGGACAGTTTCTGCTTATTTGATTGGATAGTCACAGAGCGTGAGCCATCTCAGTTCAGCTGCCTTGTCTCAGCCAGACTTGCAGCAGCGCTCTCGGAGAGCCAGCCTCCAGCACTCACTGTGCTCCCCTTTAGCCCCGACCATGTGTTTTTAGTGCAGTTTTATTGCTCCGTATTAGCCCTGCCCTTCTCTCTTTGCCTATTAAGCCTTTCCTTTCGCCTGCCTATCTGTTTGGATATGCTCCGGCGTCTGGCCTCACGATTGGTTTGTGTCCCATAAATTCTGATAATAATGCCTTTTTCTGCTTATTTGATTGGCTAGTCCCAGAATGTGGGTCATCTGAGTTCAGCCCGGGTGGCTCAGCCAACCTTGCAGTGCTTTCATAGAGCCAGACTCTCGCAGTGTGCTTCCCCTCAGCCCCTACTAGCAGAGTCAGGAGAGAATGGATTCCAGCCCAGTCAGTCCCAGCCAAACACCGCTATCTAATTGAAGGGGGAAACACGCGCGCACACACACACACACTATAGACACTAAACAAAGAGCCAGGGACATGGCGTCCTCACTTGACTTCTGTAACGCCCAAAGCCTCATCATCCCAGCTTTTGCAATCCTTGTGTGTGTTATTTGTCAGAGTGTAAGAGGAGCTGAAATCTGAGCTACATTGTATTTCTCGTGCAAAGTCCACAGCACATAAAAAGAATCAATCTCATTACTTGCTCAAAATGAACTTCACCCAGTAGTAATGTCTTCATCATTTTTTATTTTAAGCCATGCAAGAATTATGTTTTAGTTTATGTTATGATGTCGTTTGGTGACATTAGCTATTGCTCATTACTACTACAGTTAAGCAAAGATTGTTAAGGGTCAGTTCCCAGAAATTACAAATGACCTTAGCCATTAAGATTGTTCCAACTTTATTTTTCTAGGTTTTGAGAACTCTTAAGATGAGACTTATGCTGCCCCTCCAGTACAATGGAGGTGAATAAAAGGTCATTTGCATTGCTAAAAGCATTAAAAAATGTACATTTGAAAAAAACCAAAAAGAAAAACTCAACAGCAATGTGTTATTCAGGGAACAATGTACCTAACAGTTTTCATTAGGAACTACTTAGAAACCTGTCCAAAGCGAGGCTCGTGGATTATCCCATGTACCTGTGAACTGTATCTCTTTAAGGTATTAAAAAGTTCCTGGTTGAGGGTCCCCTCATTGGAGACTAAGTGCTTTCATTTTAGGTTTCTTCTCAAACACACTTGTCTTCTCCGACACAGTGTGACAGGGACACCAGTATGTAGCAGATATGAGAGTATGCGCTGAATTTAAATCGCTCATTACTCTGCATTGAGTTCGATGGTGAAGAATCTACCGCAGTTTAGGGGTCTAAGGTTTCCAGACAGCTTTTGTCTGATCTCCTGGTGTGGGAGGTGGGGCTTTTCTCCGACACATACTTATCCCGCAGTATGGAAAAAGCAGTCATGTAACACAGATGTACAGATAAACTCAGTTTTAAATATAACAAATGAAGGTCATATACTATACAAACCACTTCTAATGCTTTCTAAGGACCTTTCTCTGCACCAGTTGGTTTTTTTTCATTCATTCTTCTTCGATTCTTTGTCTAAAGAAGAATAACCGACTCTAACGATGAAGACCCACTTTCCCCAAGAGGTGTCTTGTGGTCGTGGAGTACATGGTGTTCTCTGTGAAGCCTCATTACTCTGCTATGGTCATGTCATGCAGACTGCCATCTTCAAAGGAGAAATGGCCCCTGACAAGCTCATTACAAGTCATGTCTTCTTCAGAAAGAACTGCCTGGGCCTTCTGTGCCCCCCACAGCTGGGCCTCACAAAAGGCCATCTTGTCAATGTGCAGGAACTATAGTTTGAAAACTATTTGAATCACCAGGAGGAATAGGGTCAATATTTCTCAAAGACAAAGAGTCTAATGACATATTTTACAGTTGGTTTGACATTTTGTCTGGACCTCTTTTGTGTTAGGCTGGGGGTACCTCTAGTATTGTGAGATGGCTGTAAATCCCTCTACTTTCTGTCCTAAAAAATTAGTGGCACCACCTGGTAGCACAGTTCCCCTGCCATGTAGACCCAGTTATTCATGCATGCTTTCTATTTTCAGCCGAATAACTGTGGTTAATGACACTTTTTTAAACGTGAAATTATCCTAAATTCCACATGGAAAAAAGAAGCAGGAGTCTCTGATTATATATACTGCATCTCTGCCAGTGGTTTTATATTTGGCTGCACTGCTACACAGAGTGCACAGTGTTCCTGTGTGGCTGGTGGCAGTGATGAGGTAGCAGGGTGGAGATGGGGTTTTCCTGCTCTTGCTTGAGCCTGACCTTGGCACAGCAATGGGTAAAAACTCTACTGGGACACAAGAGGTCAGTCTGTCTACCTGCCACACGGCAGGATTTCCACCATCCCACCCTGTTGAGCCATATTTTCTCCTTAAGTGTAGTAAAACGAGGACTCCTCAGTCAGGAGATGCTCAACAGTTTCCATTTGTCCCGATCCTGGTGACATTCTCTTGTGAATGAAATCTGGTTGGAAGGCCACGTGTAGCAGTACAGTATGTACCCAATGGAAACAAGGTATTAGTTAAATCTACTTGATCCTCAGGATGTAAATAAAGTGGTGCCACCATCTTGCCTGTTCTAATCCTCTGGTGCAGTGTTGCTGGTCCATGAAAGACATCTCTGAGGCGTGTGCTGGTGTACATGCTGGCCATGCTGGCCATATGCTATCCTACATGTGAACAACAATAAAGCTGACAGTAGGATAGTTCCTCACTAATGTTGGGGTACAAGCCTGATTTAACTGTGATTAAGCAGCCAAGCATGCATGGTGGACGCTCATAATACTGAAAGGCCCCTGTCAGGCAGTTCTCTGGCTGTGTTGCTTTCAATGGCCCACAGGGCTCATGTATTCTTTCGTTAGCTCTGGAGTACTTCTATAAAAGCTGCTCTGTCTATTCCCCCACCAGCCCCTCCCACCCTTCTCCAGCCTGCAAAGCAAAATAGGTGCTGAAGCGTGTTGTGTTGCAAGGCTGAGCCCCGGCCACGGCTTGTGGCGCGGTGTTGATTACCAGCAGCAGGAAGAGAGGGATACAGACCTGTGGAACATTTTTTCATTTTTTCACCTCCACTGTTCAAAAACCACCAACCGCATCTCGCATGCAAGGGAGGGATCTGCAGTACAAAGATGGAGAATATACAGTGCGGCAGGGTGGGGGTGGGTTAGATACCAGGATATTCACTGTCAATGCCCTCCATTGATGTAGGTCATTTATTCAGCTGCATCTGCAGCTAATCTGATTAACGTTTGAAGGGCTGTGACCTCTGCAGCAGAGAACACCCCTGTCAGGCCGTCACTCACAGGGTCCCATCTAAGAGTTCGACTCTGACTGTGTCCACTGTGTTGTGTTCAGCTCAGCTTGAATTGGAGAGGGATGGCTGAAAATTGCTGTGGAGCTAATGTCAGAGGGAGTGTTTTGTCTCTAGTTGGGCTGTTTATGTTCCCTACGGTATGTAAGGTGTGTCCTCTTCCTCTGCGTGATAAATCAGACTGTGGCAGACCACGACACACTGGGGTGTGGCCCTCGACACAAGATGAGGAGTATTTTGTGGAGTCTTGGGGGAAGGAGGGCATAATCATTTTCTCTGTGAGACATGAAAATATTTCTCTCCCACTCGCCATCAGGGTATCAGGTATAACATTGGACAGCTGGTATCTCCTGCCTGTATCTCCTCTTATCGCAGCGTGGTGAGGCCTCTCAGGAGCTAGCAGGGCTATGGCTCTTTGTTTGGCACTGGGTAGTGAGCACGTCTATCTCTTATGAGCTATAGTGTCAGGCTCCATCAGTGGAATGAGCTGGCATTGTAATGCGTGAATGAGAGTCATGGATGATGGGGCATCCCTGCTCCCACCTGCTTCTGCGGACCAACTGTAAACACCCATTGATGGCTACAGCTGTTTGCATGTCCTTAGTTAACTAAGGTTGAAAAGATAAGGAGAATGTCTGCAACACGTCAAGGCTGCAGGTTGTTTTAGCATGCACTCAAGGCTGAAAGAGAGTGCCCATTCTCGCTAATTGAGACGAATGTGATGAGCTGGTCAGTGCAGGCAGGCTATCCCTGCCTTTCCCTTAAAGAGTTAAGGGGATGAAGTAATGTATGGCTAAGTGTGTGCAGGAATCAGACGGTCACACTCGACCCCGCTGCATGTCTCCGGGTGAATGTCAATAGCCCTGTGCTGTGCAGACCAAGGGGAGTGAGTTACGGTTAGTACGCACAGACTGTCTGATTGAAATGCATTACAGGAGTGCCTCTCCTGCTGGGAGCGAGGCTACTGTTATTGTTCACAACCTGACAGCTATAGGCCCACGAGGAGAGGTAGGCTATTCAACGCCAAGCAAGGTCCCTCTCAATAAAGACAAAAGATGATAATAGATCAAATGCTCCCTGTTTTCGGCGCTTTCCCATGACAAGCTTGAGCCCGTCCTCATCACTAGCACCTGACCCACCCAAGGGTCCTTTAATGTTCACACAGAAACGGCGTATTCTCGTTTGTAACAAACTCTGAATGGATGCTTCTGAGAAAACATGTTTTGGCTGAGTGGTTTTCTTGGTAATTTGACTCCTCTCCCACTGAGTTAATTTTTCATAGACAAATAGCCATGTAAACAGTTGTTCTGATCTCAGATGTGTTTCAAATCAAGCAGTGCCTTTTTTTTTCCTTTCTACAGACCGCAGAACTTTGTAAGCCTTTGTTATTTTTGCACAAGCGAAGCCTGCATATATTGCTGTGTGAACAATGAAAAGAGGAGCTGCAAAAGCCTTAATGTATAGTCACTGTTGTGCACACACATGTTAGTGTTCATTGTGGTATGTGATGTTGCGTGTAGAGGGAGAGGCTGGGTAAGGTTGGGTTAACCCTGTCTGCTCCAGTGGTTTATGCTGATGAGGGACTCAGTCATTTTAGTATTACCCAAAATCCCATGAATGGTTGTCTGCTGGCAGAGTAGCTGTCTCCTGGTTGCTTACAGGTCATAGTCTGTTGTAAACATGCAACCAAATTACAGGATTGTGCTGAGCCCTGCCACTGGAGTTAGTGGTGCCCCTCTCATTTCAAGTTGCCAAGCTGACTGTGCCACTAAGCCAGCGCTGAAGTGAGGTAGCTCCGACTCTAATGAGCTGTGATCTACAGTCTGACTCGAGCTTTACTTTCCCTTCTCAAGCTGTTTGCTTGTAAAAGTCCATGCAGGTTTATTGTGCACCTTGTTTTTGTTCTGAGCTCTGTAAAAGATATTTCCTGTTCTGGTTCTCACTGTGCAGGCAGAACAAAGTTAACTTCAAGGTGATCTCTGAGCTGTACTCACCCTGCAGAGCTATTTACTCTAGCTCTCTTATGGCAGGCTCATGTGGAGGTTTCAGCTGGTTTCAGCTGTACACTGTGTGACTTTGGCCCATGCCCGAGGACACACCAGGAATGTTATCTACTTTTGTTTGAAATGCTGGTAGTTTTTGTTGGAGCAGGTGACCGAGTTGAGTCTGTGCGCTGCTGCTCACGTCAAAAAGAGATTTGATCTCGTCTTTGCAGACAGCATCCCCTACCCCAGGGAGATGAACTCAGATTCCATTTCTCTTAACCATTTCTGCAGAAACCGAGGAGCCAAACTTGTTAGATATGAATGAGAGCAGGACGGAGGGAGAGGAGCAGAGATGAGCTGTTTATTTACTGACCCAGTGGCCTCGGAGAGAACAGTTATATAAAAAGAGTACCTGTGACATAATCACATCGCCTTGGAGGGGGGACACTACTGCTTAGTAGAGGTACAGTTTGCGTGCATGATGTAACTCATTTTATGGGTAAGTGGGTCACTGTGTTCGTTAGGAAAAAGCTTCCCTCATTACCCCCCAACCCCTCTTGCCCTCTGCAACTGACACATTCTGAGAAAGACAAACCACACCTTGGACGTGGACGCTGCCAGAGATGGGATAACCAACCGGTGGAGCCTGGCGTCACGGTCGCCACGGTGCCCTGCTGTGACAGCACTGGAACTAGATGGGAATAAGAGCAGGGTAAGGGGAGTAGCTCGCAGCATTCTTCTTTCAACAGAGATGCTGAGTAATAGCTGCAGTCTATTGAAATAACTTGGAGAGTGACATCCTCCCACCACACAGGGTAATAGACCCTATCATCATTTCCACTCAGGATCAAAGCGTTTGTTCCCTAAACCGCCTCATTGTTACCAGAAATTGGTTTTTACCCTCATGGAAATCCCAATCCTTCATGTTATGAAACAAGCACAACAATTAATTGGGGCATTGCATGTTTTTTTTTTTTTATGTCAGTGAAGCTTTGAAGGCTGACATTAAAGCAGCAGGATTTTTAATGCTTATTCATATTGTCGACCTAAATGCCAAAAGCAGTTTAGCTTGAGGTGAAAATGGGCAGCATATCTGTTTATTCTGCATTTTCAGAAGTCGTGGAGCTCTAAATAATTTGATGCGTCTCGGCGAGTTGCTGTTGGATACCTGATGCTTCCACTATGACTGCATTACTGTATCAGGGCAGTTAGACTGGATATCTCAGCCTGGCTCTCTGGTGTCTGGTTAAATATTAATGCTGTTGGATCTGTTACACTGGTTATTGAGCCTTAAGCAGCCCGCAGAGCTTAGCTCTACTTTTTAGCCAAAAACTAATTTTGCAGTGCCAGGTGGCAGCACAGGCTGCTTCTCTTGCTAATAAGGTATGAAATCAGACTATTATCATGCTATCTCTGCTATAAGATAAGTGCCTCAAAGGTTAAACTGCCTCCTTTTCTCCGGGGTGTAATCCAGGATGTGTCAACAGGGTCAAACAACCACAGCCTCCTCATTTTTATGAACTGTAACTCCATCTTCATGCAGGGCAGAAGGATTGTTTCTTTGTGTGTTAACTCTAGCAGCAGTGTCAGACCAGTATAAATAGGCTGTGTGCAATGTGTATATGCAAATGTCTGTATGTCAGTTACAGAGTTTACATATGCTGAGCCTTGCATGAGCCCACAGGAACTGTAGTGGGCAGGGCTGACTGAGTTTGTCTGGAACTGAGGTGAGGCGTCAGAGGCAGGAACACAGACCAGGCTGTTTAGACTTGCTCTGTCTGTCTGCATGTTTTGTAACCATGCAGTATAGAGGGGGAGGGACCAAGACTAGTAGTGCACCGAGTTCTTGTTTTTGAGACTCACTGGCATCAGGTAGGATATGGGTGTTTGATGCTGAACAGCACTGTTTCCATTGTGGCCCTGAGGGAAACCACATAACAATGAAAGCATTTGCCTGGCCTGTTCTTATGTGCTCATTTGTCAAACCACCTATAAACATTCACGCATCTCACCGTCTATTCCTTTTCATAACTCAAATCCCTGGCACAGGCTCGCACATGATGATTGATTATTCTTGTTCTCAGGAATCATAACATTAAAAGAATATGTCCTGCCCTTCGCTATAGTACTGCAATGTCATGCTGGTAAAATTAGACGCTGGATGTAGCTATTGTCAGGCAGAAACTCACTGAAATGGAACTAAATGGAATACAGTATTAGACACATTGGCCAGTGGATGCAGAACACTGCATTTAGGCTCCATGCACGCTGTTTCCACATCAGAATGGAAGGAAACCACAAGATATATAGTACCATCTGGCTTTGAGTAGATTTGTGTCAAAGCTCACTTTTATTGCCTGATGGAAGGGGGGAAGGGTGTAATTTCCCATGTGCCGAGTCACAGATAGTTGCATGTTGGAAAATGGGCTGGGTAACCATTGTGAGCGTGATTAGCATCTGGAGCTTAGATAATTAAACTGTGCTCCTCCAGCACAGCGCCAATTTTTAGGTGATTTAACCCAAGTCCCATGGCTTACTAGAGCCCTTTTTGTCTCATGTTTTTTTAAGATTTTGAATATGTCTTGGTTGGTTTTGATATCCTTCCCTTTAATGACCTATCAGACCTAGCAATAACCTTGTTATCATTATTCCTTCATGTCTCAGAGTGTACAGAAAACAGTCCTGTTCAGCAGGCCTGGTCCCTTCTACGAAAAATGTACTGTATGCTAGCCGTGCATGGCAGTCTTCATGACTTCTTAACCTGTAAACACCTCACAGTGAGTCACATCTCTCACTGTGGTGAGCCGTTTGGTACATGGTGAGCACCAGTTTTCTCATCAGAGTGCAGGAATGTGCACACATCGCTGTTAATTAGTTTCATGTCACACTTACGGACACTATCAGTACTTCTGAAAAGGCTTACTATATATAAGTGATCGCTTTCTAAACAGTCCTTCAACGTAAAGCACTTAAGGGTGGATTTTGCATGTTTTGGCCCATTTACTACAAATCACACTTAAATTCCTGCTCATCATTCTCCCAAGAATAAAATGAAAAATTGATTTTTAGATTTTTAATTGCATTTTGGTTGTGTTGTTCAAACCTTTCAGTAACCATGTGCTCCCATTGATTTCAGTACAGTGTTAAAATCAACTTGCTGAGACTTAGAGTTAGTTTGAGATAAGTAACTAATTTATCAAAGTTACAGTGTTACTGTTGCATGTTAACGCCACTGAAAGGCCCACACAACAATCCTGTAACTTTGTCAAAAATATCAGCAGGCTTGGTTCACTGAGTAATTTGAATTCTACCTCACAGTAGCCAACAGAAACACATGTTCAGTAAATAAAAATAATGTGGTGTATTTAAAGAAAGGTCAAAGGTTTATGGGTTAAAACATGCAAAACATGAGGAAAATTGTGCAAAAACGTGTGGGAAATGGTCAGTAAGTTATTGTTCTTAATGCCATGTTGCTATCTTCTTGTGTGATTAAACACTGACATCTCTCCATCCCTCTGTGTGTTACAGGAGAACGGCCTTTCCCATGTACCTGGCCCGACTGCAGTAAGAAGTTTGCCCGCTCCGATGAGCTGGCCCGCCACTACCGCACCCACACGGGGGAGAAGAAGTTCGGGTGCCCGCTTTGTGACAAGCGCTTCATGCGCAGCGACCACCTGATGAAGCATGCCCGGCGCCACTCAGATTTCCAGCCCGGCATGCTGAAGAGGCCCCACGGCGGCAGCAGCGGCAGCAGCGGCAGCACCACACGTCCCAGCTCCCTCAGCGACTACAGTCGCTCGGATGCCTCCAGCCCCACCCTCAGCCCCACCCTCAGCCCAGCCAACTCGCCTTAAACTGAAACCCAGTCGCACTTTCTGCCTCCGACCTGCGAGGCCTGTGTTTTTGTCATAAGACTTGTGTTGCACAGTTGTCAGCAACCCTCCTTTGCTATTCCTGCGCTTGCTGTGGTGTACCATACTGTACATAATTGCTTATTGTAGTGCAATTACTTGTGTGATCCTAAAAGAAAGTAATGCCTTTCCCAGATGGCAATATTTACATTCTGTACCATATGTCTGTATTTTTTTAGCTTCGGATCATGGCTAGTTGTCTAATGTTTGTTCTCAGTCAGCTAAACAAGGTTTAGAAGAAAAAAACAGACACCCTGACAAGTCTTATCAAAATGTTTTGTGTTTTTTTTTTTTTTTTTGAACGGGTGAGGAAAAAGGGGTACACACACACCTCAGGATTGAAGACAGTTGCTATTTCTGTAATACCACAGTACTTAACAGTACTCACATTGACTGCACAATATACTCATCACTTTACTCTGAAATTCAACGGGGGTTGAATTTTACGCCCTGCTCAGGGATGGCCTTGTTAGCTTGAAAGAATGAACACGGTGAAGAGAAACATACAATACATATATAGCAGCCTTACACTCAACACAATTTGCACTCTTTGTTTTTTTTGTTTTTTTTTTGTTGGTTTTCACGTTCGAGGAAACTAGCCCTACGGTCATACAGTCAATCACACACAGAAGTCATGTTTCCCTCTCTCGCTTGTGTTCTGGGGGTTCATATGTAATGTAATTGCTGTGTGTTAAGAAATCGATCCCCAAACCTCCACCTTAGTAAACAAAATACATCTGGTCCTCCACCGCAATGTTAATATTCAGTTGCCATTACACTGGGTTAAATATGTAGTTAATTAAACAGCGGTGTGCAGTATATACTGTGTAAATCTGCATTGCGGGAGGATTGGGATAATATTGGGTTAACAATTTTTATAAATATACTCAGATACGTTAGACCCTTTAAATAGAGACAGTTAAGTTTCAAAGCAGCTGTTCGTGCTTTTTTTTGCTGTAACATCAGCCAATTTTTCACACAAAATGGACACAAAGGGACTTTAGTTGAAACAATGTTTATCCCTCTCTCAAGCACATAGGAAAAAGTACCAAAGACAAGAGTGAATGAAAGCTTTCTATTCAGTCTTGTAAGCCACCCTTCATTGAGGCCTGGGGCTGGTGGTTGGCAGTATCACAGGTAGAGCCAGACAGCCTGCTCACTTCCCCCCTCCTGGCTCTGCCTTTTGTGGCCTCCCTGGAGGAAACAGCTACATCCCACAAGAAGCTATTCACAGCCCGCAGAAGGAGTGCTAACATGCCATCCTCCCTCACCCGTCTGGCTCTACCTGTCCTGTCAGAGAGCGGTGAAGCTCCAGGTTTCCCAAATTGCATAAGGGTTCCTAACTTGGGGGTCAAATGTAGGCCAGAGTGTTTGGCAGTGCGGGGCTGGGCTGCGACATGGTGGAGAACACAGAGCAAACAAAGCAGCTATCTGCAATAGTCAGGCAAGAGAGGGCAGGTCCTGATAAAAGAGGAGAGGTTTATCATGAGCTGAGCAGCACAGAGGAGGAGACACCCAGTCGCAGACACCCCCATCTCCTCCTCCTCCTCCTCCTCCTCCAACTCCCTTCCTCCCTCCAACTGTTGAAACTGTGAGCGGAAAAAAATGGCTGTAATTAGTGGGTTGATCCAACCTGTAGGATAAGAGTAGAAAGAGAAGTGTATGAACAACAGTACTACCTAGACGACGCTAGCAGTGTGGGTGGGATGTACCCAACTCCATCCTAAGCACAGGGAGAAATCCTCTACTACTGCTGGAGAGTCAGATTTCACAATGCCAAGGAAAAATGTCTCTCCAAATTCACACCGATAAACCAGAGCTCTCAAATAGCTGCTTTCAAACTTCTCTCTCGCAACAAGGGGGCTTTTAAACTGTTTACTCTAAAACATTTGAACCAAAATGAACATATCAGCAAATTGCAGTGCTCACCAGCCTCACGTCATCCTGCCTGTGAAGCTCAGATGTCCCGTGAGAAAGCTGACTTGTGTTTCTAGACAGACATGCCTCAGTAAGTCAGGCAAAAGGCACAGTAAACCTTCCATGGACACGGGCACCGCTATCAAAACTGCTGCAGCCCCGCCAGTCTGTGTTATGCCTACTTTTCTTTTAATGCTTCAGCACTACGGCCGGAAATAGTTTCATCCATGTATGTGGTCCTGTCAGACCCCTCCAGACTATTGTCATCACGAATTGCATGTGCTAGCTTCATCCTACCAACGACTCGACCGACTCTTGCCCTGCAGTCCCGTGCTTCACACTATATGCATGTTAACAACCGCGCCTTGGAAGCGTAGAGGGTTTTTGAGGCGGTCTGGCAGGTGTAAGTTCATGAATGGCGGGCCTTGTCCCTCGTTCTCCGCAGCAGCCATCTCTCTTTAAAGTTGTGAAGAATCAGCTCTGTCACATCCTCCAGAAAGAAAACATCCCTTATTTCGACCGAATGCAGTACTTTCCTCAAAAACACCACAACCCTCTGTAAGATGTTAAACTAGTTTCCAGGCTGCAAGATGACACTTTGAATGCCACTGATCAGCAGCTCTTAGTGAAAGAAGCACTGAGAGGGTTTTACATTTACCATTTCTGAAAAAGAAACTTTGATTTTCACAAACAAATTCTTCAAATTGCTGTTGAGCAGCTTTTTGTGGTATCTATCGTGACTTTAGTTTTATTTTTGTTTGTTTTTTGGTTATAGTCAATTTTTGACTTGTTTTGTAGTGTAACTTTCTCTTGCAAAAAACAACAAAAAAAACAACAAACATTTCTGAGTAGCTCACCCTCAAGCAGGTTTCATTAATCACTTCTTAATCCATAATCTGCACATTTACCTCAGGGTCGACATCCGCAAAGCAGATACGGGACAGTTTGTGGATTTTGTTGTAACATCAGTTGCTGCACAGAAATGTCTGCCAGCCTCCCCCGGTGTTCCTGGGTGCTTAGTGCTCACTGCTGGTCAGTGTCCAACCACACTGGAAACACAGGAACGCCTCTGTGCGGGCCCAGCTCCTGCCTATAATGTCTTCATAACATCCTACACTCCTGCTATACGCCTTAGTAAGCACTGGGCACTCTGGAGCTGTTGTTAGTGAAACGCCCCTTTAAACACCTTTGACCCATAGTGTCAGTGGACTTACAGTAGGTGACAGGAAGCTCCTACTATCTGAAAATAAACCGACTGTGACAGCGTAAACATCCCAGTCTATCCATCCATCCAGACTGCGCCAGTGACATATAGGCCTCCACAGGCAGAGTGTCTCATAACTTTTATTCTCACTGTACCAAATCTACTTGAATAATTCAACACAAAAGGCCATTGAACACAGTTTTGTACATGTCCATTTTTACTGTACTTGCTTATGTTGTCAAATAATTGTTAACCTCTCTGGAGAAAGGTGTGTAGTCTGTTTGATTTATTTTGGGGTTTTTTTCCTAGATTTTTAATTGTCTTCAGGTCATTTCCGCAACTCTCTATGGGTTTATCACAGCATTAAGGTTGACTTAATGACCGCATTTTGTGAAAAAACTTAATTTCAGCCCCAATTAATGGGATTCACCCCTTTAATCAGAAAGACTTAATACTCTGTTGATGTCAGGATGCAGGTTATTCCAGTTAGCCTGTTATCCAAAAAAAAAAAATCCTCTAAGTCAGAGAATGAAATGATTGTTTGGGGCAACGATATGAAAAAGAAACTTCCTGACCTCTATGTACGATTTCAGATGGAGTTAGACATTTTCTTTATTATTTAGATTATTTTGAATGTTTTCCATAAGAATAGAGACCACAGCATTGTGAGTTAGCAATGTAGTCATAATTTTTATTATTGCTTTTTTGTTTTGTCTCATATGAAATGTTTAAGTGTGTATATTTAAAAAAAAAAATCATACCTCTTCAAATATTTGACTTTTGTTGTACCATCATATCCATCATGTAGCTTATGTTTGCTTGAAGAGTAGCACAAATAATTGGTGGTTTTATTTGTCCCTACTTGAATGAAGAAGGAAAGAAAGAAAGAGACTTTTTTCTTTAAAAAAACAACAACACTGGGCTACATTTTCTATAATTACCCCATGTTGTTAGGGTCCTGCACATCCTTGTAGATTCAAAAGCTAATCTTTCCAGGAAATAATAAAACCTTATTTTTTATTATTTTATCTAACAAAAATATTTAAAACATCCCTTCCCTACTGAGCTCCACATATTTGTCTTAGTTAAACATTTTCTATGAGAGATGTCAGCTGTAAACTACTATGAAACTCCATTTCAGCGGTTTTTTAATCCAACTTCACGATTGTAATCCCTGCAAGGTTACAGATTTTGACATCTGTTATAGAAAAAGGACTTTAAACAAGGACAAAATGGAAATACAAGGTTTCTACAAGATGCTGACAGTGTACCTGTTAATATTTTTTTCTGCTAATTGTAAAAAATACATGAAAGTGAAATGATTGTTGCCTAGTAAAGAACTAACATTAATCTTATTTTAAAAAAAAGTTCATATTTATCACTGATCAGACCGTCTCAACTGAAACCTTCATCACTGATCTCAATGTACAAGCATGATCGATGCAACTGTGTGCCAAAACTATAATGGTAACTTCATAAAGACTCATAAAGATGATACAAAAGTTGAGGGTAAAAAAAAAAACTAGCTACTATCAGACATTTAACAAACCTGTACAGTTTTATAAAGTGTGACATGTTTTTATGTAATGTACAGTAATATTTCTTTTCTGCTTTATGTAAACATTTTGATTGTGTAGCTTTGTTTTCATTTGGTTCTTGTTATTTAATTTTGTCTTCTTTTATTTTGCTGTACAATACTCGAGCATTGTGTAATGGCTTATTACAGGTATTTTTGACATAAACAATCTTAAAGATAATGACCGCCCAACCATTCCAAAGGATTGAAAGTTGCATTTGCTATAAATGTGCTGCTTATATCGACCCGATGCATTTTTGTAGGATATGAATAGAAGTCTGTCTTGACTGTGAGGTTTTACACGTTGTGAGTTGTGCACAAGGTACGTTTCCCAGGTTTTAATCTCTCCTTTCTTCTCTGCAGGCTCTCTGTGTTGGCTAAGCCAATTCGAATGAACAACATACATGCAATATTTCAAAGTATTACAATATACAATGTTTAAAAGTTAAGGACAGACAGAGCATGTCTTCCCTTATGACAAAGGCCTGAGGCTTTTTAAGGTGGGGATAATGTTTAAGAGGCAGCCATGATTGGAGAGAGTGGTTGTTGAGCGGTGAGAAGTAGCTTCGAGTTCTCGCAGCTCGTCAGAGGCTCCACAGTTTCAAGTTGTTACCAAAGGCTTTGAAGGGAAAGATGAATGTTGCAGTAATGTCGAACCCAACCTGGTTTGGACCCCTGGGTTCAACTTTACATGCTGTAGGTGCTGATCAATGGATGTTGTGCTTAATATGGACCTTTTTCTACATCTCAAATAAGCAACCTCGTTATTTGTTTCTTTTATATATATATATATATATATAATCACTTGAATGAACAAAACCGATTTAATCATACGAGCAAGCACATTCTGAAAGTGTAAAAAGACAAACAAAAGAGCGAGTAGGGACGTGCAGCATAGCAGACCATATCTGTCTGTACCCTTCACTGACCATGTGGTCTTGCTTGACTGCCTGAACTGACACTGTGCGGCAGTGTTTGCTCTTTACTTTAAAAATGCACACTGACGAAAAGTCTTTTGCTCAAGCGTTGGGCATTTTTGCCCTTAAAGGATTTGTCTGTTCCAGGTTATGCGGCACACAGTGCTGTGAATGACCTCCTTTTGATTGCAAAGAGAGAGCCTCTCACCAGCCCTTTGGTCCTGTTTCCTGTACCTGTTTGTCCTCAATGTACCTCCTCAGTGTAATGTTGCTCTCTTGATACCTCTGTGCGTTTCTCCTCTGCCCATCACCATCAGTTGCCTGTTGTAGTGACTCCATGGTGCTGCTTCCCCTCTCAGCACCAATATAATCTAATCTGTAAATAACTCTCGACTCAGCTATGGCCAGTACATTCTCCTATGACCTCACTCTAACCTTCAGGTGTCATTTTGTTTTTTTTTCTCTCAGCAAACCAAAATCACTACATTCAAGTATTACAGTTGTACAGTTCCTTGGATTCTACACACATTTAATGTGCTGGTCTTAGCTGCTCTGCTGTACCTTTTTATGGCATTATTTTTTACATGTTAGACAATATATTGTGACCATGTCCTATGCAAATATGAAAAATAACAGATTGTTGAATAATGTATGTTGTCATAACTTGTATGCATGAAATAGTGAAGTTTACATTTGGAAATAAATTCATAAAATAAGCAGCTATAATTTGTTTTGTGCTCATTTCCTTTTCTGTTCACGTGACACAATGTGATTTTTGCTGAACAGCGGCCGCTGTGGCCAGAATTAACAGGAGCTAACACATTATGTGATAATGATAGATGCTAAAACATGGGCTAGTAGTATAAGAAGAGAAGAATCATTGAAGTATCTTTTATAGATTAAATAGATGATATAACATATTAATTGGTGAACTTTAGAGGTGCTGGTAGGCTGATTTTGTTACCTTTTGACAGAGCCAAGCTAGCTGTTTTCCAGTCTTTATGCTAAGCTAAGCTAACCAGCTGCTGGCTGTAGCATTAACGTCATCTTTACAGTGCAGACATTATGAGAGTGGTATCAGTCTTCTCATCTAAGTCTCAGCAAGAGAGTGAATCTCAAGTCAGGGAACTGACTGAGTAAGATTGGCCACAATAAGCTAACGGTCATACCAAGTGAAGCTGTAGAGCCAAAACCCCAGAGTGTATTGAATTGAGCAAGGGTTTGTTTTATTGCTTATAAAGGGTTAGCGTTTTAATTTTAAGAGGAAGAATGTATTCTTCTTTTTAAAAAAAAAGTTACATAGTCTCTCTTTAATGTCAGATTTGTGTCAGACCTCCTCTAAGGAAGTTCCTCATTTGTAACTAAAATATTACACGAAAGACATTAAAGCAGGCTTTTAGAATTACAGCAGATAACTGTATAAAGGGGGAGTGGTTAGACTCAGTTGGAAAGCCTTTTCTCACGAGCCTGCCATGTGCTTGAGCAATCTCGCAACAGGAAGTACACCTTGTTCCCTCATTTTACCCATGCAAATCTTTACAGTAACTGCTGGGGTATCAACAATGGGTGGGGCACCAAATGCTGGGGACTCCTTCCTTCCTTGTTGTATTTCAGGCCAAATAAATTGTGAAGTTTCCTGTATATACCCAGTGCTCTTGCAACTTCAGAAGAATGGATGATTCATCTACAAACCTGCAGCCTCCCCCTATGAAAAGTGCACTTTTAACTCTGTGTGATACACAAAAAGCAAAGTTTTTCACTCCATCTGCATTTGCTGCCCTACAAAAAAATCACTGCCAACGTGCCTTTATCCCTCTCTTAAGCTGAGTGTGCCCACCAACACCAGCAGAGATCACAGGCGTGGCCTTTCCTGCTCACAATGAATCATGCGATGTGGAGTGAGACAGGAGGAAGGAAGAGAGAAGACGAAGGCATTAAAATGCTTGATGAGGAGCCTGGTGTTCTCCCTGCTCAATCTGTACACCTCCTGTCTCCAGGCAGGTTGGAGCTACCAGCACACCACGCTACACAAACAGACAAGCTGCCACCCCTGGCACCACCACACAACTTGGTGTGCCATCACAGCCGGCATGTTCCCAGAGCTTGTTTTCCATGTTTTTGTGGCAACACGAGGGACTTCTGCATAGTTAGCTTTTATATGTTTATATTTAACTCATTCTTTTTTGATTGTCTTAAGCTTTGAATGTTGGCAGGGAGCTGTTGTCAAGGAAAATTGAGCTCCTAAATATAAAAATCCTGCCTCTTTCCTCTGCGTGATTGTGAACCTCTGGTCATGTACCACTAGAGTCTCACTAGAGTCCCTCTGCAGACCACAGACTGAGCTAATTCACACATATCTCGCCATGTTACAAGAAAGATCTCGGGTTTTGCTGGTTGTGTGGGTGAGGCACATATTCTCTCTGGGTTGCATGTCTTTCAGTCACGTGTTTTATTCTCAAGATGACACACTTTCTCCTCTGTAGTGAGTTATATTGCTGCAGATGCGGGGCAAAGTACAGACAGTTAGAGCATATCTCTGCTGGTATCACCCTGCAGACAGGATGTGGGGGAGGAGAAGGTGGTTTCAGTTTGAATGATTTATCTCTTCAGTCACACCATTTTTCTTAGGATTATCAGCTCCTGAGCACACAGTCTCCAGGTGAAATTATCTACGCAGACTAAACTCAGGTATTTACAGTGTGGCGAGAACCTCAACCAAGTTATTTTGAATGCATTGTCTGAGGGAAAGTACAATACAGTGTGAGAGCGAGATGGAAGATGAGGATGAAGGAGTGGGTGGGTGGTGTTACCCGGCGCTGATTGGTGCACCCAACCTAGACACACTCAAAGTTTAGAGCGTGGGAGGCTTTGTGGGCTGGAAAGGGTCTATGCTCCACTGAGGTGTGTGGGCATCGCTGACTTTGAGACTCAGTGGAATTAATCCACAGAAAAAGAGGTAGATATGTGCTCAGCAGCAGCAGCAGCAGCAGCAGCAGCAGCAGCGGTCCTAATCACACAGAGGCCTGTGTGTGTGTGTGTGTGTGTGTGTGTACGCCCCTCTTCCTCCATGCCAAGCCCCAGAAGGCAAGCTGAAGGGCCATGTGATGCCACCCACTCTCGAGTGCAGTGCATGGCAGGGCTGGCGCTAGATCCTGCAGAGCGGGTGGGATGAGCTCAGATATTGGAGGCTGGCACTGGCTGAGAACAAGGCTTAGCTATGGAGGGGGGGTTGGCATCAAAGGCAGCAACCTGCTTAAAACACAACAGCACTGTAAATACTGTCAGGTAGACTGGCTTACAATCTAGTTGATGAGAATAGTGCAAGGAGGATCTAAATATTCAATTTATATACATATGGATATGTGTAATTGTCCCGGGTTTTAATTTCACCATCTTAATGAGACAACTGCTTACCATACAAATCAATATTTATGAACTATTGTGTTGCGTTAAGGCCTCTAATGGGTTATAATTATGCGAAGAAGGAGACAGATGCATCTGAAAGGGAAATAAAAGCCGGTTCAGAATTACTATCCTGGTGTTTTTTGTATGAATCTTTTAAATGAGTTGATTTTGACATGGAAGCTGTGCCGTGCTGTTTGAGAGGCCTGCCAAACGACTGCTGTATGCCTGATAGAGCTCTTTGTTGCTTTGAAAAGCAAAGGGAGGTCCCTCATGCAAATTCAAAGGAAATTCTGAGAAAAGGGGATCCAAGAAAGAAGACAATGCACTCTGTCTCATTCAGCACTTGTTATGGAAGACGCGGGATACAAGAGCTTAGGATACATTGCTGTGAAGAATGTATCCCTGCCCTCATGTGCCATTGTGTGACTAACACCAGACATCACGTGGAGATGTAATTCATCTTCAAAACTCACCAAGTCACTCCATATTATTAGCGGCCGCAGTCCACAACCGTGACCTAAAGCATGGGGCAACAGTTGGAGGAGTGAGTCTAACCCACACCATCACAAGACTATATGCTCAGACAGAAGTATGCAATTCATCCCACATATAACAGGCTGCTGCCCACTAAGCAACCTTCTCCTCACTCTCACTCCACCAACTTAGCCAGCTGCTACTGTACGGGCTGTGGAATCTTGAAATAGCAAAGGCTAATTACCTCATACTCATAATGTTTATTGAAAAAGATTTTTTTTAAAAACCTTCAAAGATTGCAATCTTTTTAGAGCTCATGAGTTCTTGTGCATTTGAGAGTTCAGACAGACTTTGTCAGAATTTGATTTGTTATTCTGTTTAGACTTCCGTTTGCTGTGTCAGGCCATTGTTTCTCTCCTCACTTTTTAAAATCTATGGGGGCATTATAGTTTAACAAGACCTTTTAGAGACTGCAGCCATGCTAGCAGCTCTGTGAGGCTGTACTTTATTGGCACAGTATTGCAAGTATTTGGTCATTAAAGTATTGGGCAAATTAATATTTCGACCTGAAAGTCTGGAGCCTGAAGAAAAGTTAAAGGAACACCAAAGTTATTACAATTCATCCTGGTGGGGAAATGAATGTCTTACGGCAATCCATACAACTGTTGTCGAGACATTTCATTCAAAACGGCAAATGTGAATCTCGTGGCTAGAGGAAAAGTCAGGGGATCACCAAAGTATACAGGATACATCCTCTGGGAAACATGCATGTAGAAAATGTGCCAATCCATCAGGTATGTTGAGATATTTCACCAATTAAGCAAAATCTTTGACCAGCTGGTAGCGCTGGATGAAAAGTCAGAAAATCACCAAAGTCATTAGGATTCATCTTCTTATGACTGCTTGTGTAAAACCAATGATGACAATCTGACTGGAAGCCTTTGGTAACAGCTTTGAACATGCTAGAATGAATCCCTTATTACTCTGTTATTGTCACGTTTGAAGATTAATTAAGCTTTAATTAAATCCATCCTTACATATCTATGATGACAAACAAATGATTAAACCTCTCTTTGAATATCATCAGAGTCATTTTTATGTAGTGTTTGATACCATTTATCTTGATATGCGACTCACATGCAGCAAGCCCTCACCAGATTTAACCATAACAGGGAAGGAGGACGCTTCACATGAATGCACTTGCAGATTTTCTGCTGCTTTTCGAAGGCCTGTTTCGCTGCGTGGCGTCAACGCTCCTGCCAATGTAGGAGCGTCTCTGGAGGAATAAGGCAAAGTTACAACTGTCAGTCTGGAAAGCTGCCCTACTTGGCAGTTCACTCCTAAGAATCTCAACCCTTTACCCTCAGACCGATTTTGGTTGGAATTTTCCCCTCATTCAAAAAGCCAACACAAGAATAATTACCTTTTTCCAGTAACGTTGAGTCTTAAAAATAAATAAGAAGTGTCTTATTCTAAAAATTCAGATCCTCATCCCACATTTGCAACAAAAAAATCTGGATATTTTGGTCTCTTCTGCATCAATTTTCTCATCAATTCTTTTTTTTTTTTTTTTAATTTGTCTCTGGCAAGTCATGATCTCCCTGGTTTCTTATAAAATAACTTTAAACTGTATTGATTAAAAAAATACCTCAGCCTAAAAATGTAATCTATAATCTCTAGATTTCTCATGATTACCTCCTTGAAGAAAAACAAAAATGACGCAGACACACCATGTTTGTAACAATAAACTATTTTTTTTTCATATTTACATCTGTACCTAATGTGCAAATCAATAATTTAAAGTAGTGTAAAACTCTTAAAGGAATACAAAATCATATCTTACAGTCCTAACATGGTGAGAGTCCATGAACTTGTCACATAGAAACAAAGAGGAGCAACACTGCAGTGTGTACAGGAGAGAGACAGAAGCGAACTGAGGGAGCAGTGGACATCCTTGGCCAGGACACACTTAGTTAAGGACAGCATGGTACATTATCCAAGCATCACCAGAACAAACAGCAACACAAACACTGCGTCTTTACAGTAGTCATGTCGAATGAGCAGTAAGCACTTGGAGGCCCGGGGTTTTACAAACCCACCGATTGGTTAAAGCACTGATGATCACAAAGGCTTGAGGTGCTCTTAGCAGCAGGTGCTTCTTTTAACGGCCTCTAGATATGGAAGAAAAACAGACAATCTCACACTGGACCGGTGACACATCTATACTGCAGGTCACCACATAGTGCTAATAGCATGATTGCACATCGTGTTGTGTGTGTAGGGGGGAAGAGACACATATATCACACTTCAGACAAATACGCATCGGCCTGCTCTCACTACCCACAATTCTTCTCATCTAACACACATTGACCGAATAGAGTAGTTAACAGGCGACTCAGAGAAACACACCATAAACACTGCATATTTGGGAAGCAATTCATCCTATGCACATTGTTCGGTGTTTGCCACAAAATAACATTTTGAAAATTTGAATTGTAATTTTTTTTTTTTTAAAGAAGCCAGTTTGGCAGTGCTTGTGGTCTTTAGGAGGTCGACTATGGGCAAAAGTGTGAAATGATATCTTACACAATATTTTGAGTCCAATTCTGACACAGGAAACCCTTGCACCGTGGTAAGAACAAAAGTACACTTAACAAATGAGATAGTTTTACATTTCATCCTAATCCAACATTACAATCTATAATGCTTACACATTTTAATTCCTGTAGTTCAAATTTGTTTACAAAAGCACACTGTGACAATCCTTTACAATTTACAAGACACAGTTAACCTACAGTAACTATATTATTGGTGCATAGACAAAATTGGGAGAGGGTGTAGCAAAAATCACCAATTTATTGCTTTAAAGTCTAATATTAATCTCCCATTAAATTTCTTTTGATTGCAAAACAACTACAAATTTTCCACAGAGATTTTGAAGAACCAAGCAGAGGTATTGCATTCAAACTGATTAAAAGAGCTAAAATGTTCCCTCCTGATGAGATGCAAATCTTTTGTACTTTGAAAAATAAAGAACTTTCCCTCACGTAAAGAAAGTTACATCACAGAGAAATGACTTTTACTCTAAAACAAGTAAAAGACTAAATTCAATGAGAGAGAAACAAAACAAAATAGCACAATTTCTGGCCAAAGCTGCTCACTGTTTCAAGTTCTGCTTCCCCCATCATAAAGTAATAATCTTTACTAACAAGGGAAGGGTGACAGGAATACAAGAGCATTCTTCAACAAAATAGGAAAATGTTTTCCATCATGTTATTCTAAATGCAGAGTGCAGATGGTGTAGTTCCCTCAAGTCTCCTGCGGCCTTGCTGACAAGTGGCTGAAGTGGCTGTGATGGCTATGCAGGCCTCTGCACTTTGCTCTCCCTCTCCCTGCGTTTCAGATCCTCTTTGTAGCAGTAGGAGCAGTAGTTGTCTGTCTCTGGCCTGCCGTAGAAGGAGCAGTTCTCCCTCTTGCAGCGGCGCTGCTGAAAGCAGTACAAAGGGCTTCCAGAGCTCCGCCCTTTGGTTTTGTCTTGGTTGAGCCAGGTGTGAGACGAATTGTCCTCATCAGCAAACTCCAGGCAGTCCTGAATGTCTCCCGCATCGAATCCATTGGTGTAGGTGTGCGACTTGTGTTCGCCAGGCATGTTGTAGGACAGGGTCTCTATGGTGTTAACAGTGCGGACCCCTGACAGGCGAGCAGGGCTGTAACTCTGGGATGAGAGTGTGCGGTTCTGCTGGGGGTAGGTGGCGCATGTCTTTAGGGAGCCCACCACAGGCTTATAGGGGTCATCCTGGAAGATGGAGGATTGCATGTTGACATCTTGTAAGTGAATCACGCTGTGCCTCTGGATGGGCGGTGTATGGCTGTAGTGGGCAGACACAGGAACGGGCCCAGGTCTCTTAGCACCAATACTGGGGGAGGAGTAAGGCGCAGGGGCTGGGGCTGGGGCTGGGTGGGAGACATGGTGGGAGGTTATTGGCGGGGTGAGAGGAGGGACTGGAACAGGGACAAGAGGGGCTGCAGGAGTGGGACTGTTCCTGCCCTGCATCTTGACACCCAGCGGGGGCTGTGAGTTGTGATTGTAGGTGTGGGTGTGGTGGGGCAGGATGGGAGAGCAGCTCTCCGGCGGCGAGCTGTCCGATCTCTCCCTCTGGAAGACACTCTCATGCTCAGGCTTCTTCACGGCCATCTCATTAGTGGCAGGGGGCTTCTTCTCGGCCTCCTTCCTCTTCTGCTCCTGCTCCTGGCTGAAGCGCTCCTGGGCATTGGTCAGGTAGTAGCTGATCATCTCCTCGTGGAACTGGTGTCGGTGGCTGGTGAGCAGGAGGCCTGCAAAAATGAACTTGCGCTCCCCCTGCATGGCAGCCCGCAGGATGTTGAGACTGAGCTTGACATCGGTGCTGTACTTCCAGTTTTCCAGAGTCTTGTCCCCTGAGACTCTCCCTGCACTGTCCAGTCTCTCGGTGGGGGAGGAGCTGGAGGGTCTGTCTCTGTCAGTAGGGGAGGGACTAGTGGCCTTCTCAGAGGAGGTGGAGCTGGCTGACTGGCCCGACTCCTCCTTGCTTCCCTTGGATGTCTTAGACTCCTTCTTCTTTGTCTTTTCCCCTCCATTCTCCCCACTTCGACCTGAGCCAGAGTTTGATTTGTTCATTTTGCCGTGCACCAGGCCACCCAGACCTCCCATGTTCTTCTTCAGTTTGATTCCCAAGGTTTTGCTGAAGCTACCTAGTTTGTTGGCTACAGAATCAGCCCGGCTCTTGTCTTTGTCCTTGCGCTGCTTGTCTTTGTCCTTCTCCTTGCTGGGCTTGCCATTGTTGACGTTGGAGTTGCTGCCGACAGACTCGCGGTCAGAGTCCATGGACTCAGCTAGAGACTGGACATCCTCACCTGCAGAGGCTGTGGGAGACTCTGGCTGAGCCAGGGGAGCCTGCACAGAGATACACACAAACACATACAGCAATGAAGAAAACACAAAAAACACAGCACAAGCAATGACATCTCAGCGACATTTTTATAATAATTCAAAATTCATATCTAGTTTATAAGCGGAGAGCTTTAAAAGATTCCCAATGTATTCCAGACAAATTCACCAAAAAACATACAAAAGGAACTTAGTTGGCTAATTTTTGATGATTCATAATGAGTACAAACACATGAATGCCTGAGATCATTGCATTCTGACAGTAAATAAAACTGACTGATTGAACTTTGCAGTTTCAAGAACATCTGGAATGGAGGAGTCACCCAGAGCTAAATTAACCATGACAAACAAGACACACGTGTGAGAAAAAGTTACCCTTGTTTCAGATGGAATTCGGATCCATGTTACATTCATGTAGTTGTGCAGCAGGTTGAGTTTGGCCTCCAGGGACAAGATGAGACTGCGGGAGAACACGTATCCACAATTAACAACAAGCAGTGGATTAACACAGTTGACATTTGACAAACATGTTTACTAAAACCTGAAAGCATATATAGCATATTTAAGACTTAAGAACTTATTGAATTTAAACACCTTATTAACCTATGTGAAACCTTCTGCATTCCACCAGTTGTATAAAGTAGAACCCCTACATAAACAACGCCTGCAATGCATTAAGTGTAATATACAGAGGTGGTATTAGGAAGTGGTTTGAGCATCTTTTCTCTGTATATCTGCATTGTTCATACTGCAGCTTGTTCAAGGATAAGCTAACCCCCTGACTGGCAGGAATGTGAAACAGAAACCCTTACATAAACTCTTTGCTAAACTCAGAGATGGTGTTGCTGCTTTAGTGAGGCCGTTCCTGGGAAACCCTATGGATGACTGACGTGACTCACAATTTGTTCTCTCTCTGCTCAGTCTTTGAAGTGACCTGAGCCCGGAGCCCATAATCAGAGTTAAATACCCCACATACAGCCTTGTGGGTAGACTAACAGAACTGCCTTGGTCTGCAGTTTTAACTCTCTCACCCTTCCTGGGGCTGCTTTCGTAGTCAGCGCCTCTGTGTGCTTTGTTGATAAGCATCAACACCCTGTGATATACTATGCAGGACTTACTTGGCTAGCTTGGTATTATCGTTGTCGTCCCTCCCCCACTCCCAGTCCCTGCCAGGGTCCACGGCAAAATGGAGTGCCAGCAGCTTGTGCTCCGAGTCAGTCAGAGGGATAACAGCTGGAAGAGAAGAGATTATCAGAAGGTTAGTTTGTTCTAGCTTTACCACCGGACACTACATTGCACGCCAACCATTCTCTCGCAAGGCCACTGTGGTGTCAGAGCTAAAGTGACACCATAATGAAACACTAGAATAATGCCACCTTAATTATCCCAGATGCCTGTCAGCATGCGGTAAAGTATACTGTGGGTCTATTTTATCTGCCATCCATTTTTTAGGCAGAGAAGTGACCGTGACCAGCAAGTGTCACTCATACTGACTCATCCAGACAGTGAAGGGCCTCAGTCGGCTGTGGCTTTTAAAAGCTTTAACTTGGTTGCTCCTCTTATAACACAGACTGGTCCCAAACTTGGTTCTCTGAACTACTGTACTGGCCTGTCTAGTCTAGTGTAACCAGTCTATCTGCCTTTTCCATGAGGTTGAAAATGAAAGGAAAAATCCAGTTTATTACAACATAGATTGTACAATCAAAAGCCACAAACCAGCTACTAAATGGAGCTTGTGGTGAGACTGTTTTGTTAAATACTGTGTACAAGGTCAAGAATGAACTTTCAATCCAAACTTTTGAATCGACATGGATGAGATGTCCTAAAAGCTGGTAAGTACAGTATTACCATTACCAACAGGAATAATGGCTAAAACTACAAAAATAGGACCCAGGTTGTGATAAACTGGAACCATCACTTGGCTAATGCTAGAGGAAGTCGTGATCTGAACTTGATTTACACTGAACCGAGTAGCTCTTCAGTTGATCAGGGCTGGACATGATGATTGGGTTTAGTAATAGAGTTCAGTCAGACACAGCAGTACAGAATAAGAGCAGGAGTGCTGAAATAATTTCATTCATACCCAGCTGATATGATCAGCTACTTACAAGCAGGAAGAGGTTTTCAACAGTAATCACTGGACACAGAACATAAAACAGACACCCACCCGGGCTTCCTCTCGTGGGAGGCGCGCTTACAGTATTTGCACAGTGCGGGCGTGTACGTGTTTGAGAGTGTGAGTGCATGGCTGCATTTCAAAACAAGAGTGTGAGGAGAACTAGCTAGACCCCACTGGCCCACATGACAGCTCTCCTCAGGCTACCTAGTGTGGGGGCTGTTGTCCACATGACGGCAGAGAGAGGCAGGCTGTTCAGGCCGAGGACATTCCAGCCTTCACTGTCAGCCCCAGATGGAAGATACAGTCTCCTCCCTGCCTCATCAATTCTTCCACTGCCAATGGGCTGCTCTGCTCTGCAGGCTTCATAGAGACACAGACACCAGCAGCAACGGCCCCTCCTGTGCCCCTGATGAAACTGCAAGTCAAAAACTCACTCTTTCCCTCGTGTCTCTTTTTGAGTGCCTCCACCGAGGTGTGAAGTGCATGATTAAGCATGTTGAGTGTTAAAATACTGGTGGTACATGCATTGCGATGATGCCTTAAGTTCATGAAACTGAATTTGTGCAGCCACGCCCACGCTAGCACATTTAATACTTCAAACATGATCACTTATTTGTATCTGACACCATTAGTCGCTAAGCAAACACATTCCATCAGCTGAGTACATATATCACTAATAGCACTGCTGACAAACTAGGCTTGTCCAGAAATCGGACCCAATATGTCAAGGTTGCTTTTGCGTCATACCTGCCAATTACAATGCATTTTACACCATCTATCTAAAAATAGGCATGACTAATGCCTGTAGCCACAGAGACATACAGTAATGAGTGCAGTGGCATGGCAGCACTGAAAACTGGGAGGAAAGAAAGAGAGGTTTTCTTAAAGAAGGGTCTTTCCTAGAAGACTCTTGCCCAGAAAAATTCAGTCATAATCACAAACACACACACAGACAGACAGAAGACAGTGAACCAGCTCCCACTCAGTTCCCACTCGGGTCATGCAGCAGGCAGCAGAGGTCTGTGAGGTGGCGTCCTGGCTCCCACGATGCAGCTGTCCTCCTTTCTCGCCATTCCAAAGTGCTGTGTGTGCTGTTGTTCCCGCTTGGGCCCGGTCCAGACTCAGAGATTCAACACTGCCAATTGAGCTCTGGGGGACTAAAGTGTGCTGTAATGTATTTACTATCCCTGTTGGCAGCCTTGTTTTGTTGTCCTTGAATGACCGATTCCCATAGTTTATGCATGGATGACATCATAGCCCTCTGTGGTATGCAAGCTGGGTACTCAGCAACATAGCTGGTAGCCTGCCTCGCCTTGCTCGGTTTGCATCTTTGATTGGGGGGGGGGGCATAAATGTCTTTGCTTTGTCTTTTTTTAAATGAACATGTCCAGTATATCATGGCTTGTGTCATGAGAGCAGAAAGAGAGGATCCTCTCTCCCCTTTTACTCCCTTCAGAGAACAAAGTCTCCCATTACAAGCTTTGTTTCACAGCCGGAACAGTGAGCCAATGTTTCCTCTGTTTTGTGATTCAAGAACAATTTGTACTGTCTGGAAAATGCACAAATTTGAATTCCTGACTTTGGTCACTCTGCACAGCTGCAGATTTAAAGGGCCCAATTCACCAGAGTAAACAGCAGTCATGCATATAAACAAGCCTGTCCTTTTTTTTTTTTTTTGCCACAGATTTTAACAGCGGAACCATGTTGGTAATTACAAGAGCATCACATTTGAAGTAACACATAAAACCACAACAAATAGCATTTGCCATATTGATTTAATTACGCTGACTGCATGGGGAGTAATACACTCGGTGTCTTTAATAGATAGAGAAGGGAAGCCTGGCCAGAGCTGGATGGTTACACCACACTGTTATGTAGGTGGTCTTTGTGTAAAAGACGACCATTTACTTCATTCAGATGGGTGTTAGAGGGTTGATGATGGGATGCCAAAGAAAACCTGGAAGTGTTTTGGTATTGGGACCAGAGCTTGAAATAGCTCCAAAGGTTTCTAGAGGGCCAGTTCCACTCATACAGCGTTTAACCACAGGAGCACAAACAAGCTGATAAAAGAGATGGCCAGTGGCGTCTACTGAGGAGCCAGTCATTATCACACAGCAGGTGAGCAGCAGTGGGCTGACAGAAAACATACCCGTGTGCACAGGACTCTGGGTTCACCTGACTGCCTTACTCAGAAAAAAACACTTGACTGCTCTTTTGGGATGTGCACAGAAAAAAAAACAGCACTAAAACAAAGTTTTAGCAGTAACCTCTGACTTCAGTCACCCCTCCCTTGTTGTTTTTTCACTATCCACCATCAATACAGCACCAGCAGCCACGCAAGCAGGCCATAAAAGGGGCAGTAGTGTGATGTGTCAGTGTGATTTAGAATCAGGTTACTGGAGGGGACTCTGCTATAATCTTCCATACAGAGGGCTGAAGAAAGATCCAGTATTCTAACCCAGCCTCTGGCACCTGAACACACACAGGGCCAACGGCCTCTCGGATGCTCTTCGCAGTGCTGGGGGAAACTGAGAGCGAATCCTCCACCTGAGACGCCCACACATTGGCCTGACTGTCAGGAGAGAGGGTTGGTTTGTTGGGGCCCCAGCAACCCGGGACCCTGCCCATATGTGGTGATGTGGTCAGGGCTTAGGGGCCGGCTGGGGCTACTCTGCCCTAATTGGCAATGGGAGATTAGGTCTGTCTGTCTGTCTGTCTGTCTGTCTGTCCCTCTGCCTCTCTGTCTGGCATCTGTACTGTACTGTTCCTTCAAATTCAGAAATGATAAGAAAATGCACCCATTTCTAATAATATCATACAAAAACAAAAAACTACACCTCTTACATACATCAAAATGCAGAAAAACATAACCGGAGCAGCACAGATTCGTATCACTGCTGTGTAATATGATTCATCACATGACATACAAAGGCACCAAGCTAAGCGTACAAGTGGTTTCATAACATCCTGGAGAGAGACTGCAGACAAAACGCACTCTTATCCTATCACAGGACACAGTGTACCAGAATGAAAAAGTACAGTCATGCAGTGGTGTTGTGATTGAGCTACAGCGGGTTCTTTGGACATATGCACCATCTGGTGGACAAGAAGAGAATCCCCTCTGCCTCGCTCAAACAGCCAAATAAAAGTGGGAGTGCTGAACAGTTAGGGACTGTGGAGTGGGCTGGCTTTGATGTGCTGCTGGCATTAAAGGGAGTGACTTCAGGGCAAGGATGGCAGGTTAGTAATCATGTCTGTCTGCTAGTCTGCAGTGGTCGTACCCAGACTTAATAACTAGGTTGGTGTTTACAGGCCGAGAATAGGACCTTACATATTCAGAAAAGCACAAGAGAAAGAGGAAGGCCGGGAGAGGAAGAAAGAAACAGTTTGTGAGTGTATCTGTATTTGAGAGTGGAAAAAAAAAGAGACGGAGTTGGCCGGCTGCCCACGCAAATGACAAGTGAGTTCCACCCACTGAGTCAGCTACAGAAGAGTGCCGTGACTACTAAGACTGGTTGTCAAGGAGATCCACTCTATTTGTCAATTAAAGGAACTCCATGTGAGGATTACTCTGACCTCGAGAATAAGCAATGCATCCGGAGTGGGAACACTGGCATCTGAACGGGCAAAGCAAGACAAAAACAAGAGTCGCTCAACAAAACGGAAAATCAACACTTCCTCACCACAACATAACACAATCAATATGCTCCGCACAGCACCAAAGAGGCAAACGTTTAAACAGTCACACCTACTATAACAAACTAAATACAACCAACAGTGACTATAGAGAGAGAAATGTAGTCATACACTACAATAACGTACAGGCTTGAATGATTTGGTCAGTGCTCAATAAGTCAAGAGGAAGGAGCCTGCTGTCCACTTTCCCTCCATGTTGGCCACTCCCTGATTCCTGCTGCCAACTGGCCTGTTTTAATAATGGATCGCAGGTAATTAGACTGCTGTCTGATACATTATTCAACTCTAGCAGGACAGGCAGACCACTCGCCCTCAATCTCGCAATCTACCCACTTAAAGTTAAAAGCAGACTGCCTAACTATTACCTAACTTCACTATTGCACATTACAGCATGTGAAACTTTGGATTTTTTAAGAACAGGAGGTCAAGAAAAGGTTTATATCCCACATCTCAACCTGCGGATGCCACCTGCTTTTTCTGTCAAGTATGTAAGCGGTTCTGTGATGATGTACAGTTGCTTTACCTTGCTCTCGCTGCTGGTCTCTCTGCTCCATGGACACCAGTGCGGAGAAGTGAGCCTGATCGTAGGCCAGGACCAGAGGGGAGCAGTGACAGCGGCTCGGAGGCACCTCCAGAGGCAGATAGAGCCCTCCAAACGGGATGGGAGCAAACGCTGGAATTCAGTCAGAACACCATATCTAGTGTCAGTCCATTGCTTATCCTACTATATTGTTGAAAATCAAGGCAAGATGCAGTCAGTCTACCTTCTCCTCCTGAGTCTCTGAGCATCGTGTCAGCCACCACCACAATTGGCCTGCGTAACACGTGGGCCAGCACAAACACATGGAACTCCTCCAGACTCTCATAGACTGGATCCTCAGAGTTATCCACCCTGTAACACAGCGGGATCGTGGGATACTGTGACAATTTCCTGAATTGGTATTGACTGATACGAAAACATCTGCAGACAAAATAGTGAATGTTCCTGCTAATCGTGTGCCTGCATAATCTAATCTGACCCATGTGGATCCATTTTGCCCTCTGGCTACTTTTAACAGACAGGACAACGATGCGCAAAGATCCATCTGTTCATACGTGTGTGTGTGTGTGTTTGAATGAAAGAGGGAGGGTGAGACGGAGAGAAAAAGCAGAGGCAGAGCTCTCAGGCATGCAACCACCAGGGAACCAGAGGATGTGCAACAATTAAGTTGTCAGCCACACAAACAGCCACGCTGCCAAATTCACTCTAATAAAGAGCCTCTTAATATGTGAATCCCACTCATCCTATTTAGGGGCTCATCTCACACTAGGACCATCAAACATCCCTAACCTGATTACTGTATTACAGTCAAACTCAATGAGAGGTTGAAACCACCAGAATAAATGAGTAAATTATGCTCTTTAATGGGATATTTTCAGTGATAAAGGGCTTCGTACTGGACGTGTCAACGCTGGGGAAACACAGTGAATTAATGTACAAAGACAATGCAGGAACAGATGTTGCTGTCACACGGAAACATGTCTTTGCATGGTTTGTTATGAGGTTTTTACATTTAACTTTTAAGTCAGCACTCAGATGAGAATCAGTGACTGTGAGCGCAGACAACCACAACCTGCTTAAATTACATTTTATGTAATTAAATGACGGAAGACACCTTAATGAGTCTTTCTGTTCATCAGCTGTTTCTGTTCTCCACCACATCAGCTGCTATACCTAGTGTGTTTATGAGAAAAGGTATACGTATGCTTATTTTAGTGAAAATGGAAACAAGAGAGAAACCACAAGGTTTCTGTGCGTAGGAGGAGGAAATTAGAGTTAGTTTCCAATCTGCCTCTGTAGCCTGAGATAAACCCACTCTTACACTTGTTTATGCAACAGGGGGGAGCACGAATCACACCGCCTGCTGCAGCTATAAGTAACTGACAGCTCAGGGGTGGCTCTTACAGCAGAAATGATTCATACTCATGGCAGCCAGTAGATGGCACAGTCTCACACGAAAGCTTCGACAATGTTATTAAATCAAGGAAGCAATTTGAAAGAGCAACAGTCCGAGCGGGAGCAATGAGTTTCCCTGACAAATCCATCTTAGTGAGAAGGTCACTTTTGTCTTAATTGTGGGCCTCCTGCGGTGTTTCAACACACAAGGCATTAAAACACAGCAGGAGAGTTGTAATGTGTGATGTGGGACGAGAGCTGCACAACTCGCTACTGATGCTCCGTTTTGTTCTGTTCTCCATCGTATACAGTGATTATCAAACATTGCTGGGTTTTCTTTAAAGGAATGTAATATGTGTCTTGAGAGTTCAGAGTGTGTACGCTCGCAGGCTTTTTTGGGATAAATGTGAGTCGAAGAGCTTACCCTCCACTGGTGTTGCCGTTTTTGCTGAGGTGAGTGCGAGGCTCACTGGAGGCCAACTTCAGCAGCTCGTTCCACTCTCTCTCCCACTCCTCCTCGGTGTACACCAGCCCTGACTGCACAAACACACACACACACACGGAAATTCTGATAAGCACGTGCTGAATTTCATCTGCGTCTACAAGGTAATCTCCTGAAGCTTTATGCATCTACACATGTGGGTATTTTTGCTGTTAATGGACAGTTTGATAAAAGAAACAGACAGGAAATATGGGTAATTAGAGAAAGGTGGATGACATGCAACAAAGGTCCCAAAGGCAAGACTCAATCCAGGACGCTGCGTTTACATGAGATGCGTCTTAGATCACTGGGCCACCAGGACGCCCCAGGCATTTTTAAAACATGAGCATCTGGACTACTTCTTTGCCTGAGCTATCTTTGGTGACACAATTTTTCTAATAGATTGGCAAATACTTTAATCCATGAACATCAAGAGAAGGGAGAGGAAGTGCAGAGGATTTGACAGCATTAGCAGCACTGCTACTAATGCACACTTGGTATCATAGAAAGACTATTTTCCTCGCAGCAAAAATCCAAATGTGCGACCCGGCGAGGAGGCTAAAATCAGCGTTTATTAACAGAGGTTGCAAGTGGCTCATCCCTTCGCTTGCTCATGTAGATTTATTAACGTGTCATTAGTGATAGAGGATGTGATGCGTTTAGGAGGTGCAGCGCGCTAAGATGGACACTCTCCCAACCTCCTTGTTCTGTTGGGTTTGCTGCCACCTCCACCTCCTCTTCAGAGCGTCTCTCTCCGCTCCGCTCTTCATCATGGTGTACAGGGATTTCCTCAGCATCAGGTCTCTGTCATGGAAGCCCCACATCCCTGATTAACACAGACACACAACATGAATGTTAGGATTGAACAGCCATTGCACAACAAGAGGTTGGATTTCTTAACTGCACCAAATTATAAACTCTATGATGACCTCATCTCTTTAACTTTATGTCTAAAAATGTCTTTCATCGCTCATCAAAGGGCCTTAGTTGTCTGACTGTCAGTGTAGATTACATTAGCTCTGGTGCCTCTAACCCGACAGCTCCTCTGCTGCTCCAACAGTCCTCACACTGGGGTGTCAACAGTCTCCTTCAGCAGGGGCCTGAATACGCTGTCATCCTCCTGAACCCTGCAGCTGTTTCCTGCATTGTATAGGTCAGATATCTCCCTCCCTCTCTCCCTTCTTTGCTTCCTTCGCTCTCTCACTGCCTCCTCTGGATTCAGCAGCTGTGACGCAGCACTGACACCATTATTAGACAGCTGTGACACTGACTCGCACCACACCAGGCTTGATGTTAAAATGTTATGGTCAGACTGTATGTTAAATATACTGTAGCATACACGAGTAGCTCACCTAAAGAGGCAGCATGCAGGAGGCAGTTCCCGTCCCCTGTGGTGGCCAGAGGAAGCAGCTTCTTACAGCTGATGCACATGGTGGACCACCAGTTCAGACGACCTGCACACACACACAATATAATAAGGCCATGAATTCTGTACAAAACTGAGAAACAGAAGACAGCAATCACACTCTAATACATTTAGTTCCAATCCATTTTCAATTCAATGTTCTCTTAATTTACTCAAATTCAAACGCACCCAAAAAAGATTGGTGATAAGGTCCCCGAGTCAAATTTATTTGTATAGTACAATACAATCTTTCATTGGGCTTTACAGGCCCAAAACAACATTTATTCCTAACCCAGCCCAACATCTCTACGAATAGAAGAATATAATCTACAAAAAAAGAAGCCTTAGCACATAAGAAAAACAAAAACACTTTGGGAGAGGCAATTCAAAGAGAGATGTTTATTCCACGGACAGCTGGGGATATAACAGGAGCCACAGGTGGGGAAAAAGGCAATCAAAATAAATAAACAAAAAACAGTTCATTTATTATTTAATAGAAATACAACAACAGCAGGTTCGTGGCAAATCTAATTTAGATATAACAAGACCAGTAAAATAACTCCAAATCAGGACGTATGTCCATGAAATAGTTCTTCAGCAGATTATTTTGAATGATTTATTACATTGTTAAGGGTTCAAGAGGGGAGGCAGGTAGGGGGTGCAGATGGGAGGACGGGTAAATGAACGGGCAGCTCAGATGATGTGTGGGGGGTGAGGTCAGAGCAGGTAGCTTGGTGGAGTATGAAGTGTTTCCTTTTAATAAAGCTAAGTAATTAGTGTCACTTTGAGTTCAGTTTATATCCTTATTTATTTATTTATTTTTTTACACATGATATATCTGTGTAAATCTTTACCATCTTGAGGGTGAAATTGCTGCTTTCTAATCTGTTAGTGATGTTCAATCATGACTCTTTTTATCCGTCAGATTCAGTAAAAAAAACAAAAAAACATCTGTATTAGAAATGTCACTGCTACTCTGACAGGAGCCTGCAATTGTGCGTCTAAACTGTCCGTCACCTTGTTATTCAAATGTAAGTCACAGTACTGGAGCAGGTACCAGTAACGGCCCATTGAGAACAATTAGTCAACAAGCATAATTAGCCTCAATAGCTGAACTTTGAAGGCAATGATTAGCACAGGCCATATGCTCACACATCCTCAAATATCCTCCCAAAAAACCCCCACTCTGAATATCTTCCTCTTCCTCAGCCTGACTTTTACAGTATCTCCAGTTTCTGCTCCATCACTGCCCTGCCTGAGTCCCTGAGGGAGAGACGACTGCTTCACAGCCCTGGGCACGGCACACTGCTTTACTGCAGGCGGCCTCACTGCTCTGAGTCTGCGGTGATCTGACTGCATCATTTATTTAACAACAGTAAACACAGAAGAGGCTCTGAATGATTTACCCCTCGGTGTAGATGGGCTCAAAATGCAGATGTTTTTGCATTTCTCAATGTTTTCACACGTTAGATATCCAAGTTAATTTTCTGGAAACGTGGACTAATGTTACATCCCAGAGTGTTTAATGGTGTTATAGCTAAGAATGAGCCATATGCTGGTTGAGACTCAGCCACTCATAAAGTGAGGCTAATACACAACTGGTTGTTGTACGTTAGTTTACCTTTTCTTAACTGCAGAGATTCATATTTTATAGGAGTGTCTCAGCTGGGGTCTTGCCCACAGTCTGTGATGCATATAATGTGGATTACATTTATGACAGTGCTAAGATTTTTACGACTGTAAATGCTTCACCTATCACTAGAGATCAGACACTATCTGCTGGTTGGTTAAGTCAGTGTTAAAAATGTATTTATAAGACTATATTTATGTGTTTATGAAATACAGAAATATGAAGGTCAATATATTTAATTGTCCCGATGTTCTTCTTGGTTGAACAGAATTAGGTGAGAAAGGCTTTTCCATCTCTGCAGTCTCTGTGTGGGAAAATCTGCTGGAAGATTTGAAACTTCCCTAACTAGTTTATCTGCGTTAGTTCAAAGCCTCAGCTGGGAGATGAATCCTTCGGGATCCTGGATGCTTTGAATTAGTTGTTGTCGTCTTGCTTCCAGATGATGCTGCTTCTCTGATCTGCTCTGTCTCTCTGCTCTCAGTCTCACCCTCTACGTCTCTGTCTACATTACTGACTTTCACTGGCATTTCTCATTGCTGCTGCTCTGTGGGCCTTCTGCATTTCAGTGTAAGCTAAATAAAGAATACAGTGAAATGCATACGTTTCTGTTACATATCTCATATCAGTAGTAGGAGAAGTACTATAATAGAATGTATTATATTATATCGTATAGTACTCACCAGCCTGCTCCAGAGCCATCATGGTAGACTGCTCTATCAGGTCTCTCTCTATGAAGCTCCTGAAATCCTCACTGTAAACGCTGAGGTCTGGTAGCTGGAATGTGTAGATGGGCATCTCAAGAGGGAACTGCTCGCTGGTACAGTCATTGGCCACTTGCAGCCGCGCCAGGGAGACGATAGCAGAGCTGGCGTGGGAGATCCCGCGGGACAGACGCTTCTCTAGAGGGGAGAAGGAGGGAGAATTGAAAGGATGAGTGGGAAGCAAGTGAGGAAAGAGAAAACTGTTGGGGTCACAGGGGGCGGTAATATGGTGTTGAGGTGGCCCTTGCACCTTGTGCATTGTCCTCCTGCTTCTGTGCACACGGCCTGTCGATCTTGCTGACATGGGTGGGGGTGTCACGTGTCTCTGGCTGCTTGTAGTAGCGGCCCTCGTTGAAGACCTGCGGCAGGTTGGCAGTGTGGACCTGCCTGAGCTCCTCGTAATCATTTAGAGCAGCACTGAGGTCCCAGTTTTTACCTGCCGGACACAAAGAAAGATCCGGTTGATTGGAAATCATTACTACTGATGAATGATGAGTATGTAGAATAAATGTTGCTCATAAAGTACAATAATTGAAGGGTACTGCTTTGATTTTTTGAGATTTTCACTTGAAAATATCAAAAAGTTCTGAACAATTAGCGTGATTCACCACAAATTATGTTCCTACACATCAAAATATTGTTGTTTTTCTGGTGCAACAGGACGCTGCACTGCAGTTTACAGTAAACAGGGTTATCTCATGGTGAATAACTCCTAATGTGCTACCAATAGCAGAAAGTGAAGAGGAAAATGGGGGTAAAATGCAAAAGATCTGCTGAGAATGCTGCAGAAAAGCCAGATTCCCTCCAAGTAATTGATAAAAACAATTCATCTACTTCGTGTTTTGATAATCTTATTTTCACCAGGAATTTTCAATTTCTGTCTTTTTTAATATTCGAAAAATAAATACTAATGAATTCCAAGATCTTTAAACACTTAAAATAATAAGCCCCAGCTATAATGGTATATACAGCCCATATGAAGCAATGCCATACAGTTCTTTTGCCTGAGTGCCTGAGCATGTTTTATGCTGCATCATAAGGAGAGTACTAGAGGTTGAGGTTGGGTGGTGCCACATCAATGAAGATAGTGACGGGAGACAGATCCTTTAACAGAGTGACAGCAATATCCTGATGTGCAGGAGGGACCCACGCACTGGTAACACATACATGCGATGAACACACACACACACACACACACACACACACACACACACACACAGTTGTCTCCTCTGGGTGCTGTCTCTCTAACAGAGATCCCTTCCAGGTTTAAGAGACACAAGTCAAGCCTCAGTCTTATTATAACTCAGCGTTCCTTCTCATGATGCCACAGGAACTATCTACAAAACAGTCTTTATAAAACTCACATCAGTGTGTACAGATGCAAACATTCAGAGGTGCGTGCATGTAATCTGAGCATGTTTGTGAGACAGGGTGCATTAATGGACTCCCTGTGTAAGGAAGTTGTCCTCTTTCCTCCTGACTTCCAGACATAGTGATTCTCGGCAGTCTCAACATGAAACCTGGCACCACTAATCACTGTCTCTCACGCCAATCAATGCAAAACTACTTTATGGATCTCAACAGCTTGAGCTGCACAAATCCAGGAATACAACTTTAGGTCAGACAACGTAGCCACTCAGCACCAAATGCATGGTCTTTTAATGCCTCTACATTAGCCTACTATTACTGTGGCATGGAAGGCATTGTTTCAGCTCCTTCATTTGTAATGGCTGGCATCAGCAAAAGGAACACTGATAAATTCATCTGCGGTATGAACAGGCATTATCTATTATCATCTATTAGAAACACAGCAGCTTCACTGAACTACTTTTTTCTCATTAAAGGAATTTTAATTAAACCAGTTGCATAGGAGGATTTTCTATACAGGGACAGTAGAAGTAGATCTTTATAAGCAAGCTTTACTAACTAAGCTAATCTAACTGATTTCTTTAATTAAACAAAATTGCCAAAATTAGGTTATTAACCTTTTTTTCCTTTCCTGTAAAAATTAAAAACCCAGAAAACGACCTGTTTCTCAATACATCTGACCATAAAGGTCAAAACACATTCTTCAGTACATAAACCAGCCTCTAGGTGGAAGCACCAAATGTGGCGCTGTCATATTTCTCTGCTTGCTCCTCAGAGGGTCACAGAGCAGCTGATTGATGCAGGTCCGGAAAGCTAAGCTAACACCAGAAAGAAGCAGCAGGCATAATACTGAAATAGGACATCCAGGCCCACGTCTGTCTTGTCTGAGTGCAGTGTCTTGTTTTGGTGCCTGTTAGTATCACAAGTATGCCCCTGTGGCTTTGTGCCAGAATCAGAAACAAAAATGACTGAGAGGGGAGGGAAAGACAGACACCCAACACTTTAATTCTTTAATCAGACTAGACACCAGCTGCATAATATACACACAGAGACAAAAAAAAAAGAAATGTTCCAGGACACACACGTACTGCACACACTCTACAAGGATTTTCATCCCCTAATGGAAGTCTGATTTGTGTGGAGCATGCTTTTATTCCTGTAAAGTAGACAAAACTGTATCTGCATTTAGAGTTCAGCATTTCTTTCCTGCAGCTTGACCAGATGCTGGAATGCAATGTGAAATTGGCTGAGATTCAAATTGCCACATACTTGCCAAAAAAAAAAAAACAACAACAAAATAAAATGTAACAAAAACACAAACATCACTTTTACGGTCTCTAGATATCGGAGCCAATTCAGCTGACCATCAACAAGCTTTCTGTTGCTGTGTGCACTTTTGCTGTCCTGTTTTTTTTATTTTTTTCCCCCAAGCGGCACTGTATGTAAGCTATACAAGTGCCAGTAGCACTCCGCTCCTCAATGAGTTCCAATGAATGGGCACAAAGCTCTCCCCGGGGAGTGCACTCGTAAAACCGTCACACTGGCCTCTAAATCAGCAAGCTGGCTCACTGTTGCAAGCCCCTCTCCTTTCCTCTCCTCTCCTCCCCTCCTGTGTCTCCTTTCTTTTCCTTTCCCCTCATTTCCTCTCGTCTTCTGTACTTTCCTCTCCACTGCTCACTTGAGTGCAACCGCAGCGCAACAGGACGCAGCTGACCAAAACACAAGTTCCCAAATGTTAAGTCTTCTATAAAATTGTTTGGTTGATAGCCTCTAATCTTGGAGGTGCAGGACAGTGTTGGTCTCTTACCTTCCAGCAGGTCTCTTGCCAGACCCGGTTCTGCCCCCGTGGACCGAACAAAGTCTGACAGGACCGCGTCCATGTCCAGAGTCATGTGATCATGTGTGTGCGCTGCCCAAGGTGCAGCGGTGGCCTTGGTGGACGCCAGCCTTCACGTTCTCATCTGGAGAAAAAAACCCAACAGCAATGACAAACACGGCAGGCCTTAAACACACCATTTTACAAGAAATCCATTTCAGCCACACTTTTAAAACCCATCACTTACAAACTCCTGTGAGAAAACAGTTACTGGATGGTCCCTTATTTTAATCCCTGCCACTAGTCTCAGTCTGCTTGTACTGATGTGTAATGCTTCATAGAGCTGATAGTTCATAGTACTGTGAATAGCACTCCACTCCCAGTGCTCCTCCCAGCTCTTGCTAACAGTCACAACAGAATATCCAGCAGCACAGATGTAATATCAACAACACAGCCAGAGGTCGTATCCAGGACACACCTGCCTATCTCCAAAGCCTTTGGCCAACCGCCCATGATCATAACAACACTAACCCTCTTTCTGCCCGAGTGTCAACCAGGGGTTTCTGGATATGATCCAGTATCTTAAACTACAGCAGAACTCTGAGCTGGACAGCAAGGAATGATGCCTGGCGACTATTTGTGGAGCTGGGCGATTCAGTGCGATGTTATTTAGTATGATCCTAGCTGGAGAACACGGCTATATAGCACTTATGATCTACTCTCTAATGATTAACAAGCATTGCCTTGTTAGGTCACAAACAACACTTCTAAGATGCACACACATTCACTCCCTCGGCCCAGGGAATGAATGAGTCCATGCATAGCTTTCATTCCACTTGAGGCTGTGTGGGTGACAGTGGAACGGAGCTCAGAGCTTTGTCAGCGAAGAAACAAACACCCACAGGTTTGCAGCTCTGACTTCAGGCCTCTGTGTGTGAACCGGAGGTTTGAAGGCTGCTCAGCTCTGTGGTTTTGACCTAAAGAGGAGTGAGAGCCTGCTGGAGACATTCAGATACTCTGCCCACACCTCTGAGCAGTAAGCAATAGAGAGGAACTGTCAGTTTGCCACACGACATGACTGTCCATCAGCTTTTTGGCTCCGTGTTGTCAACCAACAGACACCCTGATCTGGAAATAGAGCTGATGCAATACAAAAGGCTGTTGTTTCCTGCTTCTGAGGCTGAGGAATATTAGTGGATTAATCTGACAGCAGGAAGAACAGGACACCATGGCATATCTTTAACTGACCGTGACAGAACAATCTCAGAAATGTCCTCTGAGTCTGTATTATCATCACATGAAACTTAAAGGCTCATGAAAAAAAAATGAAAAAAAAATAGAAAAAAGACCACTGAGCGCTGCTTGATTGTCTGCATCAGAGAGAAAAATATCTTTGTTCAAGACCCAGCAAATTTAGTCTTTATCATATGTATTATTAATGAGTAAAAGCTGCACTTAAGCTGTAGTTTCGCTGACCTAGTTACTGTCAGCCATTTGCATTGTGTTGCATGTGCATTGTTGTACTGAGACAAGCTAAGCACATGTACTACAGGAAACACAGGGTGGTCAGCTGGAGCAGGTACAAGCAAAGATTGTCAGAGATTATGGTTGATGCATATTATGTTATCAGATGACCTAAAATGTATCTCTAAAGAAGATTGTTTTCTCTCCACTGGTACTTCTTTCTTATACTTTCTTTCAACTAAATGCTTGTTTATAATACCAAAAGGCAAGCTTACTTATTTCAAGTGTAGGACACATCTAAGAGGAAATCCAAAAGGCTTGAAAGTCAATCTGTGAGGTATTTGCCTTCTCTGGGGACCAAAGATACAACATACATGCGCACAATTACACTCTCCAGGGGTGAACACTTAACTCAGTAGAGAATAATAGGCTGCCCATCAAGTGAGAGTCACAATATTGCTTTGCAAGGCTAAAAGCCTTGAGTCTAGTGGTGTGAAGCGAGACACAGAAATAGCTGAAAATTATAAGTCATGACCTCATCTGTTCCCTTGAGAACAGCCCTATTCAGATTGCTTTCCCTGTGGGAGGTAATTATGACTCAGAAACACCCTAATGCGTGTTTCTCTTTCTGATGTAAAACCATGTGGGCCAGAGGAACCTGGGACTGTCCAACTTCCTATTAATCATAATGACAATTAGCATATTTGTCACACACACACACACACACATAATATATCAGGCTTCTACAAAATATGAAGGCATCATAACAGCACAGTGAACTAGAAAAAGATCTACTTGAGGGTGACATTTGTCAATGTTTTTCTTATTTTGAACAAATCCCCCGAAAAGATCAGAACCAACAATGCGTTCATTCACCTATTAAAACTTTCTAACTCCCCTACAATGTATGCGGCTCTCAGCCCCAAGCTTATTTGTTCCTATACAATGTAAATCTTCAAAAACGGCTCAATACTATTTAGATTCATTTTTAAAAAGGCAAAGTAATATCCTGAAAACAACTGGGCAATGTAGTTTTCCGCAAATGATACTCAAACAGGAGTAAATATTGCATTTGTAAGGGACTATTTTCAGTCGTGGATTAATACAGATTTGGTGTATTAGTGAATATTTATGGCACCAGGAGCAGTGGTGGCACGTAACTAAGTACATTTACTCAAGTACTGTACTTAAGTACAGTTAAGTACATTGTTTGTTTTGGTCTTTTCATTTTAATTTGTTGATAATAAGAAAAATATAGAATACCTCCAGCCACATCCTTTTACTGTTATTTAGCAGCTGTCAGTGACAATGTAGATGACTGCGGTTCAACCTTCTTCTGTTAGTTATCACACATACTTTCTGTATTTTCGCTGAGGGTTGTTGAGAAGCCATCTGATGACCATGGGACTGTCAGGACCAGACGCAGCTCTAGTCCATGGCTTCAGAGGCAGCAGAGGAGAGGAAGACACCGGGGATGTAGAGAACCCTGAAACACACGCATAAATATTGGAAGTTATCATCCTGAAACAGAAAGTTATGGCCCTTAGTTCTGATTGACTGGGTTCAATTTGAAGCTGCTGTAAAACACCCAGGCGACACACACCTGCGCCTGCATCAGTGTTAATATGCAAATCCAAAATTACCCCTCAAGCCATTACTTTCATGATGTGTCATTAAGAAACCACTTTGTCTACTGACTGTTCGTCATACTAACAGAGAGTATTACTCTTGAACAGTCAATATTTAATTATTGATTGAAAATCAAACGCTAATTTCCTAATTTTGAATCCTTTTTTTTTTAACTAAAATGTGTTTTATGAAATTACATCACTTAGTGTCATGCTTGAGTACTTTTAGAACAGCAGAGGGTTTTAATCTGCCTTGTGATGTGTGTAACTACACCTGCCAGCTGTTGTAAGATCCCCATAAAGCAGCTTCATTTATTCTTAGACGCTCATAAACATTTCCTTAAACAGCTCAAACTGCCTGAAGTTTATGTAGTAGCAGCACTTAAAAGCAGTACCTTTTTTCTAAGACCCCACCTTCTGAAGGTACTTTGACGTAATCAGGTTCTCACACTAAGATGCAGGTGTGTGTGTCATCAACACCAACGTGGTAAAGAAAGTGCAGAGCTAGCCTCACGATCTTTGCTTTTACGTAACAAAACGCTAAAATGCTGATTCCGGGAAAGGCAGAGAAGGTTGATCCTGCAGGCAAACACACATGGACACAGTGAGAGAAGAGTGTGAGGGCAGCCGCACAGAGCAGCAGTGGAAACTCTGAGGATATTCTGCCATTGTCCCCGGTGGATCACACCAGCCGACGCCTTTCTCCACCCTTTCATCAAGAACACTGGCAAGTGCTGAGGAGTTAGCGTCAAAGCCCTCCTAAGTGGGACTGAAATATTCTTCATTGTCATGCATAATTCACATAAACAGTAAAAAGGTTCATATACTGTATGTGTCCTCTATTTATTTGTACAATCTATCACAGCAACTTTGACCACATCGCTATGTGTTGCCTTCAAAATCAGCGCAATTCCTCACTTAAAATGACAGCAAGTAGTGTCAATTGTAGCGTACATTTGAAAACAGTGGAATGTCATGGATTGGTTGGTTGTTGATTTTATTTGGCCTGAACCATCACAAACAACAGTGGAACAACTATTACTATATCCACTATTGCTGCTATACCAACACATTAGTGATGGCTACAAAAAAATGTATAGGAGAACTACTGGTGATTTGCAGGGCCGGAAATAGTACAAGAATATTCCATTCAAGCAGAAGTTACCTGCCTAATTTTGTCCTCAAGTAAAAGTGAGATTACTTGTGTTGGAAAATAATTAAGCAGAAGTTCTAAAATAGAAAGCTTGTCTGGGTAGCAGTCATCATGAAAGGTCAATGCAGGATCCTGACTAACATTTCATTATGAGCATACACTACTGGCCACATTACCTCTCCAATTTAGTGATCTCCAATAAAAAATCTTTCTCAAAGATTTTCTGGAGAACAGGCAGAAGCTCCATAGGGACTTTGGAGTTCAGTGTGTTGCTCAAGGACACAGGAGCTGGGGATCAGACTACCAACCTTACAATAGCCGAACCGCTCTCCCACCTGAGCTACAGCCGTCCCCTGTATGAACTCAATTTCTCCTCATTGTGTCACAATAACAATACTGTAATACTGTTATTGGTGGAAAGTATCTAAGTACGTTTACTCAAGTACTGTACTTAAGTACAATCCTGAAGTACCTGTACTTTACTTCTAGTTCTTCTACAAGTATTTTCATTTTTTGCAACACTATACTTTTACTTCACTACATTTCAGAGGGAAAACTTGTACTTTGTACTCCCCTACATTTATTTAACAGCTGTAGTTACTAGTTACTTTTCAGATTTTGCATGTAAAACATGTGATCTGCTTCCAAAATATGTAGCATTGTTATAGATTAAACTACTGTAATAATCATACAATAATATAATTATATAACACTGACAGGGGATATTGTGGAAAGAATTTGTACTTTTTTTTTTATATGCAAGACTATTACTTATACAGTGTTATTGCTACTATTACTTACGTAAATGTTCTGAATACTTCTTCCATCACTGAATTCTTTCATTTCCAGAGTACTTCAGAGCAAAAATCTACAAGAGAAAGTAGAATAACAGATTTTACCAAAAAGTTAAATGCTACTCAATTAAAATATCGAGAGTACACACTGTATGTTTGCACACCTGGTAATTAGTCAGAGTGCGTATGCTAGTATATTTAGGTCAGACACAAACAGAAAATGTTAACTACCGGTTGTATCTTTCATCTTGTGGGCTCAATACAAACACCTAAGTTTTAGAACCACAGAGGGGGAAACGTGTGGCCTTGCAACCAGCTACTGTCTCATTTTCACTCAGATGTTTTTTACTCTCTTACAATCTTCCTATTGCACTGCAGAGGAGCAGACATATTAGTAACAGAGCAGGGTCAAGTTATGTATTCTCCATACTGTATTCACAGCAGCACTCGCACACACTGCATTGTTTACCTCCTATGGTCCACTGACCCGTCAGCACTCTGCCCGCAGTCCCTCCATATTTACAAGGGCCCGTTTGTAGACAGTAAAAAATATAGACACAGGACTTGTTTCGTAATCATGTGCCTGCACAAACACTGGATGGTCCACTGAATTCTCCTCCAGCATCAGTGTACACTCAACAGAACTGGGCCACAAACACTGCAGTTATACAAGATGAAATCCGAGAGCCTCATATTATTGGTAAAATGAATTTCAATTTCCGTCAGATGTAGCCTTTAGCATCAGGTATGACTTAAATGAAGCTCCTACTTAATATATGCAAGCTCAAATAATATTTTTTCCTAAATAACAGCCATAATTTGGATGCAAGCAAAAACATTGTGCAGATGCGACTATCATAAATGAGCCACCCGGGGAGCTGTTGGATCTACCCCGCTGAGACACGTACTCTGCTGATGTTTACAATTTAAGGACCAGAAGACAAGGTTGTTTTTTTATTAAGTGACATTTAAAATTTGTAGTGCATATTCAACATCTATTACCACTATACTAAATCAATCATTTTTAACTGTCAATCAAGTCTGACAAGTGCACTTTACACCACAAGACAATAAACCAACCTGTGTGAATTCTTCAGTTGAAGGGTGTTTAAATCTAATTAACCTTTTCTCAGAGAAGAAATACAGCATCTCTTGTGAATGTGTGAAACAGTTAAAAAAAAAGCTGTGTTTAACTCTACCCCAAAAATAATTAAATGCAAAACCACCCTACACGATGCATGCTAATACTGTACAACACCCCCCCCACACTACTTCCTTCTTTATGTTTAACACTAGTTGAGCTTCACTACTTTAAACCAGCAGTAAAGCAGGTGGCTGATAAGAAAGTGTGAAATGGCTTACTGTGAGTGAATCTACAAAACTTAATGAAAACTTGCAGCCAATACTTCAGAGTGGAATACAGACAATCACAGGGGGAAAAATGATGCACAATTGGTTTCTAATCGACAGAAGCTTATTTTTCATTTAATACAGATTTTGTTTTCTGTTACATGCAAATGTAAAACAGGCTGTTTTTCCATGTTGTGCATGTATATATATATATGTAGCTATTTTACAGTAACAGGATGAGTTATAGCTGAGATAATTGTCTCCATAGTGAGCGGTGATCGCCCACATGCAAGGCAGATACACAGCAGGTGGGAGGTGAACATACTGCACAAACACTTATACTCTACTCTTTGCACTGAATCTCCTCCATAACTGGAAAATGGTCAGGCAGCAAATCCTATACATGCACACCAAGGTTAATGGCAGTGTACACATTTGCAGTTATGCTCTTAAATAAGCTTTTAAAAGCCAGCGTCTATTTTATTAGATTCTTATATTTTCCAAATGGGAGTTTATGTAGATGTCAGAGTACACATGAGTGCATCAAGTGGACTGTATGCTACAGCATTAAATACTGATGCTGTTAAGGAAAAATCTGTCCTTTACACTTTGTTTGGTATCATTAATTTATGTTTGCATTCCAGGAGTCTTGTGTTTTTGTTTCCACTTTCCATAAACCTGCCTTGTTTGTTTCTACTTAGGCTTCTGATTTCCTCCATTTCACAGAACGCTTTCCACAACCCCCAAAAAATTGCTTCCAAAAGAGAGCATACAGGCATACAATATGCTGTATGAAGGGACATAATAACAGAAACACCTTACAATATTATGCAATTTAATACACTGCTCTGGTCGATTGAGGCTGCTGTCATTGGAGAAAATGGTATCTCTGGTATTTCTCTATTTTTTACGATCCTGGATGACTGTCAAAAATTGGCACAAAAAGTCTAGAAATAAGCCCTTCTAAGAGCCTCATTATTTAAAATTTACTTAAACTTAAGTCCAACTAAACACTGTACCTGTAGAAATAACTTTGCATCAAGTCACATTGTTTGGCCCAGTTACAATGAACAAACAAAAAGGTCCTGTAATGCAAGATATATTAATATTAGCTGATTGTTTAAGTGTTGGGGAGTCGCCATCATTATACCAACTACTATTTAGAATGAGTTGCTGCAGTGCTTTTTCATTGAAATTACAAATTAATGAGAAACCAATTGCTCCCTTAGGGTTAAACAAAGTCTATCTAAAGTATCTATCTACACCGTTCACTGTAAAAGGTGAAAAGGCTGAAAAGAAGAAGACACTGAAGTCATTTATCAAGCAAAAAAGCCACACACTTGCTGGCAGCACTGATCTTGAATATATCAAAGTTTTTTTTATCTTCAGATGTAATCATATCTTTGCTGATTGTACAATGTATCCTAAAAAAGAAAACCCACAGATGCAACATAATCTCTAATAAAGGCTTTATGCTGAAGCAGTACATTTTTCAGCTTGAAGCCATAAATAAAAATGACCACAGAATGAGAGAAACAGAATAAAATACAATATAAAACAACATTATGAGACAGTTAATCCGAGTGACTGATTCAATGCACCCTGCTTGTGGAGGACTAGCTCACTCCATAGCTTCCCAGTATAGTAAGTGGCAGTAGTCCACAGAGTCAAGAGCACTTTTGAAACCTGAAACCTGAGCCCAATTTACAAAACAGTGGCAAGAGACCTGTCCAGCAAGGGTAGAACACAAGATGTGGGCTTGTTGGTTAAACACAAATTAAGTTACTCAAACCTCAGAGAGTCTGATCCCTCCTCTGCTGGACAGAATATTTTGGATTCTTCAAGGCAGGCAGAGAATAAAATCTTACATTCTGGCTCGCGCAAACAGCTCTGTCAGGCCAACCGTGGCTTCATCACCAGTGTGTGAGCTGAGCTGCAGTTAGCAGGGCCAAGCACCAACAGGCTCAAACTGCTGCGTTCAACACTGCAAGATAACCACCCTATGAACCCCGTCTCTGGAGTGCGTGAGTGTGCGAGTACACAAATGTGAACGTTAACCATTGCATGTTCGCTACTCAGTGCGCCCCTCAGTGCGCCCCTCAGTATGTTTACCAATCTCAAAGCCAACAGAGCAAGTGCTTCCACAAAGGGCTGCCAAAACACAGAAGACAGCTAATAAAAGATGGCATTCATTCTTATCCAGTACTTACTCACATGCCTGTGCACAGCAAAATGTCAAGCCACCCTCTCATGATCGGAGAAAAGAAATGCCTGTTTTTCCTAAAACAATGGCTATTTGCTATTTTAATATACTACAAGATGGAAACACTAAAACCAAATGACAGTTTCAAAACAGTGTCGTTGCACAGCTATTATTGATGCACTTGAATGAATAAAGGAAGAAACAGAAAAAAATACAGCAATGGAAAATACTGTTATGTTAGACTTTGGGTAATTGTATGTTGGAGAAACAAATGAGAACAGTTCCAGGGAAACAGATCATTTCCACCTTGCATCAGTACTGAATGATCAACACAATCCATTAGCCTGCTTCAAAACACAGCACACTTAAGTGGCATGGAAAATTCATGTAATGGGATATTATAATGTCTCACCAAACTACAAACTAAGCACTTCCACTATTTCAAAGTCCTTGCTTGAGAGCGCAAGATTCAATCAGTGAATTTCAATGCAGAGTGGAAGCAGCGCTTGCTATTCAGCCTTCATATCAGTCAGTCTGCCTCAATCTCTGTCCCTCCTCCTCCTCCTCCTGCAGCCACATTGACAAAGCTTATACTTGTTGTGATTGTGTATGTGCCTCACCACTGCTCAGTGTGTAGGGGCAGCAAACGCATGCATGTGTGTGTGCATTGCATATACGCTGTCATCTAGGCGATGTTATAGGCGGCCTGTAGAATGTGTGACGTGTTTCAATCAGCGCCTGGGACGACATATTCAAGCGAAGGCTCTTCACCCAGCACCGGCTCATCAAGTTAAGCCATTTTGATTTTTGAGAGCACCATCGACGTCTGTCTTTCTCTCCAGACACCACACGGGAGTGTGCGAGGGTCCCTCCTTATCCCTCCTGTTCAGCGGAAAGAAAGTGTAATACTCTAGACAGAGTCTGTTTTCAAGCCATGCACAAACACTCACACAAATACTTTCTCTTTCTCTTTCTTAATCCTTCTCTAAAGGTTTAAAAAAAGCCAGACTTCTGTGCAGCGGCCCCTCACATGCTGCGAGAAAGATGCTGCTGGAAGCAATAATGTCACTTTGCATCTCATTGCTGCGCTGCACACTGCCAGCACAGCATATGCACGGAAGGGAGAGTTGTTGTCAATTTGCACTAAATACATCATCGCATTAATATTTGAGGTAAATCTCAATTAATGCTGCAGTGGACAGCCTGTGCACTGCACCACTGTGTATATATCTGAGGGACATCAGTGTTCCTAGAAAACCTTTCTGTTTTTGTATGGAGGTTTAGAAGCTCAGGCTATGAATTTGCCATCAAAATTATTCATTTTATTTCTTCAACTGTGGTTTCGATTATTTACAGACACAAAAACGACAGGTTGCACATCCTATTTCCTAAAACCCACATTCAGTATTTACACAACAAGCAATAAATCCATTTAACAAAGCAACTGATAATTCTTCTGTCTGACCTTACAGTCAAGTCAAATCTTCAGTTCTAAAAGAGCGGCAGACTGTGTGTGCAGCGTGCAACCAAACAAAGAGCTGGCTGCTGAGGGGCACAGAGCAAGATCATAACCCCTTAAAATGTCAGTCCCTCCAGCCCTCCTACCACAGCGGCCAATACCTCTTTTTCACAACTGGGCCCTTTTCGACAGAGCGCCACAAGCAGACAGCTGTGACTAGAAACCAAAACAGAAGGTTCCTGACTTTCTGGTGATTTGAAGAAGACGCAAAAGAAAGGGAAAACAACATTCACAATATGCTGTGGATATAAATTGCATACTTAGCAGCCAGTGTCAGGTATATTAATGACATGGTGAAAGGGGGGTTTCAAGTATGGAAACACAGACGTTACGTATTCACAAAAGAGACATAAAGAACTACTTGCTGTCTGAATACTTATCTTCTGATACAATGTGAGATAAGCAGACCAACTAGCTGAAGCCAGCTGGTGTTTCCTATTTGAGTTTGTGCTGAGGGAGGGTGTCCTCTCAAGTGTTGAACACACAGAATCTTTTGCTTGCTTCCACTGTCCTAGCCAGCTCAAAGACCTACATGTAACTCAACTCTTGAAGATATCTGTGAATATGATAGTAAATTAATAGGCTTTATCTGTAAAGACTTTTTCTATCACCTACAGATCAGTGATAATTGGAGTATGCTGTTATTGTGCATACAGTATATATATATATAGTTTTACATCTAAGCCCAGAGGATGTATACAGTAGGTTATAATGATGTCTCCTCTGAATCCACATTTTCTATTTCAGAAATTAAACACGCACACACACACACACACACACACACACACACACACACACACACACACACACAGCTAAGCTAAGCAGCTATACAGTACTTCATGTTCTCTTGTCAACCCGATTATTTCATTTCTGTACCATGAAAAAAACAGGAACACAGCATTTACTGCAAAGCAGTGCACAATGTCATGTTGGCTACATCACTTACAGTTGTAGCTGTTTTTAAAGAAGCATCTGAGTTGTACAGAAATATCAAGGAAATAAAAGTTTTCAGCTGAAACTGCTTCAATCATAGGGCAGTGACGGTGTCCCACAATGACCCCAAAAAATAAGAATTGCTTTATCTACACTGAAATTCCAATAAGAAAGGAAACACTAGAAGAGATTGTTTTGACACGTTATATCTCAGACTCTATATCCCACAATACCTGTATTATGCAGTGTTTCACAACTATTGGACTGGCTGTGTGCGTGGCTGTGTGCGTGGCTGCGTGCACCGTTGTACACGTGGCGAGGGCAATATCACATAACTTTATTCTTAATTTAGTATCTGAAGAAAATTAGATTAAAACCTGTAGATTCCTGAATGCTGTGGTGATCTTTCACAACTTTTGTACTAGTTATCAATTACCACAAATACTGAATGGGTACAGCTCTTCCTTTAGTCGGTAATTGCTCTTCGGGGTTAGCAAGTTACTAGACCCACTAGAGTTCTACATAGCAAAGGGGTAAAGCTTTTTTCAAGGATACCAACACCTGGGGTGCAATCTGTAGGAGGGTGCAGTCAATTAAAGGTAAATTAATAATTCTAGTTATGAGTTTTGTACTGTTAAAAAGCCCAACAACACTTGGTTTTTTAACTGGAACGTCTGGACTGTTTGTGATTTGATCAGTCACTTCAGTGGTGGGCTGTAATTTTCCAGAACCAAAGTGTAGGAGAGAAGCCACTGTCAGCCACTCTCTTTGTTTTATATACAATGTCAGTGAGTCATTACATGCTACTGTTTTTCCTCATGGTTTGGTATACATGCATGTTTACTGGCTAAAGGGAAAAATCTATTTGCAGTGTCTCTGAAAAGGACTGCCTAAGGAAACAATTTCAAAATTCATTGAACTGGTTCATGCAGATCCCTGGCCTTACAGTATGCCACTGCCACTGGGTTTATTAGACAAAAAAAGACACCTTTCCTGCCAGCTTCATTATACACATAAAAGTAGCTTGAGTTGCACCATTTGATTCGATAGAAAAATATTGTGGGTATCAGTATTCAAGAAGCTGAACTACAACACATATAATTTAAATGTAACCATGGCCAGTGTTTTCTCATCAGAGGTAACAGATAAATGCACCCAGGATCCTGAGATGCTTATAATTAATAGTAAAGACTCAAACACTCTTGCGAGTAAATACAATTTGCTCAAACAGACTGGAATCCAAACGATGATCTGAGCAATGTGCAACAATATTAACATACCCTTACTAAGCAGAAGAACAGGACTGAATGGACTCTTGTTGAAGGAAGCCACAAGTAAGTCTGAATTCATCCACAGTGCCCCAAGTGCTTCCGGCACTTTACTGTGGTCAGTTTGGCGGAACGATTAGCTATCCAAATGGAGCACCCAAACTGTGCCCTTCGAGGATACTTGAACAGAGCTCAAGCAAACAGTTAATGGAAGCTGCAAAAGAAGTGCAGATACTATGAATCCGATGCACGTGTCATTTACTCCCATTACCCAGGACCAGGACGGACTTTAAGCTCCAAAAATCAGCAAAATATGTCAATTATACTTGTGAGAATTTAATGGATGCAAGCCTGCTCCACAAAGATCTCTGATGTAAACTTTTATGTTGGCCTCTTGGAAGGGAAAAAAAAAATCTTGGACTTAGTAACTTTGTCTGATGCGTGTTCTCGAAAGTGGCCTCATGTGCACCCACAGAGATAGCATTCAGTGGGTGTTGGTGCATTGCGGAGGAAAGATGTGTCATATGGTATCAGTAACTGACATTTATTATGTTGTAGTGACTGATGATGCAAAAAAATGATGTTTCCCTTTTATAGTTCAAGGTATTTTTTACTAAAACAAATGTGTTTTAGAACCAGCAGATTAATTAAGCAAATTAAGTTCCTGATGTAACTTTCTTACATTGTAAGCTAACCAAACAATGTAACAAAATATGCCACTTTTTTGATTATTGATCATTTTATAATTTCAGATGTGCCATCAGCAATAATCTGTGTGGTACAAAGGCAGTAGTTTATGCCACTTTTTGTTTATTTGTTAGGCATTGTCTTTAACCCTAAAATGGTTATCACAGGATTGAGTGCAGGTTAAAGTTAAAGGTCTGCAAGGCTTCTCAACCTTATTTAGCCTCCCCAAGCCCCATTTTTAAGTTTTCAGATTTTCATTAAATCCACCCCCATTATGATACTATTAACCATTGGAAGTTTTCCAGCAATAGCCATTCAATGTATTTATTTACATGCTGTAATTACATCTCTGTACTTTTTATTGTTAGTGGCGGAGTCCGCCATTCCAGCTCCTGCTTAAGGAAAGTTTGCTGCCCCCAGAATTCTGGGACCGGTAGTACTAAACCACACTGTACAGCAAGCAAACCATGGGTGTCGCTAAAACAAACAACTGAAATCTTAGGGTGCCATAACCAGAGCAGACCTCCACCATATATTCTTGTGAAATTGATACAACTCTGAATGTATAGTAGTGCAACAGAGGGTCACGTCAAAATAAGTTCCCTGCAAACCTTCATAAGATAAATATAGTGTACAAAAATAAAGGCTACTGTACTTCTTGACCCTCTTGAGTCATATCAGATCTCTTCTTCTTCATCTCAGCAGAAAGGAGACAACGAAGATGGGAGATTTCTATAGCTGAGAGAGGGCAAATTTACTTCCCAACGCTCCATGAATGGATTTTGTTAAACATTTGATGAGATGTGCTGTAGGAAGGTGACAGTGACAGACAGCAGAGCATTTGTTTTCTCTACTTAAGAAAATGAATGACGTAGAAAGCAAGCTGAACAACAGCGCTACTGCTCCTCTTTTCTCAGGGTGGTGTCTAACCTGCATTTCCCTTTTAATATCCCCTTCAATGGAAGTAAACTGTGAGACAAAATGGAGATACACTGAGTTTCTTACAAATGCAGCTAGGTTTTGCAGAGAAAAGGAGGCCTGACCTCTTTTTCTCAATGAATGAAAATGACCTATGCAGTGGGTCTGCATGAATCTAAATTGAGTCACCAAGGGTATCCTGTGCAACAGTGTTCTGTTTGATTTAGAAATTGCTCCCTTGCTGATTCGAGGCAGGGCAGGGGGTGGCTGTGCCCACCGGGCCTTGTGGGGAAAATGTTACAATGGCAGACGTCTCCAGCAGCCAGCCTGCTCCCAGACTCAGCACCAGACAAGTGAAGCAACACAAATGCAATTAGGTGCAGGAGGCGCAGAGACGCGTGTGTGCACACACGCATACACCACCCATACACAAGCTATGACTGTCACAGAGGACATCATCCTGGCAAAAAAAACATCCATCTCCTGTTGCTGCCTGTGCCCCAGTTGGATAAAGACTGAGAAAAAGCTCTGTCTGTTACATGTAAACACACAACCTGTGGTCTCTTTCTGTCTGAGGGTGTCACTCTCTCAGCCTTGATCATAACACCTTCTCATTGGTGATGAATGTTCACTCTCAGATAATGTGTGCAACTGTAAAAATTCAAGACATCAAGCTTTGGTTGTCATTAAAATGTCCCATGTGTGCATTGCAAAACTTTAGGGGTTAAATGGAACTTCAACAGTCACTGTCTCTGTTACACCATAATAGCCATAATCACACATGCTTTATCCAATCTATCTGTACATCCAATACAGGTTTGGTGTCTTCAGGGGCAGTAATGATAAATATTGTAACAAACCTATCAAAAAGAGTGAAATTCGCACATGGGCAGTGAGAATTAATGTAACTCTATGGTGTAGCAGAGCATTATCTTGTTAACGAAACATTTGGTTGAAGTTAAATGTATCAAACTTTATTTCATTTAGTGACTTGTGTGTTAAACAGGTAAGTTTTGGTTTCAGCATCTGGATTCAATGACTTCATCCTCAAGTGACAGATAAAATAGGACTAGATTGTGCTCAGAGAGGTTCATTCCTAGTGTTAGAAATCGAACATCAGCCATTTAAATTGAATTCTGAAGCCAATGCACCTTAAAAGTGCCTTAAAACAGACTTCATCTAATGACCGCTAATCTGTATTCAATATTAATGGTAAAGCCCCCAAATTCTCTCTTGACATATATTTTATTAAAAAGAGGATTGCGCCTAAATAGCTAATGCCACTTCTTTCATGTGAGTAACTTGATTAAAAAAATTTAAAAAAACGTGTTCATTACGACGTTATGGGTGAAAGAGGACTATGTTTGTGTGGGTGTTTGCTTGACTGACAGGTGTCTCAGCCTACCACAGTGGTTGCCACTTCCATGTCCCACCTCAGCTCCATCTAGGTTTCCTCATTGTGGCATAGATTAGGATCTTCTGGCTCCAGTAATTTACAAAGATAATGCAAGTCTAGACTATGGTTACAAGCCATGTGGGATCCCTTATGTACCTCTTCGGCGAATCAAACATCAAAAACCGACAAATGTACGCATGTAACATAATGTAATGTGATACAAGCTCTGGCCTTGCAAACACTTTCAAATCTAGATTCACTATTAAAAAAAAGTTCATAAATCATGGTTAAATGGTTTCTGCAGTCAACTTATTACAACCCTTCTGTGGTTTAAGCCTTTACCACAGCATGAAAGGAAATACTGGTGTAAGGATTTATTACAACTTTATGGCACAAGGCTTACGACTTAATTTGTCTGTGATTTGGAGGTACATTTCATATTGCCGCACATTCACAAACCTATTTGAGAATGGGTTTGCTCACTGGGAGACAAATTTCCCCAAAAGTATCTATCCAACATCAAGGCCAGTGTACAGACTCACATAAGACCACAGTGCAGTGACTCTGGAAAGGTCCACTCTCCCCTATTTCGATGTGTGAGAGGAGCCCCTCTGCCTGCCTCCATGGCCTCTAGCTGACCTCCCTCTGCCTGCAGACAGAACACTTAACATTGCTTCCCCACCTGTAGAGATGTCTGAAGGACAGGGCCCACTTCAAAGCCATGCAGTGATTGGGCTGTGATTACCATGGGCACTTGACTCATTTCATCTCCTCTGAAGGACTAAACTTTGGGGGAATCAGGCATGGAGACATGGAATTCTTTTGAAAGGAAACAGGAGATTTAAGCCCTCTTTGCAGGTGCTTTTCAGGGTCCACAAGATGATTTATTTTGATCGTTCTTTTAGATTCCTGCCTAACGATACCAGTGGAAAAACACACCATCGATGCTGGGTCCTCTGGTGGAAAATGTGTAGGCCTATACATGTAAGCTTGAAGTGTTAGTTTAATAACGCAACCAGTGTTTTTTTTTTTTTTTACAATGATAGCTTATGAAGGTAACTTTTTCTGCTTAGGTTTTTGACGTTGGCAGTGGGAAATTGGCACCGCTGTTTGCAAAGGAATGTCATTTTGTATCAGTCGAGAAGCAGTTTGATAAAGCGGCACTGCCACAGTGACATGAAAGCCCAACTGGGTTCAACAACAACCGTCATCTCTGCTCTGCTTTTCTGTAGCTAAATGCCAGTGACAGGAACAGAATTCACTGTGGTAACTGATCAGGTGCCAAGCGCCCTCTCCCCAGTGCCCTGCTGCACTGAAGCCCTCTGTGGAGCTGGCATAGCCTGGCTTGGCCTGGCAGCCACGGGCCCTGCTTTGTATCTCTGCCCCGTTTACTCAAGCTGTCTCCAAATCAGACTCGACTACTGTCATCTGCCCGTCTCGCAAGCCCAAGTAAAGCATTACGACGGGGGTAATAGGTGGCTGAATGAGTTGTAAAGGTAAGACAGCAAATAAATTGATCTGATGTAAATCATCATCTTCCAAATGACCAAGAGGAAACTGTGGCGGAGTTTATTTCAATAGTGTTGTATCCAGCTCAAATCAAATCTGATATTAATGATAGATTAAAGGTTTTATTATGTAGGTCTTTGTAAGGGGACATGAATATGGTTTTAAAAATAACATAGCGATGAATTAGTGGCCTCACCATCTTTACAGGCAGGCGTAGTTGGTAGATATTGTGAACCAGGCCAAAAATAAAAAGAAATGTATATGGGCACCAGAATTAAACCAGACAGTGGTATTTTAAGGCTTCCTATATTTTAAGATGAGCAGATAGTGAAACTGCTGTGGTTTACCATATGAAACATATTGCTGTTGTGTATTTCATAACCATCTACATGTTAAGCCATCTGGCCCAAAATACACTGTGATGATTAATATTCCATGTCTGGAAAAAGAACCATAGCCTTCAAGGCTTTATAGCATCAACAAGCTAATAGCCTGTTTGTTTGTACCATCAAAAAATATACTCAGCTGTCTCTGACATATATAATATTGCTACTGTATGTTTCTACATCACAAAGGTCTGTGACTAAGCATACAGATCCCACATCCATGTTTGCAGCATTTAACTCTGAGACTCCGGCTAACCTCTCATCCCAAACCGTCGAGGAGATTTGTGGCCTCGATGCATTTGCCTTCGACCTAAAATAAAAAAAGGTATTCGCACGGAACCTGAAGTTGAATGCATCGAGGCACGTACTCGTATAAAAAGGCAGGTGCACCTGTCTGCAATGGTAGCCTATTGTGTTCACTATCAAATGAGCCGCGGTTCGGCCTGTCGCGCTGTATGTGTAGGGAGAAAAATAAAATAAAAATAAAAACATGTCTGTCTCTTACCGTTCTGTTTTCAGTCATTACTCCCCATCCTAAGGTTTTCAGTCCAGACCTCTGACGAACCGTTAATTCCTATCAGGCCGTCTCTCTCTCTCTCGCTCATCCCCATGTCATATTTCTCCGCTGCAGCAGAACAAAGCCACGCCTCCTCCGACCGCCGCCGCCGCCTGACGTCTGCCGGTGTGAGGAGGGCCGGCTCACGCCCTCGGATCCACGTCCGGGAAGCAGCCGCGAGAGGCCGCTGTGCCTTCACGAAAACAAGTCACTTCAACTTGATTTTTAACAGTAGGTCTGGGGCATACATGACGTCCAGTGGCTTAAGACTTTATAACAATGACAGTATTAATACATTATAAAAGAAAGCAAATGCTCGTGTTTGGGTGTTTCGCCGAGTTTTAAACCACAATGAACGGTAAGACGGTTAAAACTAACACCATTTAACTGTATTCTTCCGACAAGCACTATAGTCCGCAAAAAGTATAAAACAAGCAAAAGTAGCTGAGGATTTGTGTAGGTGTTTAAAGCGTAAAAAAAAACACATAACTTAATCTCTAAACCACTAAAAGTATAATTTCTGTTTATGCCTTATAGCTGAACTAGGTTAGTGAAATCTCTAACATTACTGTTGAGTGAATCCTGAAACCGGTGGTGTATGGATTTAAGGTACAAATATACCAGACAGTGAACACCCATTTTATTTTTAATTTATATAAATCATAACTAGCCTACCTAATTATTTCGGATATAAACGTCTAATATTGGGCTGCTATATATGAAGTAGCCCTAGTTATATATAGCCTGAGACATTTTAATATCAGCTGATTGCAGCAGTAGGTGTGTCTTTATCAGGTATTTTGGTTTGTCAGGTGTTCCCTGAAGGCTAAACATCACATTACATTTATTTGGCTAACGCTTTTATCCAAAGCACTTACAATAAGTACATTTCAACCATGGATACAATCCAAAAATTGTACCAAAAGCTTTGCAAACAGGCGGACACTCAATTCCATTAACATGTTTTGGGGAAACTGTGCATGATGTGATGGTTTATTAAGGCTGTAGAGTGTAAATAATCTATGAATCTATCGTGACACAGAAACTGGGTTGTTCTCTCTTTTTCTTCTCAGGAACATTGACTACATGCCGACCGCAGTCCATGCTCATTGTCCAGTGCTTCACTTGAACGAACTGGTCGAGCAAGTTATTTCTGGGCTGGTGTCACAGAGCCCCATATCGATCTGCCAGCGTACCTGCTGCACGGACACTGCGTCTGGTTGTTTGCTGGTTTCCTCACTTCCAGTGAAAAGTCCTCGGGCACAGCCATGAGGTCCTTCGCCGCGTTCCTCACCTTTGTCTACTGTGTCGGATTTATTGGATGTAAACCCTCGTCGCCCTGTCCGAGTGGACAGTTTATGCTGAAGAACCAGTGTGTCCTCTGTCATCCCACCTGCTCTGAGTGCGACGGGCATGAGCTGTTTGAATGCACTACCTGTGGAGTTGGTGAGTAACATTTCCCATACACGTATCCTACTTTTAACACAGCCTAAAATCACGGATGGCTTTTCCAAAGAAAGAAAGGTGAAATATATATGTATTAAATCTCAAAATACGATTAACTGGATTTGCCCTAAAAGGGATTTTAAAAAGTAATGTTTTGCATAGCCTAGTTTCTACAAATAAATCATCACCAGCCAAACAAAGGCTTCATCGAAGTTAGACAATATTCTTGCCATCATATGACAAATTTCACATGAATGCATTTTTCATAATTTCTGTATGAGATGTGCAAATAAGAACACTAAATTGCTTTCGTTGGCCTTCATAATTCACAGACCATTAATCCAGCTGTCTCCAGTTTTGTTTTTTGTTTTTGTTTTTTTTCAAAGCAGCACTGTTTAATGGTTACCAAAGCAAAGCTGTTTAAATTCTTTTGAATTAGAGGAGGAGCATTCAGCTCTGGTTTACCATTTACTCTCGTTAAACAGTCAGAGACTGGCTGTAGAACTTGTTGATTTTTCTGTCACAGGGGCACCTTTTGAAATAGGTAAGAAATGAAGGTGTGATCATTTTCACAGTGTAATCTGATCATGTCAGAATGGGGCCTTTGTTAATCAGAAGGAAAGGAAAAAATATCCCCTTGGGCTAGAAGTATTACTGTTGCAGTTCACTGGGTTTAACCTGCAAAACCTGTAAGTCTCCCTCTTTCACTCATACACACACCTTTCTTTGAATAATGCATTTTGACATTGCTACAATCATGCATTTGTTTGTGTCTCGACTTTAATGTACATTGCTGCAGATGATTTCTGTTGTGTAGACTTTGGTAGTATACAGTAGTTAGCATTTAAACCGAGTGTATCAATGTGACGTTCTTTGTGAAAGAACATTAAAAGCAAAAAGTCTGTACCCCATTCCTCACACTCTGTGGTTTGTTGTCACATGAAAGCCACATTTCTCTGTGTGTGCTGAGGTTCAGGAAAGTAGATGGGAGAAAGGCGGCAGCAGCAGCTTGTGGCCCCTCTCCTCCCTGTCTGACACATCTTCTGTGCAGCGCTGAGCAGATGAGACAATGCTGTAACTCAGCTGCTTCCAGAGATGCCTCAGGTGCCACAGCTAGGCTAGTGGCAGGTGGCAGAGTATTAATCATCAGGGCCAACACAAGACTCTGTCTCTGCCCATAGCTCTGATCTCTCATCTGCCTCTGATTGCCCTTGTTTACATAAGTTGGAGCATCATCAGTCAGGAAGTGATCTCACACTGTGATCTGTTATTTGCAGGCCTACGGTCAACATGATGGGCTGCAGCCATCAGTTTATGATGTTGTTTATGGCTTAAACATCCATTTGTTCTGCTGCTACTTTCTGTTTTTGTCAATAATGCATGTGTAGTGAAATGTATGAATCTTCAGTTTCCTAATAATTGCCGCTGATTCACTCGTTAAGCCACATGACATCTCTCCTTTCAGTCAGTCTTGATTTCTGCAATATGTGTTAATGCTGTAATTTGCTGAAGGCATTGAACTTTCACACAATTGGCAGCATGTCCTTTCATCTTTCCTTCATCCCATGTAATCGTCGGGTCCATTTGGCTCTACCTTTGAATTTATTATGAGAAGCCCATTGATTTTTCACTTCCAGAAGAGTCCAGATTTTTGGAAAAGGCATTTCCTGGCAGGAGTCCCATATGGCTAATGGCATCATCATCAGAGGAGAAAACAGAGTAGGCTTTATGTTAACAAGTCTTCTGTGTCCTCATCCTCCTCCTCCTCAGATGAAGGTGGACAGGAACGTTTCCTGCACCAAGGTCGCTGTCGGACACACTGCTCCCGGGGACTCTATCCTGACAGGGGTCACTATGCCTGCCTGCCCTGCATAGCCAATTGTGAACTCTGCACAGACGGCAACATATGTGCCAAATGTCGGGAACACTACAAACTCCAGAATGGGGTCTGCCAAACGGCATCCTGTGAAATAGGTAAATGTAAAGCAGAGTTTCTGAGTTGGCTGTAGCTTAAGAGAAAGGCATTCAGGCTTGTTATGCTCGGTCTCTGTGTTTCAGGGCAGGTGCAGGACCCTGATACAGGAGAGTGCATTGACTGTGAGATGGGCTGCAAAACATGTTCCACAGGTAAGTCACACAAGCTCGCTATATCAAGCTAACAACACCATACTGTTCCCTCCCTAACGTAAGGTGGATCTGCAATGTATATTAAAACACTGGTGATAATAGTGCACAGTGCAGCAGATTATAAATATAGCCAGTACTGCATGAGTTTGCTCCTCCTCATGAATTCTAATTAATCACCTTTTCTCATTTGTACACAGAAGACCCTGAGATCTGCAACAGCTGTGTTGAAGGTTACTTTCTGTGAGTTTTTTTTTTTCTCTCGTTTTATTATTATCTTATGTGGATTTTCTGGCCATATCCTCTGCTGTGAAATCAAATGCAGTCTCAGGTGTTATTTTATATACCTAACATTTAATACTAAGGCTGCAACTAATGATTGTTTAAAATTAATCTAACTGTGATATTCTTGATTAACTGACAAATCGTTCGGTTTATGAAATGTCCAAAAATATATGTGAGATATCCCAGAGCCCAAGTTGACCTATTTAAATTGCTTGTATTGTCTGACCAACACTCCAAAACCTAAAGATATTCAATTTACAATCATGGAAGACTTAAGAAAATCAGTGAATAGCCATGTTTGAGAAGTTGGAATCAGATAATTTATGGCATTTCTGTTTTTAAAAAGTGACTTAATCAATCAACAATTAATACAGTAAAATCAATCTTTATTGTGTTTTTGATGTAAAGTAGGCATGATTTGTTCATACATTTCATACAGTTTTAGATTATGGACATTAAATGTGCTGCCAAGAAATAATTAACCTCAAACTCACTTTGCCTTGCTAGATAAAGAGTTGGATAAATCAATATGCAGTATGTGGGGTAATATAATATAATATATGTAATATATTTCCATATACTGGCTTGTAGAATGTGGTTAATTATTCTTCATGCCACAAGAAACTTAATTTCACCTGTATTTCTGTTTACACCAGCATATCACTTGGACCAAGCGTGTAACACAGGTTACAGAGCTAGAACAGACCTGCAATTGTGTACTTTTCCCCCTGAATTTAGGCCTCCAGGTATTGTGTGTGTCAGGTTACCCTCCATTCAGAGTCATACAATGTTATCTGAGCCTGGGTTTGAGCATTGAAGAGTGGTTTGCTTCACAAAAATACTTAACAGAGTGTGTTTTTATGTTATGTGTGAGAAGGAGAGGAAAAGAGAGCAAGTATAAGTGGAAAGCATAGCCAGTAGCAGGTGCATTATATAGGGTACACCATCTTGACTTCACTGACTCCTCGTGTGAATCACAGCAGAGGCGGGTTGAAGGAAAATCCACCGCTTCACTGCACTCACCTCCTTTTGCTGCCGTTACATAGGTGCAGTGAGATACTCTGTCTTCTTCTGTGAATCTACGTGTGTAACTTTGACTTTAATAGTAATGGTTTTAGAGATTTAGAATGACAGGTTGCCTCCGTCATTTCTGTGGCTGCAGTACTTATTACATCTACCATGTGAGGCGAACACCAATAAAAGAAACCCAATAGAGCAAGGGGCGATCATGAACTGCAGGAAGATCCTCACTGTGATAGAATGTGACAGTTTCCAGCACTTAAAGAAATTCCACTACTGAGGTTTTGCTAGTAGTAAAGTTAGACAGCTTTGGCATAAATGTGAATCTGTGGGGCCAAAGTTATTCTTGCATAAAACACTGCCTATTGAAAAGAGTCAGCGTGATGAATGCTTGGTATTTATTGACATTTACCTCCCTCTTTAAGGAACCAAGTGCAGCTAAACCAAAAAATTGCTATGATTCTCTCCCAATATGGTTTATACCATTTATTTACTCAAGCTTTCTGAACTTTAGGCACCACCTACGGCATATTTTCACCTTTTCGTAACTAATTCAAGGAGTTAAAGCCCTAAACAAAAGTTGCTTTGGAAATGCTGATGTGTTCCCCTGGAATGGATGGTCTAATATTTGCACAGAGGGATTCTTAAACATGCCGTAGATTCTTAAGTAGTGTACTGTTTCCAAGCCAGAGAAGGGGGCCTGGTCTGCACCAGCTGCTTTTGTGAGTGAGTTGATGGATGCAGTGTGGCGCCTCCAGCTGTTCCTTCTCAAACAACCACCGCATCTTAGCACCAAATCCACGGCAACGCAGTCGGAAGTGCAGCTTGGGCTGTCAGTGGTCAGATTCTCTCATGTAGGGAGGTGGCAGAAGAGGCAGCAGAGGATGTTGTACTATATAGGCTAGTGGCTTATTGCTGTTTGGCTTGTTTCATTTAGAGTGGTAAGTCTGTAAAATAGTAGTCATTCTTGCTTTAATGTTTTATGTGTGACATCTTTGCAACTCAATATCTCAGCTCCTTTAGGCTAGATTTTTTTTAGGACAGCCGTCTCATGTTTAATAGCTCAGTTAAGCCCTGAAGGACTGATAGGACAGGTTAATGACAGAAATCTCCCCATGCCTCTGGGCTACAAATAAAACACCAATTAACTTTCTGCCTTTAAGAAGAGAATAGAACCACGATAAGCTTGAAGAAAAGCAGCCTACATTATGTTTTCGTCTCTGTTTGCTGTCCTTACTGATGTTTGGCCGAGGACTGTATTGAAGTTAACAGTACAGCTGCAGGTGTGCTGTGGACTGTGGACTGACCCAGTGCATGTTGGGATTGCCTCTTGCATGTGGTGTGTTTTGTCTTTTCTCTAGTTTCAGTTCATCTAGCCTCATACTCATCCATGTGGGCAAAGGCTGCCTGCAGCAACATCATTCTTCATTCACTGTAAAGCTTTGAAAGTGCCATTAAATCACAAATGTTTTCATCAGGTCTTTGATATTTCAATAGCTTTGTTCTGCATGTTTGCATTAGAAAAAAAGGCCTGTGTAATAGCTGTGACAACCAGTTTTAGTCAACCATTTATTGACCGATTTCAAACACAAAGACCAAGCCTAGTTTTAGACAAATGGTTTGTTAATCGTTATGGGTTATCAATAAATACTTTGAATGGTTTCTGATTTTGGTGTTGAATTAACATTTTCTTTTTTACAGTTTCAGACACCAGTGTCGCAGGCATTGCCCCCAGGGCACCTACGAGGACTTGGGCAGGGGTGTGTGTCTGTCCTGTCCAGCACCATGCACAGATTGCAGGAGTAACACACGCTGCCTTGCCTGCCAGCCTGGCTACTTCCTCAATGGTACCAGTAGCAAAGAATGAATCATTTTCTCTGTATATTTTGTTTACTACTAGCATAGTAAAGGATTCAGATTACCCTTTTTTCCTACAGTATACAGTACTAGTAGAGTTTGTCTTTAATATACTGTGTATGTGAGAGTAATCAATCATTCTTCTTAAAGACTCTTCATTTGGATTGCAAATCATGTCCGTGTCAGCAAACCTGTAACATGAGATATGCAAACATACGGTTTATGCAAACGAGGTATTAGGATTGTGTTGTTAGGTTGTGTTCTCTGTGGGCATCTCAGTAAAAGTTTTGAGATCATTAATAAATCCTCTAGCTATTAAAAAGAAGATTAGCAAGGACACTACCACACTATCAAAGTTATTTTAACATGTACAGGTCATCATTACAGACGATCCGCTTATTCTCTCTTCTTCAGCCACAAGTTCCTGTTCAAAAGCTCTAGGTCGTTGTTTTGTGCCTGGGCAGTTGGATGGAATTTGGAGAGGGAGAGATCCTGGAAGAGCAGACGGAGGAGAGGGATTTAAATAGTTGTGGACAAAATGAAGAGTTGAGCAGAGCTTTTCTGAGGCCACATCAGAGCCTCTTAAAATTACTTTTTAGTGTAGCTCGCTTAAGATTTGTTTTCAGTAGCAGATAGTGATCGTGATAGTGATCCTGCAAAAGATAGCGTGGCATTCAGTGAAACTTCCCTCTATAAATACAGGTAAAAATAAACAATAGCGAGGTTGTAAATAGATATTATGTACTATATTGTCTCTGCCAGGATTTTCAAGACCACTACTTGTGTTGTACTGGAAAATAATGTCACTTCCTCTCTGTGCTGCTCTGCCTCATCAGGAGGTGACTGTATTAAACAGTGCCCACAGCAAACCTTCAGTGACTCCAGTGGGTGGCGCTGCCAGCCTTGCCACAGCTCATGCCAGACATGCCATGGACCTCGTTCAACAGACTGTGACCTTTGTCTTGGTGGGAACCCTCCTCTACATGGGCAGTGCCCTCTGGTTAACTGCCCACTGGGACAGTACTTTGACGGTAAGAGGAACAACCATGAGGCCTAATTTTTAGCTGTTAATCTTGATCATTTTTCTCAATTTTTCTTTTTAGAGATGAGGCCTACACGATTTACTGTATTTCAGTAAAATACAGTAAAACAAAGCGAGTAAAGTACTGAATGGCAAATGAGTATCAGTTGACAGTGGAGACAAAGATTATACTGAATAACATGATACTCGACTGGTTGATTCCCTGATGGAAATAATTGCTTTTCTCCTATGTGAGGTCACAGTAGAGGTCAGTACCGTGTCCCTGGAATTTGGAGGGATTCAGTGTCTTGCTCAAGGACACTTTAGCATGGTGGATGCTTGCCACTGAGACAGGGGCTTGAACCCTGCTGAAGGACCTCTAGGTTGAAGGACGGTCTCCTACTCACTGTGTCACCCTGCTGCACATGTAGTGCTTCACCTTTCATTCAAGAGCCATTGTAGTGGAGCAATTTCAAAAGGCTCCTCGGCCTCAAGCACAGGGCTCTCCACCTGCTTCCCCTTTGGTGACTGTGTCAACAGCATTGGAATACAGCACTCCATTGTTATCAACCATACAGGGTATTTGGGCAGATCATTTACATTTCTGCCTCATTGGTTTGATTATCTAGATTCTTGTGTGGATCAGTCAAGTCTATTGTTCATTGTCAGGAGGAGCACTTGGCATTCAGCCAAGTATTTTTCTAAACTACCTACTGCTGACTATTGTAAGTAAAGAGAGGAAAAACACCTATTTTCAGTTGATTTTGTAACTTCAAAGCATTGCATTGCATTGAGAGAATAATTTAGTTTTACATTTGCAATGCAGTGTATTTTTTATGCCAGTAACGGGCATCTTTAGCCATACACATAAATGATTTACATGCCATGATTATAACTCAGTGACCTCTTAGAAGCCCTTCTAAATGTAGCCTGTCATCATTTTTTTGTGTAAACCACCATAACAAAAATGTACATTTTTCACACACAGTAACATCCACTTTCAAGTTGTTGTGCAACAGTGGTCCAAGAGATGTTAGACATTGTATAGATTCCTACAATAGCAGGTAATCTGTTGTAAAACACCAACTCACTGAAAAATCTCTGCACTCTGGCAGTGTTGAACAATCAGTGACACCAAGGACTTTTATTATGCTTACAGCTTATTATGCTTCCCTCTAGTGGTGAAGGTAGGTATAACAGAAAATCCTCAACTCGGCGTTCAGTTTGAACCATTGACTGTATGGTTTGAACAGGAATTCATACCTCTCTCTGTGTTCAGTCAAATGTGATCTGTTATGATAGTATGAGATAAGGTTACTCAGTTTATCGTTTTAATTACAGGGAAATATGGAGAATGTCACACATGTGATGCATCCTGTAAAACCTGCTTTGGACCACAAGCACTGGATTGTTCTTCATGCTTCAAAGGTACAAATATTTACTTTCTTTGGTCAATATAAGAAACATTAACCCAGTTTTTTATTGTGCCTTGTGTGTGTGCATTCTGGTATCACAGGATACTTCCTGGACCATGACAGTTCTTGTGTAGTGCAGTGTCCATCCGGCTCCTATGCAAATCCTGCCACTCAGTTGTGTGAGGATTGCTCGCCAAACTGTGATGCATGTGTGGACACCAGTGATAACTGCATCAGCTGTTCCAAAAGCAGCTATAAACTTTTTCTCCACCAAGGGCGGTGCTGGTCGAATTGCCCAGAGTAAGCAAAAGCTAAGCAGTAGAATGATGAAAAACCTTTGTAATGGTGGTGTGTTCTTCTTTATTGTACTTCTCTCTTTATGTCTTAACAAATCTCCTGACTAATTTCAGAGGTTTCTTTGAGACAGCAGAGGGGTCATGTGAAGCCTGTGATGGCTCCTGTCTGACATGTGATGGGATCAAGTCCCAGTGTCTGTCCTGTGCTGATGGCCACTACTTAGAGAGTGGTATGTGTAGACTCAACTGTTCGCTGCGGACATACCCTGCAGATGATGGTACCTGCAGACGCTGTCCTCCCCACTGTGACATGTGCTCAGATGACAGGACCTGTTTCAGTGAGTTACTAGCAGTGTGTGCAGCTAAGCTGTAAGAGGAAAAATATTCCAAGTGGATGACATTTTAAAATGAATTGTAAGATGTATTTCATTCTGAAATCTATTGTTACAGCTTTACCACCCTTCCTCATCATTTCAGAATGCAGTTTCCTCTACCTGATGCTGAACGGTGTGTGTAAGGCTAGCTGTCCCATGGGCTATTATGAGGACATGGAGGAGGGCCGCTGTGGTCAGTGCCACCCTACCTGTGGCAGCTGTTCAGGGCTCCTGGCAGATGACTGTGAGACCTGTTTGACGTTTAGCCCCAAACTCTATAAGGGTGCATGCTTCAAAGACTGCCCAACTGGTACTTACTATGAAACTGAAGCTATGGAATGTCAAGGTGAGCATCTCTACATAACTGTGACTTTTTTAAGCAGTGTTGAATATTCAGGGTAACATAGTTTTCTGACCATGTACTATCTGGAACTGTCCTTTTTAAATGGTTAATCAAGTCCCATTGTTTATGTACAGGAGGATCTCACCTATGGACACTTTATTTAAAATAGTCTATGTTTCATCTTTTCAAAATGTAGAAAGTGGTTTCTATGACTTATAACACAGCAAATATAACGCAAAAGAGTTGTTGTAAAAAAACAAAAACATAGCCATCCGGATGGGGGATTGTGACCACAATTCAGACCATGGATAGTGTTAAGGGTTGGAAAGATGCAGGTGAGTAAACGGGTAAACTAATAAAATAGTAGAAATAGAAAGTGTCATTACATAAACTGTACCTGAAGTGATAAATCTTAAAGGGAGCCACACTGAATTTTTGCCAGCCATCAGAAAAATCAATTGCTGAACTTACAGCTTATCAAGGAAATGGTGAGAGAACTGGATTTCTTCCGCAACAAGCTGGAGACACTGGAAACCTTTGATAAAGATAACATTTACAACTGTACAACTATGAAAGTTTGCTTATTTTTTATCTTATCTATTTGTTCATACTTACAACTGCACTCAGTCACTCTATTATTTATTTCTGTCTATACTGTGTATAGGACTATTTTTCTATTTATTTTTATTGTATTTCTATATATGACACTTTTGCTGGCTGCTGCAACGCTAAAAATTTCCCCGCTGTGGGACAATAAAGGCTTATCTTATCTTATCTTATCTTATCTTATCTTATTAGAAAGTTCCTACAACCGCAACAGCGTCACTGCCATGTATTATCTGTAAGGGCTATTCCAGCTTAGTGATAATGAAATATAGTATTTACTATTCATTAATAATTACGTCCAAAACATAGTGGTGATCCCACCTTCTTTTGTATATGTGGTGATATGGCAATTCCAATGACGCGGTCTGATTTGTTTGACTATGTGCAGAGTGCCACCAGACTTGTATGCGCTGCTCTGGCCCAGACGCAAACCAGTGCACCCAGTGCGAGAAGGAACTTGTACTGGATCCAAACACATTGTTGTGTGGCGTGACAGGTGACACAGACTGCCCACCAAGGACCTACCTACACGACGACCAGTTCACCTGCATGGGTTGCCACCGGCACTGTTACTCTTGTGAGGGGCCGGGCAACGATGAATGCCAGACCTGCGCCGTCCCCAAATACCTTCATAGTGAGCATTTTCCACCAATGTTCAACTGCATGCACTGATGTGGTTCACGGTGTAAAATAAACAAAAAGTCGAAAGAGGGACTAGCTAGTAGGGGATTGGAATCTTTGGCAATCTCACGATTCGATTCAGAATCAATTCTCGATTCAAAGCGATTCCTGGTTCAATAAAAAGAAAGGGGGCACTATATTTTGGCTCTTACTCCAGTGCCCTGTGTGCCAAACCACTGACTCCTGTCCTTAGCCAACTGAGCTGTAAATGAAACAAAACTGACAGTTAAGCTAATTGGTCTTGATGAGGGTTATTGTCTGACTAACAGAAAAAAAGCAGAGAAAGAAATAACCAACGGGTAAATAAATAACCCGTTGGTTATTTATTTAAGTTAACTGCATTAACTTGGAAGAATCTTACAGTCTTCTTCCTGTTTTTAAAAATAATGAAATGAAAGTGTAATTTTACTGACCAGCATTACTGGTTGAATGTTTTTTGTAAAAACAGAAGTTGGTGTGCGTTGAGTTGAGTTCTGCCTTTTCCATTCTGTCAACATAATGTTATTACAAAAATTTATTTTTGGCATTTGTGAATCGATTCATTCACCCACCTCTACTAGTTAGGTGCCAAAAAAGTGTCAAGATGAACAGAAAAGAAAAATAAAGAAGTAAAAGTGCATGAGTGAATACTAATAAAGTGGAATTGGAACTTTTTATTTGTGTGCTATTTCCCAGACAGCAGCTGTGTGAGCGAGTGTCCAGCTGGTACATACAACACAAGACAGGAGGCTGACGGGACAGAGCTGGGATTCTGTTTGCCCTGTGTCCACGCCTGTTCCACCTGCAGTGGTGCATCGCCTAGAGATTGCCTCACTTGTTCTCCAGGATACCTGCGTCTCCTTCAACTCTGTGTCACCCATTGTCCCACAGGGTACAAAGTGATCATAGTCTTGGACATATTTACTTTGTATTACAATATAACCTCTATTAACAGACTATTGACTTTCCTCCCCACCTTTTATCCACTGATCAAAAAAAAAAAATAAACAAATAAAAAACACAGCATGTCTGGTTTGGAAACAAGCCAAAGTTTGCCAAGGGAGCCAGTATGTTACATTTCTAATCTCTTCAGAAGTAGAGCACCTTCCTCTAAAAACCTTTATTCTCAGTTCAGTATGTGACGTCACTTGATAATTGTGATTCATAATTTTTCTATATTATTATTTCTATGTTATTATTTCAGCAAAAATGGTGGTGGTTTCAGCCCATTGCTAAGATTTTGGTGATGATCTGTTTTTTTTTTACTGTTGAAAGATAATTACCATTTTTAACTTTAAATTTACCACAGAGACTTCCTTTATAAATCTTAAATCATGTCTGCAAGAATCAAAAATCTATGTACACATCTGACTTGTTAATATTGATAATTTCATGTCTTTTATCAGGTATTATAGAGAGGGCTTCCACTGTCAGAAATGTGACCAGTCCTGTGAGCTGTGTACAGGACCAGGCCCTGAGTCCTGCAGGGCCTGTCCCCCTCCTCTTCTGGAGCTGCAAGGGACCAAGCTGTGTGTTGAGCGCTGTCCACACCGCTTCTACCAGCTCAATGACATCTGCAAACAGTGCCACACCAGTTGTCAGACCTGCACAGGTGATAATGTAGTCTATATCTTTCTATATGCGTCAGTATTGGACATTGGTTTTTCCCTTTTGCGTAAGGAGTCCGATCATGTGTATGTATGTGTGTTTGCAGATGCCTCGCCTCAGGGCTGTGTGACATGCGACTGGGGCAGCACTCTAAAGGACAAAGTCTGCTATCCACGTTGTGAGGAGGGGCGATACTTTTCGGAAGAGGTGTGCTCTGAGCTACCAGTCATGTACCATATTTCTTTTATTATTATAGTCATAATGTTTAAAGGTAAAAGGTAAGTGTTTCCCTCTTATTTTCATCTAATACAAAGTGCAAAGCGGTTACGTTCATTTCTCACTAAATCAGTGCACTACTAAACATCGTAAAAGTGGTTGTTATATCTATAAATGAGATGCTGCTGATGTCCATTGTGTGCATTTAAAATATATCATATTTAGAAATAATAAATAAATAATTAAAGGCCCTGACAACACATTTTCTCAGCCAGCTTCTTACTATGGGGGATGTCTGCCAAACGTATGTCTGCAAAATAGTTTTGGTTATTTCAGATGAGAAATTTCTGTATTTGTGTTTTTATCTGGGCTCTGAGTACTGGTGTAGGTTCAGCTGAAAAAAATGTGATGTCATATACTTCCGTGCACCAGTCAGGATTTAGCAATATATGATAACAGACACCGTTTGCGTGTGTTGCCAGGCCACTGTGTATCAGGATAAAATTAGTGTTTAATGAAATAATAACTAAGGATCTTTTCCAAACTTTACCTTTAATTGTTTCTCAGATTATAATGAACATTTAATGCTATAAAGAAATACTTAAGATTGGAAATCAAATTTTCAGGGGTGTTAAAGTTTTTTTTTTTTTTAAACCTTATGTAACATCTTTCTGCAACAAGCAACACAAAGTGCAGACAGATACTTAATGCAACTCGGAACGCATTTTTTTTCTTTTATTTACCCAGTACAATAATTTGTGAAAATATGCCATTGTAGGAAACCTGTGAGCCATGCGACAGCTCGTGTAGGCATTGCACCGGCCCCAGATCCGACCAGTGTCTGACCTGTCACCGGGATTCTGCTCTTCATGCAGTTGAGAACCGCTGTGCCCGCTGCTGTCAGGCTGGAGGGAATGAAACTGATTGCTGTGTTTGTGACAGCCGCTCAGGTAGAGACCCTGCCTGTCATAAGAAACATAGGATTGTTTGGATACGACCACCTACTAAAAGCAGTTTTTTGTTCTAGCACTGTGTATGGAGGCCCCACAGCCCAAGTCAGGAGACGATCAGGTAACAGACCTGAAGATGTCATCTAGAGTTCTGAAGCACACCTCAGCCGCCTTGCCTATTGCCCTGCTGCTAGCACTGGGGTTGGCTCTGGCTGTGTTTGCCTTGGTCAAGGCTCATGCCAGGAAGAGGTTTTGCTGGAGCCAGAGCTATGAGAGACTGAGTGGCAGCGCCAGCAAGAACATGCCCCATGGTGTGCCCGAGCCAGACAGTGGAGACGAGGTGGATGTGGTGTACACCAGTAGAGGTGGATCGGTATATCGGCGCTACAGCTTTGTCCATGAGCAAGACGCAGACCAGGATGTGGATGAGAGCACTTGTCTCAATCACTCTTAGATACATCCAAACCTGAGTTTACAGGGACTGAGGAATGTATTGTGGATGCTCACAATATCAAGACTGACGGATCAATTCAAAATAGTGTAGTTCATTTTTAGAAGAGAATGTAGTGGTATTTTGCTTTGGTACGTTGCTTTTTGAGTTCTGGTGTTTATTTTATTCTACAAAGTGCCTGTATCTGTATAATGCACACTCTTAGATGAGGCATTTGTGAGTAAACGGTGAAAAAAAATACATATGTGTATATGTATGTATATGACTTTTTCTTTTTTTACTTGATATTAAAAAGATATTTGTTAGACAGTGAAATGATCATGTATAATAATTGAAATCTGCATGATTTGTTGTGAATAGAAATATAAATGAAATAAAATCTTTTCCACTTGATGCCCTCAGTGCACCTTGAAAACTGGCTACATTATGATGGCTATCCTGACAATATTTTATATTAACTAAATTATATAGAAAATGTTTCAAGTGTCAGTGTAAACAACCGAGTTTATGCCAATATTGTATGCACCATGCAGGAAGAACTCAGGAAAAATACTTTCTGCAAACAAGTCCTCTGTTATCATGTGAAGGTGTTGGTCTCAGGTGATGGTGAAACCACCAGGACATACAATAAATCACATCCTCTAGTTTTAACTGGAAGGTATTCTCAAGACATTCTTTCCACACCTTCGTTTGACACACCTACTTAGGGGGCTGGTACAGGGCTTGTGTTCCTTTATTAAATGAATAACTGCAGCCTCTCCCCATTTGGTCTAACTGTAACCTGCACTGAAGACAAGGTCACCTGTGTTGTAGTCACGTCATGCAGACCTCAAGCAAGAAAATGGCTTTTGCAAGGTTACTGAAGGGCCAGATGTTGCTGAGGATCCTCTCTCTCATCCTCATGGGTATGTTCCTGTCTTTTGTCCTTTGGGAAACTGGCTTTAACAGGCAGTCATTGTCCAAGATCAGAATACCACAGCAGTTCTCTGTTGACCTGCCTGGCTGCTCGGCTATTATCAGTGGGAACATAGAGGGCAAGGAAAGCGAATTAGAAGTGCTTCTGGCATCCAGGAAAAGACAGAATGTTTTATCTGAGGACTTTTACCTCAATGAGACAAAGGACTGTCCAGCTTACATTAAAAATAGAGGTTTCATTACAGTGCCTCTCAGTGAAGAGGAGAATGATTTTCCCATTGCCTACTCCATGGTGATCCATGAGAAGATTGAGATGTTTGAGCGACTTCTACGAGCTGTTTACACTCCTCAGAACATCTACTGTGTGCACATGGACCAGAAATCCTCTAAAACATTTCAGAAGGCTGTGGAGGCAATTGTTTCCTGCTTTCCTAATGTCTTTGTGGCCAGTAGATTAGAAACAGTGATATATGCCTCATGGTCCCGAGTGCAAGCAGATTTGAACTGCATGAAAGATCTGCTGAGCTCACACGTCCAGTGGAGATACCTGCTTAACACCTGTGGGACAGACTTCCCCATCAAAACCAATGGAGAGATGGTTCAGGCACTGAAGGCCCTCAACGGGAGAAACAGCATGGAGTCTGAGGTCACCAATGACTACAAGAAACACCGTTGGCAGTATCAGCACAATGTCACTGACACCGTCTTCAGGACAAATGTGAGGAAAAGTCCCCCACCCATTAGCAGCCCCATGTTTTCAGGAAATGCTTACATTGTGGTCACAAGAGCCTTTGTGAAACATTTGATGCAGGACAGAGAGGTTCAGAAATTTCTGGAGTGGGAGAAGGACACATACAGCCCCGATGAGCACCTGTGGGCCACTCTACATAGGATGCCTTCTGTTCCCGGGTCAATGCCTGCTAACATCAAGTATGACACGTCAGACATGCAAGCCTTCGCTCGTGTGGTGAAGTGGAGCTATTTAGCAGGAGACATGAAAAACGGAGCCCCGTACTATCCTTGCACTGGTGCTTACAGAAGAGCAGTTTGTGTGTACGGAGCTGGTGACCTCCAGTGGCTCCAGAAACAACATCAGCTCTTTGCAAATAAGTTTGATCCTGAAATTGATGACATTGCTATTAGATGTATGGAGTCAGTTCTGCGTTTCAAAGCTTTAGGCCATAACCCACTGTTAACAGATTCCACCATTTTGAAAATGTAAAATATAATGTATTAAGGCAGCTCTTCATGCTTAGAACAGGTAAATATTAAAGAAACCATATTCATTTATCTAAATGATTTTCTACTTGAAATATTCAGCTCCTGTTAAGTTATTTTCAAAGTATGATCTTTCTTATAATGGAATTATATGTATAATATATTATGAGATATTCTGTGGATGTTAATCTTGTCAGAATATAGTTATAGATCTTGTGTAATTTCTTATATTCTGTGCATTTTTAAATTATTGTCAAGCTATTGATATGGATCTTTGATATGAATTTTGTCAAACACACTGTGTTTTGTCACAATATAGTTTTAGTGCTGCCATTTCATTACCTCCATCGTGTTACCACTGCACAAGTAAATGGAATAAAAAACACAAAACAATGATGTGGATCCATGACTTTACTTGGAGGAAATGCTATATTAAGACCTATATCTTTGCTTCAGATTGTTGCTCTCACAAATGTTCTCCCCTCCACAAGCCAGAGGGCACATTCAAGTGAGGGGTAAAAAATAAAATTGTATTTTCCCCAGGCAGGATTTTAACAGAGAACATCAGCAGTGAACTATGAAAAAGGTGCTGTCAAAACTTGTTCTATGAAATGCCACTCAATGGGTCAGAGACCTAAAATGCAGTTTAAAATCAGAGCAACCATAAAAATATATTAATTTCTCTCCATTGTCACCTTTTGAATATAAATATATATTTAAATGTAATAAAGCAGAACATGCATCAACCATTTGTAACAGAGTGCCTTAAATAACTTGTAGATACAGTAACTAACTAGGGAACACCAATAAGCTAAGTTTGTCATGATATACCGGCAGTAAATAAAAAAAGATTAAAAACATTTCAGACAGCATGTTCCACAATGTAACAGGCAGCATAGTTTCAAAAAGGCACTTTCCTGATGCAAAGAGCTAAGTCTCCAGTCACGTTGCCCAGAACATAAACATAAGAGTGGCTGCGTTTCGAAACATTCTTCATCGTTCTCCTCCTCCACATCTTGCAGTGCGAGCAGGGTCACTCTGGAACGGCAGCAGCTGCGATCTCCACTTTGCCGTGCATGTCCTGGTCGATTCTGCGGACAAATTCAATAGCCATCAGACATCTGTGTGACTGGGATTGCATGGCATTTAACAGGGCTAGGATAAGTGATAAAGTAATTACAGGCTACTACACTGCCCCTAAAGACAGTTATCATATAGTCACATCCTGAAATGTGATCAGTACCTTCACACCATTACAAGGGGAATTCTTTGTGTGAGGAATACCTTTTTACTTACCAGGCCTATTTTCCCCATACAAATTAATGCCTTAATTTGGTCTTATATTTTACACTATTTTTACACTAAAATATTATCCATGTTATTTTTACTGAAAGCACTAAAAATATCTGGGCAACACAAATCATCAATATCAGTTGTATTATTATGGGGTTCTTACTTCCCTTAAAACCTTATAAGACAAATGCACTAATGTGTACTTCAACATGTCTTTGAATATTTACAAACCTGTGAACAACCTTCGTTGATACTGTCAGAAAGACTTTACTTTAACTCCATGGCAATGTGTGACGTTTTTAGTGCGTTTCTTGCAAGTTTGTCAATCAACTTGGAAACTCATGCACCTAATAACACAAGTACAACCAATTGTGGCAGTGTTTTATACACAGCACAGTCTCTCTTCTACAACTCCATGGTTATTACCTTTCTAATGTTCTAACATCCCATGATGTATCTGCAACTTAATCACCTAAGCAACTGAGCACACTACTTATCAGAACTGAGCAGAATATTTCTGTGTGCATGAGCAAGGCTGACAAAGGTTTGTGGCAATTACTAAACATCAGCAGGGAGTGGGTATGCAGTGAGTCATGCAAAGAGCTGTGAGAGTTGACAAGCCTGATGCTCAGTGAGTTACTGAAGGGAACCATGTGAGGACATGGTTACAGTGCAACCATACGCCACAGTGACTAAGAAGAGGTACTTCCTTGTAGTTACGCCCCATTTAGTCGTAAAAGCATGAACAAACTTACCCAACGTCAAACACCTCAAATTCTAAACCTGGTTTTTAAAGAGACACATGCAAGTAAGTGCTACTTGATGCCCCAACTTTAATATCAGAAAACAGCAATGCAATTGTCTACATTGGCATAAATTAATTATTGTTTTTGACAGCGAGCTTCACAGTGAAGACAGTAAAGTAAAAGAAACATATATTAAATCTGAAGGCTACAAAAGTGCATGGTATGTTTTAAACCACATACAGATAGCTGATATTATTCTGAGGCAATAAATAAAGAACAAATTTATCATGAATTGGCTTTAAGATGAACTGCACAGAATTGGCTCAGAAATGGGATTTAGTTGGTTAAACAATCAGCAAGCCACCTATTTTTGGAAACCAATCAAACAGCTTCTCAGCCTGCTTTTTAGGAACATCCTAAATCTACTGAGAGGAAGAAAAGTAGGACACTGGGAAGGAAAGTTGTTGATTTTAGCCAGAGGGAAACAGCAAATCATCCAACTACGAAAACACGGGACAGGACGAGGTGTATTGGTGCATTTCTGAAAGCCAAAGGATCATTTTGTTGTTAGTTTTGTGAAATGCAAAAAACTTTCCTGGGTGAAAGTGCATATACCTTTTACGGCTTTTCCTATTTTTTTCGTCGTCAAACCTTTAGAGGGGGGCAGGGAAATGGAGTTAAGGAAAGGAGAAATACACAGCCAACAGCAACCAAACATCCAAAAGAGCAAAAACATTTGATAAGATGAGAATATGTGCCGACGTCTTTTCAAATGCCACGAGGATACAAGACCCGCCTCAGGTTAAGCCACATCAAGGAAAAATATAGCATGAGCTCAGTAGTTATGCATATCAGCAAAGGTTAACACTAGAAAATGAAGAATGTATTCTTTAATAGCAGTTTATAGGACAAAATTATTTAGACGCAATTATTTTCAGTAATGTTGACACTTTACACAGAACTCAAACAGTGCATAACTCCCATCAAGGCTGTACTACACTCTAAATGTAGATTTTACAAAAGAAAATGTTTAGATATTTGTAATTTGTCTTACTTACACTATATGTATTTTGATGGAGAAGAGATCTAAAATGCATTTATGTTTATGGGCAGACAGCCTCCATGATTTTGGAAAATGCTTAAAACCTGCCTGAGAATATTAGGGCTAGCGAAGATGAACTGTGCAAAATTTCAAGTCAGACCCATAACCACTGACATCTTGTCTACACTGGCCACACAGGAAAGGCAGAATGTTGCTGTAGCACCACCTACAGATGAAATGGAACCAAATGTTGCAGCATCAGTCAGAGCTGATACTGTATAAGCGCAAAACGTTTCTAGAATACCTACTAGAATTTGGAAAACAGCAAGGCACATCAAAGGAATACCTTTTTTTTAGGAATTAATTAATTATGTTTTGTACTAAGTTTGGCAAGAATTGGATGAAATCTGTTGAAGGGAAGAAATGAAAAGTGACCTATACTGATGTGGTCATGGTTTATTTATTGACTAATTCAAGTGAGCAGCCATGTATTGCTCCACTGCACAGCGGTTTTTAGCTGTAAAATCTGCTACCATCAGGTCCACTTCATATGGAAACGAGTCTTACTATGATTCTACCTTCAACCGGGAACCACCCTGATATATAAACATATAACACATGAATGCTTACTTAAGCGTTAGCATTGACCATTAACACCTTTTCATCACTTGAGTATAAGAATCAGAGGGTCAGATCACCAAAATTTCTGTTATGGCCTTGGATTTATATTTAGGAGCTTGCTGACACCAAACTATTTGGTCTTTTGACTGGATTTTGCCTTGTTTTAAAAGTGCTTGAAAAGTGCTGATGTGTGTTGAGTGGAGCATACTTACTGTTTGATACAATCTGGTATGGACACATACTCCATTGGAACCAGTTCTGCAAGGTCAGTCAAGCTGTACACGTACTTGATTTTCTGACTAAATTTGGAGCTGTGAAAAGAAGCAGGAAACGTCAGAATATAAAATGTTACCTGAGAAGATCTTTACTTCATTACTCTAATGACCTTAAGCATGAAAGTTACCTTATGAAAGGTTTTGTGAGTGCCAGCAGGGTGCTAATAAACCAAGAGGGATGGACAATTATCAAAGACTTCAGGTTCTTCCTTAACCTGTACAAAAAAAAAAAAAGAGTGAGTGAAGCTTTCAACAATTTAATCATATGATGATGCTATTGTTGGGATTGGCCTGATGCCTCTGCATCTGTTGTAAAAACTACCACTCAGACTCACCTCCTATCAATTTGCTGATAACACCTTCTGAGCCAGCCGACAGTTGGCATCTTTTTCCGAGAGGTCGCCCCATTCAAATACACAATCATATAATTCTCAGCAACCAAAAGCTCCAGCGTGCCAATGACATACCTGCGACGGGAAAATCCCATTAGTGCTGGATCTAAAATGTTCGCTCAGAAGGCCAGAGGAATTCAAATAAAACACTCACTTGAATAAATTGTCCATGATGTATCTGTAATTTGGTTGATTGCTCTCGGGCATAAAGCACACAGCAAACACAATTATGGCATTCAAACCGTCTCCATAGTAACCTGGAGTGAAAAATCAAACATCACATTTTTTTTTTTACTTCGTATTTTGAATAAACACAGACTTATCAACTCACGTCAAACACAAATGTAATACAGCTTGTTCATCTTGTAAATTAAAAGGAACACATATACTTAAATGTGTGTGTGTGTGCCAAATTTCACAATGTAATGCCACTGACCTCCATGGCTGATAACTCTCTTGTAAGGTTCGATGGCCTTCATGTCCACTCTGTGTTCCTGGTCTCCAAAACGAAAGACCCTCCAGCGTCGGCCCTCCTCCCTCTCCTCCGAGGCGGAGTACTCCTGGACTGACTCCACCCCCTTCTGTAGTAGTTCTGTGGTTTTCGGCTTGGGGAGATCGTCTAAAGGAGAAGAGGCATTTTAAACCTACAGCTTGGAGACTTCACCCCCTGGATGTGAGGGCCGTCAGATGTTATCAAATCAGATCCATTTTGATCAAATCATTTATTAAATGTTTAGATCACTCAATAATTCATAATTGAACTTTTTTTTCCTCAATCACATGCATTTTAATCAGTGAACATTAACATTACATTTATTTTTTTGCTTTTATCTTTTGGATGGCATGCTTTCTCTCCGAATCAACACCAACAATTGCATCTCGCTTCCACGTCTCCCTTTCACTTGAGGTCAGCATTTTCCTGAGGGAAACCCTACTATTGTATTGAGCTCGTCACGTCACCGTATAATAAATGGAAATAATATGTGAAGAACACACACTCCAATTCACAGCAACGCACCGTTGCTGAAATCCCTGAGGACTTCTGTGCGTCTTTTGTAGGACGTATAGCTGCATGACGTGCATAATGTCAAATTCGGCATATCATGCAGGCATCAAGCAAACTGTTAAAATTATCATGTTTATCAGGCATGCAACAAGCAGAATCAAAAAATAAGTGAATAGTGCAACCAAATCACACCAACACATTTTTATGAGGATTTTTCTGTGATCGGCCCATTTCCTAAACATATCGAATCAAACACATTGATCTGTGTTTCTTCTTTAGAGCTGTATGACCCACATATATCGATTTAGCCTGAAAATAACTGGTAACATGTTGTCATATGAAATTATCTGCCAAATGAATCATTGAAAATCACATAATGCCGAACTACATTGCTGCTACTGATCACACCACTGTGTCACTCTTGCCTTGTAATTTAGAGTTTAATTCTCCTTGTATAGTTTCTGTTCTATTTCTTTTCTTATCTTATATACTTTCTCTGTTTATCTGTACTTACGTCTGTCCTTGTGTTGCTGCAACACCTGTATCTCCCCTCTGGGGATCAATAAAAGCTTATCTTATTTTACAATGTTAAAATTCAAGTTGTAAAATGCCAAATGTCGTGCTATTATGTATTCATTTATTGTGTAATTTCTTGTGACGCGTGTTGTAAAATATGACACACTGAATGACAAATAATCAAACGGCACGTTAGCAAATATTAAAGTAGCTAATATCTGATAACTGCAGCATTACTGTGCAGATTAAACCACTTCTTAACAGACAAATTGCTACTGATTGTTTCCTGAAATGTAGGAAAATTTCAAAGAAAGGAAAAATGACATGCACAAACATATTGGCGAAAAATGAAGGGTATGAAACACAAAACCTCCCCATGATTTGTTTGAAACAAACAAGAACTGAAGACACGAACATAATCTGGACAATAGGGCTTGATTGACTCGTGGTTGGCAGAAAGAAATGGGGGCTGTCCAAGAGACCTTACCACAAGGAAGAGAGAAACCTGTTGCTGGCCTGCAGCCTGTTTCCAGGCAGAGAATGGAAACAATTCTTCCATGTGAAAAAGAGGAAGGCGGCAGTGTGGAAACAAAAACAACAAAGCACATTTTAACTTCACTTTAGGCATCCAGCTGCCTGCCCAAACCTGTAAAATCAAGGAAGGAAAAGGCCAATGGATCCAAAAGACTGGTCTGATAACACATTTGCTAATGTGTTACAAGCCAACGAATAAACCCAAGAAGAGTAAATCTTTTCATAAATAAATTACATCACTGTGGGACTCCATATCTCACCTCATCAAGTCAATCTAAACTTCACTGTTTGAACTTTCAGTATTAATAAAACAAACTGAAACAATCATGGTTAAAATATACTAAAACTGTTATCATTGTCATCGCATGATATAAAGTTCCTACCTTCCCATTCAAACTCATTGCTGTTGTCTGAAGGTGTGTCTATATCATCAAGGTCCAGCTCTGTACTCTCATCCAGCTCATCAGAGAGAAGAGAACCTTCACTGCGGTCGAGTGTAAGACTGATGTCCGGAGCTGCAAGCTTCTTCTTTGCCTTCTTGCCGTGGTTCATTGCATAGCCTAGGGTAGATGCCAAAATCACCAGGGGTTATGCTGTTTGTAAGAACAATGAAAGAATACTCACATGCAGTTGAAGAGATCTTTTCCAAGCGCATGAAAAGTGCTTGTTTGTGCAAAAAAGCATTCTGAAGTTCAGCCAAAGCTAATGTGAGACTTCATTACTCTAGAGTTACACAAATCAAGGGGTATCTTCCAACGTAACAGTCTCAAACAGGCACAAAATTCCCTCTTTGTATTACTGTCCCTCCACTGTAGCTCAGCAGAGAAAACACAGAGGATTTTGTACTAAAAAGACAATGTTGGAAGTTACCCTTTTGCTTTAGCTAACTCAGACTACTGAGGCCTCATATTAGTTTCAAATCAAGAATGCATTTTTGCATGAACAAGAATGAACAGGAATGATTGTAGTGACTAATAACTTTATCAACGTCCTTTAATATTCTCCTGGGTTGCTGTAGCAATGCACCGTATACTATTCTGTTTTCATTACCAGGGTCTCTCTCTTCAGAGGTTCCTGCAAAAAGCTCATCTTCAAGCTCCTCTTCCTCCGGTAGGGGCCTAATAATCAAACAGGAGGTGATCACGCCTTCAGTGAGGTTATGGTTCATGTGACTTTCAAAACACAAACATGTGACACAAAGCTGTGAACAAGATTACGGGTGATTGACAGTACCGTGGAAAGTCCTCGTCCTGCCACTCTTCCTTAAGTTCAACTCCTTCCATTCTTAGACGGGCTTCTGTTGTGGCGACTGACTCTTGGCGCTCCAGGCTGGGAATGAAAATACAAAAAGGTTATGCCATCTTTTATGTTTAATGATCTCCAATTGCTAAATGGTCCTCTTGTACTACAAATGTATTCAGATCAAGAGCAGGGCCAGCAGAGATTATCCATGACAAACAAAATCCAAACACATAAGTGGTTATCCGTCAACAGTTGCTTGTGACTTCAGAGGATTTTGGGGGAAACGTACACCAGGAGTCAAAGATAATTTTGACTAAAGCTACGCAAAAGCACATAATTATACACTCTGCAAATAAGGATGGCAGTCTTTACATTATGAAAAGGGTAGATTATGTTGAGAAAATGCTACACAATACTGGAAAAAGATCCAAAGGAGATTCTCAAGAAAAAGTTTATTTGATTTTAAAGGATTCAATGGAGACTTCCAAACCAAAAGAATAAAATCTCATTCTTAAAACTCTCAAAACTATCATTTATACAAGCTCTTCTGATGTATAAGTTTCATAATTACCTGCACTCTGGTAGGCCAACAGCAGTCTCTACTGACATTAGGGGGGGCTGGATTTTAAGAGTTAGTTAACGTAAACAGATTCAATACTTTAATCTCAATATATGTATTTATTTATCTACAGAAGTATTTATCTAACAAGATCTGTTCTAACAATTGTTGGTAAGAGATTGTGTGTCATGTATTGTCAAATTGTTGGCTAATAAGTTAACTTGACAACTTTTTCGCTTACAGCTTACTCCTCTGTTTGCCTTTAAGGTTTTATTCACAATGAACATGACATGATAGATCAAGTAACACAGAATGAAACATGTCACTTTTGCACTCAAGCACTTCAACATTTAGCCTAAGCACCGTTTTTATTTGAAAAAGGGTCCCTATGGCTTCATCCTAAGGTTCATCCTAACTGAACTTCCAATACTTACTGTTTATAATAAAGGGTAATAACAGCTTTTCGTATGCTGTGGTCAACCCCGCCTGTTACTTACCACCTTAGCATTATGTGCTGTTAGTCAGAGAAAACCCTGTTTATGTCTATATGCCAAGCAGTATGTGCCTCTTTACAATCAAACAGTCCTCAAAGGTGACATGAGCTTATTGCCCTTTTTCAACAAACCAAATACATTGATACGAGAAGAAAATAACTATGAAACCTTCGTTATACCAGCTACTGGACAGATGCTTTGTGTTGCAGTGCTATATCAATACATAATTCATAGTCCTGCATGTTAATCGAGAATCTCCTCAAGAGTTTCAGCTTGCAACTGGCCACATAATCAGATCACTGGCTTCTTGAAAAGCTTACAAGCTTGTGTTAAGGGCTTAGTTTATAAACCATAAGGCTACTCGCTAATGCTGATCATGGTATCTGTATCTTTGCCGTACAGAGCACCCTTTGATGCATTAATCACATACACGACTGTATTTGTGCTCCCAGACACAAAAATATTCTGGGCATTTGGGACTCAACATTTCATAACGTATCAGTTTAGCTGTTTGCTTATGTATAGTGCTAATCCCCACGTTACATTGGAAATCCAACCGAGAGAGGTAGAAGTGCCACAGGAATGTGGTTTCCTGAAAAGGAACCCTTGCAATCAAAGTGACCGAGCTGCATGGAAGTGGAATCAGGCACATTAGGGAGTCAAATGAAAAAGATGAATAACAATAATGCACTTGGTGGTGAGCAGAATTAAGATGCAGATCAATGGCAGATGGTTTGAGATCATTGATTTTGACTATGCTGACATTTCTTGGTCAAGGCTTCCATCAAGACTGCACATATTTCATGCTAACTTATTTTTAAAAAAAATGTCAAGACAAAAGGAAATCTAGATGATGATGTTGATTGGAAGGGTTGACCAAAATGTTTAATGAGAATTAATTTTTCATGGTCAAGATTTCATCAGTCTTGACAGGAATATTATTTGTTGTTAAGATCTTTGCAGTATGATTCTCTTCTTCAACTACACCTTTTCTTTGCAGTATCTACCCCCATAAACTCTTCCCATGCCCCATCTTCACAATGAAAAAGGGTGGGGAACTATTACTATACTCTGCTACATTTGAATTTAGTTCCCTTAAAGCAAGAAAGCCTTGAGGTCCCCTGGCACATTCCTGCTTATAACAGCCTCTATGATACGCAAATCTGTCACTGCCAGAAAAAGAGTGGCCTATTTTGGCTGTAGTGAAGCACCCTCCAAGTTTAAATTTCTAATTCTTCTGTCAATAAAACTGCTGGTTATTTTCTATGAAGATTAAAGAGGCAGAAGCACAATACATAGCAGCTAGGGTGCAAAATTAACGTTTTTGTCCACCAGCCAAATGCCTAGTGAATGTTCAAATTTTGCCAGCTACTTAATAGATTACTATTGTTTTTTTTGGCTGGTGAGTGAAGCAAATCTACCAGCCACTTGCATATTTAACCAGCATTTGGCTGGTGGCTGGTGCTAATTTTGTGCCCTGGCACAGTGGGCATTTCCAGCAGATGATAACATCCTGAAATGTCATCTCCTTATGGTTAAATGAAATGAAAACTAGTTCTGCTGTCCACCTGTTACCCTTTTCATATACTGATTTCTAACAACCTTGCACCTACAGTGATGTGCATATACTTGTACAAAAAGATCCACTTTTGTTTGCCAAGGATTGTCATCTTCATAAGTTTGTCAAAGGTCAGCCAAATGCTGCTCTGTGAATGTGATGTTGCTCAGCTGTCCACAGATGTTGCTTACTATAACCTACAGAGGCTATAGAAGAAGAGACAATGACAGTTACACCTGCACCTGCACAATATCACGCAGTCCAAAAAATAGCCCTGCAAGATCCCTACATTTCCGAAGCTTACAGTTTACAGTTTATCATTAGATTGTGCCATGGAAGTGTTGATTTAACTGAGGACTTTTGACATCTTAGTCTGTGGTGCTGTTGTTATGGACTGTATTGTAATGTAATATGATCCTACTGTTTTGTCCATGGCTGGACAAAATAACATTGTACAGGTATCATTGTTACTGGGTCCACCCCGTCTACAATGTTCAGGAACTGACTTGACCTGCTTTTCTGGCCAGGCTACAAATATGGTCATGCCAAAAAGGTCTGGAAAGGATATGTCCTCCTCTTTTCCTCTTTGGTGTTTGTAGGCTAAGCATTGATTTGAAAGAATGTGTGAAAACACTATAGCTCCTTTTTGTGTTCTGGGTCACACAGTTAAGTTTTACCCCTGAGAGAAGATCTTAATTTAAGCAGCTGAACACAGCAAATAGTAGCTATTAGCACTGGTACTGGCAACTGGCCTGTCAAAACAACTTTCAAAGTAGACTGTAAAGTTGCCAACATGTAGGCCAAAATGTACAGATACAGACCTTCCAATAGGTCCAGGTGGTGATCGCGGCTGGGGGAGGCTCACTGGGGTAGAGCCTCTTGCTCCAGGCTGTCTCTGCTCATTGTCTGGAGTTGTCCTTCCCTGCGGCGCGCCTCTTGTTTTGGTTAGACTCTCTTGAAGTGCCCCTTCGCCATTTTCAACTGTAGAAGCCGTGCGACTCTGTAATTCGCCTAATTCCTCCTCGCCGCCTTCTCCCGACACCCCAGAAGACTGTCTGTTTCCCAGCTCTTCGTGCGTCCTCCTGGGTGTGACAAAATCTGGTCTGCTATTGTTCGCGTTCATCTCGCTTACACCCTTCAGCGCCGCTTCACTCTCATAAGTCTCTCCTGTCGCCCTGGTACTGGAGCGGATCGGAGTGAAAGAGTCCCACGGTGAAACGTTTAAGACAAACACCGGTTTGCTAGTTAACCTAAGTCAGCCAGGTGGGCTGAATGTGACTTTCTCAACTTCTCTGGAAGTTTGTGGCTAGCGTGGTAGCTCCCGTCCGCTGTACAGCTCGCCAAGCGGACTGTTGTTGTTGCTGCTGCTGACAGCTAGCTATTCCAACTAACGGCGCATCTTATTAAACAAATACGTGTTAAATGCCACACGGGGCTCACAGACAGTCACCTTTCCCAAATGCGTCACACAGTGCGTGAACTCGGGGGGTCCAAAAAAAAAAAGCGTGCTAGCTTTGCATAAGCAGCAGTGCGCGGTGTTCCTCCCTTCCTCCCTCCTGCTCTGCTGCGAACGTAACGGACGTCAGTCACGCCGGCGTACGGGCGACATTAGCAAAAGACGAGCTAATGTTGTCCACTTAACAAAGCCGGCACTGGTCCGTAAAATCAAGCCAGCTGTCAACTACGACGCGACGTTACGCCAACAGTTCCGCGTAAAGCATAAAGTCCGTATCCGCTGATTTAACTAGCCGGGTCTTCCGGTATTAATCTCAGCAACGTAAGTTAGCACCGCTAGCTAACTAACTGGAGCACCGACTCAGTAACGTCTCCAGTTAGCGTTGTGTGGAGTTGCCAGTTACGTTTCCTGCAGGTTCATTGTCTGAACTTTCTACCTCCGTCTCTCAAGCCGTAAAGCCCACAAAATGACATCACGTCGTTATTTTGATGCGTTGTTTCACCATCTGAACAACGCCGTGCTAATAATGCTGTAAAGTTGTTCTAAAAATACCACTTCTTTTCGGTGTCTCACAAGTGGAAAAGACCAAAACAAAGTTGATAAAGGGCCTTGCTCTCCAACTGTAGTTCACAATATGTTATATAACTAGAATTAGAGGCTTTTTAAATAGGTGAATAGATCATATATGGGTCTAATGTTTCTGACTGCTCTGTGGAAAATTATCAAACCTGGCACCCCTGCCAGTTTCGAGCCCTTCCGTGAACTGTCGAGGTGTCACTGGCCTCTGCTGATCGTGAAAAATAACATTTTATAAGGCTGAGGCTACTTGATCTGTCAATCTGTTGACCTGCTTTCTATTGAAAACATTGATTTTTTTTAAAACCTCTGTTCCTTTAGGGCAGCAGTGCTTTCCATCGGATCTCCTAAAAGGTAAATTTCCATTTTCAATCTGTAAACATTTTGTATGCAATCATTCTCAGGAACATCTATATTATCAGTTACACTTACAGTGTGTTGTACTAGTAGGTCTGTTACAGTGGTACAGGGTAACTAAGTACATTTACTCAAGTAATTTACTTAAGTACAGTAAGTACAGTTTTTAGGTATTTTACATGAATATTTTCTTTTTGTGCTGTTTTAAACTCCTACATCACTTTATTTCAGAGAGAAGTATTGAACATTTTACTCAATTTAATCTAACAGAAGTTACAGATTACAAAACCTATGATCAGTTTATAAAATGTGATGCATTGTTATTGATTAAACAATCCAACAATAAAGTTGTAGTGAAAATTAGCTCCACCTTGACAAGTTACAACATTACATGCTGCTTACATTTAATGAATCAGTAGGCTAATAATAACCCAATAGGAAACCCATGTTTTTTTTACTATGCAAAGACACAAATGTGTGAGTGCCAACATGAGAGCAGAACTCAACAGTCCATGATGCAACATACTACAAGCGTTAGACTGGGGCTAGTAGAAATGTCAGACTCTGTGTATTGTTGCAGTACACATAGGTTGGAGTAATGAATCTGTAATTAACTGTTTCATAAGTGTGTGGACTTCCATTGTCATTGGAAGTGTTGCATCTAACTGTTCTTTTTTTTTCTTTTAGATACTTGTGGATAAACATGCACAGGTATGTTGATAGTATTAAATACCACATCATCATATACGATTAAAAAAAAACATTCGATTTGTAATTGTTTCATTACATGCAATAAAAACAGTGTGGTTAATTATACTATTTCCAACAACAGGATTTTAATCTGATTTTGAAACAGTTACACTAGTCACTTCAAGTCTTAATTTTTGTCCTCCTTTTCTCATCTTTGCCACTAGGTGGAGGCAGATGCTCACTTAAACACTGCAGTCTGGGGGATGCCTTTATAGATACAAATCTGCCATAACTCAAACCCTTGTGAAAAGCAAACTGGACCCAAGTCTGAGATATAATGAGGAGAAATGGCCAATTATGATTACAAGAGCCAGCTTTTAACTTACATTTCCAGATGCTTCCAGATTTATCTGAATTTAGCAATCACATGTGGTTGTGTCTTCTTTGTAATTTAGGTACATTTACACGTCTTTTTTAATAGTGACATTCTCAAATTAACATGGTTGCAGTCATCAGGTGAGGCCTTATCAATAAATATTTCTGGAGAGTAGAGAGCTTGTCAGTCTATTTAGTTTTAAGAGCTTTCAGCAACACTCACTTTCAAACTGAAAGGAGTCAACTGCAGCAAATGCACTATAATTTCTCTTTTGGGGATAGTTATAATTGCTATTGCTATGCCAGACCTCATGGTAAAAGAAAATGAAAAGACAGCTATAGATCTAACATAATGATGCTGCCTGGTTAATACCTCCTGTGTGCAGCGGATCATTCTGTGTAATTTCTAATTAACACGTTGCTATTTACTCTGTTGGATCATTAGGCCTCATCACAAAAGGATAATCCAGTCAAATTGAGAGTTTATGCTTCCCTTCCACCTTCCACCATGGTGCTGTTTGCTAATGAGTCATGTTGCAATTATCTAACAAATTAAGACAAATGTTGCCTGTTTAGCCAAGATAAATCTATTGAGCCAGGCTACAGCATCAACACAGATATATAACACAGATTATTAGGAATTCATCCTAAATATTTCCAGTAAATTCATTTCACATGTATACCCCAAATTCCACAGAAAACACTAAGAATAACAGTGGAATTTTGTGGAATTATTCATGACTTTTGATATAATTTTTAGTTTGTCCTTACTTTATTTAATTTTATTTTTTAAAGTTAATCCTGAAATTGTATGTGAAAATGCAAAATATGATAAATGATAATAAGGAAGATTTTTAGCAAAACTCCTACCAGAATAAGATATAGTTAAGCCAGAAGGAGGAAAGTAGCTTTAGTGAAAGAGTACTATCGAAATGTTTGTATTGCATTGTTCATTACAGTAAACCTCTCTCCTCAATACACAATTTAGTGTCAGCAAGCAGTTATACAGTTCCACTATAGCCTAGCAGTTGATTTAAACAATAAAAGCTAAAGTAGCATTGTCTGATGCAGGATGTATCTGATATCTTCTTTTAAAAGTAGCACAAGAACTCCAGATAGCATTGAGATGAAGTAGCAGACCCCTCCTTTCATGATGAAAAGAGGGATGAACATTGGGATCAGAGATGGAAGCTGTAACCTATTTGTGAAGCAGTATCATTAGTAAGGTTCTCCAACCAATTTCCATAAGTGGGGTAGCGGGAAGTATTTAGGCTACTCGAAGTATATCACTAATGAGAAAAGACAAAAAGGATTCATGTGCATGTTTTATGCAATCTCTTTCTGGGTGTAAATGAATAATTATTTATGATTGCAAAGCCTAAAAGGGAGGCAAAAAGATAGCAACTGCAAAGAGACTGGTAAAAAATTTAAAGAGGAAGTTAAATGAATATTTAAGGGAAGATGAAATATTTAATGGAAACAAATGTGCAAAACATTTAAAACGGCATTGAAAAATAGTAGTGAGTGCCATTAAAATGACCCTCATAATTTGTGCTATTTGCTGCAGTAGCCATAAGGTCTCATTCATACTCGTAATGGTGTTAACTGAAGACTCTGACAATTGTTTTCAACATGCCAGTCATTATATGAGGGCATTGTGTCTGTAACCCGGGGCTGACCTCAGAGCTGAGAAATATTAGCCTTTGATTCAGTGTAGTTTGTATTGATGCCACAAGGCAGAAACAATTCATGTTTTATTGACCTTCTTCAAGTTGAGGTTAGGGTTCTGAAAAAAAACACATAATGACATAAATTCTGAATATGGTTGCAGTTAATTTGTCAAGAGACAGTCTGTGTTAGGGTTTCTCATAACATCAGTGTGTCAGTCTGATACTCCAGTACATTTTGTACAATTTCACCAACCAACATCAAAAGAAAAAAACAATCTGGAGTACGCACCAGCCCAGTTAATTTGTTTTCCAAATGCGAAAATAATTAAATCAGCAAACAAATAATTATTCAAGTCAATGAGAACAATTATCTCAACGACGCCTCTGAGACTTGGATGTGCATACTGAATTGATTAATTATCCTGCTAAAGATAATTGAGTTAGATCTTTGACTGTTTCTTCTCAACATACTCTGGCCTCCATTTTGATCTCAAGAAGAATATCATCTCCACCATCCTTTATAATATGTGGTCATCGTGATCGCTTCTCTGTGTGTTCACAAAAATTGCCATGGTGTAATGACATGTTCTTTTATAGATCTGTGTTTTAATTTTGCAGTCATCTTGCTCTGCACTACTCTACGTGATTCCTGGATCATAAAGAAAAATCTAAAAATCTCCATGGCTAGAAATCAAGGGCTTCTCATCTCTTACTTAAACTTCACGAACCTTCTAATCTTTCTTCTAATTGCCTATTAAATGTATTAAAAATGTAGCAGTGTACTGACCTGCGTTCATTTGTCCAAGTTCAGCTTTGTCAGCGACGCTGTGTCATGCCCTTACTAACCCATGGGCAGACTATTACTTACTTCAGAGCCAGATGGAGATCATTACCTCTGTGAATGATGGCAAGGTAGCCCGAGCCCAACAGCTTTATTTCCCAGCTCGACTCGGCAGACGCAAACCATCACATCCTGTTAACAATTCCATGGCTCCACCATAAAGATAAGCTCCCTCAATCAGCTCCGTCTGTCTCAGTCGCCACTGAAGGGCCATCAGTCATCACTAGCTGGGATGGGAGCCCTCCATATTCACTTGTGATTGACACCATTTAGATGATTCAGTCAGAATTACTGGGCTGAATATTTCCTCTGCGGACCTGTGTACTGTTTTCTGATTAAGGGAGTTCATGAAATATTTATTTTAGATATCAGCATATTCAACTACAATCAGTCTTTTCACTCTGAGCAAATATTGGTCCATTTCATGTGGAATCTTTCAAATGCCAAGATGAATTAAGTCAGAGGCTTTGACATTTTAATCAGAGTGAACATAAGAAGCCAATTGTCACTGTCAAACCACATGAAGGTCATTCCAATTGTTAAGGATCTGCCTGCCATAACATTTAATCGTTACATCCTAATGATTCGTTTACATGTGAGATCAGGTTGATATTTTATGTATAAGCACACGTTCTATTCAAGGCCTTTTATTCTATTAACCTGTCCTGTCTTTGTTAGATCCTTTCTAAGATAATTCCCATATGGCTTAGCCTTTGATAAATATGCTTTTAGGTCTATCTAATTAATGCATTCCGCTGTGGTTTTCTTCACTTGTCACCCACTCTTTAACCTCATAGTGGAGGAACAGACTTTTCTTCAAATTAAAGGTCCTCTGAGACGCCGTACATGTGTGAGCTAATGATGTAGTGCGCTGTACAACCTTATATCTTATCTTGAGGGCCTTGTTGAAATGTTTTGAGTAGAAATTTATTATATGACCTCACTATTATGGAGTGTGGATATATTCCAGGCAAACATGTTTTAGTTTATTGTGTCTGTTTTTGATAATTTTGACTTTTTTCTGGTGTTTTTTTATTAGAGCTATGGTTGTGTTACAAACAAAATATTAAGCTGATATTTGCTTTGTGATGAGGTTCTCATAGGGGTTGAAATAGGAAGTGTTTGTTGCCGTAATACAGTTGATGGTGTTTGATGATTTGTACCAAGAAGCTGGAATCTCTGTTGTGTTTTAACTGTAACTCTTTACATTCATTTGAATACTAGTGGAATAATATAATCAAAGCTTCATTTAGATTCATGTGGGCGCAGACCAACAAAGCGATGTCCTGGTGTTGAGACAGCATTTCTAGAGAGACACAGGAGGATAGGCCTCCACTAGCAAAGTCTACTATTTCCAAATTAATTAAAGCAATTCAGCATTTTTAAATGTACTTCTCAATTTTTCCTTTTACTGCAAGCACTTTCCAGCCATGTGACCAAGGGACCATTCGTAGGTATAATGAATGGGATAAGACTCTTGGCCATTTTCGTAAGTAAATGTGCTTAATGAGCGAAAGGCAAGCTGTACTCTTAAGTTATTACAATACAATATGTCACTCAACGCCTATAACATGTTATATTTTTAGAAAACACACCATGCACCTATTTGCAATAAATAAATATGAGCAACTCCAACACTGTTTTATTTATCCAGCTGTCACCTGTTACTGTAAAATGTTACAATGTGGCTTAACAGGAAAAATGGCTTTAAAAAGTCACTCTAGGATTTGTTGTCTGTTTCTATGGTAACAGGGCCCAGGGTGCCTGGTGCTAAAGCAGAGTCTTTACAAATAGTAAACATAGTCTTTATAGACATCCAGAGGTAAAGGTTGTTAGGGAGAAACAGCTCAGGTTATTGGGTGGTCGGTGAGAGAGTTGAATTCACAAATAAGACAAGAAATTAGCATTTTAGCGAGTTTAAGATCATCCAGAGAAACCAGCCATCAAGATAAGACATGTAGTTTGAAGAAGTGTGCAGTTTACTGCTGTCAGATATTGTATTAATTGATAAATTAGTTAGCAGCTTTAACTCTGTACTCAAAGACCATTGGACTGCAGATGTGGGATATGGTGTGATTTCTCAGTATTGCAGCCCTCAGAATTCAGTTACCTTTGTTTGCCTTGTGGGGGCATTTATGTCTCAGTAAGAACAATGGATTGGTCGGTTGTTTATAATCTGTCTATTAAAAATACAATAAAACATGAACTGAAACTACTACATTCCGATTTGCTGCTACATAACTACTGTATACATTTGTAGTATTGTTAGGTGAGGCTATGTTGTTTAGAGTTGGTCAAGGTAATAGTAAAAATGTGGTCATGTTTATTGTGACTGTTAAAATACTAAGTAATTGAATACTGCTAATTGAGTTCATGTGGTCCACATATGATGTGTACAGTATCAAGTACATCAATTGATACAATATCAATAGTGATACAATAACAGAATTTGCCATTGCATCAGGTTCACTGAGGACACTCATCTGAAAGACCAGCACTGTACTTGTAACTCAGTAAAGAGTTATCATATTATTCAGGCAAAATAGAATTTTGACACTCGACTGAGCTTTCAAACAACTTTTAGCACATCCATTGTCAAAATGCCAAGAATCTTTCAAAATCAAAGATTGATCAACCCCTCAGCCAACACGAAACTCTTTGAAGCACCCTTTTAATTTAGTGTGTCAGAACAGCTTACCGGTAACTGTCAGCGCATGCATCTTACATCCAGTGAGTGATGAGAAAAAGCAAAACTTATAATTACTCTTTCTGTCACTTTTTTACGATAAATGTTTAAGTTACCATCCACACAAAACAATAAATATTGTGCACAAAAGCTGCTATTTTCCCACTCTGGCTTCAAGCCCTGTAAAGAATTTATTCACCATTACAGCCAAACAGTGTAACTACAAAAATACTTTTCCTTGTCTTTTAAAAAGATGAAATATTTTCTCTGCTGTGTAATTCTCCTCTCTGTATTTCGAGAGATACTGACCTAAAAAGGTTGATCAAAGACTGTTGGAACTCTACAGCCTGCAGCAACCAATAAATTGGTCCATTCGATGTTTTGCACTGACAAATTATTCTCCAGAGTACTAACATTCTTGGTAGCAACTCAATTAGCAAGAGACAGATGTAGCAAGAATTCACATTTATGTTTCATAGACCTTTCAATATTTTATTATTTCAGTGCATGTTGGCATGGACCATTTTATGTCATAGAAATGATAACTATTTGCTAATTCTCACATTAAGTGATAGTTGTTTTGGTGCGTATTGCAGATTTGTGGGGAAACTACACTCCCTTTAGGCTTTTACACAATGTTGGAATGGCCTTGAGCGTCCATATGCTTTAAAGTGGCTGTTAAAAGCCAATATTTCGTATTATCTGAGGGGAGACTGGTCCCACTCACTGTCAGTGTAAAAAGAAATGTTGACAAAGGAAAGTGGAAAAATCATACCTAGGAGAAAAATCACATTACTCAATTAATGTAACCCTTTATGAAGTTTATATATTTAAACTTTCTGAGTTTAGTCTATCATGTGACATGATAGTTGTCTTGTTGATAACTGACTAAAAGACTGCAAAAATCAATTCCCATTGTTACCATTAGTTTGAGCAAATAGTCAAGATTTACTTTTTTTGATTAGTCTGATTCTTTTTTAAAAATCTCATCATATTATCCTTGTAGTTAGAATAGACTGTAATTAAGGCGCTCATTTATTAATTGTCAATGTGCTGAAAACACTGTAAATTCACTGTTGTCTTAAAAAAAACAATGATTTGCCATCTACCTGATCTTCTTTGCACAAGAGAATATAGACTGTCATTAATATTCATGGGTCCCTCTTGCCTCTGTTTGGGCATTTGGTATTAACCCTCAGAAACACTGGTGACCTTTTGCACAATACCATATGGTTAACAGTGAGCGATCTCCCTGCTGTTCAAGCATCATTTACCTCAGAAAGACTGGAAAACAGAACGATTCACAGCACAACTCAATGAAGATGGGTAAAGGCCTTAAAGAATTCAGTTCAGTTCATAGACTGAAGAAATTTAGATTTAGATGAACCATAACTTGTATATATTTTTATTCATGCACATTTGTTTATATATGGAACATTATATGTAGCTCTTATACATAGTGGACATTAATTCTTCAGCGTATTGTGTATGTGTACTTATGGTTTACGGAGCATCAGCAACATAAATATATGATTATACTCATGTTTTGAAAATCAAACATTAGGGATTGCTACCTTATGTCATGTGATTCAGGAACTGAATCCAGCGAGGTATGACGTGCTGATAAAACATCTCCACAGATACAAATAACACCAGCATTTTTCATAAACATGCCGAGCCCTTGCATGTGGCGGCAGCAAGAAAACACATGGTGCTTTTCTGTTATGCAAATATGAAATGGAACCAGAGCACAATAACAGCTTTATAGTCTCACTGTACATTTGCTCAGAACATCTGAGAATACCAGACTGCATAATTAACTGCCAATGAAATGTTCCCTCGAGTCAGTCTTCTGCTTTATTAACAAAGTAATGCAGTTATTTTTAATTGGCCATTTCATTGCAAACCAAATTAGATAAAATGACACTGGCACGTTTCTGAAGAGTAGGATAGTGTGTTGTCTTCTTCACCTTTGTAAATGACATATGGTCATGACAAATGATATTATATTTTACTCATCAAACATAAAGAATATGATCTAAAATATACTCTGGGGTAGATTTAATGAAAGTCCTGAAACAACCTATAAATACATGATATACTCATTTACTACAAGGTGTAGGCCTACATTATTTCAGTGTAAGTGTCTGACCTGTTTATTATTATAGGTGGGTATTATGAAATGTGCAGTATATTATGTAAACACAGGTGTTTATTATGTCTATTATGAAAATATAGATTTGTGTTATGACAGGTCTATTTTTGTCTGTATGTTATTGAGACATGCATATTATATGAGTATGTTAGTATTAGTGTTGATGAAAATAGTATTTTAAATGGATTTTCAGTTTCCTGAGAAAGTTAAATTAAGCTAGTTGGAGCTAATTCTAAAAAAAATCCATCATTTTAATTCAAACAATTTTTGTTATATGTATGTATTTGCACATATTTCATAATGTGTATGAAGGAGCTGTGTATGTCGACATACAGTAGTGAAATGACTGTAATTAGTGTTTTCAGTACTTATTGTTTGCTGGTCTGTGACAGATTTCACATAGATGCAAGTGCAGATAGTTTTAAGGTAGAATTATATTGGACACGTTCTACTTATGTATTTTATGCAGTCTAGCTGCCTGCAACATAGTAAAGTCACTGAGTGGCATTCAAAACATGATCTAGGGCTACAACAGTTGCAGAAACATAGTTGCAGCACTCATCACAGTTTGAGATGGAGCTGAAACTGTTTAGTAATTTAGATCAAAGTAAAAGTAAAAAAACTGAAAGCAGGAGGTGCCCTTTGCGGCACCACATGGAAATTTCTTGCAGCATAGCTTAAAGAAGACAACCAGGGGGTTGACGAGCAGTTGTGAGGACATCAAACAGTTCTGCCTTCTATTGAAGAAATACTAGAGATTTTTTGGTAAGTGAGCCTGTCTTTTTGCTGGCAGAGATTTCAGAGTTGGCGTTGCACTTAGCAGCAGGGAGGCACCAGTGGAGATCTACCTGGATAGCTTTCCTAACCACAGACCTCTCCCAGAATGGATCATTAGCATTGTGCCAAAGATGGATGGCAACTTTCTGCACGACTTGCCGGCCGCCAGTGTAAGAGCAGGGCGCAGGCTCTCCTCTGGTCCCTTGGCCTGCCTGCTGACCTAGCTCCTGGGTCTTAGTTAACATTCAGGGGGCCCTGACCTGAAAAGCCGGCTTGGCAGCAGAACCAAGGTCCCATCCTCCCCAAAGAAATTAGAGGTGGTAATCTTTCAGAAACAACTTGCTAACCTTCCTAGACCATGTAAATGTAATAGATGCAGCTGATTGCCCTGCTTCTGTTTTGCAGCCCCTCTGTGTCCCCCTGTCACTGGTCATGGCAGGTCGTGTGCAATTTGTGTGTATTTGACAGCTCAGAAGTGACAAATGATGGCTGGGGCTAAAAGAAGGTTACATTTAAACACAGCACAGGTCAATGGGGTAGATGGCTGAATGCTAAATCATTGTCAGGGAAACTAATGATACAACATTATAAGACAACAGGGCACTGTAAAAGATAAAGTGCAGGATGTCATGCTGATACTATAATCAACCAATGTCTGTTTCAACCGCACATTCATCTTGATTTTGCATAGACATTCACATATTCTAGTGATTGCTGAATGGAAACGCTGTGGAATCCCAGACAAATAGCTATTTATGTTGCTGGATCCTTTTGTGTGGCACAAGAATATCATGACATTATGGTTCCTGGCTACATTATTATAGAGATGCTGGAAATATAATGTCCATTTATAGCCTCCTCCCTGTAATACTATTGGGACTATTCCAGTTCCACTATAATTAAAACACAAAGTACACTTTGTTAAGCATTGGAAACAAATATTTAATTTCGTTATGTCTAAGATCTGTTACACCTGCTGTAGCAATTTCAAAAACACACAGGAAGTCTGAATAACAAACACAGAAAGAGCCTGGGAACCGAAGCACGAGTTGTGGCATCTTGACAAGTCTTTAAGTAATTCTTACAAGAACAAACACCCCTAGGCTCACTTGCTTCATTGCTTAAGTCAAAACAGAGAGTATATACAGCCACTAGGCTGCCACGGAAATCAGATAAGCAGAGCCCACTCTTTTAATAAGAAAACTGAAGTTATTAAATGGTCACCACTGAGGAAAATATGGGCTATTGTGTTGTTGGAAAGGGTGTACACTCGTTATGAATCTGCCTATACTGATGTCAACATGCAAAAGCATAATTGTGTAATTATTTGGATGTATTACTGAGATTGTGATCTTGCCATTTCTTTTACAATTGTGTTTACATTATATGAATACACACCAAAAATGCTATTTCAGTATATCTAGGATTTTTTATTACAAGGAAAAGACAGCATGGCAGCTAATAATAACCATTAGTACAACCTAACTCCATGTAGCTGGAGGTTATGTGGACATGGAGTGTCCAGGAAGCTCAAGGACGGCTCACACTCCCAGATTAAACAACATTCACTCTCTGTCAAATGCCTAGCTCCCAAAACTGCCAAGCCAGAGGAAAATGAGCCCCCACACGACCCTTGCTGTGGATGACAGGATAAAACACAAGACAGTTGTGCCTGAAGGAGATCCAGGATAACGAAATAATCTTTAATCTCTGTCCCTTCAAGGCACTTTCAACACCTGTTATTCTTGATGGCATTGTGAGAGAGGGCGGCTCGCAGATTCATTTTAAGCCTGGTAATTATTACACTAATTATTCACTTTGGTGTGGGGTGATTACCAGTCCTCGTTCAGGTGAATACTCGTCCGCTTGCACACCAGCTGAGGCCAGAGCAGCTCGGTGGAACAGTTGTTCCACTCCTTTTTCCCTTGCAGATATTTGACCTCTTGTCATGTTTGCAATCTGTACTTCGGGGGAAAGGGAGAAAAACAGCCAGAAACTTTTAATTGCTCAACAGAAACAGGAGTGAAAAGCACAGGTTTGGCCATCTGTTCAGCCCACACCATCTCTTTAGCAAAGAAACTTCCCGTTTAAACAGGTTGCATGGTTTCCACTTTCCTGTGTGATGGATCTATTGGGACTTTGGCATTTCTCATAGCAGAGTTGTTGCTATGCTGTCCTGCGTAACAATGAGACATTATTTCTCTTAAATTAATGAGTACCCATAGTATTTTTTCTCCCCTTCTCCTCCTCCTCAATAATTAATGAATCAAGATATATTCTTTTCATTTAACGGGATGCATTTATAATCACAGCTTGGGGGTCCGAAAGCCTTTAAGACAAATATTTCTGCTCTTTGACTAGATTTAATTCAATTAGTAGAAATACAACATCAAATACTATGCCTCCATTAACAGGTCTTTCATGTTAAAAATGAGTATCATGAATATTGCATCTGTGGTCATATGAAAACAATTATTCTCTGGTGCTGTATAAGTAATCTTCCCACATTGTACAGGTAGTGATGGGTTTTAGATCTGAGAGAAATTAACTCTGGGCTGTAATGTTCACGTCATCACAGGCTGTTTTAATATGAAATGTCACTTCACAGAACCCATTGAAATGTGTAGCAAAATTATCAGATGATAAATACTATCCAAGGGATCAATTGGCAGTGAAAACAGAGCATTTTACCCATTACATTTTGGTGAAATGTGCTTTGTGTCTAGATCACCTTCTCGCTAATCATCATGGCCTCTGAATTTTCTAGCATTTTGATTGGTAATGTTTTGTATTATTGTTATTGTCAACAAATTCCTGAAAAGACCAAAACCAAAAATGTGTTAGTTCATCTCTCAGTAGGGTTTGTGTTGGGGACTATTTTCAGCTGCAGATTTGTTGTGCAAGTTATTTACAGCATCAGAATGGCGAATGTGGGATTGACTCAAAATAAACTATAGTATACTGTATACAGTCCCCCATGCTAATCATAAAAAAGGAACATTTTAGCCGTTGCAACAATGAGTTGCACGGATGTGTTTTTAATAGTTTTTAGAATCAAGGAATGTGAGGCTTTGGCTACACAGATAATACTTGTTAGTAGGATAAATTCATAGTTGGTTTTAGTCTTTCCATGGGATTTGTTGACAATAAGAAAAATGTAACCAGATTTATCCTTTAAGCACACAATCAAAGACAGGGATCTAGAGTTTATGTAAAGATTTGGATTTACACTGGAGCATAAAACATCCACAGGTAAAAGAAAGGCAAGTGTGAGGAAGGGAGATGGGCAGTCAGAGCAGTATTTAACTAACACTCACATGGTTTTCACTGGAATAATTGACTTCGATCATAGCAAATGATCAACTGATTTAATCCATCAGTGATCAGGGTGTTGATTTATTTATACATTTATACATTAAAACTGTGAGAGAAAAGAGTTGAGCATCATTTGAGAGGTGACTTTGCATCCAAAAGAATATCTTCATAAGTGGATACATCCCTTACTATGATGCAAATACAGCCATCAAAATACTGTGATATTGTATATTACGCTCTAGCTCTTAAAGATAAAGAGAAATAGAGGATATTGTTACTAATATTGTTGGTATACACACTAAATATAACATATCTTGATGTAACACACCCACACACGTTCTGACTCGACTCACCCACCTACTGCTAACCTTGAAGAAACTCAATGACAAAAAAAAAAGTATTTTTTAAGTTAGAAAAACCAGTGAAAAGAAATGGAATCTTTGCCAGGCCTCCTAAAGGTCAGGTTTCACTGTCTCTGGAAGCTCTGCTGAAATATAAATGTCCTGTAACACCGTGTCTGCTGATTGCTTTACTCTCTAGGCAATGTCAATTTTGTGAAAGTACTTGCAGATTAAGTCTGCAGGACGTCAAGGGCCCTTGTAGAAGCTGCTGTCTTGTCTTAGCGAAGGGTCCGAAAGCCCTTGTCTATTACTGGAGACACCCCAAGGACAGATGTTTTAGGCTTAGGGGGGTGATGGAGAATAATAGCACATTAGATTCCTAATGTCTCTCGGATGCAGGACTCGGGGGAGACAGAACTCCTGGGTAATCCAAATTCATCTCTCTCTTTCTCTCTGTCTCTCCCTCATTTCCTCCTATCTTTCTTCTCTTTCTTCGCCCTAACCAGAGTTGGATCCTCTCTGCCTCTTGAGGTGTTGAATCCTAGCCTGAAGCTACAAGCTACACACAGTCCATTCATCAAAAGCATGACCCTCTCCAGTGAGGGACAGGATGCTATGGACTAATGAACTCAGTGCATGGTATGAACGTATGTGTGTCATATCTCTGTACATAGGGGAGGGAATCTTTACTTATTACAAGCCATCACGACATATAAAACACACCAGCATCATATTTCAGTACCAAGGGAAGAGTCCACCTCTGTCTGCTGTGCTTGTCCTTGTGTTGGATATGAAATTATTCTACTAAAAACAACACTGAAATGTCATTGTGACGTATCAGGTGTGATACTCATTTGTCTCAACAGCCAATATACATGTGAAACAGATGGATGTTCATGTTTTAGTGTGAAAAAGTACCTGCAGGGACAGAAGTTTTGTCATTCAATCTTTTGCCAACATTTCTCCTACAAGACCTTTCAGCCTGGTAAATATATTGCCATAAAGCTAATATGTAATGAACATCACTGTGGTCGCATTCCCCTCTGGAGTTTTTTATTGTCATACATCATATGTAAAGTGGGGATAAAGGGATTTTCATTTTTTTGTCCCCAGCATGAATGTTCGGTGTACTAAACACATGCTAGTGATATGAAATCCCTGCCCCCACCCCCCTCACCACCAGCGTGGAGCCCCCACCCCCATCTCCAACCCCAGGCCAAGGGTACACCTTGATGAGTGAAGAGGGAGGCTAATTCAGTCCTCAGGCTTAATTAATCCTATGTCTTATTTGATGAATGACTCCCAAATTGTGCTGTAATAGTGGTATTTTTTTGTGGAGGGGGCTGCGGAGGGAGCGCCGTGTTGACACGAAGCTGGGAGAAAGTCAAAGTCGGGACTTCCGAGAGGCTGGACTTGGGGCTTTGTTTGCAAAGTTGTTGTCCTCTGTGGACAGTTTAAGCCCTGTCCTCTGACGTCAGGCCGGCTGCAGAGAGTGATGGCGGGCTGCAGGGAACATGTGTTTATGGATTTCTCCTAGCTAAGATCACTATAGGAGTCCACCCGCCTTTGTCTCACGCTGGGTTTGTCAGTTTTGACAAACATGATTTGTTGTCTGTAAATACCCACAGTGCCCTGTGATGTTCTTTCTGTTTTACATGAATATCTGCCTTAGGGATACAACACATTACAATGATAAATCCCATGTTTGACTTTCTAATGAGAGGTGCCTAAACTATTGAAAACCAACAGTTTTTCTTTATAATGAATCTAAATGTGACGCTAAATTCTTCAGTTATTTGACCAAGGTTGTAGAATGGATGAGGTACCTGAGATATGCCATATGTCTGACTTGAATGTAAATATAGAATTTTATTGAATAATTTTACTGTTATAGGCACACTCCCAGCATAATATAATGTAATTATTGTGATATGTACACTACTTTTTTTTCTCTGTTGTAAAAGCGCCTTTCAGACCATATGATATCAGTCTGCCCACAGATTCAGGACTTCCTGCTTTTGCCCCATTTAATATGAATCCTTTTGTCACAAAGGGTTCTGCTTTAAGTATGCATTGTCCTAACAGAGGTAGCACTTAAAACTAACGATGTCATAAATTTTTCTGGCTAATGTGGCAGGCGTAAAGCGAGTTTTGGCAGGTGGGGTGAGGGTCTGGTGATTTGAGAGAAAGGATGATGAGATTCGGTGGCCTAGCCCAAGCAATGAACTTGATTAAACTAATCTCATCTCTATCAAAGCATCACTCTGATCCCCCTTGTCCCATTATTCATGGCAATGGGATAATTACACTGAGATGCATGGGGCCAGACAGATAGCACTGTGACACGGGGCCCTCAGACCCTGTGCAATGCTTCCACTACTATGTGGCCTGTTCATTTTAAACACAGATTAATTATGGTCAATGGGATGGTTCACATCTGTCACTCTTAGTGAGAAAAATGGAAATGATCGCCCTCAAGATGATAAAAGATGTATATTAAGTCATCCGCTAGTTGGAGGTTCAGTAGGGATGAATACAATCAGCATTTTAATTTTCACATCAGCACTATGAGTGTCAGAATAATGTGGAAAAACAGCAGCAGTAGACGTGATAATATCAATGTTTACAGCCATTGTACCAGAAAACTCACAACCCTGTCTCCTAAAACCAAAGTATGCAGAGATAATGACAACTGACTCTAATATTTCCTGCCTATCTACACCTGAACATGCTGTGTGTGTGTGTGTGTGTGTGTGTGTGTGTGTGTGTGTGTGCCTGTGTGTGTATTATCTACAGTGCTTTTGTTATGAGGTTAGATGTCAGTAAATTTCAATTGATAATGCCACATCTGAATTTATGTATTGTATATTTGGTAAAATAAATTCAGTAATGAGACAGTTTTGTGAATTATTTTAGCATGCACCCAGTGTTCCCACTCAGAAATCAGTCATCTGAAAAACTCCCACATGAAAAATATGAAATCATTGTATTACACCCAATACAACTCTTTCCATGTCTAAGAGAAACTCCACATATACTAGAGTTTTTGTTTTCTCCAAATCTTAAATGTTACTTGTATTTATAGTATGTAAACAACATTTATTCAGTTTTACTGGATTTCAAACTTTATTTTGGGTCATTTTTTACCCCAAGCATGCAGAATGATAATATCTATATTCATGCTGCTAAAGCATGCTTCAATATATTAAACAAAAGTCCCGTGATTCTACTTACAAATATTTTACTTTTCAAGTAAAATGTTTTTTAATTAATAACACATAAATAATTGAGTAATGCAATATTTATGTAATCAACTCAGAGGTGTTTGTGGTACAGCGCTAACGCCTACACACATCAGTAGTTTATACTGTGTGCAATCTTTTCAGGCACTTACATTTGTTTCCTCTGAGTGCCTTTTTTATTTATAGAGGCTGTAATAAACAATTTTAAAAAAATTAGGCACTTTCCTTTGGTTCAAAATAAATATAACCCCAAGCAGCTTAATTGCAAAGAGTGTGTTTTAACAGGTTTTGTGTCTTTATTTTATTTTTGTTTGGATGGCTGCGTCGAACACATGAACGATTAATTTTTGTTCAGCAAAGCAGTAAGATATGATTTCAGTATTGGCCTGTTGGCTTGTAGGGTCCCCCAGTACACACACACACACACACACACACACACACACACACACACACACACACACACACACACACGCACATACACACCCCAAGGGACTACTGGGGGACAACAGGGAGGGATGAACAGACACGAGCAATAGACACCCAGCCAGTGTAATTATCTCCTGGAGTGGTGTATGTAGTCAGTGAGCTCTGCTCCGTCACGGTCAGAGCTGTGTGGCCGTCAGTGCTCGTCTGCAGGTTGTTTTTACCACCACAATGATTGGGCTTCTTCCTGTGTAAGCCTCGAGGATGTTTTTCTCCAGTTCAGCCTTTCAACTCCGTCCCCGAGGACTAACATCCAGTCACTGACAACTGACCATACCACTTGAAACTAACAAGATTATTTGGTTGCGCAGTGTACTAGCTTTCATTTTCTGTCTTTCTCATTTTTTGAAGTCTCCGTTACCTGAGAAGACATTGTTTTGCTGTTAGAATACAGATCAAAACCTGCTATGTGACTGTAAAACTGAGGTTTATTATAATAAAGGGGCCGTGCCCAGATGTGTGCAGACATGTTTATTTTCTTCTTCAGGGGTTTATATATTGAATTAAAAGTGCATGTTAATTAACACCCCTCTCTTTGTGCAGTAATTCTTTATATTTGGATTTGGTCCAACACAGTAAACATGCTCTCAGATGCAAATGTTTATTGCTGTGTTGTTTGTAATAGTCACCTTTCATTGAACCAGCGTTTTACATGCTCTGACAAAACAGTTATAGATTGCAAATTAGAAATATTTTAACCTTAAACACAGGAAGTCAAACTTAAATGAAAATGACACTTTTAATACAACCTGGGTCTTATTTTTGGTAGTTTTGTCATCATTCCTATTGTTTATTTTATTCACCACTTTAGTTGCTGCGATCTGGACACATGGCAGCATCACCAGAGTGTGCTGGGGCAACATGAGTAGTCAGATGATAAGACAGGTTGTAAACAAATCCCAGTTTTTACATTTTATCCAAACAACTTATTGGGAAATATTCAGTGTATTAATTGAAATTGTTCCGTTGTTTTCAACGCACCAACCACTTAATGTACATTTTAGTGTGTTTACAGTACCTTAGTTTTCACTGTCCATAGCATCCTTAGCTCTACTACAGTTCTTACACACAATATAAAATGGCATGTCTATGTTTCCCAAAAACAGAGTCAGGGAAAAGGTCACGCTCCAACGATCAAAAACAGAAAAAGAATCGCTTCATGTGTTGATCTCTTAACCTGGAGTGTTGCCTTTTTTCCTGACAGTTTTCGGGAAACATAGACATTGCAGTTGAATGTGAAGTTCAGTGCAGGAGAAGTGCATCTGTTTCCTCTTATGAATATCAAATTGTTTTCAGACAAAAGAATTGTACAAAACCGTAGCAATATCCTCACAAAACCACACAATTCTTGTTGCAGGTGATTTGATTTGATTATTCTTTGGCCTTCTATATTGATCTGCAGTTTTCCTTTTCCAGCTCAAATGATAACCAGAGTGGTAAATAGTAACCAGGGTTGTGGACATACACAAGAAAAGAAAACTACTGGGCTCATAAAGCTCCTAGAAATCCCTGACCCATCCTCTTTGAGCACTTCTTGCTCAACTTTGTTAGCGTTGATATAATCCACCAGTGTCCTCACACTCATGATTTACATTCATTTGATATTCTGCTATTACTGTGTTAATGTCTCCATTTTCAAATGGCATTAACTTTGGTGAAGAAGAACCTGAGGACTCAAAAACCAGTGTTTCTTGGGATTTGACTTGGGAATTGAGACTTGCTCGTGACTTTCAGAGCTTGGTCCCACCTTGAGTTGGTAATTGAACTGAAGTTTGAAAGTTAAGAAAATACAAGTCTCAGATGGCTTTTAAAGTCCAATCTTAACTCAGACATCAAAGCAGTTATTTGGAGGTCAAAAGGAAGGAAATGAAGTTATTTACCCCCATTATACATTAAGAGTGTGTTTTACATTGCACTTACTATCCATTCTGCATATTAAGTGATTTTACTTTTGATACTTGAAGTACATTTTGATGATAATACTTCTATACTTTTCCTTAAAGTGGAAAGAGACAACTTTCCAACTTCTCCCCACCGCTAGCAGCCTGGCTACTGTCCAAAGCAATTAACAACTGTAAGAATCCCAATTTGAACCAGAAACCCCATCCTCAGTGCTATGATAAAGTCAGAGTAAAACACCCAGTAGTATTAATAGGTAAGAAGGTTTAGTTATTTACTGATCGAGTAGAAAGAATGCCGACTGAATGTCGGTTTGGAGCTCTCTCCATCGAGTAAATGCCCGTCCGAGGTTCACTCTTGTTTTAACTCAGTTTTATGACTCTCCCTCTTCGCCTTCTTTGCCTCCTCCATCAACGGGGCTCTTATTCTTTTGCCGGGTAGAGTTTCCACAGTTACTCCGGTTGTTCCATAGTTCACCATTTCTGCTATCTGGGGATAGCTACCGAGGAAAACAAAAAGCGCTGTCCTCTTCCTGTTTTGGTTCTGCAATGGTTGACGCACTTCCTTTGTGCTGAAAAATCGAGCCTTCATTTTCCTGGGAGATCGTATCCAGTGGCAGATAGAATTGGTCAGTGACAGTGAGGCGCAGATGGTTTCATTATTGTATAGCCATTACATTGTGCAATCAACATTTACCTCATAATGATATGTTAAAGCAAAAAACTTGTCTATTGCCACTTTAAGTAAAATTTTGAATGCAAGACTTGTAACAGAGTATTTTTGGACTGTGGTATTACTACTTTTACTTAAGTAACGGATTTACTACTACTTACTAGTACTTCTTCATTCACTGCCTCTAAAATATGGTTCATGCTTTTAAAATGGATTCACGAGCACTAAATCTTAGTCTTTGTGATGTTGTACAGCATTGTAGGTATATTGTACAAAACCCTCACAAGTCCGTCACTGGAGTGTGAAGTTTCTAAATTCACTTCATATTCCATTCAATAACAACAAACTAACCGTCAGTGGACAGGGAGCTCATGCTACATTACATGACATGAAGACCATCTTTATTCTTTTTGGCTGGTTGAGTGTGCTTTAGAGATTTTTACTTGCATCATGTCTTAAGTAAATCAATATGTCTTTCAAGCATGGCCATTAACAGCAGCGTCCTTTCATTCCCTTTCTCTCCATCAAACCACACTAATCCTGATTTACACAGTTTAGAACCTTGGCCATATCCCTTACCTTCCAAGGAGATAGGGTAATTAAATTGGTACTTTTTACAAGTCGTACTCAATAAATCTGAATAAATTAACAAGGCATTACTAAGACTGCTACATTAAATTTGCATAGTGTGTTTAATGAATATGCAACTGCAAGTGAAAAGGTCTGCTACTGTGAACTCTTGAAATTAGCATAACTACTTCCAGCATGTTTCTTAAATAATGCTCTCATTTGCACATCACTGAGTTGGCTAATTCTAACTTCAGTCAGTGTAGCCTCATAATTAAGACTCTTGCTTTAATTTTTAATGAAGTTTATGTTACATCAATCCTGACAGTAATGAGAGGGACATGGAAACAAAAAGGCTGCTAATAATTAAATTCACCAACCAGTTTGAGGCGTAGTAATTCCTGAGGAGAAATTACATGACTAATTATTAATTTGATATTCATACCATTCCATGAACAGACTCACATAACTGCTTGTCCTGGTGCCAGTTATGCTGAAATGCAAAATGCCTTTTCACTGCCCCCATGACTGGGAGGTCTCACATGGATTTTTAGTGCACAATTAATCATGTTGACACTCACGATTAAATGCTTTTTATTGGCCCCGATTTATTAGGCCATATTACCTGAGTTGGTTTAACGCCTGCTGAAGTCTGTCAGTGAGATGAGGACATAAACAGAGTAATGATTGAATAACAGTGCTGATTTGGAGGCAGTTCAGAACTGGAGCTGACTTTCAGTACTTTGATTGAACCAAGAAAATACTAACTTTAAAAAAGGCCGTCTCTCCCTCTCAGCCATGGCTGTTAACTTTCAACATCAAGCAGTTTGCTTAAATACATTATATCAAGAAAAAAATATATATCAAAAATATATATCAATATATCAAGTGTTTATACATATACAGACTACATGATGTACAACTTACAGAAAACTTTCTACACCAAAGAACACTAGTCCTTAAGTGCCTCAATGAAGAAATTTAATTCAGACCTTTTTGTGAAAAATTCAGTGTGTTTTTCATTTTAGTCAATAACCATGTTTACCTTAGTTTTCTGTTTTTGATTTATTGTTTTTTTTTTAAAGTTTTCTGTTAGTTCTTTGGTTTGTCAATTTTGGGGAAGTATTTTCTGGATGACACTCTTATTATCTACCACCTGTTGTCCCACTTATTCAATTAGGACACACCCCTGAATGAATGCACAAAAAGGTCAGGCTCAGGTATTGTCTCTCAGGTATTGTCTTATTTCATGAATAATCCGTTATATCTGATAAAAGCTTTTTATTAAAACCCTTCATACTTCTGCTCCGTTACACATGAGCAATCAGCTTACTAATTGGCACCTTCACCTTCTCCTTGAATGAGTAAGTGGAAAGCTATGTAGAGGTTGTACTTTAGTGTCAAGACTGTGATATGTGCGTCAATACGTTCCAGTGGAAACATTGGAGATTTACAGTATCTGTCAGCTGCATAAAAATAACAACCTTTCGTAGAGAAAGCGGACTCATTTCCACCAAAGCTCTGAATTTATTGTTGAGGAAGTGTACTGTGTCATTATCGTCTGGTATCTGAAATCTGTTGCATCTATGAAAAGACTTAGAGATGTAGTGAGAACAGCTTTTTCTCTCTGTTGTGAAACAGAGTTACTTTTGATCAAAATTGTACATGCAGATCTCCTCATCTTAGTTGTCACGACAACTGGCTATTCTGCTGAAAGTTAATTATTTGGGATTGTAATAGCTTTGGTTTAGGCAGGGGAACTGAACATTTCCCCAGCTGATAAGGCTGCTAATACTCTGTCTGTGCCTACAATAGCTGTGACCGATAAAGATTCTTCCTGGCATGCAGCGGTACTTGACATTTCATAGGATCCTTCCTGTGCTTTTCCATCAGTGCATTGTAATAGCGTAAACCTGAACTCTAGATTAAATTTGTTTGATAGAAACGTAATTGCATTCTTCTGTGTGCATGCAGTCTGTGTGTATTTCCCATCTATAATTCAAATGCTTTGTCACATCTGGAGTACTTGCACATGAACAGGTCAGAGTCAACAACATTATTTTCAAGTGTAGACCCTTAAGGGTCTAGTAATCAACATTACAGTTCATCAGTTCTATTACTACTATCCTTCAAAAACAAAGCTTCTCGTATATCAGCTCCAATGCTGCTTCAAGAACCCTTAATCAACAGGATTTCAGACACATAAATACATATTTTTCTCTAGGTATTAGTTATGTTTTCCAAGGTCCTTGGCCGCCAGCTATGGGTTGCATCCTCACACTGATAGCGTCAAAGCAGTCTGGTGGAATAATGATGCGGAGTCGGCACTGTGCCCTGCCTTATGAGCATGCTTTTACAGACAAATATTCAAGCCTCGCCTTAATTAATACGACAAAATCCTTCTGCGGGGTTGTTTCCTGTGCCCTTTTGATTAGCCGTGGATTAACAGGACCTTTATGTTTTCCTCACTGCACCCATGTTTTCAGCACAGGTTAGCTCCCCTATTACTAAACAAATGAATTAGTGCCTGGAAATGTGTCATGCATATTACCTTTCAGCAGGAGGCACATTGAGCTGGTCAACCATAAAGGAGCAGTGCAAAGCGTACCATGCCACACTGCTTGTTTGTGTATCTCTTTAAAGCTCTCTGTGATTTACTGTGGGGCTTGTTTATGCTTAGCAATGCAAATTTGAGTCTTACAGCAGCATATATCACACACCAATTAAAATATATCAATAGAGGTGGCACTTGGTGATTGGTCATTGTGTTAGTCACCCACGAGCAAAAGACTGAACACTGCCTCGGTGGCTGCAGTCCTGTCTTGTAAAATACAAATACTAGGTGACATTAAAACACAGGAGAGGCCCTTGTCTCTAAAATAAGAGCCACCTTGCAGATGTAGGTCAGAAAGAGGAAAGCCTAATTTAGGTGTTCTAATTTGTCTCTCTTTGGCTTTGACAACTGGATGTCCACACATGGATTATGCTTGCAAACTTTTTTATTAACATTTTCTCTGATATCTTCTCACTCCGTCACCTTCCCTGTGGGTGTCCCCGGCATCAGCCGTGTGTTTTTGTTTATGTGTGTTGTAAACACTCCTGTATTGTTGTTGTGTGTTGTGTTGTTCTGGTCTTTGGCTCTGTTAGCCATCCTTAGAGACCAGGCATTTCCCTGATGTATAAGATGAAAGACAGAACAAAATGCCCCTCATTTGGTCCCAGTTGGTTAAGTGTGTTCTGATCACTGCCAAGGTCTGGATGAACATGAGCCACACAAAGGGCCGTGCCTTCCAACCACACAAGCTCACAATAAAAAGGATTTGCCTCAGTTAGACGTCTTACACACTAACCCCCAAAGGAGAGACGTGTTGGTGGTGTTGCCGAGGACATGCCTAACAAACAACAATGTCAACTTTCTTTGAATTGATCCCAGTGTTCAAAGCTTTTTATCCTTCGCTATCCCACACCTTACAAACTTGTAATTAATTTGAGGCGAACAGTCAAAGTTAAACAGATAATAACTGTTTACTATCTTTATTAACAACCATTTCTCAGCAATGAAAAGATAATAGAAAAATAAACACAAAAGGAAAGGTGAAGGGTTTAAGGTTAAACCTACAACACTGACCTCAAGAGGTTGTAATTTCACTAATAGTGATCCCGTGTATTGATCCAATTATAATCCCTAGTTAATATGTTACCTGTCATCTGGTTGAGTTGTACATCAGCATTTAATGACACAACACAGTTCAGGGGAGCTTTAAAAGCCTCCCTCTCTAAACCTCCAATGTGTACCTCCAATAATATTACTTCATCCTGTGTGATCCTTTCCTCATTGTGCCGCTGCACAGATTCATGATTATCCATCTCAAAGCCTTCAACCTCATTTTATCCTCTGTGAAAGGTAACTCTTTGTATGTGATTGAACTATGTACTACTAATTCATACTTCTTCTTTTTTGCATTTTTTTTTTGCATAATAGCCCTTTTATCTTTCTGCTTCACGGTGAAAGTTCACTCCTCTGTTGAGTTTGTTGTTAATATATTATGATCTCACATTATTTAATATTGCATTATTCTCTCATTTTCAACAATATATACAGTGACTGAGAATTTCCATCATTATTGTTCATATGAAACTAGTTCATTATGCAGTAATACATAGTGTAGTAGTGAGGGCTTCTGCATTTTCTTCTCAATATTGAAATGGACTCTGTCATATTGTTATTCTGTTTTCTCCTCTCATCTTTTCGCATCTTCGCAGCAACTTTCTTCTTGCTCTTTGCTCCTTCCTCTTTATATCTGTCAGCCGGCTAAGTATCATGTGTAGTTTAATAGGATGATTTGTTGTCAGTGAGTCATCTGTCACCAAAAGCTAAATGATGAAATGAGAGTGTGAGCGGCACTGTCTTGTCTGTAATGAATTATGCAGTGGGTCAGGGGCCTCTGTTTTGGTTACAGTCGACAGCACAAACACGGACCTCAGGTAGTACACTCATCAGTCCTGCTGTTTCTCACCATATGGAGTCAATGAACTGGGACACCCCTCCTACACACACACACACTTCACACGCACACACTCGCATGCGCCTGCAGACACAATTTCATTGTAATACACTAGATGGATTATTTATCTATCTATTTATTTTCCTTATTATATATAGTTTCAAGGGCTGAGAGAGCCAAGGCACATGCATTTCATTGTATTTTAATGTTCATGGTACTTTTTACTGTAAGTATATATGACAATAAACATGAACCTTGAGATGGACAGATGTTATTTTATATTTTCCAAAATTGTCATATTGACAATAACAATGACTTATTTTACCATAAATTATACTTGTAAAATCACAGATAGATAGATCATGTGTTTATGTGCATGTTTGCATGTGGCAGATGTATATATACTTAAGGCACATCAAATTATATAAGATCATCAACCATAAGAGAATAACCAAGAAAGACAGACTCCAGAGCCTGTCCCCATCTGATGGTCACAGAGTGAAACTGCTGCCTCCAAGTGTTAATGCTGCTGAGAAAATAAAGCAGTCCAAAAAATAAAATAAAATACAATTCTAAAATTAAAAAAATAGATTAATCCACACACACAAATGGGGCCTGTAGCGGTGAATATTTCTTCCTTTTGTTTGTATATCTTTCAGTGTTTAATTGGATGAAACTACTCGCAGACAAACTGAATTACAAGTTCCCGCCTCTGTACAATTGAGATATCTGTTACAGATGATGTGCCGTATAATGAATGCCTAATTTATGTAATTAGACCATTAAGCGTAATCCGAGCATATGTTGTAAATGCCCTGAGGGGTCTTCTTCCAGGTACTCCCTCTGATGTCACCCAGAAACAACTAATGGAGCGGGCTGCTGCGAGGACTATAATCCCGCTGTTTGATTGAATAAACAAAAAATATATTCACCACATTGCGACATGTCGGCGTTTATATTTGCGAACACAGAGTGTGCTTTCATTCTGATTTGAATTTGATTCAAAAATTCATATTCAGTGGGGCAGCATGTGAAGATGGCCTTTAAGTAGTGTGAGTATCCCGTCATATCGGCTAAATTTGCCATTGAGGAGGTTGCAGTGAGAGCCCTGTGTCTGCTAATTAATTGTCATTCTGCTGAATATTCATACCTTATCATCAGCGCGTCCTTAATTGCACCGTAAAACATCTCTGGGGGCTGAAATCACCACGGACTTAATTAGTAGCACAGGCCTATTGGTTGGGTTGGAGAGTCACAGTATTGCAACAAACTATACCTGCTTCCACTGAACGTGTGTTTAACATCAGGGGCCAACAAATCCCTTTAAATCGACAGGCCTGTAAATGATAATCCGCGTGGCAAAAAAAATTGAAACAACTCAAATAGAAAATTGCTGTAATTCACACTCGTAATTCACTGGGATCATAAATGTTTGTCTTAAAAATGCGAATTTGTTCTCCTCTAGCAATGATTTGTCTATTTATAGGTTGATTAGTGGCTTAAATATACATTGCCTGCAGTCAGAGCTTCATATACATATACAGTCAGCAACCTGCGTGCTCTGGAGCCTGGAAAGGTAAAGTTTAAAAAAAAAAGTGATAAACTATTTGAAATCACCACAAAAATAAAGTCTATATTGATTTTAGCGTCTAAAAAGGTGTAGACCTACATTTCCCAAATATTTAAGTGTAAATAAAAGTTGTAATCCAGTTCGTGTTATTTTTATTAATTAATCTTCATTTCTAAACTTGAGCTCACTCCTTGAATACATGTTTTCATAAGCATCGCCCTCAGCTTTGAGTTTCTCTTAATCGTTCCCTGAAAGGCAGCTTTTCCCCCTCTCCGTAGGTCTGGGTGGCAGCATATCTCAACTCGATTCAGTGTGACAATATTGTTTGGCTATCATTCGCTGCTTTAGGATGAATGGCATCGATCCTCTTTTAACAACATTTGTTTCCTATTGTGTTCGGGGGGGGGTGCAGCAGAGGAGGGCAGACGTGTGAAAGTGGCTGTTTGATTCTCTTTTTCATCCCCATGACCTCAGCTTTTGTGTCTCGTCACCCTGGGAATGTCACGCCTCACTACTCTACTTTAAGATGTTTCAGAAAGTGCCCTTTGTTTTCGCTCCTTTTTTTTCTTTTTTTTTTTTTTAAAGCTCACAAAATTGTTCTTGGTCCCCTCCTGCTATAAAGGATACTTCAGGCTGAGGCACGGTTCACAAGTGCAATGCAATTTGGCTTATCCCAACCTTTGTTCGGGTCTCTACAAATGACCAAACATACTGCAGACTTGATCTACTGCTGCTTGAACTCAGGAGTTTGGGAGCAGCTAAAAACCCTATTCAGATCCAGAGTCATGGTGGTATTTTCAGTGTGTGCATTCGACAGGGACAAAAGGCCTACCAATATCCCATAACCCTGAAGCTCAAAAAGCCACACCGTCTGTGTGTGAGAGGAGAGAGAAAAAAAAACTCTTACCGCTCCTCTTTGGCTCGGCTGGTTAATGCAAGTGTTGCAGGTTAACTTGCAAGTATGACAGCAAGGTTGCAGTGCAAATATGAACAAATAAAACAGACAAAGATGAGGCATTTCAAGAGGGAAATGTAAAATAAAATAAAAAAATCATGCGTAAAAATTCAAATGATTTGCATGCCTCCGTTTTTGCAGTGCGATTTTTAATCACATTAGTCTCATTTTCACAATGATAATTACTGCACGTAACAAAGTCTGTCAATTACAAACCCAGTGCCGATCTGACTGCTTTGTACACGCACATGTTAATCTAAGTGAGACCCAATAATATAATACGTTTTTTTAAAGAAGAATGACTGAATGAATGAATAGGCTGGATGTCAGAAGATGTTTGGTACTTGGCAGTGTGTTGTCATTATCCGCGGTGTTTGAGATGGGTCGACTGGACCACTTCCTTTTAGACAAAACCTTTTCAGCTGAACATTAATGGGAAATGACAGGTGTTAAAAGGCACTCTGCAGGGGAAAAAAATAAGGAAACTGAACGCTGTTTTAGACAATAGACACAAAAATGTGACTTTTTCCTTTTTATATTTTTTTTCTAGAATAATATCTAAATTTATGGCATATAGCATATTTACTATAATTAAACAATTTCTATGCAATAGCCTTTTTTTCCTTTTTTTGTATTGATTCAGGGTTTTAGATTGTTGAACAGTCTCTATACAGCAGGGAGGACGCTCTTCTTCTTCAGCCTGCTCCTGGTTTCTGGGTGAAAATAGCTCGGTGTCCCCCCGCAATGCGATTCTTTTCGTAAACCGTCAGACTGGTGATGGGGTGCATTGTGGATTTATGGGGGGAAATTAGCATAAATTATGAGCAAATCTGCGTGTGCGTGTGTGTGGTCCGCGGCATTGCAAACCCTCCAAGCGGAAAGGTGGCCCTGGCCAAAAGCTTGAATAGCAATAGCTCAAAATAGGCTTCCCATTTGGTTTTCACATTCATATAATTGACTTATGGATATTTTATACAGTTTTCACCACACCATCCTCAAGGGTTTATTTGCATTTCTGAAGTACTTTTGAAACTTCTTTACATAAACACAATGGACCTGATTGCCTCATGAAGTTTCAGTTTGAACAGCGTTGTTTGCATTGTGTTGATGTTTTCATATCGTCTACTTCCTTTGCTCAGCTCTGGGCGAAATTAGCTGAGAAAAACTAATAGTCTGCTCATCAACCAACTTGCTCGTGGCAAAGTATTATGTATGTATGGCATCTCGTAAACAATATTAGACTGAAACTAGAAAATAAAAATGCAAAAATGCATTTTTGCAACATTTTATCTGTAAAATCAGCTGATGTTGTCACTCACATCCATATCATAAAAAAAGATTGGCAGCCTGCATAGAACACTGTATGGAAAACCTTTTTTTGACTCATCACACACACCTCTGCACAAACATCAGCATTTTTAATAAATCCATGTTTAGATAATAAACAATACACATCTGCCTTAACAACAGCACAGAGAATTAAAAGCCAATCTCATGACAGAGTATCATTAAATTACAATATGCCGAATCATTTTCATGTCCAGTCACATTCCATATATACTCGTGAACTGTAACTGTAAAGTCCGCTGAAGAAGTATTAGCGCATACCTTCACACACTGAGTGCCATCGCAGTTCAATTCCGGTTGCCGAGCCTTTTCACCCCTTTTTCTGTCTTCAAATGGAAATGATTTCCATTGGCCCAAGGTGTCCATGTAAATAGGTGTAAATGAAACCAGATTATGCCTTCCTCCCAGCCCCCTCCTCCCATGGCAATTGTCATGTGATAGCAAAGAGGTGGCACATTAATGGAGCGCCTCTACAGGGGTCTTTTCTGCTCATGTCACTACATAAAACTATCAGATGGTTAGAGGAAGGCCATGGAGGCATCCACTTAGCTCGTCTTATCAAGGACGCCAAATGAAGTCTATTCAGCTCCGCTAGCGGGACAAGCTGACTTACTTTGCAAGAAAGACTTACAGCAGCCGTCACTCCATAAATGTGCACCGTCCGCCCGCCTGCACACTGCAGAGGCGCGCAACCTGGCTGTTTTACGCACACCGCAACTCCAGCTTTGCCTGTTTTGAAACTTTCCTCGGCGGTTGTTTTCACGAAGAGCGGCAAGCTGTCGCCAAGGAATTAAGGGAGACTACTTTTTTATTGCTTTTCTGAAAAACATCGAGGATGCCTCGTCCGGGGAGAAACACGTACAGCGACCAGAAGCCACCTTACTCCTACATCTCCCTCACCGCCATGGCGATCCAGAGCTGCCCAGAGAAGATGCTGCCTCTCAGTGAAATTTACAAGTTCATCATGGATAGATTCCCTTATTATAGGGAAAACACTCAGCGGTGGCAAAACTCTCTGCGACACAACCTGTCCTTCAACGACTGTTTCATCAAAATCCCCCGGCGCCCAGATCAGCCAGGTAAGGGCAGTTTCTGGGCTCTGCACCCCAGCTGCGGGGACATGTTTGAGAATGGAAGTTTCTTGAGACGCCGCAAAAGGTTCAAAGTGTTGACTTCATCTGATCACTTGGCACCGAGTAAGCAGTCGGACGCTGCCCATTACCTCCAGCAGCAAGCCAAACTGAGACTGAGCGCCCTGGCAGCCACTAGCACACACCTTCCCCAAATGTCAACTTACAACCTCGGAGTGTCTCAGACATCAACTTTTAAGCATCCGTTTGCCATCGAGAACATCATCGCCAGAGAGTACAAGGTCCCGGGAAGTCTCGCGTTCTCCACCATGCAGTCCATGTCTGCCGGGTACCCGCTCCACAACCAGCTGACGACAGCCTGGCCCCACATGTACAACACCAGCGTGATTGACACGGCGGCCCCAATCTCCATGGCAAGCAGCGACTACAGTGCCTATGGCGTGCCCATCAAGTCCCTGTGTCACGGGGGACAGTCCTTACCGGCTATTCCTGTGCCAATCAAGCCCACCCCGACCTCCATGGCCGGTTTCTCGGCGTTACCTCCACACATCCCCGCGTTTCTATCAAACTCTCCACAATCTCTGAGCCCGACGTCCCCACAGACAGCGACGAGCCAAAGCAGCCCCGCAACCCCGAGCGAGACTCTGACGAGCCCCTCCACACTGCAGTCTGTGGCTGTGCACTGACCAGCTGAACTCTCCCAGTAAAACGAACTGCTGGCTGGCTCCCAGGCCCCTTTACCAATCCCAAAGTTTATATTTTCTGTCGTCGGAAACTATCAAGGCGAGTTGCAGTTGCATATCGAATTATTTGTGTATGTGTTGAATGTGTCGCTTTAAATTGTGTCATAGAAGTCCAGCACAGAATCGCACAGCGAAGTATTGCTCTTGAAAATATAAATTATTTGATAGTTCTATTTTTCAGTTTATTGTGAAATGTGAGTGTTGAAAGTGGAGCCACTGAGGGGATCCAGGGGGGCGTTTGTTTTGGCACCATCGACTCTGATTTTAAGTGCTTGCAATTCTCGTGGCAGTTTTTTCAGTTTTATCAAATAGCAAAACTTTTGCACCGTTTCTGTGTGACCACTGTAATGTCAATGAAATTGCGAGGCAATGGCTCTGTGTTTTTGTTTGCTTTTAATACTGGAATGATGGGTAAGGGTATATACCAAATAGGAATAGGATTTAGATTTGTTCTTACCATCCCTGTAAAAAAAAAAGAAAGCAAACTGAGTTATGAAATCTTTTCAAAATGGAAAAGTAGTATTGTGAGACGTCCTCAAAATGCAAGGTGTGAATATTGCAAATAACTGATACTGAAATGTTGTAAAATGCACTTTTTAGTTTTATGTTTTAGATATCTATTTTCCAGAAAATGTTCTGTGAAGCATTTAATTTAAAAGGCTGTGGTGGCCATGTGTATCAGATGCTGTAAATTTGTACTATCTTTTTTTTTTTTAGGTAAAGCATGCATTCTAAAAATTTGTGTTGTTACTGTTGTTGTTCTTGTTGTTGTTTTGTTTTTGTTTGTTTATTTTTTGCAAGCATGCGTGCTTTCGAAAAGTGTGCAAACAGTCTGCAATGAATTGGAAAAAAACTGGTCATCGAAATATTTTCTCATTAAAAGTGAAGTAAACAATCAAAAATGTTTCTGAAGATTTAATCTACGACATGTCACGTATTATTATTATTATTATTATTATTATTATTAGTCTCAGATAACACAGTTATTATTCAATTGGTATATAATTTTTTTTTATCGGATATCACTTTTCAATTTTTCATATATGCCTAATAATAAAAAAATTTGTAGTAATAATAATACTAGTAATAGGCTAGTTTAGTGTGTCTTCTATCCAGACCTGTATGATTTCAGAGTGTGAGAGTTGCAGAGAAGCAGTAGGGAGAGAAATGAATCGTGCAGTCGATTAGGATGCATGGAGTTGCGATGCCATGGTCACAGCGCAGACAACTGGGCTCATTCATCAAGCTGTTGGCTAAACACAATTAAGCCCGACAATAAACATTTAGAAAAAGCTGCACACAGTGTCCGAATTAACATTGTTACATATTGTCGACTTCTAATGTCGTAGAGGACAATTAAATAAGTGTCTTGTTGATTTTTTCCCCCCTTCCAGTAATGAGTGCAACTGACTGTTTCGACCCTATATTTTTTCTTCCTGTTCGCGGGCACTTTATTCAACAGGTTTTATAAATACAGACGGACAAATATCTGCAAAAAAAGTGCAAAATATATTTTTAATTCTTTTATTCGATTTGTTTTCAGAATGGCTTGAATTAAAAAAAAAACGCGCTTTATCTTCCTCCCCTGCAGAAAGCAACGGCCTATTTCGGGGTATTAAGCAAATACATTAGAATTCCGTCACTTTATGCAATCGAGTAGATCAAATAAAGGGTCTCGGGCCACTTCATTCTCCCTCATTCACTTGAATTGAAAGTGCAAAGAATAGCAAACTTAGACTGGGCCACCAATGTAGATTTAGCCTTTTTTTCAGCAAGACAAAAAGACTGATTTTTCACAAACACATTGCTGACTGGGGAACTAGGAAACGAGCTGCAAGACCCTTTTGGAATTTAAATCCACCCCTCCCCCATGGACTGTTTGGACAACAGTGTTAGTTTTTTTTTTTTTCTCCCCACTTTGTGCATTTGTGTGTGTAACATTAATTCTGACTCTGGCTGATTAAATGTATTGAAACTGCAACGCCAGATTACAAGCTTTAATTTTGAACCAGACTTTATTTTTCTGGCTGATCATTACAATGACGTTACAACCACATAAACAAACATATGGAACTTTTTTTTTATTGAGCACATTAAGGCAATTAAATGATGATGAAAAAAATTGTAACAACTGACAATATATTATATTTACTTTACTTTCTGTTCATATATATATTTAGTGCACTTAACTTTGTCTTATTTGGTATGTGTTGCACTGTTATAAGTGAAATGTTTATGTAATATACATGAATGTTTGAAAATAACTTTTGTGAATAAGAAGTCATTCATTGTAAAGTCATCCCAGAATGTGAACTGTAAAAATAACCAAAAGTTTTCATGTATTATGAAGCAGACATGCAATATTCAAATGGAATATTACATTTAAAAAGCAGCATCCTGACACAGTGCATGGGGCTGATGTTCCATGGAAATGACTGAAATGTTGCACATCAATGGTATGAAGTCAGTCTAGAAAAACAAAATGAGGGCGTTGTTCAGCTGGCACTCAGTTCTATTACTAATAATTAAACACCTTCAGCTTTTTCCTGCACACAATGTTCAAATAAGCAAATTAATTTAACCCCTTAGAGAGACCATGTAAAACCACTACCATTAAAAATGATGTTACAGGTGGTAGAGAGAGGAAACACAAATTAGACCTCGCCATAAGAAACTCACCTCTGACACTCAAGAAATTGAAATAAATAGTCTGGAAAACGTAATTTTTTAAAAATTAAAACAATAACTGTTTCTGACACCAGCTTTTTTATCTGCAAACATGATCCCAGAGTTTTTCCTCCTACTCAATTTTTTCTTTCTTTCTTTCCTTCCACAACACATAATAAAATACGTTCTTGCTATTTCAGTCTATTATACAGACGGTATATGCTCCACAGTTCAGTAGCATCTGTATGAACTCAGTTGTATAATCCACATCTGCATTGTCCTTGTTCTCTCAACTATGTTCCACTTAGACAAAGAAGAAGGTCATCTTAGGCAGGGGATGAAATATAGACCACATGCAAAACCCCAATGCTGTAGTTTAATTAAAATAATTCATTAAAGTGGAGGCCCAAGGTAATTAGCATGTATAATTTATGATTTGCTTAATGCATGCAGGCAGTGGCCTCCGCAATAAACTCAACTTAACCTCAAGTAGGGAACTGATACGGACAGGGTGCTGTTATTTATAATGTGTTTATTGTTTGGATATTTGTCAAGAGGAAGCAAGTGTTTCATGAAACCCTGGCCGTTATCTGGCTCCCACTGCACACAAACAACTTATTTGTTTATGAGTTTATCGTGTGGATTTATGCTCACTCATAAGAGAAGCTGTCAGATTTGTTGTGAGGGAGAGATATTGGGAATTGCCCTCACGTTTTTGTTGTTGTTAATGTTTTGTTTTTTTTGGCGTATATGTGTGCTCACTGTTATCCTGATGGTCACTAGTGTTGAAAATAGTTTACGCTGGCTCTTTGAGCTGACAGAATGAGGACAAACACCACAAGGTAGCTCCTCTCCTCTCCCACAGCAGCCTGTCAGTGCTGACTTTTAGAAGAAGCAAAATAATCAGTGATAGACAAAACTTGCATTAATTATGCTCGGCAAATGTGTCAATCCTTGACAAGCCGTTGACATTTTGAAACATGGCTAGTGGCTATGTTTTATTATTTCTTGTAAGTAGCTACATGTAGTTTTTCTAAAAACAACAAAGTAAAACAAATATTTTCAGATGGAGCTGTGGACCATGGTAAACAGATTTATTTTAGTGGTAAATAGAGCAGCGTGGTGCTCTCCTGATGGTTGGGGAAGGAGTTACTGAATGAAAATCCTTATTTTCAGACACTTATGTCTGAGGTACTATCATTCCTTTAAACCTGTTTGCACAAATTATACACAATTTGCTCTTAGTAAATCTAATCATTCATAAGATTTTGTCAGAAATCATCCTTCTGTTTTATTTGACATCATTAAAAAATGGCACTGTGTGGGAATAATCTACAAGTGAAACTCAGACCCCCGTCCTCACAGTGCACACCATCATTATAAGACTATATGGTTAAATCATCAGTTATAATGTGTGACTCCCAGGCTAAATACATTACATGGCTGTGTCGGAGGGCAAAGGGCAGGTATAGTGGGCAGCTGTAGGGAGAGGCAGGGGAATGCAGCAGCGTTCAAGGCTGGCTCAGCCAAACACCCATGTGTGCATGAAATTAGAGTGTCAACATCTGATTCATGCTGCTGGGTGGTGACTGTGAAACAAATTATGTCAGCGGGTGGCAGCAGCAAAATTCCACTGAGCTGCAGGAGACAGCGGCTGCGTGGAAGTTATAGCAGGCGATAGATCCTGTTTTATAAACTGTGAGGAAACTTTTTCATGTGATAAATGTAAAGGCTCTCAGTTCATATTCCAGCCCATCTAAAAAAAAAAAAAAAAAATGAGTGAAAATATATTTTAAGAACTGTGTTGTCAATGTATTCTTGAGCTGCAGACAGTGAAATTTAAGCTCGCTAATGGAAGGAAGGCGTCGTAAAGAAGATCTTATGGTCCTGGGAAATGGGGTGATAATTGTTATTCAAGATAAGGATGCATTTTGTCACAGACAGGGTGTGAGGTGCAAATGAAAGAGTTCCTACTCTGACATTGTCCGCAGCAAAACAAGGTTTTTATAGATACAAATTTCACGTCCTCTTGATGTTTCTCCCTTATTCTGTTAACTGTTTTTGTGGAGTTTTTCCCAATCTGAATAAAGTGTTTTAGGATAGAGAGTACCATATGTTGTACAGATTGTAAAGCCCTTTGAGGCAAATTTGTGATTTTCAGCTATGTAAATAAAATTGACTTGACTTGACTAATAACATTCAGTGTTCTTTTCGGTGGGACACTTGTTTCACAGCGCAGTGACAGTCACTGACATACTTTGCATTTTTAGTTAACAATATGTGATGCAACACCACGCTGTCTCTGTACATAGACGCATGGATCTCTTGTTATTGGCTCCTGAGTGTGTGCAAGTGTTGGGCGAGTTGAGACAAGATGAGACAGACAACCAATAGAAAGCCATTCATCCAGCCCTGTCAACCTCAACCTCCAGCCATTACATCTGACATTTGACTAGCATGTACCTCTTTTTCATTTCGTTGTTAAAGTGGGGTCAGCGAATGGTTAAAATCAGTAAAGTTTGGACTTCTTTTTTTGCTGTGTCCACATGGGTGATGGTGTTAACTGCTAATAAATCTATTTTTATTCTACAGTATAATTTGGCATGCCTGTGAAGGGTGTGTTCTGAGAGTTAGAAGTGTCTGCTCTGTCCCGGCTTGTCCTGTCTAGTTTAGTAAATCTGTTACAGTATATAGAGTATAGAGTATTTGATAATCATATTTATTTTTTAGTTCAAAGTAGTCCCCGCAGCAAGAGTTTGACCAAATGCTTGTTCGTGCAGAACCTCAGTGTGGGAAGCCAGCTAAATACAAACAAGCTGCTTTAATGAAGGTACTTAAGAGATTTGACACTACAGTGTTTTTGGTTCTCAAGTGGTTTAGCTGTTAGGTGTTAGAACTGTAACAGATTCTGTGGATTTTAGCAGCCAGCTATTTCCCCTTTTAAATGTGGGACGAAAAGCTAATTTATCACCTTTTCTTGGGATCTTATCGTACCCTCTCCAGCCGTAAACTAACACTTACACAGGACTTCAAAGGTGCACTATGCAGCAGAGGTGAGAAAGGGGCCTACATCCACTTGGGGCCAGTTCCTTCCAGAGATGAGATGGAGCTGATTAGCAGGAGTGTGCAGCGAGCCCCGTGGGGCAGCAGCTGGAGGAGCACTCCCCACGGGAGCAGGGAGAGGTGTGAGTTTTGACAGCTCCTGTCTCTCCCCTCTGGATACTGCAGGGTCAGGGCACCCTCAGCGGGCCCGGGCTCCGTCCTGGATAGGAAGTCAGCAGTAATTGCCATTCAGCCAGTGGGACAGAAACAGAAGCAACAATAACCAGCGAAGAACACACAGCCCGTTTCCTCTTTGTCTTCATGTGTTTGAGGAAGGATGCTACCTCCTCTCTGACAGAACAAAGCCGCAATAAAGTTCTCACAATCAAATACAGTCTCACAGAAGTTGCTGAGAGAAGACGCATCATTCTGGTGTAGCTGCACACTCGGAGCCTCTTCCTATCCCACAGAAGGCCCAGATGGCTGCTTGTTATTGCATAACAAGGCTGCATTGTTTTGTTAATGTAACTTCATCTGTCTTTGAACTAATCTCATGTTGTCATGGCCAGTGTGAAAATCCCTATCAAGTGCATGATCCGGCACTATGCTCATTGTGATTGTGATAATCTCCTCCATTGAAATTCCACTTTGTTCCTTTGTTTCTTTGTCAGTCAACACAATGTGAGGTTAATTAGCAGCCACTGGTAACTTCTGCGTTCCTGGATACTTCATCACAGCTGAAGTGTACTCTTCACTGGGGCCGCTGGCACTGACAAGACCAAACACAAGGCCTGGCGCCAATTGAAAGTAAGCAGAATACAAACGCGGCGGCAACTTAATCTCTTTCAGACTAACACGCAGGCCGCAAAAGTATCAACTGTAATTGTTTCTTCACGTCATTAATTGCTCTCATCAGTGTTTCCTTTCTTGGACTAAAAGCACACAAACAGGAGGAACTGACTAAACCAGCAGAGCATCAGGGTATATTTGCAGAAAAGGTTGCGGTGATGAAGTTTGTCAAATATTAAAAGGCTTTAATGTGGTTATTATCTGATTCCAAGGTGTCACAGTGTAATTTTGCTGTTTCTTCTGTGGTGCAGAAGCTCTCAGCACAGTGCATTTATCTGCAATATTGCCCTTCCGCCACTTCAGATCTCCCCATTCCCTGGTGGTCTAATTTATGTTAAGTCACAAACCTCCCCTATGGCTGTTTTGAAATGTTCAGAATGGAGACTGTGTGCTCCAGGTTTATGCCAGCACCACAATCCCCTGTATAATTGTTCTCTATGGGAAAGCACATCTCAGTGAAACCATCTGCAAGTCCATGGGGCAGTTTCCTAAGAATGAGTGGACTTCTTAGGGGGTTCCACTGCAATCCAGTTTCTCTTGTGAAGCAAGTAATTAATTCAAATCTCAGGAAGTCAATAGCTGCCTGGATCAGAGGCACGTAGCACACAGCTGCTGATATCTCCGAACACACTGCTTGTCTTCTCAGGAAGTCGCCAAACAAAAAGGTTACAATGGGCGCACACACCCATACAAGGCTCAGATAACACCCATTTTAAACTGTGATTTTTGCGTACTCTTATCATGTGTTGCACACTTCATTAATCTAAATTGTAGTGATGGTGAAGAGTGAAGAGTCACCAATACTCTTGGGAAATGGGGCTCTTTATGAATGATGTAATGTGCTGTCATTAAACAAGCTTTCAAGGTTCTGTGGTTCCTCTAGCTACAATTATTTTATCTCGCGTTGATTAGTTTTTTCTTGAAATGAAAGCTGATAGCCATAGACTATCTTGGCATTATGCAAAACATCGATTTAACTTGGCGGGGTCTTGGCTTCTCAAATAGTTGGTATTATCTTCATATTGAGTTGAGTTTCCCAAAATTGTGTGCAAAGAAGCCCCAGATAGTGTGGCAGTTTTTGTGATGATGCATTGAAAAAGTGGTGTTCCTCTCATTTTCTACTTTTTTTTGGGTCATTAAATTCATTAGCAAAAGCGCAGGATGATGAAATATGATGAAAGAGCCAGGGCAGCACTTTAAGAACCACAAATGAACATCACTTGCTTGCTGCATCCATCTTTCTTTTCTGTAAACTGTAAAGTAGAGCAGATGAGAAGAATGAGCCACTTCAAGTTATTTATTCTTAAAGTTGACTGGTTAGGCTTTGTGCCACCACATCTCTGATTTTGGAATCATTTCAAGGGAAAAGCTTGAAGGTGCAGGGCCCTATTTCAGACCTGAAATCAAACTGCAGTCTCTTCCAGTTGACAGAGCTGTTGGGCAGAGATCAGCAGGACAGGAAGGCTTGGTGTGTGGGGAGTGAAAGTCTCTGATTCACAGGCAGTGAACTTTTCCTTTCCCCTTCTTCTCGAGACGGGGCAGGGCTGGGCTAAATGCCTCGCTGGGCTGCTCCCTACAGCTCATTGTTATCCAGCCCATGGAGGAAGCCACTGCTGTGCTTCCAGCCTGCCTCTGACAACAAGTGTAAATAAGGATCTAAATAACAAACAGAGGAATGCAAGCCTGTGTGTCACAGTGAGCTTCATAGGGCTCCGCTTTAGCTCCGCACTGGCCACCTTAATGACTCGGTGAAAGGGAGCGTGCAATGGTCGGCTAATTTCTATTCTTTGGCATCATTAGATGGCACTGTAGTGGACAAATGAAAAGCAGGGCCAGTGTGTGTGTGTGTGTGTCATGGATTAGTGGCTTGGGCCTTGTTGTAAAGACCAAAGAGCTGGATAAGGAATTAAGCACAAGTAAAAACTCTTGTTTGCATGAGATGTGGTGGTTTACATTGTGTATTAGGCTAATATATAAATTAAATTAGAGTTTGCAACATGTAAGTCATTTAAATACCTTTGTTCCAACACTGCAGCTCTTACATTGTTCTCATTCATACCAGTTTGATGATGAACATCTTGTGGAAAATGCCTCAATGCAGAATGATTGACACTATGTCTGGGACCTGCAGCAGTGAATGAATTACAAGCCTTATATACAATGCACATGTATAAAGTAAAGTAAGTATATAGTGTAAAGGTCATGCTAGATTCACAGCTTTGTCTTAGGTTTCATTCTTTAATGGAGGACTTGCAAAAAGAGTGTTGAAAAAGCTCCTCTTGCTGCCATCAGCAGCTCTCAACACCTGTTTTTGAAACTTCATAAATAGTCATTATTGCTGTTTCTCATTAGAGGAAAGTAAACATTCTTGTTTGCGTATGATTTTGAAAGGTCACTTGACCTTTGACAGTCAGGAGCCCTGCTTCTTACTGCATGGAGTGTGTGTTGTGCAGCCTGATTGAGGGTCCTCGAGCATATCAGCGAGTTATGAGTCTACCTCCTTCTGACACCCTCTCTGGTTTGGCGAGAGCGTTGTGCAGGGCTGGAAGAGGGCTTGCCCTTCTGGCCACAAATCAGCCGGGAAAGCAAGCTTGTATCTTCAAAGGGTGGGCTTCCCCCCGTGATTTACAGCCCCCACAGAGACGAAGTTAGGCACGGCCACTGTCTCTGCACCTGGGCCTTTATCAAGCAGCCAGGATGAGCTCTTTGCAGAAGACATTCAAATGTACAAGGAGCAGATTAGGCTGACTCAATCTTCTTTTGCTCAGAGAGAGAAAAAAAAGAAAGAGAACCGGCTGACTTCAAAAAGACCTCTTTCCCTCTGCTTCTTGAATGAGTGAAAGGGTTCAGGAATGAAAACAGCCTTGTGTATTCAAAGTGCTAATTCACAACTTATTCCTCTAATACACTCATGAAGCACTTTTAATTGTGTTAGTTCGCATTCCAAAGACATGTTTGTAGCTTTTAATTGGAGGTCTCTTTGAAATCATTGAAATGTATGACTTGTGGGGCCAACTTAAACAGTTCTCATGTGCTTGGCGTGGAGGCTGGCTGGCTTTCATTCCCAGGCCTGGGTGGCACTCATATATTGGCTATTAGAGTAAAAGTGGTCCTTTTCTTTCATCATCACCATTATGATATCAAAGTTAGGTGGATTAATGACAGAAATGTTTTAGTGATTATTGATGGTAATTTAAAAAATATACCAAAATTTGTCTATTTTGACCTTATGATTGGTCTATTTGTTTTTTGATCCTCTTTTCTTACCTGTCCATTTTAAATATCTGTTAAGTTATAGAGGCAATAAAAGATGTTTGACTGAAAAATGGAATTAGTGAAGAAAGTATGCTAAAGTCACATTTTTTATTTTGTAAATGAGAAACCAGAGAAGTAGGTTTAATATCATATAACTGGGTACAAGTGTAATATAATCAATAAATTACATTTTCTAAGTTGGGATAAAATTGTAATTTTTAGCATTGTTATGCTTGATGTTTCAGAGGACTTTCACTTATTCGAATTTTATTTTGGAATATTTTGATATGCATGTGAACTTCCATACTATTAAAACTGGAAAGAATGTGTGTGTGTGTGTGTGTGTGTCCTGTGGTGGTGGATGGGAGGAGCGAGGGCTACAGCATATTTCTCTGTCAATCTTCACACATGTCCACGGTGTTCAATACACTTTGGCAACCTCTGCAGGTCTCAGTTACTTTTTTCAGATAAACTATGGACTTCTTTCTCCCTGAATGAATTCTTTCTTAAGCCATTCTGCCTTCCTCTTCTGAATCATCCTTTAATCCAGAGAAAAAGGCCCGAGAACTGGCTGTCATTTAATGCTGCCACTGCCAGGACTCTTAGCTTAAATAAAGTCAGTGTAGCATGAATCTAATTCTGTGGATGTATGGGCCTGGGACGGTGAATGTTGCGTCTGGAGAGCCAGTCCTCCTCAAAACCTCCGTGCGAATGCCTGGCGACTGCACAGTTACCCACAGTGAAAGGACCACCCACTTAGGGTTGAGAGGGGATTTGAAGCTTCCCTGCCTGCTCATTCCTTTCCAGGCCTTTCTGATACTGTTTGCAGCTCATCCAATTGTGCCGCTCTCAACGTTACTCTATAGCTCTCTGAAAGCAAGCTCCAACTGTCAATCTTTCTTTTAGGATGATATCCATGTGTATGTTGATACATCTTAAAGGATTTCCTGAAGACCCTGAGTATACTTTATTAGATCTTGTTAATAGTTAAGTTCATAACAAACAGAGGCTTGTCAAATATTGAATTTAGACTCTGTGCTTTCATTTCTTTTGCAGCACAGAATATATATGAACAGTACTAATACAAATCCTGCACTTTGTTTTATACAATGTTTGGCGAATCTGATATTTAGAAATGATTGTTGTTATATGTGCCAAATATAGAGGGAGAAATGACTTTGAGACACTTCACATAGAGTTCAAAATTAAGTAAAAATATTATTTATCCCTTTTCACAAAAGCACATCCAAGAAATCTCAAAATTTAGTGTTACATTATTGGACAATTTTCTCAATTGCTCCTGTAGTTTGAATATCAATGCTTTCCACACAACGTCCTCTGGGGATTCTCTCTTTGCTTTTGCCAGTTTTCTTTGAGGTCTTGTATATTTGGATTTCCCGCTTCACTGCTCCACCCCAACATGTTCATTTCCAACTGCCCATCTCCATTTACAACCTGTTTTTATCAACTTTTTCCACAAAGCACAACAAAACAGAGGGAGGGGAACCTCGCTGCTTGTGGGGGGCTAACACAGCCAGGAACATTGTCCATGAACTTCTCCTCATCTCCATCCCCCAGTGTTATAGACAAACAGTCCTTTCCATATGCAGTGGAAGGGGTCATGGCGTTAACAGAGGGAGGAATGCTTTGGGGAGAAAATATTGTTCAGCAATGACACAGAAGTAATTTGGGTCTCACTGAGTGATTTCATCAGGGCCTTTTGTTGCCTCAAAGTGTTTGACCCAGAGGTCCCTGTCAGTCCTGTTGTTAATGGGAGCCAGAGCAGAGTGACAGCTCCAGAAAGTAAAACATTTTACTACTAATAGTGGGCCTCCGGAGGCTTAGGCATAAATATTTAAGCTCTTCTCCCTTGTCCCAAATACTGGGGGGTCTCCATGGTGCATTTATCTATAATGCAAGAAAAAGAGCAAATATATCCGCTAGATGCTACTATACCAGCTTGTTGGCATTTTTTTTCCCTCAGAGTTGTTAAATGGAACAAGAGAGTGTGTTAACTAAAAGTTTTTCTTTAAGCAGGGATTTGCAATAGTACTGTATGTTGTTTTTAAGCCTCATCCAGCTTCTCAGGGCTGCATAACTAAAAAATATGAACTCTTATCATCAATGAGGTCTGAGAAGACTTCCCTAATATAGCCTAGCATGGAGAAAAGGTACTAGCTTTGGCCTATTTCTCAAAGTAAACTTCATTAAAAAGGCTATGTGGCTTGTGAAGGTGGTCTGACGTGCCTTGAATGATGGTCTCCACAAACAAAGCTGCTACACAAGCCATCGAATTATCTCTGTCAAACTTTGGCGTAATCTGAGCTGATCCTCTTAAAAATATTTAAATGAAAACATTTGCACATCAATGGGCTCCATGGCAACACTGTGTGTATTCTTCTTTGGGGTGCCTCTTTAACACAGAGCTTTAGAAAAGCACATCTCCTCTGTTGTGTTGACAAACAACAAAACAAACAATATTAAATGGAGGAGCTGAAGTTTTTCACATCATTGATGGATAGAGGAATGTGAAAGGCTGAAGGGACCCGAGGTGAATGAACACTCAAGTTTGAGACGCTGGTAATTATATGATTGGTGCTTGGGATGTGTCGTTATACATGGGTTATAAACCAGAGTGAGAGCGTTTTGAATAAGATGACCAAAGTTGTGAGAGTGAATCTAATGCAGGACTCTTCATAAGCATTCACTGAGCCGCCTCATCAGTACTTTATAGCTGCACATTATTGCTCTCCATAGTGAGACCTGTGAGGAGCACCTCTCCCCCTAGTGGCAGAAAATAAATCAGCCTGCATGAACTTAAACTCATCTCCCTGCTCAGGTTTGACTCCTTTACCCAAACAGCTCCGATGCCTTGTGAATACATTATAACACAAACTCAGGCGTTTTCGTGGGTGCCACTGTTGCAACAAAAATGTGATTATGTTTGTGAAAATAATAGTGCTTCCGCGGTACTTCCTCTGCATTCTGGGAAACGGGCGATGTATTAATATAGCTCGTGGCTTAATTGGGTTTTGGATGGTGGATTAATTAATTTGTGGCTAATAGGCACAAACATGAGAAAACAAACTTCTTTACTTTAAGCTCAGGCTGTACATGCATCTAAGTAAGTAATGTAAATTATGCAGATTGTGTTGATTATTCTGACAAAGAGGTTTTTGTAAGAGGTGCTTTAAAAGATTACTCCTTCCTGGCATTTTATCAATTGTACACTTCCATAAATAAGTTATGCTGCAGATTTGAATTATTAGTCTTCTTTGCTCTAACAAATACTGTGTAGTGATTAATGACACGGGTTGTTTATAAGTGAACTAATATCATCAATTTTACAATACAATAGCGTGTAGACTATATAATACACCACAAATACACTCTGCTACCAGTTTGTACAATAAATACTACAATACAAATATGAGTCTTTACCATAGTATCAGTATTCAAACTTTCACTCAAAACAGAACTTGTGTTTTAAAGCTAATTACTGTATACTTTTCTGTTATTTAAATGTGCAGCATCCCCAGAAGAAACTGGATCTCTGATGCAATACAAAAAAAAAAAAGATCTGGGGTTCAGCTCAGCCTTGTAACTCTGCTGCAATCCATGCCTGCAAACTGATAGCTTACAGAAATAGAGCCCCCCTGGTCCTCAGCATAAAATGTGCTCTAATCAGCAGAACATCAATTAACAGTTGGAAATAAAATGTCACCTTGCCGTTTCAGGGGAGAAGGCTTCTCCCCTCAAGCTTTCATTTGGAAAACTTTTCAGTTCTTTCTTATGGTAATTTTCTGATTGTACTATGCGCTAATACCATTTTCATTTACTGGGGGTGTTAATTATATTTGCAAAGTTTTAAAACTCAACAAAGCAATTAGAGCCAAATAGTTGTAACAGAAAATGTCAGTATTCAAATATGTTTTTCCAGGGCTCCTGTTAATCCAAGTTTTGTATTAGGAAATGTTGACAGAGATATTCTTTTGATACAACCCAGACAGATTTAATTGGAAAAGACAGACTAGTTAGACATGTCTGGAGAATTCAATATGATTTTAAGGGGATCTCCATAAGTATTAAGATTTTAAATGTCTACTACTACTTTAAAACAAACTTTACTTTGATGTACAAGCTCAAACAAACATACAATATCTCTACAAAGGCAAACTCTACAAAGAAATTCAAGCAATATGTGTTACATCACAAAATAGATGACTGATCGTGGTTTTGTCCTCAGAAGCAAAGATTATATTTGTGGAATAATTTTTGTCAAATACAGACATCGGTGCAAACGTTTCTGTGCGAGGTCAGGTCACTGTATCCACTTTGTCTGCACATTTGGTCCAAATAATGGCTTTGGATCCTTTACGCCAAAAGCAGTATGGATATGAGACCATGCTGAGGCAGAGCTGTGCAGCATATATCAGCCAAGTCCTGCCTATGTGATAATTCTCCAAAGTTAAACAGCCATAAAAGGCTTGAGAACTCTGACCTTCACAATCTAACTAAGCAAGAGAAGCCAATGATGTGGAACAGACCCATCGCGGCACTCACATGATGATAAACTATGCTCCAGCTTTGCTAAAAAATAACTGTATGTCTTCGATGACATATATAGCACCAGCATTTCAATACGATCCCAATTTATTTTGCACTAAAATGGTTTATTGTCGGCTATAAAGCATGTGCAGCAAGAGGCGGAAGGACGAGGCTGCTTCAGTGCAGCGAGTGTGTCTCAAAGGCATATTGTTCTCTGTGCAGCTCAAGAGCGCATCTCAGTGATGTGCCTCAGCTCCACGAGAAGGCCGTAAAAACTATCAAAACTTATAAACCTTATCATTAGTCTGCCTCTTGTCACTCATTCCTGCTACGTTGCTCACAGATAGCTGTTTTCGTTCGACGACTTTCTACAAACTTATGAAAAACTTCTATCATGAGTGGGAATTTTGACACAACAAAAAGTAATTTGATCTCATAAGAAGTGTTTTTTAACAACCCCACCACCACCACCACCACCACACCACACAAATTCAATTAATTTACAGACATTTAGGCTCCCAAGCAGTATTTGTCACTTCGTGCCAAAAAGTTATCATAGAGAATAAAATGGAAAAAAGAGGTTTTGCTTGTTGTGAGACTCTGTCATGATACGGGGTCATTTACAATCCTATAACATATTCAGACACTGAGCAGATAAGCGAGCGATACATCTTTCACCATGCCTGCCCTTCACACTTGTCATAGCAGCACCATAAACAGCATCCATAACAATTGAGCCCACAGAGGGAAAAGCTCCAATATGCAGAGGAGCCTGGAGCTAGGGCATACTTTGCTAAGAAATGGATATGTTTTTCAAGTCGTTGTGAAAATATGAAAAACATTGTTCTTGTGACAAGCAATACATTCTCAGCAGGAATTTTATTTTCGCAGCAAACAGCCCTGTAATTAATGAATAATGTAGTGTTTAGTGAGAGCGTTCTATTATTTGTATACTTGGTAGAGGAAATCTTTATGGGTATGTAATTAATCATAATTAAGAAGATTTTGACAGGAGCTTGGGGACAGAGCAGACAAAGCCCTCTTTCTATATTCCCAAGGAGGGCACTATGAAATGATGGGAGAGGTATGCTGGCAGCTAATGAGATACATTTCCAGGACTGTAGGTCTTGTTATGATCTTTGGTTTCCTCTGTGTTAAGGGAGATCACTGAGGGTTGCAACCGCTGGCTGGAGAAGGGAGGACGCACACCTCCTTGTTTCTCTTAACCTCCTCCTTAGATCTATTACAGTGCACTTCACAAGGCTAAGTACCATTTAATTTAGTCGCCCTCCCATATTTATCTTCTGCTTGTGATTTATGGGGTTTGAATCTATGCGCTGGAAATGTAGGGTATCTCTTTACCGTGTCGGTCCACAGACTTGCACACTATGTCGCATAAACAGCTTTTCCTTCCTCTGATTAATTGTTAGCTAAATTATGAATTCACATCATAATAATTATTAAGTTATTTTTTGTGTGTATATTTGTGTTGTTTCTGGTGGGGGATTAAAAATTAAGCATGTCAGCATAACATAAACACAGGATGGTGAATCCTTTGCAGTGCCTTGCACATTACATATTTGCGTTAGTGACATATGTACATCTTACTTTATTTTAAACATATATTTATAATTTTCTATCTTGAATTTTTATCCTTTGTATTTCTTCCCTCTATAATCCTTATGTTTCACACAAGTCTTTTAGCACGACTTCAGGAAAACGTCCCGCTGCATTTCACCACACATATCACTATGACAATATGTGTATGTGACAAATAAACCTTTGAATCCTTGAAAAAAGAAATCTACCACATATCTTAAATATCTTCCATTTTCTTCCTGAATATAAAATAAAACCAATTCTTAAATTGCTCTGATAAATGAGTATTTTTATAGTACTTTTAGCATTTAACTATTACTAATAATTCAGCTATAGCTTTAGTTAATTTAAACAATCAAGATCAGCGTCAGTGTTGTTGAAATGAAGGTCTTAGGAAATACAAGCAGCCTCTGTTGTACTTACAAGTAAAAGGGAGGTGCGAACACACTCTCAAATTATACAGAGAGAGAAAGACTGATAAGACAGAGTTCAGAGACCTTAACATCGAGGAAAGTTTCTGGGTGACAGCAGCTTGTCAGCACCTGTGTGTGTCTGACTGGCTGTGTTAAAGGCGTGCAGAGCTGTTTGATTAAAGTCCTGAGACTCTTTTAAGTCCGGCGAGTGTGAGAAGAAGAGGCGCCCAGTGTGATGAATGTCCTCAGTCCACCTCTCTAATTTTCCCTTTTGGAAATGAAATGAGCTTGTCCGTGTCTGCGCTGTTAGTTAATTGCTCTTCACAAGCAGTGTTGAGAAAGTGGATGACAAAGTGAACATACCATGTGCAGCAGCTGCTTACTGGAGGCTAATGCCCCCAGAGCATGCATACTGTCCTGACACTGGCATTTCTCACTCTGCGCTTGCTCCTCCAGTCAGGAGCAATAACACCTCAGGTTGAATAACATAGCCAGCGATCATCCACAAAGGCAGCCTGAGTAGGGACGGCCTCAAGGTTGCATAGTTTACACATGTTCCATTTGGTTTTCATGCTGTAAATAAAGAAACGGTTTAGTTCAATGCAAGAGAAAGATCAGTGAATTGATTATTAGCTTTTTGATGGTGGAGATAACAGGAATATGATGACGGTATTTCACTACAGGATTATTATGAGTGGAGATTTGTTGAGTGATCTGGAGAGCTGTCCCACTTGGCGAAGAGCTGAATTGTGTTTGATTTCATAAATAATTGCAGTCATCAGGGACACACATTGTTTTAGGCTTAACCGTGTTGTTTACCCATGCCACATGTCTGAGGGAGAGACACTGTTGTGGATACACATCGCCCTCAAGGAATCTTACCAAGGGCCCACGGTTGGCAAGTGTATTAAAGGCTTTTGCAGTGTGTGTGTGTATGTGTGTGTGTGTGTTTGTGTATAAGTGAGGGAGAGAACTTAAAAGGGGAGAGAAAAACAACATGCATCCAGTACTTGAGGTATTTAGGCGAAGCTGTGAGCAAACACATCCGTAGCTAATGAGGCCTGGCATATGGAGTGATGATTGGAATTCATCATAGCTCACTGTTGCTGCAGTGCAGGAGTGTTATGCTCCATCACTTAGACAACCACTAAAGACAAGTAAAAAAGCTTTTTTACCCCAGTGTTAACAAATTAACCGACACACATGTGGGCCAAAAAGAAAGTTGAAAAGAAAGGTGATTGATTGTTCCCTTGTTGCCTTCCTGTCAGCTTGGTTTCTGTCAGCAGAGGATACATGAAAGATGGAAACCATCGACGCCTCTGGCCCAAATCCCACTTTGCACTCACAAATGTAGAAATTCTTCGAAAATAACAAAAAGCGAGAACTTTCCTCATGACCCCAAGAGTTTTCAGAATGAGAAGGAAAAATACATTTCTTTTGGAAGAGGTGTGGCGCTCACTTCTACATTTGTTCATCAGAGCCTTGTGAGGAAGTCTCTGTGGTGGACTGTGTGTGTGTGTGTGTGTATTTTTGTGTACAAATGTGTACACTTGCATTTGTGTGTGTGTGTGTGTGTGTGTGTGTGTGTGTGTGTGTGTGTGAGAGAGAGCTAAAGAGAGCTGAGAGGCAGAGGCAGTGGAGAGAGAGCTGATTAGGAATCAGTGTTTATGCTTCCTCTGCCTGTGTTTGGTGCCGGAGATGAAAGGGAGCGGAGGTGGAGGTGTGGGTGCAGGTGCTTGAATCTCTATCTGAGTGTCTCCCTGCACAGTGGAGGGACTGCTACGTCCCTATTATGGGTGAGTGCAGCGAGCTCAATAGTCCCAGTCACCTCTCAAAAACAGCAGCGCCGTAAAACCGGCATGGTGCCAATTAGGATGGAGCAAGCAAACATATGCCTCTCTCAAAAAAACAAATCCTGATGAAAGTGCATATTGATGTCATAAATTAGAAGAGTACAATAGATTGTTGGGTGTTTGTGTGTAAATGTTTAATTAACCTGCTTGCCTACATCGCTGCTGTGCTTTGCTGCTAAGGAATCAATCTACTTAGCAACCCATTTAACAATACAAGGCCCTCCTTGTATGACACATTCATTGGGGACAGCCGAGCAGTTGTTAATGTCTTCAAATTAACAAAGCCATTAACCCAAGTGATAATGGTCTGTTTCATGTGTGGGTGCAGGTTGTCCAAGGACGATAACTCCGTATAAAACCTAGGTCTAATTTTCTTTATGGCTTCAGGTGAGTTATCTGTATTTTAATGATCACAGACACGTTTAAATCAGGATGCTAATGGCCGAGGATGTGTTCAAACTAGCTGTGTTTAATCAGGAATGAAAAAGAGGAAGCGTCTAATAGAAATGTTAATAATAATTAAAAGAGTTGTGTTATTCCACGGTGTGAAATTGCCATTTATTGTTCATCCTCAGCTCTCGGTTTTCAGTCATTCAAATATTTATCCAACATTTCAACACTGCATGTGAGTGCTGCGGATACGGAAATCTTTAGTCGAATCTTGATTTTAACACCCATTAAGTTCTTCATGTTTTTTTTTTTTCAACAGTGGTACATAACAGTGAGCAGTCTGCACCCCCCCCCCCCCCTTTTTTTCTTTTCTTTTTTTCTCTTTTTTTCTGCAGAGATCACAGAACACAGAGGGGGCCATGATGACCCCCATCCCAGAGGAGCCTGCTGTTTTGCCTGCAAGGTAAAGATCTGGGATGCAGAGGAGTTTTTTTGATTTAATCACCGTGCTCCACAGTGCACAATGTGTACTAGGGAGGAGATGGCAATTATAATGCCCATGCCGGCCTGCTGTCCTGCCCGTGTGGTGACGTATTCCCTGGGGGCGTCACAGGGAGACGGTGGTGGGGGCACCGCTACCATGAAAGAGCAGAAATCCCCCCGCAGACACACCAGGCTTATCACCCTGCACTAAGAGCCAAAGACGAGCCGGATCACTGGGGCGTGCCACACTTAGTTAGTGCCTCCGTTTGAGCAGAATAAACACTTCAAAACAAGGTGCAGGGTATTTTTGTGTTTTCTTTTGTGTGTACTTTCCTGCCAATCCTGAACATCCCAGCACCACACTGACCCAGTTTACTTCCCTGCTTCAAATCGATTTGATTACACAGCTTTGTATACAGTGGTTTCACATTTTCCTTAATCCTCATATTATTGCCATTCTCACAGTCCAGATTTAAAGTACCCATTTGATTGTATTGTTTATACTAAGAGGAGAGGACACGGTGTTATGATACAATATTGATATTTCCATAAATAAGTACTAGTGCCAGCTCTCCCACATACTGCATTCGTCAGACTTTTTCACACTGCGAGGAACTAGCTCAACAACTTTTCATATTGGATCAATCCTACAAGGAATATTGTTGTTTATTGGCAAACATCCTGACACATCATCATACACAATGAAGCGGGCATGAATAATTAATATCCTCTCACACAAAATATTCACTCGCGCTCCAATGGTGTTTACTCCCCTGCAGACATCCATACTGAGGATAACCTCTGCTGTTTAGAGGAGCTCTGCGTCTCACTTCTCTGCTGCTGAATACTGAGAAGTTACAAGAGACACAGTAACAACATAAAAGCAGCAAGAAATAGATCAGTAAATACACAGCAGCACTGTTTAAAGAGTGGCTCGAAAACACTGTGATTGTGTTTTTGGAACCAGGAAAAATTGTGCAGTGCAGCAGTGCAGCCAAGAACTGGTGACTGCAGAGGCTGAAACCTGTGTACAGGTGAGATGATAATGAGCGTAATCTGTCCTTTGGCATTTAAATAAAGAGTTTTAGGACTCAATTATAACACACTAAAAGGAAGCTTTGTTTAATAGCCCTTAAAAACCTTGGTTGAATTTGTTATTTGATTATAATAATTGCATTCTTTTCCATTTCTTGAGGCTACGTGAGTTAACTTTGCCCTCTCTTTGTTTGGTGTGTTTGCTCAGGTTTGGCACCAGCTGTTAACACATGTTTGGATTGGATTTGATTTTATTTGCTCCACAGATTTATGGCCTTCCTCCTTCAGGATTCCTAATGTTGCCTACATTTGTTTTCGGCCACATGAATTATGCTCTAGACAAATCACTGTTATTGCTAATACTTGTGCTGCATTTGAGCACATTCATATTAAAGTTAGTACCTTTGGTTTAGACTAAAACCAACAGACTTACAAGTGAATTTTGTATACCTTAGTGAATGTAACCCAGTTGGGTCCTGTAGACCGTGTACAGCTGCATATTCAGCTGGTGACTGACTGACTGATGGAAGATGGTGCAGCCCTGGGGAGACGTCTTTGTGGGAGAAATGACACTCCCCTTGTTACTGTCTCGGAAGTCAATGCTATCACACTGTCAAACTCAGAACTTGCTTCCCGCATTTCTTTTATTTCCCCCCATCTCTGCATTCGAAATCATTCCCACAGCCTACAGCTATGAGCGCAGACTTTTAGTGCACGTCCGCTCTAGACGGGAAGTGTGGGGGACGGGGCGCATCCTGGGCCACCCTCACCAGGGAAAGTGACAGCCTGGATAATTGGCACTAATCAAGTGACTGCTTGTATTGAGAGAATGTCGCTATCTGCACAGAGAGAGGAACAGGGTTGACCCACAGAGGTAGTGCCCAAGGCCCTTACTCTTCTACAATAGCTTCTGTCAATCCGCAGTGTGTGACAGTCATCATCTACCAGCGCAGCCCCTCTTTGGTCAATATGCAAAAAAATAAAAATAAAATAGGGAAAAAGAAGAAAGTCAGAGATAAAGAAAGAAAGGGAGAGGGGTGGTGGCGGGAGAGGAGAGGGAGGAAGAGAGACGTTTCCTATTCACATGAAAACTAGGATGTTATGGAGTGCATACTACATTATTCTTTTTTATAATTTCTCTTACAGCTATTGCTTTGAATTACAGAGGACTTCTTGTCAAGAGCGAGAAGGAGATGAATCAAAAATTCATCTGAAGAAGTTCTGCATAGGGTGAGGCGAATATACCTCTGGTGGAACCAACATTTGCAAAAGTTCTATCTCCTTAAGCAATTATTAGCGGTGATAGTTTGACATGTACAAGAGTTGTCAACAACTGACTTTAAACAAAGTACAAAGCAGAAGTAAACAGTGCCTTGGGCAAAATTAACTTGGGGGACTAGCCACCTCATGAATTATAAATGGCTATCTATTACTGCAGTGAGTGGTGCTACCAGGAGGCTCCGTTCATTGGAATAGACTAACCTATTTTCAACACATTTGAAAGTCAAGTGACAGTGAGGCGCTAAAGAATGCAGTTCAGGGAAAAATGAGCCTGTTATTTAGTAAACGAGTTGTGTAATTTCTAAATTGTACCAAACTAACCATGGAATACCCTCAGGGACTTGTGTCATCTGTTATACACGTTTGCCCACTAACTGCCATTCACTTGCAAATTAATTCCCTTCGCAGAGCACATTTTAATCCATCTAATTAGCAAAGTGGCCTATACATAAAAGCCTATGTTTTATCTTTTTAATCCTCACCTCCCTAATGCTGCCTGGAAATAATTGAAATTATGTCAACTAAGATTATATCAAATCAGGATGATTTTGACAAACTGGACTTGGACTTTAATTTGTCCTCTTTGAAGATCCACATAAATGAACGCTATTTCTGTGCAACTCAAGAGAGGTTTGCATCTCAGGAGAAACAAAGTTTGAACTCATCAACAGAAAGAAAAAAATCCACAGGTTCAGAGTATTTCCTCTTCACATACCTTCAGAGTATTTCCTTTGTCATAATTCTCAAGGTGGAAATGTAGCACATCTACTGACCTGAGATGACAAAGAAGAGGGATTAGAGAAGCTCCCAGAAGCAGCTGTGCAGGAGCCACAAGGAGTCTGGCTGGTCAACATTGATAAAAGACAGCAGCATGTCCTAACCAGGGACTTGTGTGCCTTGTGGGCTCTGTCTCAGAAAGGTGGTGAGACGTCTGGATTGGCACCTCTCTGGATACACTGCTGTAACCACTGGAGAACTGTGAAGCCTGAACCGCCGAGACTCCCTGTAGAACAAGTCGCACACCAAAGGCTTCTTTAGACATAAAATAGATGCTGAAAGTCAATTAAACACTCTGGGCAGGATTTTAGAGGTGCAAGACTCTCCCAAATGGTAGATTCTGGAGACTAATTTCTATTTGTCTATATCAGAAAATGAGTTTCACCTTTTTGTTTCAGGTGACATACAGAATTGCCAAATCTAGAAGGAGCTGGGCTACAGCTGCAGAGAGCGATGTGAGTTTCCTCTCCTGTCAGATAAGCACAAGATGATGAAGCTGCAGCGGGCACACAATCACCAGATCTGTGCAACTGAAGGGTGGGAATACTTTGCCTGACTTTCAATGCGCACACACAACACTGAAGACTCGGTTTGCTTTTCCAGCCCCACGTTCCCTCCTTTCCTCTTCTTTTCCTTTTTGCAATTTGCGAGTCTTTGCACAGCATGTGCAGCTCCGCCTCATCTTCAAAAGACCAGTAAATACAATCTTTTTACACCAGTGGAAATAAATACATAGCTGGATACAGTAGGAAAACAACACTGTGATCTAGCTCTACAAACACCGTGATTGGCAGGTGTATGGCACAAAGTGGGATTCAAGCACAGCTTCACACATTAATTGTAGCTGCTGTTAAAGGATGTTAACCAATATATATTCAATGCTCCCTTTTTAGACTCAGTTCTGAGGAGTCACTCTTCAAGCATGGCAGCGTTATGTGAGCTGCACCGCTGTAGATTTCGGGAGACTTGAAATACCTTTTTTAGTCGGAGCGTCACTGCAGAACAACATTCCCCCCAGCTGTTTATTGGCAACAAAATAAACTAAAATAACTTCAGTTTGTTTTGAATTGAAAGTCTTCATAAATGAAAATAAACAGCACTGCAGCTATGTGCTGCCGAATATTCTTTCCCTTAAAGATGAATATATATTTACTTTGTATACTTTGGCACATCAATATTTAATTTTCTCTTATTTGATTTGATTGTTTTGATAAGGTTCAGAATTATTTATCAGCCTGGACACACTGAGGCCGTAGTGCTTTGTTGTTTCTGATTAAGGCCTTCAGTTACAAGCCTATGCTAATCTGAAGAACACAGGATTTGGTGAAGAACTTTACAGATGAAAGTAGCTGCGCTCTGATAAAAGGACAGTGAGCACAACACTGCATAACATTAGCAAGGTGGAGTTACTTCTACTGACTCATAATTGTCCAACATGCCTGGGAGATACAGAGATGAGTTCACAGGACACCAAAAATCCTCGCCCCTTGTTTTGCATAATACTCAGCTTTGCATGGAAGCAGGGAGGGGCAGGTGCCAGTGATCTTCCCAGTGTCTCCAAGTCATTTTGTTTATCATTCAAAAGAAAACCTTGTTCCATTATCCATGAGGGAGCGGGAGTAATGTGTTAATGTCCCTTACTCATGACTCGTCTTTTGGTCCGAGCTGACAGCACTGCACCCGTCCATGTCACAGATGATGAGAGACAAAAGACAGACAGAGGGCGGCAAAAAAAAAACAGGTAATTACTTCATACCTACACTTTTATAAAAGGCAACTCCCCTCAGCATTCATATTTCTGTGTATTATAATTAATCCAACCAGGCCACTATCTGGGGATGCGTTTGAGGATGCGCAGACTTTGGGACTTTGATGAAATCCGAGGTGTCAAGGAGACATGAAGGAACCTCAGCACTTGTGCCCTTCACTCAGTCTTGTGTTTATGCTGCATGCAGTAAAAGAGTCTCCTCATAGGGATCCTTTGCCTTTATGATGCTCTATGTGATTGATTATTTAGTGGAAAACTCCACAGCTCAAATCAGTATGAAGCCAGCAAATAAAGTCAAATAACAAGGGAGAGTGCAGGTCTGAGGGAGGGAAAGATCTCAAAATGTTTTGAAGCGAGTCAGAGTAGCCAAAGGCGAGTAGATCTTCACGCTTTCATATCCCCTCTTTTTAATATTTCTCCCCCGTTTTAATGATGTGCTTCCTATCCTTGAGTAAAGTTCTTCATAGCCAGTCTTTTTGCCAGAGAGGATTTTTTCTCTTTGAAATAAAATGTAAGTATATATTTAGTCTCCTAGTTTAGAGGCTTACAGGCCAAGGCAAAAATTCAAATTTGTGCTTTTTTGAATAAGCATATTGACGGTTGTCTGGTTAGTGCCAAAATGTTAATAATACATTAATAAACAGTGTGGAAGTTCTGCTCCAAAGCTTTGCTGGAGGAATATCAAGCTTCAGTTTGTAAATTAACAAAAACAATCACGTTAATAATAATATTTTTGTCTCACTTTCATCATATGTATGTTACGAGAAAAAAGACTGGGTACCAACATACTCTAAAAAGTTCACTTACATGTACAACATACATGTATATAAGAAAATAAACAGAAAGAACTAAGTTTGCACATGCATGAGGATGTGTATAGGCATATGGGGACTTTGCATAAAGAAAAATCAAATATTGATGATGATAGTGGAGAAACTTCCAACAGAAAAAAAAACAATGAAATCCAAAGCAGCAGGCAGCTGTCATTACGACCCCTATAATTGTTTGAGGGCCAGATATCAAAGCCATCCTTTTGATATAACCAGTCTCACAGAGGTCTGCTCTCCTAACATATCTATAATGAAGGCCTCTCATCACACTCTGTCCGTTTCAATTATCAGCCACCGCCTCGTACTTCCAGTCGCAAACCCTGAGGCCGACTGAATATACCTGCATCTCTTTTTCTCCTTGACTGAAAGACATTGGGTGCACTTGAAAGGACATGCAGCCAGTAAAGTTGGCATATGTGACATTTCTTAGTCTGTATAAAGCAGGGGTAACTAGCACCTATGATGTTGAAATCGTAAAATCTGTAAGACTGACATCATTGAGATACAAAAGACAATGTTAAAGAAAGACACAATATAATAACCTGGATAGATTGCAGATATTTACTGCGATGGAAACCTAGTCAGGGTTCATGTTATTAACAAAAAAAAAAATGTACAAACAATCCAAAATGCAAAAGCCAAAGAAGAATTCCTTCATAGGATTTCTGTTTCTAAATACTGCTCTCAGACACTGATACAATATAAGTACATCAGGATTATGGAGTTTTAATCATATAACATCTAGTTTATGAGCCTGTCAGAAACTATAACACTGACAGTTATAGTTTACGGTTTAACAATGAAAGGGTTAACAGTATTGTTGAACCTATTGTTCTGTAACAAAATATTAACAACTTGCCAGCAAAGGCGTTGAAAGGGAAATATGTATAGAACACCCCCCCCCCCGCCCCCCTCCCTTCTGTCTTAAGGCAGAGATAGCCATTGAAAAAGTGCTGGTTCAGTCTCCCTCTGTCTCTGGGCATAGCTTTGATCAGTCCCACCTCAAGACTTATCCTGGAGGGAGCGCTGCACTCCTATTCTCCATGGCTAATCATACTTCCTGTCTTTGTCTTTATGTGCTTTAGACAAGCGTCAGATAGAAGCACAGGAACAGATTTGCCCCGAGAACCTGGAGAATAAAGCCTCTGGTTGTGCTGCGGCTCGTCTTCTCCAGCGGATTTCCTCATGAATATTTCCACTGTTTTGGAGTGGTGGATTTCAAACCATTGCCGCTTTAAGAAAAGGTGCTTTTGAGAGGAGAGAGATAAAAAAAAAAAAAAAAAGTCTTTTGGAGTTCAAGATGCTAGAGTAAATGTACTGTATGTCTATGGTGAATAGTGTATTTTTAGCTGTACCTACAGTTGCTGATGACAGGAGCGATAAAGGCCAGAGGTTAGATTCTGCTGTACAGTCAAGGATCACACTCTTTACTTTGACTTTACAGTGCCTCGCTAACCAGAAGAAAAGCGGCACAAGTAGTGAAATGGTTAACAAAATAATTTCACATGCACAGCATATTCTTTGGGCTCAGGCAATATTGCTTTGCCTGCCACCAGTGGCACTTTTCACCAAGAAACGTGCTTTTGTGTATTTCAAGCAAGTGCAGAAAAGACCATTTCTGCCAGGAGCCAAAAAGAATGAAAAGAAATAGACAAAAATCCTTTTTTCTGTTTTTTTCCGGGGGAGCTGAAGGCTATGAAAACCATTTTGTGTTCTATTTTTGAACTGATTTCCATATGCATGGCCACCTGAGGGAGGTCAGGCTGCTCTGGCCAACTTCCTCACAGGGAGAGGGACTGATGGTGACAGGGACACAAACCCAAGCACAAACCATAGTCCATCCTTTCCAACACCCACGCCACTCTCTATCCTCACTGGCACCACCAAGACTCTCACACGGATAGGGAAATGAATCGCCATAAAGAAACAGAAAAACAACAAAATCATTTTTTCCTTTTACTTCTTTCTTGCTTTTTTTTTCTTCTTTTTTCTTTCTCCTGCTTCAAAGCCTGTAACTCTCTGCTGCGCCCTAGGGTTAATTAACATGAACCAAACAGTGAATGATCAGAGAGAATGGGAAATCTCCAAAGGTTAAGTGTCACATGGGAAACGTGTTGTCAGAAGAAAAAGAAGGAGGCGGCGTTCAAAATCAAATGAGAGTAGCGTTGAAGAGGGAAGAAATTTGTAGACACCTTTCCAAAACTTTGCATTTCTCCTGTCAGAGGAGGCAGAGCTTCACGGTCTGGCTTCAAACGATATCTGTAATTCCATGACATTTTGATGAACAAAAGAACTCAGCAGTTTTCTCTAACTTGCAGGTCTTTCAATGGATTTACTCCTCTTTTTGTATAATATCATTCTAATTCACTTTAGAGAAGTACACACAACACAGTTCCAAAAAGTGATAAGCAAAAAGCTTGCGGGGGAAAAAAAACATCACAAAGTTAATCACTGCTTTTAAAGACCTACTCATTGAAATTGTGTCTCCTCTTGGTTTATCCCAGGAGGGGGAAAAAGAAAATGACTTCATGATCCACAAATATCCTGGATAGCATGTCTTGCAGGTGAAATAGTATGATTTCTCTCTGTAATAATTAACATGGGCTCCTCTTCTCTCCCTGTGGCTTGTCGCTGACATTTGGTTCATGCTTGAGTGTCTGCCTAGCTGATTTCAATCTCTTGCATGAAGGTGAGGCTGTGTTTGTGTGTCTGCGTGTGTGCGTGTGCATAGGGTCCAGTGGCCAGTCTGACAAGGACACTGGTGACAAGACCTGCCTTCAGTAGATGGGATTAAGCATCATGACAATATGGATTAGAGACCCACTCTGTCAATCCCGAACCTTCAACAGGTTAGAGGTTGTAAGCCAAACGCTGAAACACAAATGAGTCTTGTCAGTGTGTTTGTGTTCTTGCAATATTGCATTATGTAAAGGGTCATATCTCACTCGCTTCTGAATACATATTTTGACAATTCCCAGATTTATCACACCGATCTCTATACATTTTGTCTGCAGTGACACGCCATATTGATTTACACTGTGCTCCGAGGATGAAAACACCCTTAGAATGGTCACCACCGCTGCAACAAGCCTTATTTTACATTATTACATTATGTATGCAGGCTTGAGTATGGATAATAGATGCATCTAAAGCAAAGCAGTTTAATTACCCACCATCATTCTGTCTCACCTAGCTGCAGAGCGCACATCTTATTAGCCACGGTGTAAATAAACATTAATATGCCACCCTGATAAAGACTGTCCTTATCTTTGAAGTTGCTGCTATATTATCACCATCGCTGCAAAGTACACACATCCAAACTGATCCAGTGGCATGTGCAAACAACGGAGGAGCTGCTGACGCTGGGGCCAGGCCATTACAACCACTTCACAGAAAATTATCATTAGTGCATCTGGCTGGAGGCCACGCAGCCCCATCAAAAGATTAAACTGTGCACACACAGTATGCATACATACATGCATCCTGTATGACAATAAAACAGGAACTCTGTGCTTCCATAATCTATGTCAGACATTTGATCAAACCGAGTGGAACACAACAATCTTTGCAAGCGTGGTTCTTTGTCAGAGAATTCCCTTTTGCACGTTTGGCAGAACGGGCGAGTGGCAGAATAAGGCGCAGGGGAAGAGGGCCGTCTCTGTGGACCAACAGAAGGAGGGGAGACAGTGGATATAGATGGAAAGCATGTAGGTTAACCAGCCACAGGGTATTCGCATCCCTTCAGCACATGGCAATAGAGAGGAAGCTTCAAGCAAAGAGAAAAGTCAGCATCCAGTCCAGCCTTGAGCATCAAATACTGCTGATCTGATAAACTATATAAAAGTCTGGTTATGTCTCCAGGCAGGCTTTTTAACAAACTGGATTGTGACTAGTATAAGACATGATTGATTTAAAGTACAATTAATAACAAAGCTCCACCTTATGTGTAAGCACTGTATTAAACAGGCTGAAGTGAAGCAGTAGATTCATAATGTGCATCAAGTATAACCTTCTTGAGAATCTTTTTGGCTTCTCAAGATGACAGAAGCTGAACTCTTCAAAGACATAAATTGTGTTGCATGTACACAAAGCTCTTTTATAAACTTCTCCACATGTCTGTTTTTTTGTCTGCAGATGGACTGACTGCAGCCAGAACCCAAGAGGAGACAGGCCTTATTCTGCTCTCTTATGTTGTTTCAATTACCAGTCGACTGTACAAAGGAGGCAGCCTGATGGCATGACGAGTGCACGGCGCTCTTCTGCCTGTGCTGTTGTCTCAGTTTGAGCCTCATAAAAGGAAGCGGGCCTGACGATGCCAGAGGCGGAGGATCCGGCTCTGCGGTCTGAGCAGAGAAACATCAGCGGAGCGCTATTCTTTAGAAGGAGATGTCCTTCAGTGTGGTGCCAACTCTCCCTGGGGCAGCAGCATGAGACGCAACCTCTTATTTACCATATACAGGATCTCTCCGTGCCCTTAACGAGCCAGGATATTCAGCATCACAGAGACAAAGGCCACGCTTTCACTGAAGAAGCTGTGGTTTTGCTGAATTAAATAATGATAATTAAGAAAATATTAATCAAACTCTGGCTCTCTCGCCTCTGTAGCTGTGTTGAGGGAGCAGGTCCTCCAGCTTAGCCTGTAGGAGTTCTCATTTAGAGTATGCCTGCGACCTATAGAGCTGCAGGCAAACACACACACACACAGATGCATACAATTAAAAGAAGACCTTGGTGGCCTACTACTCTATAATTAAACACCCTTTGGTGCTGCACAAAAATTCTGAGCCAGGTTCAGATGTGTCAAGGAGAGAGAGATGAGAAGGAACATTGAGAAGCTATCGGTTGCCTAAGTTGCAAGTTCTCTTCAATACAATGAATTAATAAAAAGCACAAACTAATACCTTCCCAATGTGCAGTTGGTATGTCTGGCGGGCCGGCAGCAGCTATACAGCTGTACTGTGAAACTTTAATGCTGCTGGATGCCTGCAGCTCTGCCTGGGCTTTGTCTCTGAGGTGAAGGGGGGGTGGGCTTTCCACATGTTCGATCAAACCGGGACAAGTATTAGAAAAAGGAAGAGGATTTGTCTGACCTTTCAGGCTAAAACCACCACGATACAGCCACCTGACAGCTGGGAATGGTCACTGGTTCCTCATCGGTATCTTAGATTTTTTTTTTTTTTAAACTCCTCCTACAGCTTTTTCTACACATAAAGTAACCAGAAGTCTCTTCTCAAATTCAAACGTTATTAGGTGATTATATGGTATTATTCTTCACCTTTTAGGCTTCAGAGTGCTTGTCATTTGGCTCTAGTTGTTATGGTAATGCGAGGTATTCCATCTCCTTCCCAGCATGCTCTGTGTTTGACATTCATGGGGTTAAAGTCCTCTGAATGATGAAGTGCCAGCGTTTGGGACAGTAAATTGCATCGTTTCAATTGAGAAGAGAGTTCCCCTTGGGTTTGCTGGAGGTCCCTACGGGCTGGCCTTGAACAGAACAGCATGTTGTACATCTATATAAAAAAGGGAAATATGGTGGTACTTTCCTCTTTATGATGCAGAGATTAATCTGTCACCATATTCACGCATAAATCTCACTCCCTGCTTTGCAAAATACTGTTTTACCTTACTTTACACTATATTTTATTTTTTTATTGCCTATAAACATAAACCATCACAAAAGGCTAATGTTCTCATCAATATTATTACAAAATGATCATAAATCCAATGCCTTGTTAAAATCTGGAGCCATTTCTCTCCTCAGCTACTCAACCAGTGAAAATATTAGACAGAAGCATTATTTTATCAGGCAGTTTCTCTCACAATAATAGATCTTCTATCATATTTGAGCCACAGTACACCACTTTGTTTTCATTAGATTATTAAGTCTGCGCGCTTTCCCTCACATCCTTTTCCTCATCGCTGTGTTCAGCAGTACTGATCTTGCCTTTTGGGGCCATTTTTTCTTATACTTCAGTAGAAATGCCTTGACAACACTGTGGTGGTTATTTCATCCTGAGAGACCACAAACTAAACAGCAGAAACACACTGATATAGACGCTTGTTTAGTGGTATGCAAATCATCTTTGCCGGAGGTAAAATTAACATTTTTAATTAAAATATTAGCACCAAACAAACACAGAAAAACACACTAATGATTAAATCATCTTGATGGAACCTCATAGTGGAAAATGACGAAGAGTTCTCATAATTCTTTGTATGAAAAGATGCTGTATGGATCATACATTACTGATAAAGTCATACATCTTCAAGTTTGCAAACAGTGCAGCTGAAGTTTTGAATTTAAACATTTAAACATCGTTTTAACTATGATTTTTAAATTTCACAAGCTGCAAAATAGTACCATTTTCATCCCTTGTGCAAATTAAATATATGTTGTCTGTATAGCTGTTCTTCTTCTAATAATTAGAAAAAGGATAAAGATAGAATGTAGAAATGTCATTTGAGATCAAATATTTCATTATATTTAAAAATGTTAACATGTCTGCATTTCTTCAGCAGGTATCAGATAATAAGAGGCCCTGAGACACAGAAAAGCTGGAGCTTTCTGCCATTGCTTTTAATGCTACTATAGCGCCCTCTAATGGTCATCTATGTGAACGTCAAGTAAGAACAAACTAGGTGGGATGCAAGGAAAGTAAGGAACAATACTCCAACAAAGCGACTTTATTGCTGTTTTGGTATAACAAAAGTAAGCTGTAATACAGATTCTTCATGTATCAAAAAGATACATTTATCTCCTTGAATGTTGCATTCAAATGTGTGTGCAGAAAAAGTAGGAATGGGGCTTTTGTCGCAGAGTTTGTTCCAAGTGTGATATTCATAAGCCCACCTTTCCAGTGCACCTTTCCAGTGGCGGAAAGTGAGGCCCTTTTGATACTGATGATGCATGTTTACTCCTCTGGTCCACACAGGCTGAGCATCACCTTCTGGTAGTCTCCCTTGGTGTGTTCCTGCAGAAACAGAGCATGTTAGAAGGGCTGCATGACAGAACAAGCCTTACTCAGTAATAGGCAAGAGGCAGGCTGAATAATTCACTTACCAGAATAGTCTTTTGCAGAGACTGTCCAAAGTTGGTCTTGTATTCAGAACAGATCTTCTTCAGGTCCACCTCGCAGCGTGACACAATAATTCTGGTCACCACCTTCTCTTTGGCTCCTTTACTCTGAGCAGACGAGCACAAGTCAGCACTTACTTAAGTTGTACATGCTCTAAACTTAACCACAGCAGCTGATGCAACGTTGTTGTAAGATAACTTTTGCCAACTTTGGATTCTGCGTTCCTGCAGCAAGATTGCACTTTCACGAGCAGATGTACTTCTTACATCTGTTCCAAAAAAAAATAAATAACAAAAACGAGAAAAGAAAAAAAAAAGTCTGGCCCTCAAAATAGCCACATTTCAACAAGAAGAAAGAGAGCAGCACTGTAACTACCTTCATGGCTTCATTCAGTCTGTTGGCAAAGTACAGCTGTTTGTTTTCAAAGCACTGAACTGGAACAAAAGAAAAACAGAATAAATATCCACAATAATACATCAGGCATTTGACAGATGATTTAGTTCTGCAATTTTGGAAGTGATTCATAAAATGAAACCTGGCCTACAGGGTGAATATGCACTTCTAAATAACCATCTGTATTAAAAATATTATGAATTAGTGATAAAAGATATGTGTACCTAGCACCAGAAAGGACCTTTGCAAGTCTCCTTTAACTTCCTTCACAATGCTCTCCTGCATGTCGTAGGGGCTGTAACTCTTGTACCTCTGAAACACTAACAAGCAGAGAAAAATGATTAACTGGCTGTTAATGGGTATATTTTACAAATCATTAAGGAGAAGTAAAAATCTTATGTAACAATGATACCAAAAGAAAACAGGGCGTCTTACCTTTTTGCAGGTGGGGTACGCTTCTCTCAGACATAATGGAGATCCAGGTCACCACATCAGTTCCTTTTATCTTTACTCCGGCCTCATAGAGTGCCTGAGTTGAATCAACAAAATACCAATAAACACTGCCATACTTTACACTTTGTGGCAAAAGAGTGGTGCTACTCCTTTTAAACATGAAGGTACCAAAATTAAGTACCATTATCTAAGTATGCTATAAAAATGACTATTTCTACACAATTATCAACTGCACAAATTTTTACCAAATTACCCAGGGTTTCCAAACTCATTTGGACATTTCAGTGGATTTTGCAGTGACTTAGTTGTTTAGTGAAATGCAAGAACTCAAAATGTGCATGTTCTGGGGTAAAGTATGACAAAATTAGACAGGTATTATTATTTGGTAATGAGCTTGTAAAGTAAACAAATGGGTTGATCTTAAAGAGAGGTGAAGCACACCAATTAATCTTATAATGGCCGGCGGGTCCCTGAGATTTATTTACAGTAATAATGTTATGCAAATCTTTTCTTGATCAAAAACAATTTAACACATTCACTGTTGAATATTGAATGTGATGTAAAAAGATTCACTTTATATTCCACAGACAAAGTGAAAATGGGCAACTTACTCTGGCATCTTCATCAATCTTTTCATAGTCTACCATAGGGGACGGTTCTGCTCTCTTGGTCTGCACAGCAATAAGACACGTCTCAGGTCAGTTTCAACTGTATTGCGTTATATGAATCATAAAGACAAATGAATGAGAGAAAGCTCACCTGCACCAGAGCCAAGAGCAGCTTAGCAAAGTTTCCAGAGGTGTCACCTGCCACGTCTTTCTCCAGGTCCTTCTTGAACACTGTGGGAAGTGACATTTTCAATGTAGACATTTAGCTTTCTCTACATAACCAGAGTAATCACATAGGTGTTGAATTTCTGCTTCAAGAACAGTTAAGATAGGACTCAAGACATCTGATGGACTTGAAGACAAGAGAGAGCCTGATAGCCAACACCACAACAACCAATTGGTGAGGCATTTTATACTGCAATGTATTTCCAGCTCTTTATATGAACGCCTGGGAGGTTTAGGACTTACACTCCTTGTAGACCTTCTTGATCTCCACCATTTCATCATTGCTGCGTGAGCACAAAAGCTCAATCAGCGTTTCTTCATCTGTTCCTAAGCCCTGAAAGAGACAGAAATCTTTATTACTTTTTACACATGACACTTAAAGATACACACAATTAAAATCAAGATTGGGGCGTAGCAAAAAGCAAGTTCTGTCATTTTTCCAGTAGAGGGCAGTGTAAGCCTTTAATTGAATCCACCGATGTTGAGCACCACTGATACAATTCTTGTTCTTTACCTTGATAGAGCCTCTGATCTCTGAGGCGTCGTACTGGGCCGTGCTCTTCATCAGTCCAAGGATCACCGTTTCCAGAGAGCCAGACAGCGCTCCCTTCAGGGCTGTGATCATGTCCTAGAAATACAACAGTGTTACCTAATTGTACTAAATTTGTCCCTTACTGTTAAAGCCCCCATGTAACCAGAGCTGCGAGGAATTTGGGATTTTCTGTCCAGGCCTACTGTACCTTCTTTGCCCTCCGTTCATATGCGAAAGCGATGTCTCTCCTTTGGGAGTAGGTCCGCTTTGTTAGGACGTCAATGATGGTCTGTTCATCCACTCCTAATGTTAACATGAACATTACATACATTAGCTGAGACAAAAGGGATGCAATTAAATCACTAAATGTATTTACAGAAATAAGTTTTTTTTGGATTAAATTAAACAAGGACTGCAACACAGCGGTCTCTTTAAGGCTTAAGAATGAAAAGAAAAGTTAGGAGGAATATGGTTTAAAATATATATTATAAAAGTGATGCATGACATTGTGTCATGACTTTTCGAGAGCCCAGCTGATACAGGGTTCTTTGGGCTGATGCTTATATTTATAATTGGAGATCAAATTAAATTTCTATATATTTATTTGTCTGGTATATACATTAACACACATTTTTAAAAACGATGCTTTAAATTTGGCTGTGACAAAGGTTTTGGCTGATTTATCTATGATAATCTGTTATGAGTCTTACAACCTTTAACCTTTGGTGCCAAATTAAATTTATGAATTCATTGAGCTAGCTGCTTGGTAAGTAGACAGCAATACTCAACTTTTACAGAAAGAATTTGAGCAGCGAGATATTCTTGCTCTTAACACTGTGGGCTAAAATTTTAAATGGTGAGTGCCTACAAATGCCATGTGTGTGGATTTAGCTTCGAGTATTTTGAAAAATAAACATTCGAAATGGCCTGTAGCTTTCTCTAACACATGACGTGGTCATGAGGAATTTCCCCCCTCATTAGTAAAGAAACATCACTCCACACACAACATATTCTTCATTATAACAAAATGGTGGGCTGTTGAAGAGTCAGCGGTCAGACTGTTGCCAATGGCTCTCAGCCAGTGGCCAGAACAAAGCTCTGCCAGCACAGAGGCACAGACTTGGAGGTGTTCCCAGCATGGTCAAAACACTTTAAGCCAGGATGCTGACTCACAAATACCAGTTACTCATCTGTACAGAGAAGTTGCAGAACCAAGCACTGATTTTTGGAGCAACATGTACAGTACTGCATCTTGCCTTTGGTTTTGATAGCGGTCTCTATTCTGGCAGCATCTCTGTCAGGGTCAAAGTCCACAGCAGGTACCACAGTGGGGTATGTGGGTTCATTGGCCTGAGGATCCAAAGCAAATTAGAGCAAGATAAAATTGATGCCATCTTAAAATGAACAGTTTACAGTGTATATAGTGTGCATAATGTGCAGTATGAGAGTTTTCATCATTAAAAAAAGTATGACATTACCGCAATGTTGAGAGACAGCTGTCCCAGAAACTCTGATACCAAAGCCATTTTGACTGTCCTGGAAAAGGTGATAAAACTGTCAACACTATACAATCCTGTAATCAAATCTCATTGTAATCCTATCACTGACATGTCTGAGTTGAACCATGCAAGGGGTCATGTTTGTTTTGCCTCAAGATATAATCACTTGAGCCACTAAGGCAATGTCTCGTAAACACAGGCAAAGAAATTAATTTAAGTTGTTGCTTTTTGTACAACTGAGTCACACAAATCACTGCAAGAGACTTTATCAATTTAATCAATAGTTATTTGTTTTCACTGCTTTGCCATATTCACATTCAGAGTAGTTTCTAGTAAAGTGGTTAGATACTACTGGCAGTCTGCTAACTCAAATCCTTGTCTCCTATGGCCACAAGTCCTTAACAGCAACCCCAGAGACACACCCTGGAAAAAAAGTGCTACAGTACTCCAGTCTGGTCTGACAACCGAGTACATTCACATGCTCACAAGAAAACAGGTTAGAGAGCTCACACAGGAGAGCAGGAATTAATTCTCACTTAACCAAAACTCAAGAAAAGAAGCAAAAAAAAAAAAAAAGAAAATTTTTTTTTTGCACAGACTGAATGGAAATTGTGTGGAAACCATTTGTCATGACAGAAAGTAGAAAAATTCCATTAAGCTTTCCTGCAGTGTAAAGTTAATCTCAGTTACACATATACTAAGTCCACATTAAAATGTATAATGACACTGAACTTACCTAAACTGTAAACCTTGAGATGATGCAGAGATTTGTCCAGGCGATGTTCAAGTGAAATGGGTGTGAAGGTTTAACTTTTCTGACAGAACAAGACTTCCCCTCTCACCTCCCCTGACTCACATTCCCTCCCCTTGGCATGCACTCATGACTCCACCCTATTCCACAAGAAGCCACTAGAAACTCAAGCAAGACAGCTCAACGTTTTAAAGCTTTGTTAAAGTTTTCCCCACACACACACTTTAAAGTCACTGGAGCTCTGTGCCGTCAAGGTGATGTCTAATCTTTCCCTTACACAGTCCAGACAATAAACAGGTAGAAACATGTGTGCATGCAGCACAGACAATAACCATACTCCCATATGAATACTTTGACAAAGTTTATTTTTGATCTGTTTTAACAAAAACTTACAACTGACAAAATATACAAAAATATCTCTGAACAAAATAAAATATAAAAAGGTATAGATTCTGTACTGTAAAGGTGCTTCAACATTCACATTTATATTTAAGGTCATAATGTATATCCAGTATGAAATCATAGACATTGTTAGTGGTTTCCTTTCCTTTCCTTTCCTTAGCAGTACAGGTCAGGCTCCTCTTCTGACTCACCTAATCTATAATATAAGATGATATGAATGACATGATATTAAATCCTTTGTTACAGGATTTTAAATAGACTTCTGAATTAGCTTTTTAATATACTTGTTACGCTTGGCTGCACGTTTCCTTTGTTTTTTGTTCATGTTGCCTCCTGGATTCGAGTTGTTCTTTGACTGCCCAGCTCCTTTGTTGTTGGACTGCGATGACACATCTTTTGCTGTCTGGTAGGACAAAAGGTAGGTAAGTGTGTTGTATCTTTAAATAACTGGGGCTATTCAAGTAGCATCAGACATTATACCCTCAAACAATGTTTTTATTTGTCATTCTCAGAAGTACAAACATCAGTTGACAATCCAAATGCCCATCTAAAAACTTGTTTTATTGAGAGCCGTTTTCATTTGTAGTTTGACAAGTTAAAGATGTGTTAATGTCTTGTGCCAATGTCTTGCTATGTGGAATTTTAGCCAGGCATCCAATGAATGTCTCAGGGTCTACACCAATAAACCCTGCTGAGCTGTTGTTGATATTGCTATGCTCTCTATTGTCCCTGTTGTTAGTTTTAGGGCTTGTGCAGGCAAAAACTATGCAGTGGTGTGCTGGTTCAGCCTGACTGATAAGAAAATGGCCAAGGGCTTTAGTGGGAGACTGCATTTAATTTATTGAGGCTTTTAGAGAATCCCTGTGTGTGTCTAATAAAGGATGCGGACTTCCTAGGCATTAACCAATAAACTCTTCCTAATAGTTCCAACAACCTTTCACCTCATTGCCATTGTCTGTCCATCCATCACCTCCATTGCCATTATATTGTTTCACAGTTCCATCTATCAACGCAGTAACTATAGTAGTACACACCTTTATGAAGGGGGTTTTTAGTGGGAAGGTGCAGGGGACACAGCTGTGTTTCTGGTGGAAGGGCAGGACCACCGCTGGATCAACAGGTATCCAGGGCACGAGGCCGGAGGCCGGGGGCTGTGGGACAGAGCTGTGGACCTGCTGCAGGTTGTATGCCCCCCGACTCACTTTCCCATTAGCCGCTTTTAATAAGGTCACAAATGGTTCCCCTGCCTTGTGCGCAATCAGGTACCGTCCTTCCTCTAACCTACAAAACCACATTAAGTCATTGAGGGTGTGTTAAAGTCAAAACCCACACTGAAACATGTTGTAGCATTTTGAGGGATTTCATGTTTCCAGCCAAAGGACTGGAATGTAGGTGAACAGAGCCTTAAGAAAGCAGAAGGTGACACATCTATTGAGTGTCGCTGAGTAATCAATTGTGTAAACCTCCAGCACAAACATGAAGGCAGACGAACGTCACATTTTTAGCCCGAGGCCGTCAGCCCTGACTGTACAGTAATTTCATCATCTTAAACAGAGCGTGAAGACAGATCTGTACAGACAACTCCTCTGTAGATGTTGTCCAACTTAACCATACAGTTTAAGATAAAGACCCAACCCTTCTCAAATAGTGGACTGTACATCAAACCACATTCATCTACAGTATACATATATGTATATGTAGTTTTTACACATTAAATAAGTCATGTGCTCGCATTAGGACCAATGAATTAAAAACTGTTGCATCAAATCAGAAGATGTACAGCTAGCCCAGACTAACATTATTTCTGCAAAAATAAATTTATTGTAAACAGTCGTACAAGATAATACTTACTGCAAAATGAAGGTGGGGGAGCTCAGTTCCAATAATCTACAAACAAAACTAAGATAATGAATGCCCTCAACAACTTACCCGGTTATCTTTTTCAGAAGGTGGTGCAGTATATTCAGTGACTTGGATGGCCTGTGGATGGAAAAGTGATCACCAAGTTACAGCCCACCTACTTTGGTAGGGATCTAAATTTCAACTACTATTTCAGATGACAAAACCAGAAGCGATGATAGCTAGCATTGATGAAAAGGCTTGAATTATTGAACTGACTGAATCTCTAGATGAAAACCTCTTAAGTAACATAATCATACAGGAGTGATTAGATTAATCCTAATCAACTGCACACATCTGTCGTAACGACACTCACTTGAACCCACAGGAGATGTTCCGTTTCCAGTCGTCGGGCAGCTTTCTCAGCAGAGCTACTTTTGATGTGTATGCATTGATGTGAGCTACAGAGACAGAAAGGGAGGGTGAGAGATACGCTGAGAAAAGAACAAGAGCTAATGAGCGTGCCCATCAAGAGCTACACTTCATCATCAGTGCCATTCCTAGTGCTTACAAAGTAATTAGTCTGTGATGATTTGCCAGCATCGTTACAAGCTTGAGTGGGTGGTAAGAAATGCTTGTTGGTCCCATCTCTTTTCCTGCCTCCCACTCCAGCTTGTAATGCCTGTTTATTTCAACAGTGCCTTCCCTTCCATTATGGACTGTTTTAGAGCCTACAACCACAGCCATAAATACACAATTGGGGAATGCCACATGATAAACCACATGATGAACTACGAACCACTAGACAAAGAAGGAAGTCTTTTATCAGCTCTATAGTTTGAATGTTATCACTGCTTTATCACTGGCTATTTCTTTTCTTATACTACCGTTAGTAACCGGAGACACTTTGTCCATTTTTCAGACTGGAAGATCTGACACTTTTTAAACTGAAACATTTTCGTTCAAAAAATCTGGGGTCTCAGATGCCTGATAAAGGGTTACATCCACTTTTTGGCAAAGTTATTCACAGCAGTGAAGCTGATTATAAGGAACTGGTATACAAACATGTTGTACTGACAGTAACACTGATGGTCCTGCCCAGTATGTTAACTATGCTAACAGACTGGAAATGGGTATAATTTAGAGCCAAAACTCTACATTAGAGAGAGAAAAAAAACCTTATGCTATGTAGATTACGACATACATTCCCAGCCAACGCCTACACAAGTCAACAAATCAATGAACGAACCTACTACAGAAAACGGATGGGAGTCCTTTCCCTGAATCCTGAGCTAAAGGTAAGCAGCACATGTAGGTCGACAACATGAATTAAGGGAATTTAACTAAAGTTCAAAACAGCATTTAGCTGAGCTCTGCACACTGGATTCTTTGTAATTCCCCACAATCAAGTGTGGCTGTAGTTATGGCAACAAAGTAAACTTAATCACTACACAGTCACAGCAGGATGGTGAGTCATCTAGAGACTATTCCATTGGTTTGAGGGAGGATCTGCCATGTGGACTCTACTAAACCCTGTGAGGGAAGGAGAAGAGAAGACTCTTTTTTCATCCACATAAATGTTACTTTGACTATTTTCTTGGCTGTGTTGGAAAATGAAAGACTACACTAGAACTGAGAGCAATTTGGGAACATTTGTCTTTTTTTTCACTGAATTTAGAAAGAATAGGGCCACAGGTAAACATGATACAAGTTTTACCTATGTAGGATACAGTGCTGGAGTGGAGCAATGTCTCAGTCCACAGCTGGCAAGCCTCACTGCTGCTTAGACACTCAACACCATAACTCAGTTGGTACTCCAGCTTGGGCAAGACGTGCACTGGCACAAACTGTTGGAGTAGCAAACAAAGAACAGAAATAGGGATGTGGCATGTGCTAATTTTATTCTTTAATATGTGAAATGAAACTATGAAATTCTGGAGGATGTGTAGAGACTAACATGTGTACCTGGTTTTGGCTGCTGCCCACTTTTCTGGAATGGGTTAGTGAGACAGAGCTGCGCACCATGAGCAGCAAATCCTGCAGACTGTAGAGCTTGTAGAGCAGGTTGCCCTCCTCTGGAGCCTCGTAATCTTGTTCATCTTCCGCACCAGCCTGCAGGTCTTGTGACAGTATTTCTGCATGGGGGGCAATAATGTACTGTATATTAATCAAGCACACAGACACAACTTAAATCCACAGAAAGAAAATCAATTTGACACTAACTTTTGTGCTCCGTAGTAGTAATGGTCACCACTGGTGCAGATTCATGAGGAGCAGCACAGGTCTCTCCATCCTGGTTCTGGTTTCTCTCTAAATATGAGGACACACAGGGCTTAACTAGAGACACTGGATGGGAGTGAACAGAGGGTCCTGTACATCGAGTGGGTGAGTTGGTCTCCTGGGACATGGTGGAGCATTTGGCTGTGTCATTGGCAGAGCTGAACATGGCTGTCTGCATGCGTAGGATCTCACCCAGCTGGTCGCCGGATACCTTTGCTCTTTTGGATTGTCGCTTCTGCCTTGTAACTTTTTGAGGGGAAGATGTCTCTGAATCTATAGGTACAGACTCAGAGACAGGAGTATTCAGGGGGTCTGCAGAGCGTGGTGTGGTCTTAGACTTAGGTCGTGTTGTAGGTGTTGCACTTGGAGACACAGAGTCGTCAATGACCAGCTTCTCATCATCTGAGTCTCCTGTAAAAGCTAGATCTTCGTCACTTTCCTGAGAGTCCAGTCTCATTTGTTCAGTTTTTGGTACAATGGCCTCACTCACAAATGGCTGAGTTGTCTCCTCTATTACGGGATCATCCATATCTGTCAATGAGGTGTTCATCTCTTCTTGTGAACTGCTGCTAGTGTTTACAAGATGCTCACTCGACCTTTTAGTCTTATTTAAAGGGGAACTTGTAGCTTTTTTACTTTTAACAACAGCATCCTGCTCATTCTGTATCTTCTGCACCTTGGGGGTTTTAATGGGTGTCGTCTCTCCAAATGTCTCCAGGTCGATGAGGTCCACCTCAAAGTCAAGACCGTTGTTTTCAAAAGACACTACATTTCTTTTTGAGCTCTCCTGATTTAGAAACAGAGAAAAAGAATCATTGTTCTGATGAAATATGACAACGTACATGATACCACATATAGGACCACATCTATTTGTGCATTGACATACCGGTGAGAGTTGCTGCTCACTCGCAGGCAGCTCCGTCATTAAGTGGAAGACATTTTTACTTCCATTCTTCTTGATGGAAAGCTTCAAACTCTCCTCATGGTAGATATGACTCCTCTCTCTCACTGTCATTTCAGTCTTCAGAAGTGGTGAGTCTATGTATACAGTCTTCTTCTGACTACTGCCTGTATATGAGACATGAAATAAAAGGATGTGTGAAACAGTGCCACCATGAGGCCATTCAATGTCATTACACACTGATTTATCAGATTTCTTTACTGCTATATACTAAATGTATTTCTTTCACAAAAATGATTAAAAATGTCTCAACCCTCAAAAACAGAATCAGACGACTATCTTGCTAAATCTTTATTTGTTTTTTTTTTAACAGAGAATGTAATGTAATAAGCTTAAGTCATATCCTTATATTCTAAAATGTCATGCACTTTTTTCTTTTACTTTTAAAAATGTCATAGCCAAGTAGCATTTCACAGCATGTACCTTTTCTCTCTCTCCATATATTCATTGCTATTTAGCAAGCAAAAACCACATGGGTACATTTTTATTGTTGCTCTGAAAATTCAAAATCCCATATTGAGAGAAAGAAATGTAAAATTCTAAAAGTGCCACCCCATACAAAAAAAGAACACAACAACATTAAACTCCTAGTGTTTTTAATAATTTCTCTGTATACACGCTGCTATTTGTATTATTCTTTGACATTAATGTAGCCAGGTACATTTCTGGGGTCATTATCTAACTTAGCACATCTTTGGCGCATTTAAACATGTTTTCTTTGTTGTTGTCAAGATATAGGTTACTGTGTTTATATTATTCAGAACACAAAGATTTATTCTAATATCTGGGTTTAATAGGATGATTATTTGGGGGCATCTTCGGCATGATTTGAAAGTTGAAAGTGAACAGCAAGAGGAGAGAGAGAAAAAGACAGGGGGGACAGGCATGTATTGTTCTTTTGGAAGCAAAGTCTAAATTGGCCCTAAATAAACTAACTTCCACAATAACAGACTGAGTGGACAAATGATGATGCTGTACCTTTTCCTGGGTTTAATTTGACCCAGACAGGCATTTCCCATTGCTCTCCAAAGTCAGGGCCATGGTTGTTGAGCAGCCTGACCAGGGCATCTCGAGTCAGACACACATGAGGCTCATAACGAGCACACAGGCTCTCTGCGTTACTGTCACTGCTGATCGTCTGTAGAGAAAAACAAGACTAGGTCACACAACCAGAACATCTACTGTATCAGTCTAACAAACACAGGTAACTACGCATCTGTCTACAATTAACTGGACTTTGACAGTACTGCGTGTGACTTGGCATCTTCCAGAAACACAATTAGCACTGGTTTTGCTGAGCAAGACATGAACACCCTCTGGTGTCTTTTGTGAAAACTGCAAGAGCTGAAATAGAGTTACAATAGACCTGCGGTCATGAATCCCATTCTAGCAGTAAAACATCTTTGTGACTTACTTTATTGGAGTAATTAAAAAAGCGAGACAATTGCTTACAGCGTGCATGTCCTTAGCTTTTTCAGCTGGAGGATTCTCTGATGAAACACTCTGATAATCCGATGCAAGCTGTGCATCAGCAGGCACTATCTTGTGGTCTGTAATATCCACATTGCCCTGGAGAAATAAAGGGTACAAATATGGAAATAGAGCAAGTGAATCAACACCAAAAGACTGAGTCTGCAATTCGACACTTCAAGTAGAATAGAAAACTGGACAATGGCATTTATGAACGACTTAAGTATATGAAGTGGTAACTGTTCACGTCTGGGACTGGAACAGCTACTTCAAAACTACATTACCATGATAAGCAGCTGTTTTTCAAAGGTCAGCGTCAGCCCTGGGTTGAATGTTCCCCCTGTCAAACTAGTCATCTCATGGATCTGGTAGAGCTGTGGAAATGTCTTAATGCACTCCAAACAGCCCCTGAAGAAATCCTGAAAAATATATTAGGATTCTTTGTTTTAATACTCCTGCTCTCCCAGAGCTGATGACAGGTGCAATCCTTGTAGTATCAGTACCTCTGAATATTGCATAGCTCCCTGTGATATGAAGTTGTAGTCGTCAGCACATATTTTGGCCACATCTTGCAGGTACCTCATGAACTGCATCACTTCATTGTTTACTCGTGTCTTTAAGTGCTGAAATATTAGAGCAGATTATTTGAAGAAGAGATGCAACAGCGACTGGCAGGATTAAAGTAACATTAAGGAGAGATTGTTGGTACCTGAGGAACATCCCTTTTTTGCTTACTCATCAAAATGCCAAGATATGTCTGCTGGTCTTTGCTGGACAGGCTGGAATGTTGGGGGTAGGGCAGTCTGGGTTCAGGATAAGCAACATCCGCCTCAGTCTCAACCTGCTTGAGTTTTGCGCTTGATTTTCCGGTATCCTTACACCCTTCTGCAGCATTGTCTGCACACGGATCATCACTATCACAGCTGTCCCAACAGGAATCTTCCTTGCTGATGCAACTGTTGTCTTTAAACTCTGCAGCTTCTTCCGTGGAGTGAGAGATGGGGGCTTTTGCAGCCCCAACATCACAGTCCTGTTTTATGCTGGCATTCTCTACAGGACTTGGGGAAGGAGAAAGAAAATTGAGGGGAAAAGAACAAGTCAGATAAACACTGACTAGTCAGCCTTTAAATACAAAGTAAAAATGCATCTGAACTGATGTATTACTTAATATGTTAATACATTGACATACCTTTGGAGAAAGGCCCACAGTTCTCTGATATTAGGTGCAAGGGAATATTTGTCATAGAGATCTCTGGTAAAGAAAGGAGTCTCAGGGACAGGAGGGTCCTCCCTTAAATTAAAAGGAGAAAATATATGATATTAGAGGGAACGTGTTGTACCCAAACATTCATAACTGTTTCTGCACTGCCCTGCTTTTGTATTGGGATAGACTTGCATTTCATTTGACATGCAAGATAGAAGAACTTAATTGGTGTCTCCAAGTTGCTGTTGTAGGGTAATGCAAACTATAAATGCCCACTACTCTATGAAATAGAGGACTCAGGTGCAGCAGCATTATTTTCTGTTTTCCGAAATATACCACTACTGAGTTAAAGGCTGTGTAAAAGCAATGAGTTTGACATGAAATTAATCTTCAGGCGCCGGCAACTCTATTTCAAAGGTTTACTGTAAAAAAAATAAAAGTTACAAGATCCTTTCATTATTTTTTTGTCTTGTCTCTAGTCTTTCTCAGAAGACTAATTAACTCCACCTGAGAGCTATTGGCCTTGACGTCCTCAATACAAACAGCCAAGACATAATATCACCCAGCAGTAGTGTTATATAATATTATATTACAACAAGTATTTGCACATTGCTTTGCTTATTATGGCTCTATCAGGTATTATTGTTTACCACTTTACTAACCAAACACACATTCAGTGTCATGCATAACACTGACTTTATACTGGATGAGCATCCAGCAAGCAATAGCTGTGGGTGGGAGGCATATAAGTGCCAATAAATCTATATTTAGTGCTAAAATTATTTCAGTTGAAAACTGCTGCTCTATAATAGATTAGCCATATGTAAAAGTATCAAACATTTCCTACGTACAGCTTATAAAAATGCTATGACTTTTTAAAAAATGTTTGTGCCATGTGATTTGAAATTACATTTTTTTTTGCCGGCTTGATCATGCTGACATTTTTTGATGAACTCAAACTTAATCAGTGACCAATATTGTATCTGTATCAAGCTGACACAATTAAAATGTAGTAGTAGTTTCTGCTGTTGTTTACTTATTTTAAAATAAGTAACGATACACATTTTTGATCTTTGTGATAATGGACATGGTGTTACATTTTGTACAAAAAAAAAAAAAAAAAAAAGAAATATGTGAGTATAGTATGTTACTATCAAATTTTTCAATGTTTCAACCTTCAAAATACAAGCTGTCGTTAACATTTCAGCGTTAAAACACGACCACATACGAGCAGGACAGCGTCCCGAAGCAGGAACACGCACATTAACGTTATACTGGAAAAAAATATATATATATATAATATAATAAACATCCTGGCAAAGCAGAATGACACAGATGCCCACTATGTACAATAAAATCTCATTTAAGTAATTGTCAACACTAACAGTAACGTTATTGTTAAGCTAGTACGGACATGATATTTGTATGGCTTAGAAAGAAAATTACATTTAAAAAAAAAAAACGGTGCAAAAACAACGCTAAACATTTCGTCTGACTGAAAACAAAGCTTTGTGCTCACTTAGATAACATTAACGTCCTGTCTCATTAAAATGGCTTGACAGCCGGCTAACGTTAAGCCTTCCCCGGCACAGACTCGTGTTTTAAATATAGCAGCAAACGTTAACGATTAATAGCCAAAAACAACAGTAACATAATGGTAATACCTGTCCGGTTAAGCGCACTTTTATTGTGCAAGTCGCTAACGTTTGGTTAGCATAGCTAGGTTAGCCGTCAGTCACAGCTAACATTAGCTAGCCCAAAGTTATAGGTCAGTTAGTTGAATTGCCTGAATTCTCGCCAAATCTACCACTGTGCCACGCAGTGAAAATATTACTTACCATGCCATCTCCATTACTGTCGCCGCCCAGCGGTGCGCAGGAATGACAGCGCTGATGCTTCTGTAAATGAGCGAGTTAGCTACAGGCAGGCGGCATTCTTCGTGTGGTGAAATTATGGTGACATTAAAGCGCTTCGTGTACATTGCTGCCCCCCTCCGGACATTACGTATAGTCGATCTGCCTATTTACTGTGTGTCCATGAACCAAGAAAATCTTTCTTCTGACCCTGCAGGCCAATATATCTAAGTGGCGTCTGTTTAAAATAATTATCTTTAGTCAAAGTTATGGAAGGCCCTTGTTCAGCACTAGGGGGATTAGAAAAATACTGTATTATCCTAACCGCTAAACAGACAGTCCCCTTAATGCCGTGGATGAAGGACACCCCTACACAAATCCTTATTCTTGTCCAAGGAACCTTAGCTGCCCATTTTTCCTGCAGTCGTTCTCTTCTCTCTCCAACACAAACTCAAACCCTATCAGGACCACAGTCTACATCCCTGTCTCTAAAAATATTAATTAAAATAATCCCCAATACCATCCTTAGTTGCACTCTGATGATCTGTAAAATCTGAGTAAATCTGGAGATGTGATTCCCAGCTCCAGTGCAGACGCTTCTAGGCAGACCTGCCTGGATCTCTTGCATTTTCCTCCCTTAATGATGTTCATATCCACATCTGGCTCAGGCATTAACCTCAGGGTACATCCACCATTGTTTTGGTGAGTTCTATTAAAATATAATGCTCCAGAAACAATAGTATTATAAGCATTATCTGGACACAAATAGTCTTGCTTAAAATGGAAAGAATGCTTTTCTTTTGCATTAGGCTAATGATAAAATAATGACAACTTTGCAAATATTTTAAGGAGATGACACTGATGGATAGATTTGGAAAAATAATTCAAAATTCATACAAATTATTCCACATATTCTTTATCATGTTGCAGGTCATAACGCTTCATCAAAATGGCCATGGTATTACATTGGAAAATGAGATGAAACATTAATATTCCCTGCAGGGAAATTGAGTCATTCATTAGAATAATAGACCTTTCCCCCGAAAAGCTTAGAAACTACAGAACTGCAACCTGTTACAAGGAATTTGCTAAATTTGTGTCATGAAAGATCTTTCAGAGATTCTCCATATTTCCAACCAACTCCACATTTTACATTTTTAAGTTAACACAGATTTATTTCACAATTCTCTGATTGGACAGAATTGCTCATGATCACATATTTTAATCATACAGTTCAATGTCATAAATTATTGACTAGTGTTCTGTTTTGAGGGAGATATTTTTGAGTTTTGTAAACAAATGTTGACTGAATCTACAAGAACAAGAACATTCATGTCTGAATTTAAATTTGATATACGTCATGACCCCTACAATTAAGATCTCATATTGCTTAATGGTTTAGCTTAATGTGTGTATGGCCAGGGTAAATGTCTTGGACTGGTATGTTTTCTTAACCATTGTTTAAGTGTGTGGTTAAAACATTGTCATATCTTTGTTGAGATTTTCTTTGCCTGTTGCACAGATTTAGATATAAGTATTATATAACTACATAACTAATCAAATTGCATTATTAGTTCGTAGAATGGAGAATTGGAGAATAGTTTCCAGTGAAGTGAGGCCACCACCCCTGATTAAATATTGAAACACTAATTAGGATGGTTAGGCCTGATGAAATTATTGTGAATCAGAAATATGCAATTTGATTAATTCTGTTAAAAGAGAGTGAGCTAGAGAGAGACAGCAGACAACAGAGACCGATAAAGAGTCAGGAAATAAAAGCCCATTACAAGCGGTAAATTTTATTATGGGATAACAGCACATAAAGCACATCTAAAATCGATGTGTCCAATGCACTTTTAATAAAGGTAATATTAAAGGTACAGTTTCTAAGTACAATATAACAACATTCATATTAGAATGAAAAGTATTTAAAAGACAACATTAAATTTCTTATTTTTCTTTACAGCTGTATTTACAAAATGAATCAAAATACTTATTTTCATATTTAAGAATCAGACAAGAAGGAGCAAAACTACGTTTGTGAATAGACTACCTGCTAAAGAGAGTTCAAAAGAGCTGGATAAAAAGGTACATGATCATCTGTCCCCCCATTTTAACATCAGTAGCAAACGTGTGACTTAGAAATTTGTGACAACCACACACTAGTTTCAGCTTTCCCATAATTTGTACTGCTTTTGCATGGAAAAAGAAAATCCACCCCTGCTTCGCCCACCCTTCATGTTAAGTTACCCCAACTGACTGAGCGTACATTGAACACAGAACATGAAAGAAATCCAGATGTGTTGTATGCCTCTTTTACAAACACATACAAATACTTGATATACAATGCTTTAGTAAATCTTCTGTTCTCGGTGAATTAGAAAAACAGTTGATAGAAAACAAACAGAAAGTGAAGAAATGTGGATTGCCTGTTTTTGCCGAATCAAAAAACAAAAAAACAAACAAACAAATGTGCAGGTGAACTTTTCTGTAATATTATCTGCGAGCGTTTATTTGACCATTCAAGAACGACATGAAACAAACTTCCCAGTTATGTTTCTCAAATAAGGTGAGGGGTGATGTACACTCTAAACGGACCATCTATACATTAAATTCCTTTAACATAGCGCATCAACCCAAGTGAAAAGGATTAACATCACATAAAGAAAGAATCTGAAAAAAACATTTGAAGCATGTGAGAGTGAGAATTCATCCTCATGTACAAAATACATTGTCACTTCAGTACACGTCTGGAAAACCACAAAAAAAGACAATCAAAACCATGTATGCATCTTGTTACACCGAGAGGCACTCAGTGTGATACGTCGTGTATTATTGCAAGCATATTCGCACTGATATTTGCTACAGAGTGGAGAGAAAAGGTCAACTTTGTCCTCAAATGGCAATTCTTTCATGTACATTTGTAACACTTCAATGTGGTGCAAAAGGTTTATGCCACTGGTCTGAAGAAACCGCTATCAGGATCGTCTAAAATGGGGGAATAACAAAAGCATACCGAGGCTCTGTTTAATAAAATCCAAGCACCACTTCCCTGCATCAGGTGAAGAACTATGCAGACACAAGAGAGGTAAATATTTAGTATCTTAACACCTGACAAACTATAGCCTCAGTGAGTGGTTTTTACAATCAGACAAAGAAAAAACACAATACTGCTGTTTCAGTTTGAATATTATCATTTTTCCACAAACCAGAAAAGCAACCTTAAATAGCTTGTTAATTAGCAGATACTAGCTTTGCTATAAGTCAGAAGGAAATAAGTGCCTTATCCCAAGACTAGCACACTGATACAGGTACTGGCCAGGTAACTTTTACCACTATCATTTTCATTATCATTATTATTTATTGAGTCCTAATATCAATAATACATTAATATGCAATGAAATGAATGGACTAATAGGGCGGCCAGGCTTAGGAATCAATACTTTGTTCACAAAATTAACTTACCTAGCACCACACATTAGGGCAACACAAAATAAATGTCAGAGCACACCCTATCTCTATCAAACTAATCCTAAAGGAGGGAAGCAAACTAGAAACAGAGTTATCGTACAATATGGTGTAATTGATAAACAGATAAATATTTTCACTGGGTAGGCCTTAGTAGCAGTATTTTCCTCTTACCTATACAGACAGAAATTACGAAGCTACCTTTATACATGTGATCAATAATAACATTAAATATGGTGAATAAACAGCCGAGAATGAGGGAGAGAGAAAGAGAGAGACTTTTCTTAGTTCTCCACCTGGGAACAGAACTGGTCAAATATACAGATGAAACATAAAAATATCCACGAAATCAACACAAAATAAAACAAAACCAAAAAGTGATAAATAAGAGGTGTATTTACATGCAGATGTTCAAAGACTATTATGCACAAAAGAATCAAAAATAATACACAGACATATATTATTGCTTGACATTCGATTATGGCTAAAAGTTGCGTTTCATTTTTTTTTTGTTAAACTATATTCTTAAATGTATTTTTAATCATAAATCCTTATCAGCTGTGCTTTGGAAAATGAGTTCTGTTAAAATGTGATGACTGACTCATAGTTCTGGGTAACACGCCGACACTCCAGCACAACTTTTAAGCGTGACATAACTTGGATCTTCACAATTTATGGTCGCAAGAAGACTCACTTTCACAATTTACGGTCCAGAATTCGTTTCAGTTCATTTCAGCTCAGGCTGTGGCCGTGCTGTCCGAACTGATAGCGAGGCATGTTTTCACTGTGAAGCTGGTCAATGTTGCCTCACAGCCCTCTGCAGACCTATGAATTGTTGAAGGCGTTATATCATGCTTTTAAAAACCTACACCTATTACGGATGGATCGAGCTCGGCATTTTCCAAAACCTCTTTCCAAAAGTCCAAAATAAAAATCAACACCTCTCCGTCCACATAACCCTGTTCCTTTGTAATTATTAAAGCCTTGTCTGGGGTTTATTTTATTCACACACTGTGAGAACAAACACATACACACACACGCACACACACTATTGCTTTTTACAAACAGACAACAGAGCAGAGACAGAAGGACCAGCACATTTTACTGAATACTATACACTGATTGAATAGCACACTTAGCATCAATCCCTTACTTAAATCGGGATACCTCAAGTGAGAATATACAGAAGGACATCACTTTACAGGCCTGTGTGAAGGCGCAGTTTATAGTTAGACACAAGTATCCATGTGTTTGATGACCATTTTCTGCTATCCTGCCAACCACACATTGAAGTACATAAGAAGATGAAAACAGAGTGATGGGGCTTTATTACTTTTTGTTCTAGACTGAGAGAGTAAACCTTATCAGTTTGAGTCAGCTGAATGAATAAAGTCAATTCAAAAGGATGATGACTGCACTGTAGAGACCCGTAATTGTAACACAAGGCATATTGCTTGTTTTATGTTGTAGAACACATTACATGCCACTCAACCATTTAGACTTGAATGAAAAAACGAATTTCTCTGGTAGACCTTAGCTGATCATATTTGAGAAAATACTGAATTGTTTTAATGTGACGATCAAGCAATATTACAACAGCTTAAGAAAACTGAATAATTCTCAAAAAACAAACCAAATTTTTTTTTTTTTGCAAATAAATAACAGGAAATCAGCCAAATCTCCATCTCTTAATTATTTGCTGTATGTGCTGTACTGCATGTTCAGTGTGCTATGCCACCTCCTCTTATCAATTGAGTGCTATGAAGAGATTTTAAAGACCTCATAAATTCACAAAAGAGCTAATTAAATGCTTTGCAACTGTCCAGAGGAAAGCGAGCTGCTTCTTCGGTCTACCTGTTACCTCCCTGAGCGTTCGCACCTCATCCTCTTCGCTGCTCTTGCCGGGCCACTGGGCCTCTCAACCTGGATTGTCTAGCAGTGTTCCAGACTGGGTTTCTTTTGCTGGGAGACTGAGGTTTACTAGTCGTAGAGGGCTTGTGCATATCCAAATAGCATTGGATCATAACAGAGATTATTACTTAGGTACAGCATATCTACTACAACCCAAACACAACAGATTTAGTATTGCATAAGAATATTTGGTTTTTCTAACAAAGAGGGTTATCATTTTTAAAGACCCTGATGACACCATTTGAAACCAAAACAGATTTTTGTGTGACAGGAATATGCTGTGTGCTGATAAAACTGCGGTTTGTAAAAGTGATGGGCTTTGTTGTTTTGTTTTTTTCTCACAAATGAGATGACCGCAGGGGCGCAGTGGTCTTTGAGTGGCTGGAGGCCCCTTAAGGACATCAGTAATGTAAAATTCTGAACCACTCGGTGATGAATATTCAAATGTTAATCTCAACACCACTTCTCATGGAACATCCCTGACAAAAACATAAACTAAACCTAATGAGTACAAACAAATGTCCTCTCAAAACAGAAAGCGCAAAAGAAACTCTTCCCTGAGGGGTGACAGCACAAGGCATTAACGCCTTGTACAAATTGCACGGCAGAGGAATGATAGTGTGCAAACAGACAACAAAAGACAAACAACTGGATTCTATGTTACGGTTGGTGAAAGATGTATTAACATGCTTTGTTGGGTTTCTAAAGGGATATCATTTTTTTTCTTTTTGTTTTTTTGCTCTTTTTTTAGAGATATTTCTAGAAGCCGCTACTGAGATTGCTGGAATGTCTTAGGAATCCATTCTACATTAAAGACGAGTAGACTGGAAAGCGGAAGCGACGACTACTGTTTGGCACATCCAGGGTTTTTTTCTACCACTTTACTACCACACTGACAAGAAAGACACACTCAACAAAACAAGAAACACAACAACAAAGCATTCTGAAAATAACACTTGTCCTACCATTTTATGTTTCTCCCCTAATCATACAAACAACAGCTAATCTAATTATTGCGGGAATATAGTTAAGTGCTACCTGACATCTTTTTCTCTCCCTCGCTCTCTTTCATGAGTTTATTAACCAAAACATGTTACAAAAATAGAAGCTTTACTACCAGACAAGGCTTTGAATATTCACTTTCCCTTCACTGTTCCTTCTGTGTCCTGTTGTGGCATTGCTGGGCTGAGGCTGTGGTGAGAAGGCAGATAGAGTCACTCGAAAACAACAACAAAAAAACACTCAAAACATTCTGACAGAGGCCCATGAATGTGCTTTTAGGTTCGACCTTTTATCTTTGTCGTTAGGCTGCTAACTTGCTTGCTGTATCTTTACCTTCCACTAGATGGAACAATTGGATTACAGTCTGCGTGTGATCTTCCCAGTCCAACCACAAGGCTGACTTGTAAGACCTGGCTGGGATAATGTTTGATTTCTATGCTTTCTTGTGGCCTTCTCTACATAATACGTGAAGTTTTTCCACAGTAAAATTAGTACCAAATATTTAGAAGATAATAGAAAAGAATAGGAAAGTCAGTATACTGCAAATGTCTCACCATACAATACCTCAGTTTTCTTGTATTTTTAAAAAGGTTTAAACAAATGCTGCTCAATCCAGGTCTGTTCATAACAAAGATCAAGAAAGCCGTGAGACTGTAACATCACTGCAAGGTTTGTTGGCTGTTATTGTACGTGTGCATACTCTCTAAAAGGAGTGTCAGCGCTACATTTTGACAGGTGTCATGCAGGCGGTTGTTTAGGTAACAGGTGATGGAGCTTCTCTAACCTGCCCTCTCATCCATGCCTCTTCACCAACTAGCAGCCACGCCAGCCATCCTAACAGACAGCCCTTACACTTCCAGACCAGTATCATCTGCAGCTCCCAGGACTATCCTCTGTGACCATGGTTCAACTTGTATTTCTTGTGCACATGCAACACATCACTAGGTAAATATACAAGTCTTAAATTAAAGAAAGGTGTAAATAAAAGTGCCTTATCAATTCAACAATTAAGAATGGTCTAACTACTAATATCATACATGTTATTTAAAATAGATTCTATAAACATTACTTTTTTCTGTATAGTAAGTACTTATGACCATATACCCTGTAGTACATTATAAAACAGGTGGAATGGACCCTTTTCATTGTGTTGGTGCCCTGTGCTTCTCCAGGGCACCTGTCCAGAGAAGGATTAATAGCAGATGGCCTTACATGATTTCACTATGCAACAATGGTGGATGGAGTCTTTGACAGCTAAAATCATTGCGTTTAGAATTACCAGAATTCTCTCTTTTTTTTTTTTTTTAAACGATTGTCCACAGAGAGGTGCCGATTGCATCACCATGCCGACAGACCCTCCCTCAAAGTCGCCGTGAGTTTTCATTCCAGGAACTGCATCCAAAAGATACGACTGAACACAAGAGAAAATAAAAAAGGCTGAACTTGACCAAAATGTGCGCATTTATACGCTATTTTATTTCAGTTTGGGGATATAGTGTATGAAGCAGATAGGGAAAAGACTGTTTAAGTTTTGAATATGAAAATACTTAAACTATTTTGGGGAGTGTAACCTGAAAAATAATACTGATGTGGATTTATCTTCTAATTGAAGACGTCTATTTTTATTCCAAAAGTGAGTCATTATTTGTTTATACGATTACAAGTCAGATGCACAGATAAATCATAATAATGGCAATGCAATAAATACTGGCGAAAATGAATGAATGAAATGAAGTGAATCATGTGTTCCGTGTTAGAAATGCGCAAAAGAGGGTCAAGTTCAACCAGACAGAAATTATTTGTCCCTATCTCCTCTTCATGTCCGGGTCCCACAAGTCTTCCAAAGAGAACTAAATTCAATAAAGTAAACCTTGAGAATCAACTCCCTAAGCCCTCCCCTCCGATGTAAAAGAAGAAGTTGAACAGCGTGCCATCTGTCCGCTCTGGTTTGTGCAGGGCACCAATAAAGTGTCTCAGATTCCTCCTCCACATTCCCCTACGGTGGGCACACTGGCACCTGGCAGGGCTGCTACCCGTCAACGGGCATGGACTGCTCAAAGTCTGATCCAAACAGCTCCTTGTATAAGGGGGGGAAGTGGGCACGCACAATGTCTGGGTATATTGCTTTGAAAGCTGTAAGCTTCTCTGTATGCCTACTGCACAGCGCTCGCAGTGTCGACACTTTGCATATCAACTGTGGAGAGAGAGAGGAGACAGGCTGTTTAGATTCACAGGGAGGCAAGGACATGGAGCAATGGTAGTGAAAAACATTCCTCCCTACAGTGTATTTCCTCTCACACAGGGGCAAACAGACTTGTAAATATTGAGACAAGCGCTAAGGCATGAGGAAAACCTGACGCTTCATATTATGGAGCTGGTACAATTGATAAATTGCCGCTTCTCTACTGATAAAAAGGCATTTCATGTAACATTATGAATGCTTCCCCTGAAATCTGTGTTAGTTTAATCTAATGCACTAAAAATGGTTGATGACATGTGGATAAAGATCCTGAACAGTGGGAGATTACACTGCTACAAGGGTAGAGCATGCTTAGCAGACAGCCACTTTAAGGGATAATGGATGGAGTGTGTACTGCAGTGCACTGTACCTTTGTAAGTATACCATCCTCTCTGTGGTTCTTCTGCAGGACGTGCTGGAGGGCCAATTGGATTTTCTGCTGGAGTTTCTCCACCTTCACCTTCTCCTGGAGCCAGGACCGGTCTGGAAGGAAAATTATCAAAACTTTTTGTTACTATACAAACACATGTAACAGTCAACTTGGCTTATGTGAAAAGTAACGATGCGGTGCCTGCTCATATAAGATATTAATTGATAGAGAAAAACAGGGGTGCAACAGCGCTCCTTGTCGTAGTGAATGCGTGTGTCTACATTTTTTTTTTCTTTGCACTGTGAGTGACACCTACCAGCAGACATCAACACAAAGGCGGAGAACAGGGCGATCTCATCCTCAGACAGGTGCATAGAACACAAGTTTTTCCCAAACTCGAAGACGGAGCTGATCAAGTCGTCACAGCCTGCCACAGCAAAGGACACAGAGAGAGGGCTTAGGATGAGGAAGACCAAAGAACAACATTCACTCTTGATCTTTATTGGGAAAGAGGCACACAGGGAAGGGAGAGGAAGGGGAAGGAATGAAAAAGAGCGGCATGCTGACAGCACATGGGAGCATCTTAAGGAGAACAGGCAATGCTTTTACTGAGTTTTGCCTCCCAGACGAGTCACTTTTGGCAGTTGGGGGGTGTTATGCAAGCCAAAATGAGGTCACTATTGAGGCTTTTAGTTAAATCAATTATTGGGGATAGAAAGAGACAGGCGGATGCCACCGCGGCTTGGGAAGCCCATCACTCTGCCTCCCCTGCTGCGGACCCCTCTGTACAGAACACACAGGACAGTGGGACTCTCGAAGCTGGGACAGATACACATGCTCACTTATATACACGCGCAAACAGGGAGTTACAAGGAATGGTAAACTTACACCAAGAAACAGAATTCAGCATTTTCACTGCCACTATGGGACACATTTACATTTTTTTCGTCAAAAGGCAGTTGGAAATGCGAGAAAATCCGTGGTGGAGAGTCTTACTAATGTCATGGCAGTCAAACACGAATGCTATTTGCTTTCGCCTGAGATGTTTTATATCAGACTATCAATGATGGTTTTGATAGCGCTCTCCCTGAAGACACTCTGTCTGGCTTTATTTATTCCACAGTTACAGGAGCCATATGCAGCAGAGCCTCACTAACATCTCTGTTCTACCATAAATAACCGTTGCAGAGACAGCAATGCCAGGTGAAGCAGGGATGAGTGCTCAGAGTTTGCTTCCAGGCCTACAGCATTGTGTAGAACAGAACAGCAGACTCTAATTTTGGCTATTACACCGAGGGAAGGAGTAAGACACTGTAAGAAACACATACACAAACACAGCAGCCTACAAACACACACATGCAAACTCATTCAAACGTGCACACGCACACACCCACCCACACGCATACACCCACTCCACTTACCTAATGACTTGAACACATCAGGTCCAGCATACTTTCCATCAAAATAGACTGTGTTGTTTTGCGAGTCAAAGGCACGGCACATTCTGACAAACACAACTTCCAAAGAGCCTGTGGAGACAGACAGGAACAAGATGCTGAATCTGAGCTTTGTTTCTTGTTTCTCCCTAACAGTTACACATCAGTCAGGGATGCAAAACACATGATTGTGCTTTGTGCTATTCTTCTACAGCATGAATAACACAACAACTTTGAAATAAAGAAGTCTGCCATCAGAGGGAAAAAAAACACCTCTGCAGATGATAATATCATAGACAGAAGGCTATTCTTCCATAATGACATGCCGGATAAAAATTGCGCTTCATTCAGTAGTGACAGTGCTTATTCATTCAACCTTTATTTAGCAAGATAGGTAGGGAATTTATTCTATCCTGCAATTTGTACCACTCTGTGGGAGTGAGTAAGAGGATCAAGAAAATGTAATAGAAGCCATTACTGCCTCTAAGGGAGATGCTACTGTTTTAAAATATCGTGTCTGACAAGGGATCTCAGTCTTTATTTCATTATTCATATTGGCTGTGCTAATGTAAATAATACTCACGGAAAGACCCAGGAGAGGTGTTTGTTTGCTGCATGTGCGGTTTGTTTGTATCTGTGTGAGCATTTATATTTATGCATAAATATAGGTGACAGTGTGCACGGAGCCATAGCAGCACTTAATATTCTGTAAGTATGTCATCATGAGAGCAGTTGGAATAAGCAGACATCATCGGTGTCTGGGAAAAAAGAGGGAAATGGCAGCCGTCATGATAGGTATTATCTGAGCTCTGGAACACGTTGCTTATCTAATGCTGTGTCCATCCCTGCTATGTATGTAATGAACGGAGGAAAATAGAGAATGACAGAGACAGAGAGAGGAAACGGGCAGGGTGGGGTCTCCTCTCTGTGACACTGTCTGTGCGTGTGAAGAAGAGAGCTTTGTGCAGTCAGGTCAGCTACGCCCTTGTGACAATGCCAGAGGGCGGTGGTGGTGGTGGTGGTGGTGGTGGGTGAGTTTGACGGCAGCAGGCCATGTTGACAGGCTGTCATACCTGCTTTCAGCAGCACTATCTGATCGTTCTGACACAGCTCCATGAAGCCGTCGATGCGCTTGGCGAACTCCACCACATACTGAATGGCCTCTGTTATTTTGATAGCACACAGCTGCCACATGACTTCCCGGGGCTAAGAACAGATAGGACAGAGAATGGGTTATCTGCTTTAAAACATTGGATTCGATTACTTTAACTGTTGTGGAAGCCAGCACAGGCCCAGTTGTAGTTGAGCTACCTTGCTCTGGTAGTTCTCCACCTCCTCCTGCAGGAAGGCCTGCCAGGTCATCTGCTGCAGCTCCTCCCTCAGGTACTGACATGTCTCCATGTGTGACTTGGAGATGTTCTGGGCCAGGTGCTCTGCAATACAACCATCGTCACAAACCCAGAAGATTACAGTTGAGATCTGAATGTTACTCACAAGGCTATGTGAAAGTGAAGACCTCACTGATGAAATATGCCACAGGAAAAGAAGATTTATTTACTGAGCTTTCAAGGAGGAGGAGAGGCGGATACGCGTGGGTTTTTTTGACTGGGAAAAGGCTTGTTGACATTTCCTTTTACTGCCTGGAGGAAGCTCATAACTTAAGGTTGAGGCAAAGCCAATCTAGTTATGACACAAATGCATGGAGAGGAGGAGGGGCGCCACGTTACTCACGGAAACAAAGGTCACATTTTCTCTGAGAGAAATATTGAGTATAAGAATTTAAATGGTTTTGAAAACACATCTGTTAAAAGGAGTTCCTAGGCACAGGGGAGCCTAAAAAAATGATTTCCCCAGACGCCTGCCCTGCTGGATCCTGATTGGCCCTAATTAATGGAAACTAATTACAAAAAAGAGGCTCTTTTAATGAGTGTTGGAGATGAGTCTCCAACCTCCTGCTATTTTAAGCAATCTCTGTGTAGTTTGCCCCACGGTTGAGTTGTTCTCCCCCCTCCTCCATTTTGCTGTCTCTCCTCTTGTCTCCCCGTGCCTCTCTCCTGCTCCTTACCTAGTTCAGCCATGGACACGGTGGGGGAGGTTTCTCCGTTGGTGAAGGAGCAGTAAGGGAAGAAGCCAGAGCCGGGGGCAAAGTCGCAGATGGGCTCCGGCTTGATGCCGTTGATGTCCAGGCCTGACTGGTCAGGAGATGGCTGAATGTCCAGGTAGAAGCTGCTGACCGCCGAGTCTGGTTTGCTGCCATCAGGGGTGTGACCATCCATATAGCCGCTGAGGTCGTCATGGAGCTCTGTGAGGCCATTGGCTGAGAGGCCATAGCTAGGTGTGAGCGGCTCCGCCTCTCCAGGCTGTTGTTGGTGGTCACGCTGCTGCTGCTGCAGCCGATGCTTCTGGACCTCAGCGTACAGGCTGTCTCGCTGCTTCTTCGACATGCGGCCAAACTTCACCGCTGTGATTAGCAAGACAAAACATGTGTGAGACTCCCGTAAAACATCACAAACAATCAAATTTAACTGAATTGCAGGTGTATGTTTATTTTCTATATGTGGCACTTAGAGGCTTCTCTGCATAAAGTAACATAAGTTACCAGAAATATGTGATAATAACTTAATATGAAAGCCCTAGTTTATTTAATACATTTTATTGTTGAGTCTTAACATTTTATTCTCTTTTACTAAGTTAACTAATCTTACCAGTGGGGTGGATTACCAACACAATTAGACTTATTTCAATAATTTTGTAGAACCATGTAATTAAAAAAATTCTAATGTAGCAGTCTCGCTCACCCAGTCTTGTTTCAAGATACTGACACTCATGTCTAGAAAATGCCTGAAACAGTGGAATTGCTCGGAGAACAAACTGAATGGCTACATGACTTGTTTAGACAACAAGGGAAAAGGATTACACATAACAAACATAATTCCCTACTTGTACACATAATTGTGTACCACATTCATAGGTCATTTGTCAATTTGTGCCCTCCCCTGACACAGTAATGTTACTATTAGTCCAAAAGACGCCTGCTATTAGCATCATACTCCACTGATGAACAGCACAGTACTATAGTAATGCTAAAGAGTGATATACTCTTTAACAGATAACACTGATGACAAAAAAAGCAAATCTCCATATTTCAGGAGGGATCAGTAATGACAGAGATTATTACAAAAACGAACAGCTTCATAAGTACAGAGGCAGAAGTGGGAAGTAACTAACAGCTTACCAGCCACTCAAACTTGAGACAGGCTAAGTTGCTGCCTCCTGTTTCAAGGTTTCCAGACTAAACAGTGGTGCTGAGAATGAGACTCCTTGGCCAGAGTTCTGGGGGCCTGGCAGTATGTCAGCCGGTCACAGTGTGTGTGTGTGTGTGTGCGTTTGTCTACGCACAGTGGAAAGCGAGTGGAGCGACGCAGAGGAGAGTGCGGGCAGATGGGCTCTGGTGTGTTGAGTGAAGGCAAGAGTCACCTTCGTCTGTCCTGAGAGAGTGTGTGTGTGTGTGTGTGTGTGTGTGTGCGTGCGCATGTGAGAATGTGTGTGGCTATGCAAAGGCACTCATAAGTGCTAATGTACTTCTGTGTTCATTCACATTAATGAATATGCATGCATGTGTATATCTGAATTTAAGCAAAGCAGTGTGCATAAAGATGTGCCAGCCTCTGTGCACGTATGTTCAGGTTTTCACTTGTCTGTGTGCATTCCTGTGTGTGTTTTACAAAAAAAAACAAACATAACAGATCTGCTCTGGCCTGATATAATCTCCTCAGCTCAGCCCAGTCTGGACCAGCCTAGCACAGCAGGAGCCCTCCAGCACACATCCCCACCTGTGTGCTCCCATTACAGCATCTCAGCTGCAGCAGCACTAATGACAACCTCTAACAGCCTCCTATTTCATCAAACCTAGTTTCTATCACAGCAACAAATTAGTCCCACAGACAAAGCACTCACCTGCTACTGGCAGACAATGAACATAGACTGACGTCTTAGCATGTGTTCATGTCACGATTTTCTTGGGATATGTCTGTTGTGTCTCTTTGAGAATAATGACAGTCATTATCTGTGTGTGTGTGTGTGTGTGTTTTCTTTGTCTCTCTACCAAGATTCAATATACAGCACCACATCAATAGACAACAGCACAAACAACTAAATAACAATAATGATAAACAGAAAGTAACACGCACAGCTCTTAATAGCTACTGAAAAGCAGCTATGTGTTAAGCTGTTAGAGGTGATAGAGTTATGTTGTTGTTGTTGTTTTTTTTAACTCTTTCAGGTATTATACATCCAGCTCATCATTTTTTACACTTTTTCTCTGAAAAATACCCAGATTTTTACCCAGGAGCAATGACATTTTACCAAAAAGTTGCGTTTCCTGTCACAAGAAGATGTCTACCAGTGTCTAAACAGTGTCCTCTTGCTGATCAGTCCCTCTAAATAAGTATAACTGATGTTTTATCCAGTCTGCACTCATTCTTTTAATTTCAAAATTAACAGATATATTCCTGGATTGGTTTTTATAATAAATAATGAGCCCCTAAATATACACTATCAATAACTTAACTAAAAATGACAATTGATATTTCCTCTCTTGCCCACCATCATAGAGAGGCCAGAGTCCGCAACAGCATCCCTGAAGCACTGGTCCAAAGACAGTTCAGCAGAGCAGAATATTGCCCACACAGGGGCTTGAACCTGGGCTCTTCACCTCTCCCTACTCACCATGCCACCCTGCTCTATCCGCCCACCTCTTCCATCAAGCACTTACCATCTCGTGACATGCCCACTGCCAGGCACTTCTGCAGCCGGCAGTGCTGGCAGCGGTTGCGGCTGGTGCGGTCGATCAGGCAGTTCTTCTGACGGGGGCAGGAGTAGGCTGCATTGCTCTGCTGACTCCTCCTGAAGAAGCCCTGCACAGGAAAGGGGCATGGAAACACCTCAGGTTACTGGATGAACCACTGCGGGTGGAAAAATGTTCTGGGACTGAGAGATCAATTCATGTCTTCATAGATTTTCAGTGATGACAAAATGCATTAATGATTGACAGTGATTTTATTGTATTCCTAGTGGTGATATTTTTATTTTACTTCTGCCAAACAGATTAGATAATAACTCTACTGTGATGCTATTTTCCTGGTTGTTACGCTGTAATATCTGGCATTCACAGAGCGCTGTATTTCACCAGTGTGTACAGCATGAGGGTGGTGTGTTTGGGTAGGAATGATAACTGTGGATGGGATTTTTCTTCAGTGGGGTTATTAGTGTTGATTAACACAGCACTGGCATGTGCAGTGCTAAAGGATTGCAAATGCACACCGACTGGATTCCTCATCCTTTGACTTAATGAATTGATTCCAGCACATCATTAACATGCCCCACTCTACTGCTCCATACACATATGTCTTAATTAGCTGCTCATTGGCTGTTTAATTACAAGAAAACAGCTGACAGCTGCCAAGTTGCTTTATAATGGAAGCCATTATGGAAACAGGCTATAACTGCCAGTGACAAGCAGCACTCTTTAATAATGCTATGATTTATGGTCCAAACTTTTGTACTCACACATATCATTAAAGGCCTCTCTGCCTTGGACTAATTAGCAATCATTAAAGATAGATTTCAGCAGTTTATTCTTTAGTGTTTTGTTCCTGTGTGAGGGAGAGGAGCACTGGGAAGAACAGCTAAAAGAAACCTCCCTCTCTCTCTCTCTCCTTCATACACACTCACACACACACACACACACACACACACACACACACACACACACACACACACACACACACACGAGCAAACAGCAAAGGTGCAGGCTGGCTGAGGAATGCTAATGATGTGCCTGGTGACAAGCACAGGGACAAGAATACACTCTAAGCACAAAATTCCCCTCACTGTGAATGGCTGGTGCATTTGAAACAGTACAAAAGGCGGCTTCAATGGAAGCAACACTGTAGCAAACAGCCAACAATCTGCTATAATTCAAAGCACTCTCCTTTTGATCATTTTATTTCAAGAAGAGCAGGCTGCAGCAGAAGCAAAAAAAAAAAAAAGACGTGAGAAGACATGTCCCTGAGAGGGAAAGGCAGAGCAAGGCAGAGGAATGACTTTGTCCTACTAATTGTGGTTTTCTGTGATGTCCTCTGTGGTGCTTGACCACTTTAATGATCATGTTTTGTGTGTTTACACTTTGCAGTCCCTCTTCAAATCATCGTAAAACTTCAGCAACATTTTCAAATGTTTTTCCTCGCAAGCAACTTTCTTCACTTCCTCAATTTTACCTGTCTTCCCCTTCTCAGCTCTCCTGTCCCTCACATGCGCACACTACTTCCCGTGACACAAACAGGTTCGGTCTCTTGAGGCTTACCTTACAGCCTTCACATGTTATCACGCCGTAATGGATGCCTGATGATTTGTCTCCACAGATCTTGCAGGGAATTATTTCGATTTGAGCTGCAGAGAAGAAAAGGAAATGAAAGAAATAAAAAATAAAAAAATAAACATTTTGCTGTCACAAGTCACTGTACAACACCCTCACCATGGATCCATGTTGGTACATGAAAGAGCACTGTGCTTCTAAAAACATCTCATCCGGTGGCTTTTGAATCCTCACTTCCACAGAGCATTAGCTGAATATTTACAGAGTTGTGTGTGTGTGTAAGTGTGTGTGCGCGTGTGTGTGTGTGAATGGAAGGAGGCCATTTTAAGTCCTCACAAGCAGCCAATGTAAACACGGTGTCAATTTGTATCCTAAACACAACTTACATAAGCAAAAACCCAGCAACCCACAAACCCTAATACACCACAGTAGTACTAATACTAACCCTGTGCAATGACAAAGGCTCTTTTAGCCACATGAGGACACATATTCGATGTTGGAAAATTTGACTTCATGAAGCCTCTTAAACTTCAAAACCATAAAAACCTCAGGAGTAAATCCACCGCGGTCACAAAGAATCATAACATGCCCACTGTGCTGTATGGAGCGGTGGCAGTGACTGTGTTCAGTGGGGGTTTTGGCTGTGGTGCTGTTGACAGGCCTGTGATTCACCCGCTATAGAGGACAAAAGCACATAGAGGACAGGCCTCATCCATCGTTGGCCTTCTCTTCAGGAGCAGACCACAGGGCAACACAACAGAACAGACAGAACACACAGACATCAGAGACACAGAACTCCCAGCTCGTCCCACTGCTCTCAGCTTTATCACTGCAGCCACTGACGCTACATCCCTCTCCACCTCCACCTCCCCCTCTGTCTTCCCCCTTTTCTCTCTTCCTCCAGAGATCCCTATCTCACAGCCCTCCTCCACATCTCCAACATCTCAGTCCCACCGTCCCAACAGTGCACTGCAGCGCCAGACGAACTCAGCTATCTGATCTAAATCGAGGAAAGATCACCGCGGGATATTTTCTCACGATGTAATGGTTTTCTCCAACCAGCCATGCAGCCAACCAATCAGAGCACATGGAGCTATTGCAACACAAGTCCATACCAATTAGGTGAGGAATATTATGATTTTGCCTTAATGAGATGCAATAAAAATTATAATAATTAAAAAAGTGGAGGTACATTCACTATGTCAAAGTGTTGCATCAGCCTCTCCCCTCTAGCCAGGCCTAACTGTCTACTATGAAGCCTCACACCTCCTCCCAAGACTAGAAGCTTCAAATATCCCTCGTACACCTTAACAACCAACCTCTTTAAACTAGTTTGATCACATCAAAAGTTCTTTTGCTAGGGTTCAATCCAGAGATCTCGGCCCATTTTAATCATCTGCCTAGGAGCTTGTAATGTATCATGTGGATAATGTCCTTGTCCCTGAGGCATGCCCGGGAGAGGCCCTTAACACAGAGCCTCTAATCCACTAACCCCGGAGCCACACTCTATTCATTCAGGAATCTGTGTCTGTTCTCCTCGCACTGCTGGAGTCAACAAGACCGGCCATGTTTACATGGAATTAGCCTACATTTTAGTAAAATGAACAAAAGGGAGTGATGGAACATGCACAATTAATTCTCCTCCAGACAACACCTCCTGCGATTTGTGATTCTCACATACAATAGAGGGCACTGCACCTCGTCGGCCCGGATTAGAGTGAAATCCAGGCAGGAGGCGGGCTTTCACAACCTAACTGAGAGGGTTAATTTATAATTAATCTTTTCCTTACTGTGCACAGTTGCTTGTTACTTCGGTTAGGTCTATCTCTGTATGAGTGCACTCTATTGTTTGTTTTTGTGTTCTCCCTGCATGAGCATTAGCAGTGCAGTGTGTTTCGACTCCTTTAGCATTTTCAGCCTCATTACTTACATAATTTGTTCTGACATGCACTCACAACAACTGAAGCGTGCTGTAATTATGACTAGCTGTGGTTTTGGTGAACTATAGGTTGTAGTGACAGGCCCCAGCCATTGGGTGGCAGTGCAGGGCTGTGGCTATGGTTGTCTTGCCAAGTTAAGCCAAGCTTCCACCCACCCTGTCCAGCCCACAGGCTTTTGGCTCTGAGCTCCAGCCTCTGATAGCTCCAGGCTTAGGCTGCTGCTAGCTTCCCCACCCCCACAGCATAGCTGTGAGATGCCTTCATCTCTCCTGAAGAAGCGGAGCTGGCTGGGTGCTCGCTCAGGCCTGACAGAGGCTGTGCCACATCAGGTGAAAGCAGTGGGAGTAGAGACGCGGGGGTGCCAGGCCGGGAAGGGCATACACATACAAAAGCATGCCTCACAAAGCCCTATCTGCAGCAGGAAGGCCCTGAGTGCACACAAGCCTCACCAGCTAACACCCTCTCACTCCACTGCTGCACAAGCCCCTGGATGCTCAGTGCACTCAACAGTAAAAAGGGTTTGTCTCTGGACCGGCTGAGGCAGGCTCTGTAGTTTCTTGTATGAAAAAAGACCTCAGTCTGAACGTATAGTTATTTCCACACTGGGATAAGCTGCTTTCAAAAAGATGTGGAGAGGGGGGTCAAGAAGAATAAATACCGAGCAATGACACAATGGAGATCAAATACACCATGAAGTCACCTACACCATCAGTCCAAGTCAATATTTGTATATCTGTATGACTGTGCAAGTTGTCCTCTGGAGTGACTGGTCATGGTGCCCCTAAGCTACACTTCAGACACTGAGGATGATTTAAACTGAATTCACACAGGGGAGTCAGTCAAACAAAAAGGCCTGCGTTTATAAGCACTCCCAATCTGGCAGTCAATATCTATTGACATGAGATGCGGTGTTAACTGCCTCTTGGTGTGAAACAGGCAGCTGCTGGCTCGCTTGAGCTTGACCAGCGCAGTGCCACTGATCCCATTCACTGCGCCTGCCTGCCTCCCTGCCTGCCCGCTTCCCTGCCAGCCAGCCCTGCCTGCTCTGTTTACGACATCAAAGCCAGGCACAGTTAGACGGGCAGCCATGCTAAAGCCCATCCCAGCAGCATGCTGCTCCTCACAGCACTGTGAGATGGCCTCTGTATGCAGGCCACTTCAAAGACACCTGCTGAGACGCCAAGATTATGTGTGAATCACACTGCAGCACAATCACACTACGCGCATAACCATAAGGGCCCGGACAGTGGCCCAAGACTGATTTCCTGTATGCAGCATTGCAGTCTGGCGTGGGTGTCTCGGACAATGGGCATGGCAGAGAGAGGAGACAGTCAAGCCGAATGCTAAAGCCTGTTCTTTGTCTGTCTGTGGTTGAGCAGTTCAAGGACACTGATTCACCACACTAGCAGGCCCATTGAGGGGATGATGTGTCACTCAGAGCACATGTACAATAGGGCAGCAAGGCCTCTGCATGTTCACCCAGTGCCCTTCACTGTCTTCTCCACAGCGCCCCGAGATCAACCCACTGCTAAAACTACACCACATTATCAAAGACCTGGAAACTGACAGTCAAATGTGAACACCTAGAACCTTTGCATTGCCAAATGCACACTAACAGCTTACAGGGGCCCTGTCATAGCTTCCTTTATTATGAGTATCAAATAGACAGACACTGTCAGACAGAAAAATTCCCCCCTATGCACTGTAAATGTAGTATTGCTTCATTCAAAGATATAAATAGTAATTCACAAGACATAATACAATTGTGAAGCTGAGAGATATATTGATACTCTTTTCAGATAAAAAAAACAACATTTTATTTAGTTCCCTGTAATTATTCTTTACATTTTTTCATACTTTTCAATATAGCATGCTGGTAACATACGAAAAATAAAACTGAAAATCCTACAGGCTTGTGCAACCACAGAAAATCACTTGTCAAAATCTCCTGGCTGTTCCCACTGAACCCTTGGACTACTGACATAATGTTGAAGGATTAAGATTATCCCTTACATTACAGACCCATGCCCAGGCCACCGTCATAATGCTGAGAGCTTAACCCATTACTCGATTGGACCATTAAATCATTTTCTCATGGCCTGATGATTCACGATAGATGTGCGCAATAAATGAGGTCTGAAATCGAGGCTTATATACTGTTTATACGGTATACGCATTGGCTCATTTACAATGCACATCAATCCGAAAGAAAGCATGTGGAGCAGTTGGAGGAAAAACACATTTGCTTCTCTGTGCATGGTGGTGTGTGAGTGAGTGTGTACATACGTGTGTGTGTGTATCGGTCGTGTTGTGTTGACAGCTGTCAATGACAGAGTGACGCAAGCCAGTGGGCTCATGTCAGAGATTATGTAAGGAACTGGACAGGGCACAGCATTATGAACAGATGAACAATTCTTCTCCCATCAGACAAACTCAGTTAATACATTCGCATTTTATAATATTTTGCAACAAAACCAAACAAAAGCTTTTAAGGATCACATGTCTGCTCTCAGGACTGTTAAACAACAGCAGATTTTGGAGAAAATCTGCTGTATTTACATATGGTCAACATACAAACACCAGGGGCACTGAGCTGTCTGGCAAATGTGCACTAAGCAATGTTCCTCCATCATTATGTGCAGCTATTCATTTTGCTACATGAACTTCCCATTTGGCGGTGGAGATCAGCTGTCGCTTGATAAACAGAGTTTTCTCTAAACAGATACCCATGACAGTCAGATCTAGCTGTAGAGAGACGACAGCCTAACAAGAGCTGGAATCAAAATTCTGCCTCTTTTTATCTGCCAGGGCTCTGCTGTCATGTGAAGTCGCACAACACAATACTTTTTTATTCCCATTTATGCAGCAGAAGAAAGGTTATTTGAATGTCAGCGGCAAAGGACAGTCGTGGCACGGAACACAGGCTGAATAGTATAAATGTGTTATTTGTTTAGGGATCGGAGGCTGTTGGCATATTACCATAGAGCTGTTCTAATGGCATTTGCTGGGTTGTAGCACAAAGAAAGCACACAGCGCTGTACAGAAATTCACCTGCAGACCAAAACTCTATATCATCACTTTAAACAGCTTCCATTCAACGTATAAACATGCTGAAGTCATCAAAAAATACTCTGACCAGAGGGATTAGAGCAAGGAAAGACATAATTGACACATTTTGATGTCTCTATGCTGCGTCTTGCTAATTCCTCCCCAATCATTTAGCTGCATAAGCTGTGATCCCCCTTCACTAGAGACCAGCTATATTTGAAGAGATATTTCCGTTTCAAAAGATGGGCACTTTAAGCCTTTCCCTATTATTCCTTCATAGCAGTGCAGTGACTTTGCTAAAGCTCAGGTCTGGACCATCGCCCTGGGCTGCTTTTTGGATGAACTCAAGCGTACATCTCTGTGTTTGTTTGTGTGAGGCCTATTAATATTTCAACACTGCCCAACTCCAGATGCCTGTACAACACAGCAGTGCTTCTCTCTTCATGTCTCTCCCTGTATTTACTTGACTGTTTTATTGAAGTGCATTCTGACACCCTCTATGAGGGGGAGCAGGAGAGGGGAAGATGTATTCCCAAACCGCAGCACAAGACATCTCTCTCCATGTCTCTTTCTCCACCAGCGTAACAGTAATTTGGGCACTAATTTATGTGTTGTTGTGGCAAAGATTGACGAGCTTCCTGACTGGGAGTCTGCGCGCCTGCACTCTAGGGGAAACAACAAAAGCCTGGGTTTACCGAGCAGACGAGCACCATGAAGGGTAGCATGTGTGCGGCGCTCCTCTCCCCTCCCTTGTCTGCCCCACCTGAGCTCAAATCTCTCTCCCCATCACTCCTTACCTCACTCTATCCATCTTCCCCCACCTATCCCCTTCTTGTCTGTGACTGCAGTGACAAGTGAAGTTGTGCCCGGGTGCTGGGGACCGGAGGGCACGCCCCTTCTGTGTGTGCGAGCGTGTGCGTGCGGGCGTACATGTGTGCCAGGAGGGAGAAAGGCTCACACTGTTTACTCTGATGGCAAAATACAATCTGTAGACACAGCACTCACTTATGCATTCTACCAGCCCCTAGTTAGTCATAGAGAGCCATGAGAGCTGAATAGAAAATCTGTGTTGCAAATATTTACATGCTTTGTCTAACTATTTAGATCATTTGGTTTGGGCCCTTCATAAATTCAAATGTGATACATCCTCTATTATAATGACATGCATCTTTGAAGGGAAGTAGAAGTTTTTACATTGTGAGTCTGAGTCAGAGTTGCTTGTGCATTGTTTTCTTTACTCATGCATTGTGCAGCAAGACATTGGGATGCACCAAAACTCAAAATCACTGAGGCTGAAATCACACAGGACCAACTGATTGACTGGCGGAGAAGCTGCTGTTTGAATTCTAAGATTTAGCTGAGGATCATGTGACGCTTCTGAACCTTTAGTCGGACCACTTGAACTAAGCAGGCAATGGTTAAAGCCTCAATTGTGGTACAGTGCCTTAGTTAAACACCTCTCAGCCCCCAATCTCCCTGCAGGGATGGCAGCCTAGTAGGCTCCTTTAGAAAAACACAGGAATATATAAATAATGAATCCCTCAAAACATCCACTGCAATTACACGCAGAAACCTTTACGTAACAACAAAGAGCCTTGTTCCATTGCACCAGGGAATTTGCAACTGCCACACTGTCCAACTTCCTTCCTTCTATAATTGCTGTATTAGTATGCATTTCTGTAAGACAACCAGGATTCTGCTGTGGGTTTTTGAATAGGATCTTTCTACTGTTCCACACAAAGAAATCAAAACGCACATCCATACAACTTCCTGCATGGTGTTTTTGCCAGAGGAGTGACAGAGTATATTTTTATGTGTGCATTTTAGACATAAAGTGCATATTTGGGGGGAGTAGTGGGGGTGTGAGGGGGAAAAGAGGAGGGAGGCTGGAGGTCCGGTCTCATGCTGCTGCTCAGGGTCAGTAGGTCAGAGGCACGCAGCCAGAACACACATGGAGAGCAGGCTGAATAGTTCAGCTGACAGTAATTGTCCCTCTGTGGTCTCCTTAGGAAAACATGTTTCCAGACAACGCAGACTGGCTGCACGGGCCAGATAGTAATCATGATCTTGATTTGCTCCATCGAAGAGGGAAGCTCAGCATAAGCCTCCAGTTATGGCACGAGTCAGTATTTCCAATGGAGCTGACATCAGCTGAAGCCAGCTCTGCGTGGGGACGCAGCACATGTGTTAATAGATCTGGTGGTGAGCTTTATTCCAAAACATTTGAAATCAATTTTTTGCGAGAAACAAAAACACATCATGACAGCAATGTCATAAAACTTGAAATTCATGAAAGCTTTTAAATTATATTGACATATATTTTATTATTTGAATGCATTTTAAACTTTCTTTGCACTGGAAATACCCAGCTCACATAATGACAGCAACATTTTACTCCACAACCCGTGGCTACATAAATAGTTTATATAGATCTTTCTTATTTGCCGTGGTTTTGTAAATGAGAGATAATATAAAATTTCAATCATCATTTTAATAACGTTTGCCCGATGACAGATAAAAGCGTCAGCTAAATAAATGTAATGTAATGATTGTTCTGACTACACTGCCATTTTTTTCTGCTGCTGGTGCTGTGTAGTGGACAAAAACAACTGTTCCTAGAAGAGCCAAGATAAAAGAATATGTTCTCACCGTCTGACAATGTGCTGAAGAATTGTCAAAATGAATCTCAAAATTAAAAAGTCAGTCACCAAAACATGTGCAAGTCTGTCAACCTTTAATGAAATCTGGAAAGTTACTGTCTACAAGCTTCATGAAAGCGCCACACAGCACCTCCGTTACTCAACAGTTTTTACGGCTGGGCTGATGAGCACTTTTTACAGCACCTCTGCCATTCTGCTTGAAGGTCTTGGGTTTTCATCAGCTGAAAAAGAGCAGGCAAGGACAGGGAAGATGAATGACATCAATGGCCAGCCGATACTTCCAGGGACGTGTGATTGAGACAAATGAGCCTTGTTACATTAGCTGGGATACTGAATCCTGCTGCTCAAAGATCCAGAGCTTGATAGAGCTGAAACTAGAGGCACCCAACCTTTCCACAGATCACCGGTGTCATGGGGCCCCAGAAGAAGAGCTTTCTCAAAGAGCCTGCTTCACTGGGCTCGCTCCTTGTTTTTACCTGGACCACTCCTCATGTGAGCCCTTTTTTATGTGCAACTACACACACACTCAGCACTACAATTTGGCCTTAAAAATTTTTATAGGCCCTCTCTATCAGGTGCAGAGAGCAAATTAAAGTGAGGCAGAGTCATTATCTAATCCATATACAGTGCCCTTGGCTATTAGTGTCTTAATAAGTGACTGCAAACACTTCCACCATGCATCATTTATCTCCAATGCTACTTAATGTTCAAAATGTATGAAATGTTATGATCGCGACCATGTAAAATATTTACTTGTGATGAAATTTGCAAAGCATTTTAAAAATCAATCTGTTTATTTCATTTTGCTCCTGGCAGTATCAAGTAGACTTGGGGCGAAGAATGTCAATAGCTTGCTTAATAGTCAGTACACTGCTATGTCACTTTATCAGTAACCATGTACGTAATAGACGTTATATTTGATGGGCTTGCAACAAGTTACATGTTCATATATCATATAGTTATGTCTACGCATGGTGGCTGTGCAGTGAAAACAGTGTATCTCCACGTTTGGTGATTATAACATTTTTAAGTAAGTTGAAGGATTACCTGGTTCTTTATGCTTCTTCTCCTTGAGGTCATAAAACCCCTTTTAAAACCCACTGGATAATCTCAAAAATGCATTGTCACAGAGGCCATTTACATTAGTTTCTAAAACGTTGCCTCTTTGGGAAACATGGTTTTCACGATACTGAATAGAAAAATAACTACAATCATTTCTGCATTCACTGTGAAGGAACTGCTGAGCAACTGTCGCCCTCCCTCTCCTCCAGTTGTAGCAGACCGTATGAAAGGCATTCCTAGACGACAGGGGTGCACGAGGAGTGTCTACTGCCACACAGAGTTCACAGACTGCTTAAAGCATGTGAGGCACATTCCCCCTGCACTGCTGTTTTCACAGTCCTACAAACACTGGCCTGGTTTTGTTTAACATGGCAGGATTAAGCACCCATGCGCAAAGCATGCTTTCCCTCCTTGCACGCTTTGCTTACAGTGGAAGGCCTGAGCGCTCGCTGCTACCTTTTGGTGAACCAGCTTCCCTGAGTGCCGGTGAATGCGGCATGGTGCTCTAATCCCAGGCAAATAAACAAGTGCCAAGATTAATGATTGCATAAACACATCCCAAAAGCCCTGGAATAACAATCAGCTCTTCAGCCTGCTCTGCTGCCATGCAAAGGCTCTTGGAGTCAGCTGACAGCCAGTATATCCATCTTTCCCTTCCTGCTGCCTCACAACAGCCAGGAATTGTCTGTGCTTTGTTGCTTCATTAATGACAGGAAGCTGTCAAAATTTTCCACATGAGAGTAGGTATTTGCAGCGTTGCACTAGGAACCTCTAAGCCAGTGCAGGACATAGGGTCCTCCACACGTCTTCAGCTCTTCACATCTTCCTTCTTTTTGCTGACCAAGGCCACTACAGCATGTCTGGCCCTCAGCGCCTGACATAACGCACATGTCTGTTTAAGGCCATAATGAAGACAACATGATTGGAAGAAAGTGGAGAACTCAATGCAGCTCCGATTAGTTTGTCAACCCGTTCCTCATTATGAGTTCTAAAACAATAGCATCTTTGACTTGTTGTGAAAAAGACAGTCAAGTAGACATCTAGGAGGACATTAGAAGTGTGTGTATAGCAATAAATCACAACCACAACAGACCAAACAAGGCCATTAAAATGACATTAGGAGCACGGACCGTCCTCTCATCCTTGTCATCCCTGGTCTGCGACTATAAGACGAGCTGCTTTGTGGTGAGGGGGAAGTAGTGGAGACAGGGAGAGATAGAGAGTGAGAAAGAAAAGCGAGAGAGAGCAGTGCAGTCCACCAGTCCAGGGCAGGGGAGCGTGGGACGTTCAGATGAAGTGGGAGGCCCCTCTCCAGGAGGTTGCTCCTCAGCACGAAGGCAGAGGCAGCACCCCGCCTAATGAGGGGTGAAGTGGAGCCCCCTGTGGGACCCCCTCGGGCACATTCATTAGGAGATGAAAAAGCGTTTCCTGCGGCAGAGCAAGTGCCTGCCTTGGCTCGGACATGTTTAATTTAGGGCCATATGAAAACACAAGGCCACATTGGCCAGGTCTGCTATTGTTGGTCAGGGGAATCAACAACACACAGGGCCAGTGAGCCGGAGCTTGACTAAATAACTGTGTGCAGAATTGAATTATGTTTTTTTTTTTCTTGGAAAGGTTTAGGGTTACCTTTTAAGCATACAACAATCGGATTATTAAAGGTCAAGTGCACTGATGCTTCCAACTATGGGTAAAAAGTCTGTTGTCGACAGGCTATTATAGAGAAAATGTGCGACTTATCACAAGTTTCATTCCCTTCAATGCATTGCATTTTGTTGCATCTTTACGGCTCCAGGCAAAAATAATAGATTCATTTAGCCAGTGGTGGTTTGTGGAAGGGAACCAAGGATTATGGTAATGCAGCACTGAATGCTGCAAGCAAAATACAGTAAAAGAGAAATCGCTGCAGTAAGAGACACAGGAAGAATATCTGAGAGGTTAATTTATATGATTGCACAAATCTGCATTCACAAATGCATCTTGAAAATCTCATATCGCACAAGGTATGCTGTTTGGAAAGACAATAGAAGAGACAGTGCTTCTTTGCTTTCACTGTATGATGAAGGGCATTACAGGGTATCTATCTATGGTGGTTCAAATACATGTCCGCTTATCACAGACGCTTATCCTTGTTCCTGATGAACCCTCACATTTATTAAGGCTGTCTTCTTGCCTTGTTAGATATGTATAACCAATCTCCTGTAATTAGCAACTGCTAACCTTTGGGGTGCTAATCCCCCATGAATTGTGGATTTGTACATCAAAGCCCACACTCTCCCATATAGCTGGTGCTTGAAATTACACTCGATTTGAAACCTGCAATTATTTGTATAGCATGGATGCAAACAGTCTCCTCTTTTATGTCTCTGAGAATCCCGTGGGTTTGCAGTAAAGAATCCTTAATCCACTCCAGTGGAATCCAAATATAGAGTTAACACTAGCTCCCTAAAATTTAGATGCACAGCCAAGTGCCTGCCGTGCACGTAAAGTGGAGAAAGATTCTCTCTCTCTCTCTTTTTTTTTTTTTTGCATAGTTAACGTTAGATTTCTTTAGTGGCTTCATATAGGAAGCAAGGGGGATTGCCCAGGGGTATAACACAACAATGCTTCAACCACAGAGCATGGCTACGCGTGTAGTTGTGATCCTGTCCTTTTCACACACAATAATTGAAAGCTAATTTAATAATCAATGGTCTTGCCCCTTTGTTTAATGAAATCACATGTCCAGGGCTCTGTCAACAGGGTGAATGCTCTGCTGTTTAGAGTCAGCTGCAATTTGTACTCTCTCCCATTCAAGGCCAGGCTAAATCCACTGTGCAAGGAGAGAGAGATTATAGAGGGGGGAAAACAACTGAGATAGCTTCCCACACATACACACGGGCGTGCGCGCGTACACACACACACACACAAACTTGATGCTTTTGCAGGGAGGATGCCTGAAGCATTTATTTTCTTTAATGAGAGACATGAGTCTCACATGTGTCAGTGATGCACAGCATGGGAACAATAGGGTGGGCTTTAATTCCATCAATCTACTGCATTTATCCTTGTATCACATCAATACCTGTCAGTTAAGCTGGATGAGATAAATCATGTCAAGCAGACTGAGCCAGGGCCACACTGAGACTTAAAACTCGTCTTAAAACTCGGGGGTGAATGCGGTTACACGCAGTCAGTGACAAATTTAGAGCATGGAAGCAAGGAAATACAAGAGCTTACCTTGTGAGACAACATGACACAAAGATCATCCTTCCTGCACTTACTCTAGTAAGTGATTAAATAGCTATAAATTAACAATGATGTTGTTAGGTATTTAGAGGAAACACTACACCTTGGTTGTCACCTAAGCCTCCCATGGAAATCTCTTTACTTACCATACTGTAACAGGGATCTCACAGTTAGACTTCTTTTGCCATCTTAAATGGGAACTGACACCCCACCTTCCGACACCTGACATAACATGCATGCGTAAGTGGGCAAGGTGCTATTGAATGACACGGAAAACTTGACTGTGACAAGCAGTGTGTTTATATGTTGTGTGTGTGTGTGTGTGTGTGTGTGTGTGTGTGTGTGTGTGTGTGTGTGTGTGTGTGTGTGTGTGCGCGCGCGCATGCCTAAACTCACTGCACAGTATGTGTGAATCTGCCTTTATGCGCGAGCAGAGAAATAACAGGCAGCGGGATCTGGTCCTCCCCACGTATGTGCAATAACATCAGATTTATCGTCAGCTAAAAAAGTAACATATAAAACACTTCGAGGATTGGCTTTGAGCGATAGCAATAACCCTGCGGGCGGCCAAATTATGATTTATGTACTTTGGCTTGAGAGTGCATGGGGCAGTAATGTATATGTCTATGGTAGCTGGGCTTCTCACTGTAGCATAGGAGCGAGGACCGAGAGAATACATTTGGTGTAAAATTGCTTCATCTGTTTACAATTCCATTTGGAGTTTATGAGAAAGACAGGCAAACACAGCCTGATATATTGCCCCTGTGTCACGGCATGGCAGGAGCATCCACACAAAGATTCATCTCTCACTTAGAAGCCAAATGATACGTCTAATTTGCTGCGAGCACAGTTATTTTTAACCTCTCCAGCTGTCAGATAATGGAGCTTGACTGTCAGCGCTGGTGTGTGTGAGAGTGTTAAAAGGTTGCAAACTCTTTTCAATTTAGCATTCCCTTTGAGTGAATTACAAAATTCACATTCCCATTAGTTCACCTGATTGACATTGCCTTTTCTTTTATCAAAACCAAAGGGGGGGTTTAAAAAGAGTTGACTGAATTAAGATGGAGACTAATAAATCTGGTTTTCACATGCGTTGTTAATAACTACGATGCCTGGAAAACATCTCAGAAATCACACGGAGGTGAAGGTTGATTTTCGTGGTTATTAATTGGACAATGTGATGTCTTTTTATGACTTTCCTGAATGATCCGAGTCCTTTTGTGCAGAATGCTACAGTACCATCATGTACAAATCTGCTACTTCGCCTACCCTCTACAATTGTTCCTTCGTTATTCAATCCCCATTTAGGAAGGTGAGTCACTGGGTTAAAAAAAAATGTGGTGTTTAATATTGGTAGCTTTTATTTCATTTAGGCATTTCTCTGTGACGAGAAAAATCTAACCGTATTCTACAATGGCCCTCCTTGCACTAACAGGAGAGCAGCAACATTGTTGAACTAATGCAAAGGGCCAGTTATGTAAGGCCATTGGAAACTGTTCTTAATCAATGAGCTGGCAGTGGACTGCAGGCTGGTGTCAGTGGTTTGGCTGATGTAATTTAGATGGACACTAATGGATTCCCAAGCCTCTTTTCATTAAACATAGGTGTAAATCATTGCACCCACATTGTTAAGGGACATCAGACATTTTCTAACAGGCAGCACTGGTTAGACTACGCTACCATGATAACATAAAAAGAAAACATTATGTCTTCAAGGCATGTAAAGATCCAAAAAACTTAACAAAGGGCCGGATGTGGCATGGACAGAATAGAAGAAGTCACGTCAGTCTAGTTTTACAGGCTTTACATCTAACACACCCTCTATCTTGAGCTTTTTCAGCATTGTATGGAATAAGAACTAAATAACAAATCAGCCATACACCCAAAAAGTGTTTATTTTTTAACAAATGGCAAGAGGAAAACCATTGTTTGCCTCACACAGCAATCTCATTTTTCTACTGGAAATAGTGCTCCAGTGAATGACATTTCCACTGTCCCAATAACCAGCTGACCTCTAATGTTTGATAACTCCAGTTTAACAGTGCATGTAAGAGAAGTGAGGGGAACATGCAGGGACTGAGCTCTGTTTACCCGGGCAGCAGATGCAGCCGCCTGCCTGCTTTCCTGCCTGCCTTTGTGTATCATTGTGCTTTCACAAAAGATATAGTATGCTCTCAGTGGGCAATGACACTTCACATTGACCAGGTCTGACTTCAGCTCTAAGGTAACTCGAGATACAAACCACGCTCATGGCACAACCCCAGCTGCTCTCAGCTCTGTGCTAACATGACCAGATCAGAGCTCAAGTGAACTGTTATAGAATAGTTCCTGACCTCGATGTTAAACTATAATCTGCGGTTGTTATTACATTTAAATATCCCTGCAAGGTGTTGTATCACAGCTAAAAACTGCTACAGTATGAGAAAAAATATATTCTTTGTTCAGCAAAAAAAAAAACAACCTAAACAAGAAATATTGTAGTGCCCTTTAATATGGCAAAATAACTTGTTTAAAAACTTCATATCAGTATGTTATTTTTTATTTAAATATTCAAAACTTTATGCCAATCATATATAACTTTATTTTGAGACAGAAATTAAAAAACCATGTGCTGTGCTTGGGAGTTAATGTGCTCAAAAATAAAAGGGGGATCATCTTTTTTTTTTCTTCAAAAGATGCATGCTTATCAAAACAGAATTTTTGCAAATAGGCTGATGCAGAACAATGCTGTTCTTGCTCAAAAAACCTGCTGAAAAAGCCTTTATGTATTCTAACCAAGCACTCACACTTCATGCTGTAGCAAGTGAGCAGCCCCTGTATTGTTAATATGCTTCCATATTGGCAGTGTCTCCTGCTTCACTTCAGGCAGCTAAGCTTCATACACAGGTGCCAACAGCAGTGCTCTTTAAGGGTTACATAAGTAGCAGCTAATGGTGCTGGGTCAGTATTTGGGATCTAATCCCGAGAGGCAATGTGATCCACCACAACAACTTTCTACATGTTGCCCTGGCCCGGCAGGAAACACAACACTCTTTATGAATCGAAACAAATCGCATCCAGTGGTGACTAGAAGGAGTAATGATTTCTCTCTCTCTGCCTTCTTGACACACTAGATCCATTTCTTTGCCTGTTCAGTTGGCACAAACATCACCCCGTTACAAAAGAACATAAGGCTTGGGGATTTTTCTAGAAAACCCGTTGCAATTCTCCTCCATGCTAGTTAAATTACTGAAGAGGTCACAGCGGGGGACTTCGGAACACAGCTACCAATCAACTGCAACAATTCTCCTGGTGTGTTTGTCAACATTGCTGCCTGGTGTAATTGGTATAATTGTCAGGTTAGAGCTGAGAACAAACTGGGCGTCCTCTTGGCGAGCGCGGGCCGTGTCATTAAAGGGACATGTTTCTGGAGGCGCTCCCGGGGACACATAACACGCAAGCATGTTGGAGCGACAGCTCGCCTGATAAAATGGCTGCCTCTTATCTCTACTATGCATATGAAAGGCTTATGCTTCCTCCATGACAGATTCTACGCCTCATCACCACGGGATTTGCCCAGATACACCAGAACAGAAGCTGGGAGAAAAACAATGTATCACATGTATAGCCTCATCTTAACACTGTCAACTGATGTTTGTGTGTATGTGTGTGTATCCTTGTGTGTATGTGTACACACATATCTGTGCTCACTTAAGAATACAGAGTGAACATGAACACACCAAACAGATTCAGTGCTAGTTTGCTGTGGATAACGAAACGTGTGTGTTTCACTCCTGCACAGTAATTCCCAGTTTATTGGCAGCAGAGTGAACTTGGCAATCCTGGAGCGAGCTTCAATTATCTTGATAATCTGTAGTGAATACTTGATATAATAGTGATATAGTATCTATAATTACCATGATGAGGTGGGGTAGAGTGTGCTGAAAAATAATCGTTTGTATCATCACCGCTGGGTAGCATCATTATTAATCTGACAGCACTCATAAAGCGTTTTGTTTGTTTTCTCTGATTGCTCTTTTACTACCAAAATAAACAACTTGGCTCCTTTGAGTTACAGCAGTATAATTTGCTGGAACAGCAAAGGCATTTATCTATAAATTTATTTTCAATTTGAGGTAAGCTGCAGTCATGAAAGCTAAATCACTACCAGGGAGAAGATTATTCTAATTACTAACCAGCTGTCGCACATGCTGCATGAGCACAGGATGTGTCAGAACACAGAGCAACCAGTAATCAGTTTCACATAATCATTTGAGCACACATTTACATCTTGCACTAAATGTTAAACATGAAATTGTCTTCATTTGTATGGTAATATTGTAAAACTAAAAGAAGCATATGCTATAACATGGCGTGACTGAATTTAGAAACACAAATTTTATGGTCAATTTGTGAGGCAATCTCAAAAGCTGAGTGTTTACTTGCAGCTGAAATAAGCCTGATGGTATTTTAGTTTCCACTCAGATTATTCTGAAGGATATGTTGACCAGCTGACAGCATAGGAATGTAACTCATATACTTGTTTGTTTTTAAAAGGGAAAGGGAAAAGGTAGTTCAAAGGTATACCGTGATTCAGACAGCTAGCAAGGCAGAGTAGAAGAATTTTCTCATGTCTTTTCCGAGCTATATCTGAATTAGACCATAATGCTAGCATGGCTTGGTCCCTGGGGTTTTCTTTGCCATTTGCACTGCTAGCGCTGCAATCCCCCTGACAGGCCTGTTTACGACTGCTCTGCTATCAGAGGGCTGAGCAGAGCCAGGGACGAGCCTTCATTAGAGATTAAAGTGACCGTCACAAAGTCCAAAATCATCACTGCTTCCCACAGCAAGGCGAGACACTGAATGGGCTTAAGCTCATGCATCAACAACAACTCCATATTAGACGGACTTTCTGCTTAACACACAAGTTCCTTTTAAATTTCAAAATGCATTCGTGAATGACATTTAAAGACATTTTTTAAATTGGCTACAATCAATCTCTTCACTGGCAAAAACTGGCATGTTCATGGCTCCGTTGCCATAAAACAGAGATACATTTTGGCAAATGCCATGCATGACATTAACGTCTAAAAACAGCAATATTTGAAGTAGGAATATTTGCACTTCTGTAGCAGACATTTGTAACAGAAAAATGAGGATGTACTGCATCATATCAAGATAACATGTAGTTTCTTGCTTATTAGAGCTATCACACATTATTTCTACTGACAGCAGAGGTTAGGCTGAGCGGAGCTTCTCGCCTTTAGTGGCAAAGCTGATCCATCTCCTGATCCAGAGCTGCTGGACATTATTACTGATAGGAATGAATAATATGAGACAAAATATGTGCAGCTGGATGGAATTCCTGGCCTTCTGACTATAACACTGACCTTAACCACTCACGATGCCTTCCCATCCCAGGCATTGCATGTCATATACTCATCCATCTCTCTCCCAAAACCCTGACAGGATTAACAGAGAGGAAGATGCTACTCTACTTTAACACTGATAGTTTTTCCGTGGGGGAAACTGGCTGATGAGTTTAAATTCTGAAAATCCGTGAGTTCTTTTACACCTACACTATAGGTAACAAAGCAATGTGACGCATAACAATACTGCCCAGAAATAATGGCAGACGGAGGTTAAACAAAGCAACAAAGCCTTTATACACATTACGCACTCATTCCTCCTTCCATCAAAATTGCTGTAACTCCAGAACAAAGCAGTTATTCTCAGAGGAACATGAAAGACAGACACCTGTCAATCACAGCTCCTCTGACTCCATATTTCTTGTGTCAGAGGCTGCAGGATGGAGAAATGTGCAATATTCTGATAATATTTCATGCAAACTAATGCAAGTCAGAACACTTCCCTGCTGGCCAGAAGGAGGGGAAATGAGAACAGGTAATTATCGGATTGCCTCAAGGCAAGAAATGATAGAGATTGCAGCGAACGGGGATATTTAGCCCTGCTAATGAAGGCCCATGTTTTGGGAGCACCAGGAAGGGGGAGCAGAGGGAAGCTAGGCTGTGGCTCAGCAGGAGGTAGAGCCTGATAAGACCATCTTACATAATGGCCACATCCAGGCCTGGCTCACTGTTTGGACTGAGGCTCCCTGTCCCTCACGTTCTCTCCCATCCACTCAGCATGGCCGGCCAAAGGAGCGTAACATTGCCTGGGTATTCCATTTCCCTAAACATAACCATTTAATATGTTAATCCGCACGAAGTAGTAACATTTACAATGTTGAGGACTGGGGGTTGGGCCTGTTTACTGATGCACAGATGCAGTAGAATTATTGTTGCAATGCAAATGACTACTGCGGCATGTTAAATCAAATACAGTTTCTTATGTTAAGTATATCGATACTAATTATATTCACTGAAGACAAAGACTTGAGTGATGTGAGTGAAGGACCACACCCCCACTTGGCCCGGTCCATTTAACCCTATTAAAGGGTTTATGTTTGCCCATCCCGACAGCCTTACTCAAAGTGCTGAAAAATAAAAAAAAATTGCTTATTTTGTATATGCAGCACTTCCCCCGGATGGATATGAAAGTTTAATCATGGCATTAGGATTCACAGGCATTCCCTTGCCAGACCTGCTTGCAGACATCAGAATTGCTAATTTGCTGGTTTGCCCAGGAAGGGCTGGCTGGTGGGTGAGGAGGGGATGAATGGAAACAGGAGTCTGATTTGTCCAGATAACCTTGAACCCCAGCGCTCAGCTTCCTGTGGATGTACGGAGCTCAATCAGTCCCTCTTTATCATGTTGATCTGAGCCGCTGTCCAGTGCAGCGGCCGGCACAGCGCTGCACTCGCTCTTACCTGACTACTTTGAGAGTGTGTCATTAGCCAAAATCATTTCCTGCTCGCTTTCCTGCCTGTTCTGACACAGCCATTAACTTCCACTGAAATGTCATGAATGAATAAATACAGCAAAATAATTGCTTTCAAAGGCAATCTTGGCTCTGCAGTAATGTCCCGATCAGATATCAACATTAAGCCAAAACAAAGCCTTTGACAAAAATCACAGTAATTGTGGCTCGGTTTCTAATCTGAATAATTAATTCCTATTGCTTGTGATGAGAGTCCACCGGAGGCAACGACATGATAAAGAAGAAAGGTCCTGACAGGGTTATGAGTCAGCAGAGATGTGAAATTCAAATTGGCCAGGCTAAGCAGTTTGGAGCTGATGGTGATTTGAGTAGACTCACTGGTCAGCCCTACAGTACAGTACAAGAGCCCAGGGCTGAAAGATGGTGGAGTTACTCATGGGTACAGGTGCTTTATCAGCAGACTACATGTGAGGGATGAAGCTGTAATCATTGTATGCTTCATCGAATGATACGCTGTACTCTCTACGTTACAGTAAATTACGAAATATCTTCATACAAGCTAAGCTTTCCATTCCTCTTTTTCCAAATAAACCAAACACATCTTTATGATTAGCTTCATCTGAGTGCAAAGTGGGTGGAATAGCTGCTCGTATGCTGTTCCGACTCCATCGCGAGCGCTGGACTCGTGCTATTAACAAAATTAAAGTGGAGATCTATCATTGGCATGGGAAGATGAAGCAGCAGGAGCAGAACTCTCACTGTTTTCTGTCACAGCCTCAGCTGTGTGCACACACTCTCCTTGCACACTGCCATCTTTCACTCAGCCAGGCACTTGCCTCCTCGCCCACTGCGCCCACCAGGCCCGGGCAGCACATGCTACTGCCAAACATCCATTTACTCCCCGCAGGACTCCCGCGTGTCTGAAGTGGGCCTGTCATTGAGAGCTGTTTAGATTTTACTGCACTGTGTGCCCGGCGCACAGGTGATTACGTGTTATTTGGTCAGCTACACACACACAGACACAAACACACACAATGCACGTAATTAAATGCTTCGTTTAAAATCAGCTTTGATAATTTCTCCGGTACCACCTTGTCAAGCTGACCGTCTAGACTCGGTGGAGGGTGGTAATTGCATCCCTGTAGAGAGGCCGGTGGCCTGCAAGGATATGTGTGGAATAACTGTACCACACATGCCCACTGGATTCAGCCAGTGAAAGCTGAAACACACACACACACACACACACACACACACACACACACACACACACACACACAGCCCCAATACACAGTAAGTGTGCATCCACAAGTCTTTGTGTACTTATGTGTTCGTAAGTTCAAGCTGTGTGAGCAAACATACAAACATTAATTGGCTAATATATGAGCAGCATGACCTGATGACCAGAGATATGTTCTCTCAACAAAGAATCCCACCTCCAACATCTTAGCCTGGAGGCAGGTTTAATGCTTACCTGCAGATGCTGCCTTTGTCTTTGAAGTGGAGCGATGGATGCAGCAGAACAGATGGAGATGTTGGATGCTTTCAGGAATTATTAATGGCACGCTATGATCCCAAATGACCTTCAGCAAATAGTCTCCCAGCACTGGAGTACACAGGCAGCCCTGCACATCCATATTGTATTTAGACAACACACCTGGGTCAATGGAGGAACACCGAGCCATCATTACTGTACTTAGGGCTCTAATCCAGTCGGGAAGTTTGCTTCCTTTTTCACTCAAAGGCAACGCAGAAGCATCCAATCACATTAAACACAATCGTATGTTTCAGGAATAGGTTTGAAAATTATGCAGCAAACACACTAATTCCGTAAAAGCCCAATTTGTTTCTCCCACAATGGGAACCATACACTGGAATTAATCGGAAGAAAGCCTTTCCTGTAGTTTTTAAAATAAACCCTTCATCATTGGAGGCTTTTGTGGTTGCTTAATGGATAAACTATTGTGACATCAAATTGAACATACATCAGCAATAGCCATAAAATATCTGTTGCATATGGATAGCGTTCAGTTTACAACATAAACTGAACAATCTCTGGATTGACTCTGAGAAAAACTGAGCTGCTGAAATACAACACGCCTGCTTGTCCATTTTATGTGATAGAACCGACAAAATTCTGGACAAAACGAACCACACAGACATGTATCTAATTTCTGATTTACAGTTCACAGGACCATCTAATTTAAGAGTGCAAGACATGTAGTTTGGGTTTATAGTTCTCTACCTCTTCAAAAATTACAGAAAATGACAAAATAATTGTTAGGATCTACAATAAACAGATGTTAATAATACATTTTACAGAGACTCTGGGCAAACATTACGTCTTCTAAAATTGCGCTGCGCTTTTCAGGATGTTCATTTAATTTGCAAATGCGCACAATTAGCATGTGATTTACAGGGCAGCTACTAATTATTCAACCAGCGACTGAGACTGCCCTCCAGGCACATTTATGTAGTAACATTTATTTACAACGGTTGCAATTAAAGACTGAAACTATCTACTTACGATCTCTGACAGAATTGTTATGTGCCAGATTGAACCTTTAGAGACTTACTTTAGAGAAAGCCAATATGTTGAACCTTATTGCAGCACTACTTTGGGTGTTGCGTACCATTTACAGTATATTTTACACCACACTGCTGCACTTGAAATAAAAATTATTTTGACTTTAACACCATTAGTCATTGACCTTTCACAGTGCAACCAATCAGACTGCAGGTGACCAAGAAGCTTAAACACGGAGAAAGCGTTGCTGAATTTCCAGTGAGACAATAAATGTCAAATTTAAAAATAGGTGTGTTTTGCATGAATTTAACAGTTCTTGTTTATAAATCATATAATAGTATTTATTACACGATGAGCTCCCCACACTGACAATGCGCCCGACCCAGCAGCTAGTGCAGCTCAGTCTGCTTCCCACGTGCCTAACAGCCTGACTGAGAAAATAATTTGCCAATCCATTTAAAGGTCAGTAATAATGTTATGTTTATAAAGGGCTACTGAAGAAACTTCTTTAGAATAACGAAAAGATTCACGAAAGAATCTGTACATTAGCCGCTCAGTGTTCAAGTTCAAAGCCACACTCCAAACATTTCTGCATATTCAAACTACAGAAAATATAAGGGAGCATATAGTGTTGTGTTTGTGGAGTCGTTTTCACTTTGTTGTTGGTATGTAGTGAACATTTCATAGATCGACTGGTTAGGGGCGGCTGCGGTTCAGAAGGTAGAGTGGGTCCGATCCCCAGCTCCTTCTGTCCACGTGCCAAAGTGTCCGATGGTCAGGCGAGCACCTTGCATGGTAGCTTACTGCCATCAGTATGTGACTATGTGTGTGTGTGTGTGAATGCGTGAATAAGAGGCAAATTGTAAAGCGCTTTGGATAAAAGCGCTATACTAATGCAGCTATTTACTATTTAATGGGAACGCAAATATACACATATATATATAATATATATATATATGTATTACTTCATAATGTGATTACATCAGCTAGCATGATCAGGTATTGTTTTCATTTTTTTTTTTACAGCACACTTTCTCAGACCTGTTCAGTTTAGTTTTACTGGAGCTCTCTTGCACACTTTTTAACGGTGCATTTACTTACTTTTTATTGGTTGTCATTAAGATTTTTACATGTTGTAACAGTGCAATTTTCCTTTACTCGCATCACTCTTCCTTAACAAATTTGCAAAACTGTCCCTCCTATTATCAAGTTATTTGCGCAATCCTCCTTAAATGCATATACATAAAAGAAAGAGACATGTTTGTTTTTTTCCTGCTTTCATTAAGTTGTACTTCAGAAAGGCACACAAAGGTTAGGACCTGGCCTTCTGTATTTGTAGTGTAATTACCTAGGCCATTTTCTGTGAACATCAACGGTAAACTGCAAACTCTGAACCAAACTGAAGCTGCAGTGCTGCAACATATGACAGCAAAGTGAATGTTTTACACCTGTATGGGTTTAATTGGGTTTATACGGTTCCTATATTTAGGGGGAATTGTGGGCTATTAAGATGAGCCAACAATGCCCAACAATGTTTGTACAGTATATGCAAGGTCTGCAGCCTTCAGTTTCTAGAGAATAAATAGTGTGGTGGTGCTCTCACAAGACACTGCATGTCTTCAAAGAGCTACATCTAAGGGAGGAATTGATCAGACACTTTTTCTCACACTCGGTAAGAGTAAAAAGGAATACATTATTTGAACGGTGTCTATCTCCTTATATACAACGGCCTCTGATTAATTACCTTAGGGCTTGCTAATGAGAATGTGTAAATGAATACAATGTTAATCTACTATGTATACCATGTTTACTCAAGTTTGCTGAGGCTCAAGAAAAAAACAAAATCCCTTATGTATAAATTATAATAATCCCACATCAAGAGAAAGAAAAAAAATCCAAGCTGAGATCAAAGCAGAAAGGCCCGATGTAATCATGTGTCAAAAGATAAAAAAAACAACTTCTTTACCCACTCAAGTGGGCAAGGTATGTCAAACGTACAATAGTTTTACTCTGATCATCCTCAATTTGAGGAAAATCTGCTTCACCTATCTCCCATCATGCCTTTTCTTGTTTCCTCTCTTACCTTTAGTTTATCCGCAGTGACAGCTAATGTGATCCAGAACAATGAGGCAGATACAGTACAAACTGAGAAGAAATGGTAAGGGTTGGAATTTGTCTGTGCTTTTTATAACAAAGAAATAAAATCTAAGTACAAGGATCCTGAGGGTTGGATTTGATCAGTGGCAGCAATTTATTCCCCCCAAATAAATGAATGATACTTAAATATACTGTAGCATATAAAATACTTACAAATTAAATCATTTCATTTTATATACACATACTAAAGATTTCCTGCTTCATAAAAACAAACAACATACCCTCCAACACACAAACACAGACAGTTCCCACACATCACTTCTCCGACACTGTGGTTTAGACTCTCGCAGCAATGTTTGGTGTCTTTCATCACAGCAGTGTAACACTGTAAAACATTTCTTTTACACAAGGAAGTGGCGCTCAGACAATAGCCATTTGTTTATTGGGACTGATGGTGTCACATTTGGAACTCCATTTGCTTTACTGCTGACTGCAGATCCAGGCAAGGTAACATAACATATGCCTTCAAATACAAATACACAAGAGCAAATGACAGTTTTCTTCCTCAGTTTACTAGATTACTATTATGTGTATCTGTGTTTGAGCCTGTGTATAAGAAAATACTATTGCTGGTAATATGTTTGTCTTAACTGGACAGTAGGCAGTATATTGATTGTATTTTCAATGGGAAACAAAACATTTAAGCATTTAAGCAATAAGCAGTAAAAATGTGGGTGATGTGTTTGACAGTGGGACCTCATTAGCAGTGGGCTGTACAGCTCTGATAGTAATTGAGAATGCTTTGTTTGGGCAGATTCCTCCTCTGTTGCCCCAAGTCACACATTAAAGGCATTAAAACAGCCATCAGCACAGTAGGAACAGGACCGTCTTCCTCTCCCCTCCAACTATTGACAAAAACAAAACTTAGAGACGACAGCTGCTGATTTGTAACTAAGCGACGGATCCCTGCAAGCAAATAAAGCAGTCGTGCCAGTCTTTTTGCTAGAAAACTATTTGTTTCCCTGTGAGAGAAATCCACTGAACGCTACATAAACCCTTAAAGGTTTACATGAGGATACATTTTTTGAGGAGCTATTTCTTTCAATTTATGTGATGCCTTTGTCTCGTGCACTGGATTCTGGGAACTCTGAAAATGAGCAAAGAGAGAGCTTTTTTACATCAGGGACGAAGATCCTCTTTTTGCCCAAATTAGGCTCCTGTAAGAGGGTGATCATAAGCACATCCTGAGACTTTGAGCGAGGGTCTTTGCTGACGCTGCTGTTGTTGAGGCTGGACTAGGCTGAGCTGAGCAGCCAGGTTGACAAGGACCTGTGCTCAGCACTAGGGAAGCTCTCATCCAGAAACAAGAAGCCCAGGGGAACAAAGACAACAATATGCCAAAAAGCCCACTTGAAAACAACAAAACAACCCAAAAGCCTCCAAAAGAGTCAATGGTGGGTGATTGCCAGCTGCATTCCAGATTACCAGGCTCTCTGAGAGTCTTTCAGCAATCGCTGAGAGCTGTAGCATCATCTCCAGCTCCTTAATCAGTTCAGCTGGGGAGGAATGGATCCTGACACGCAAAAGGCTCAGCACGATGGGGAATAAACTCATAATCAGCAATCAGATATTCCACATTACTAGAGGGGGCGGGGAGCTCTTCTCAGATAGGTCAAGGATCTCTCCACAGCCAGTTAACCCCTTTGCTCCAGCTGGGAAACATGCACACACTCATTGTCTAGGACACATTGTTTAGTTGGCTCTGCTGCCTGACTCGCTGAATTAAAATGTTGAGCGTGACATGTGCAAAGGAGTGCATCTTTTTTCTCTTGTATATCAACTGTGTAAATGCAGTTTCAATTTCAAACTCTACGCGTCCATGGATTTCATTAAAGCACCATGTCCCTGAATAAGCTATGTACTGCGCCTTTAAGCAAAGTTCATTGCCTTGCACATTCTACTTCCTTTCATCTTTGTAATTAGCACTGAAACAGCATTTCTTTTATTTCAAATGAATACATGTGCATAAAAATCAATCTTAAGCAGACTGTTCTGGCAAGGCTGTTTTTCTTTGTTATTTATGATGATAAAATTCCTTTCATGCATCTTAGTTGGGGTGAGGAGGGCCTAATGCTGCTAACCTTGAGAGTTAGTTTTCACTCCGGCCTGCACAGGTTCCTCTGGGAGATTCAAACATGCTCTATTACATTCTGCTGCCTTGTGGCGCCATGTAACCAGCGTTAGCAGTGACAGAGAAGTTAGGAGACGGTAACAACTTCAAAACTCTGCGGTACAGATACTCATATCATTTGTCTTTCTTGAAGAGCACCCCCTAGTGCTCAGGAGGATTCACAAATCTTTGTTTGTTCATCAGCGCAGACGCCAGATCAGATGAGTGTAAATGATGCCATCCTACAAGTAGAACCCCTAATGGCCTCTGCTGGGACATGTAATCAAATGCCTCACACACTTCTGTGCCTTTTGTAATCAAGCGACGGAGCGCATGTTGTGACGATCTTTGTTATAACGCTGCCTGTTCCCTCATCTCATCAAAATTCCATGCACCTCTCATTTTTCATTCTTTGTTCCCCGCCAGGGTCCCTAGATGCCACAGTTGCTCTCCATGGAGCAGAGGGGAGTGTGACTTAGTATGCTGTGACCCCTGACCCTTCCTAATACACTGACTCCACAGCATACTTTTGCTGTAATCCTGGCAATGCCATCACTATTTACAGTCTTTTGTCTTAATACAAATTCCACAGACTTCCATATGTGCAACCTAGGAAATCATTTTCATAGAACATGGCTGTACAATATGTCCATAGCATAAGTGCTGAGTAAGCCATACAAGTGACAGCTCTTATCAGCGGCTGTCACTGAGAGCTCCTTTTTAGTCACCCTAGGTCACCATTAACACCAGAAAAATACTCCACTCTCATCTCACCTCTGCTGGGCTGACACAGGAGGAGGAGAAAGGTGATAAACCACACAAACAATACTCCTCTTCTTGCCTGCTGCCGGCATGCTTACCTAGCAGGGAGATCTGATTACAACTGAGAAGAGAGCAGCTTGGTGTTTCATGGAAAAGCAGGTCAACTGGAGAGTGCTGTCAGAGCTCGGGAGTCACCGGCCTGTTGGAGGAGGAGGAAAAGCTATCCGACATGACGGGGAGAGACGGAGGTTTGTCTCCAGCTGTACACTAATGGGCTTTATTTACTCCGCCATTAAGAACAAAAAGGAGAGGAGAAATGATGGAAGCAAGAGGACTGAGCATACGACTCTAGGGAGGGATGTATTAGTGTTGTCTGATGTCTGGTGTTCCTCCTCACCTACTACCTCTTTTCGGTTTCTCCCCTGTCTCCCTCCGGCTCACACACAAGAGACGGAGCTGCCCCACTGCCAACACCTAACTCCTTATGTGTTTTTCTGTCCTCAGTGTTTGAGTCAGACAAAACGCAAAATCAATAATGCTTTTTCTCCCCCATTTCCTCTTTGATGCAACTTCAAAAAGCCAATGGACAGCCCTCCAGAGGCTCACAGAGGAAAAAAGCCAATGGTACGAAACACACTCAGAATGAAAGTATAGGGGAAAAAACTTCACCGTTCATTCTCTTAAAACACTGTTAACTTCTGAGTCCCAAGTGGCGAAGCCTATAAGGGTAATATAGGTCACGTGAGGTTGAAGAAACGTTATTTATTCTCATTATTAATCTATGTATTTGTACATTTTTTGTATATGTACGAGAGTATACAGATCAGTATTTTAAATGACCACAAATAACAATTCATTAGAATGCAAAGCAAAGACTTTCTGTGAACAGTGACAGCAAAAATATCCAGTCTCTACTCTCTGTATATATTCTACAGCGGAAGCTACAGGAAGAAAGAAAAAAAAATGAAAGTAAAAATGTTCTTTAACTCCATGGACTGTGGTATATGATTATCTAAGGAGTGCTGACAGAGGAAGTATTCTATCAGCAGCTAAATGCTGCATGACAGAGAGACACTTCAAAGGATCTATAAGTGACTCCTGAAATACTGAGTGAAAGTAAAGTAGGAAATTACCCTTAAGTTAGAGGCATTTGACTAAGCCCAGCTCAGTGTTTTACCTGACTGGGGAGCCAAAGTGAGAACCATGACTGAACTCGGTGGGAATGTTTCAGAATGAACAAAAATCATCTCATGTAGCCCGATGGTTATCTTGAGTCGCTGCTGTTTGCTGTACCCCGCTGTTTGATTGGGCATAGGACAGGAGAGTCATTTAACCTCGCCTGCGATTGGACTAATCTGTCAAAACCACAAGGTGTGACTGACAAGACAAGATGACTGACAGCACTGTCTGGCACCCTGGCATGGCTTGGATGGAGTCGTAGATTAATGTTTGTACAGTATAAAAACTATACTCAGATGTGGCTACAAAAAGACTGTATTCATTTTTATTTGGTTGCTGCAAAGACTGTCTCCTCTATGTACTGTATGGGCAAATCAATTCCACAGTAATCAATACTTCCATGCTGAGAAGCTATTCATTTTGTATCAATACCTTTTAAAGTATGGATTGTACTTCTGTAAAATGACTGTTTTATATGCATTACGCCGATAAAGAATTTAAGTTCTTATTCATTTTATTTTGTTGGTACTTTCATTTATATTTCTTTTATTATAAAAATTATTAGCACATATGTGATTAATTACGATAATCTATTATGTGATTTATGTTATTGAGTACTGGCTGGCCCATAGCAGTTAATAATAATTCCAAAAGAATTGCTAGAATTATCAATACAAAAATCATAACCTCATAAACAATACTAACTCTTGTTAATTCAAAACAAAGAGCAAGATCAAATTCAGAAATTAGTGCCTATCACTCCTCTCCTCTCTCCTCCCTCTCTCCTCTCCTCTCCTCTCCTCTCCTCTCCTCTCCTCTCCAGAGTGCACCTCCCTATCCTCCCAACTTCTATGGAGCCAAATCAAAAATCCATGCTCTCAATGGGCAGTCAATATCTCATTAACCAGTCCCTCCACACACAGTCAAGCAGCCAGGATGTTCGTCTGAGTGTGCACAGCACAGACTGGCACACCTCACACACTTTAATAACCTGTGGGGACGCCATTCCACTTCCTCAGCCAGCTAAGAGGCAAGAGAGAGGGCTAAAGCACACACCCTCCGTCTGTCAGAGTCACTCTTGTTTGTCTTGTCTTTCCTCTGCTCCACTATTATCTTCAATTTGATTGTAACATGTAAATGATCCATTGAAGAAGGTGAAATTTAATCAAAACACATTTTTAAAAATGCTAATTTTATGAGAAATATAATTTTAGGGTTCTACAAAATTCTATTTTGTATCATTAATATTGTATCACATTCAAACTAAAATATTTTAATCACAGACTAAAATAAATATGCTTTTTTAACATCAGAAGATGTAAGAACACTTCCTCTTAAAAGATCCTTTCTTTGTAATTGGGCCTTTTATTTTAAATCCTTGCAGGTGACTTGTGCTATATTTGTCTTCACCTTAATCTGTGGCGATTTTTCCTTTGGCTCTTCATGTCCTCAGTCCCTAACTGGATAATAGCCAATCTTGTTAACCTCTGCTTTAATGTGTGAGAGCCTGCAGCACAGGGTAGTGAGCGCTTCAATCGGCCACTGATAGAAAGAGACAAAGAGTACCGAATCTACAGCAAATATTTACAGCCTTGTTAACATAGCCTTAAAGCTCCTATCACAAGATATTTGCCTTTACCTTCTCTACGGGCCCCAGAACATTTTTTACAGTCTAGTACACACTTGTGCTAAATCACATATTTATGTGCAGTCTGCATGCAATCCAGTGGCTTACTGGGCCTTGCTTTCAACAATTTTAAAACACTGTTGCTACATATACTTTGCCACAATAATGCTCTTTTTGAAGGGTTAATTATATGTACTGTGGGTGAGACGCACTTTTTACCTTTTCTGTTGATCCACACATCAAACAACTTTCTTTAATTATGTAATTGGAATTTTCATCTTAATTGTGCTGAGTAGGCTGGCTAATTTGCATGGGGTAATGAGAGGGATGTTTCCATTACAGGTAATTAGGTACTTGAGAGGCAGTGGTGTGGTAGAGAGGCTGAATAGAGTGGGAGTGGTGGGTAGAAGGGGGTGCAGGGTACAGACAAAGCCACAGAGACACATAGAGATGTTTGGTATAATATATTAGCATTATTTGGTACAGTATTAAAAAACAATTTTTAAAAAATCACAAAAAAGGCACGTGCAGTATGAACGTGTGAAAATATTAACATAACAATAAATAAGTGCATGCCAAGGCAGCAAGTCATTGTGCTGTTCATCTATTTATACTGACCATTTTCAGGAAGAAATTACTACTGCAGTTTAAATTGGTTTCCAATTATACAGCTTGTTCACATTTTAATTTAATTTCTGACATTGTCACAGTATCCTATCATGACACCAGCAGCTCCTATCAAACTGAAAGTAACAATAAGGGGATAAAACAGAGCTAAAAGAAGACATAAAGACTGGCAAATAGACAGGCAGAAACTGGCTACTAAACAGGTTAACTTAGCTGTTTACTGCTTATGAAAATGTCAGTATGGCTCATCTCTATTCATATGTCTAAATTACATTAATTTATCAAACAGAAAAAAACTACACTGAGTAAAGAGAGGATGAAATATGAAGACAAAAATGTCGTGTATACGCCACACAGCACAAAACACTCGATTCCGTCCAAAACTATGTGATTCCATAAAGCACTTCACTATAAACTGCATATAAAGGACATTAGGTCAAAGTCCATTTTTCATATGTGTCTTACTGAAAATAAGATACAGGACTGCGCTCCCTCTCAATTTCACACAATTTCACTGTGAGCCTCACTTCATAAATGAATTCTCACACACTGATCAATGAAATAAAAAAGGAAAAAAAATAAATTAACGCTATGGTCAGAGTTTCCTTTCTCACACAAAGAGCAAAATACTTAACAGCATCTAGATGGCAAACTAACATGTAAAAATATAAACTGAAATTAGGACAAGCTGTGAGGTTTACTATCTAATATTAAAAGTAATATATAAATTTGATAATAGCACTATTTCTTCACACATTAATTATATTTGTAAGAAAGCCCAAAGTCAATTTATTTTTGGACAGGTGGGAAGACAAAATAGCAGCAAGTATCAGATCAAATGATCGTTACTGCAATTTTTCATTCAACACAGAATGACAGCTGCCTGTGCCTCATCATGGTTATTGTATTTGATTGTATCATGAGTACATATGAGCACATATGTTTGGATGTGGTTGTATTCATATGTCTGAAAAACATGATTATATGCATGTTTCTGTGTGCAAGCATGCATGAGAGAAGTGTGTGCTGTACTGTATGTCTGACTGCATTTTCAGTATCTGTCTGTGCGGATGTGTGTGTGCGCATGTATGCCTGTATGATGGAGGGGGTGGAAGAGCTGGGATTAAGCATGCTAGATCAACATCACAACGACTGGGAGGACCCAGTCCTGCACTCATGGCCACACATGTGAACCCGACTACCCAAAAAATAGGTCAGTGGAACACAACACACTCACACACACAGATATAAACACACATGCACCAGTATCAACTCAAGGAATCACAGTCTGCCAGTCGCGCCAGTGCCTTGTCGCCCGTCTGCGACCCACGTTCAACACTGCCACGCACATCTTCCCGCGGAACAGACACGTCCTCTGGACTGGAACAACAGGATTAAGAACGGGGCAGAAAGGAATAGCGACAGTAACCCCCACCTCTCTGACCCTCTGCCCCCCTTCTCTGCATGCTACCTCACATCTATGCCAAAAAAACTTCTGCTCTGAAGCTCAGGAGCTGTTCTTGTCAGAGACGTATGCCGTGCAAAGATTACACTGGCTGTGGTTTCCACAGCGCCCCACACAACAGTAGCAGTGACAAAACACAGAGAACACTGAGAATATCAAAATCAAAGCAAAATTAATTTACAGATTTTTATAGGTTGAAGAAATTCTAGCTCAGTTTCTCTTTCTGAAGACAAAAAAGAAATTCTGTTCATGCATGAAAAGAAATATTAGAAAAGCTTAATTCACTTGCACGCATTCAGAAGCACTGTATTACTGTATTTCTCCCTCCCTCCCTCTCACTCTCACTCTCCCTCTCTCTCTCTCTCTCTCTCCCTCTCTGTCACACTCATGCCTTGCAAATGAAATGCAAAGAGTTGGCAGGCATTGAATAGCGGAGCCGTACTTCCCTACTTGTTACTCAGGGTGCAGGATCAGCATGCATTTTGCTCTTACCTTTCATAGCTGAAATCACAAAATACATCATTAAGCTTCGAGTCCATAAGAGAAGAACTATCACCAGCGCAAAGCCCTCTACTGCTGTCTCAGCAGCAGCTGGCCAGCACAGCTCTGTCTCTCAGCCTCCGAGCATGACCACACCAGAATCCATGTGACTGTGACATCAGTGCTCATGTCTGACTGCTCCCCACCCACTAGCCTTTGATTGGCACAGCATGCAGCCAGTAGGGGCGCTGAGAGCTCAGGCAGGGAAGCTGGCCCTCTTCCCACTGATTGCAGTCAGAGCCTTGTATACCGGCTTGCTAGACACAGCACACTCTCGCTATCTTCTGTGGCTTATCTTTTTAGTGCAAGGATAAAGTCAGAACCAGTTCTAGCCGCCACCAGTTTTTCACGCTCTTGTCCTGCCCCTTCTACTCTCTTGTTTCTTTTTTTTTTGTTTGTTTCTTTTTTTGCTTTTAAAAATGGTGCAATGTCAAGGATAAGTAAAAAGTCAAAGAGGGGATAAAAGGCTAGACAGGGATGAGAAGGGTGAAGGAGAAAAAGGGCAGAGGGAAAAAAAAAAAAGGAGAGTGGAGAGGATGGATAAGAGGGGATCTGTAATTTTTCTGTGGCTCAAAGATCGAAGCGCTCCGCTCTTCTCCTCCTCCCTGTCTGTAGATATGAGTGATCAGTGTGAGGCCAGATGTCTGCGAGCAGCGGTGGGCCCTACACAGAGAGAAGATGAGTGGAGCCTCAGCTTCTTCCCCTGACCTCTCAGAGGACCCGCATGCCCCTCTCTCTCACTCCGACAGCTCTCACACACTCTTTTTGACAGGTGAAGAAGGGGAGATAGTGACGGAAGGGTTTAGATGATCCCCTCCACCCCACAGCGACCAGGCGATGAGTTTCTTGCTATCATTTCTCCCTCTCTCCCTCCTGTGCCCCTTGCTCTCGCCCCCTGCTTCCCATTCCAGTCCCTACCTCTCTCTCTCCTCCCCCTCTCCTCGCTCATCCTCTCTCATATGATAATCTGTTCTGACTCCTAACCAGCTGCCTCTCTCTGATACAATATTCTGGTTTTAGTGCAATCCAGCCTTGGCCAATAACCACATTGCATTTGGCATTTCCATGAATAAGCTGGAGCTCATATCATCTCGTCTCAAGACAAACATCATACAGCTTCGGTTTCAGGCGCTGCAATATTTGAAATATAAAAATTAAAAGGAAAAAATATTTTTTTACACCACCAATATTTCAAATTTGGATATTTTAGAGGCTCATTTCATATTCTCTACAGTTAATATTAATAATACTACAGAAACACGGTATCTTTGCCACAGAATTATGACACTTCCACAAGGCAAGAATTTCATATTAACAATGCAATTGTAAGAGACATTTTGATTATTTATTTATTCCTAATTTACACACCAAATATCTATATTCATTTGATGCCTTCTATTGTGTTCTGTTCGTTGAATAAAGGTACTTCTAACCATATATAAAATGGAAATGAGGACTCAGCAGCTTGCAACATAAATCTTCCCATGACAATGTTTCATTAGGACCTTTATGATCCATTAGAGACACTAAACACATTAGCTCACGTTGTGTCAACACTGGTCTCTTATTGCACACCGTCTAATGAACAAAATATCATTCAGAGGCTGATAGCATCAAATGGAGCGTGTCTGGGATACAAACTATGTGCAGACCAGCACTGGTAAACTATTCAAAACAATGTGATGTCAAAGACAGCACAGTGGTCTCATTTCGATGTTGGCGTCTTCCTTCAAGATCTTCAAAGTTCACCAAATGAGTCAGGGCCAAGGCCCACGCAGAAACATGTTTTAACTGCCACTATCTGTGGTCGTCTCTCACAAACTGAGTTGCTGTATCAGTCTCTCTAGAACCAGCCCTGGCTCGACACACTGTGGTTTAACACTGAGCTATGGTTATGTAAAAAAAAATAACAAAACATGATAGCAGGGGTTGAGTCTGTTGGCTGGTTATACAAAACATCTGAGAGGTTGATAACATCCATATTACAATCTGAGCGTCAGGAAAGAGTTGGAAGGAGCGCATGTTTTGTCTGCTCACGATCTATGTGGTGAAAAAGTGAAGATCTCAGAGAAATCCCCACAGGTTGGGAGAACTATGAATCAGCTAACATGCTACTTCTGACAATAAAAACGTGAAACTTATAAAATGATGTGGCACACAGAAAAAAAAGTCTGCCCGACTTAGCTTTTTGCATCTAAAGACTGTAGCGTTTCACAGAACTTTTTAGTGAACTACAGGTCTAACAAGCTCTCCATTGTCCCCTAACTTGTCTTCTCTATCCATCCACTTCACCGTTTTAAGGGTTGGTTCACCAAATTCACAAAACAAAAAGAAAAATATACTTTCTACCAAAGAAACAGTCCCTGTAGATTATCCAGAGTAACTTTCCCTTTCTGTGGACAGAGACTTGCTGTTAAATTTGTTAAACATCATTTTTTGGGGAGCTCCCGTGGCTTAGGGGTTAAGACACAGACCATGAAGCTCACTGTCTGTGATTCAAATCTGTCCCATCGCTCTATCCCCTCATTTCCTGTCATCTGTCTACTGTTGCTATCTAATAAAGGCATTACATGCCGCCCCCCCCCAAAAAAAAAATCTTTTTTTTCTTCTTCTAAATATTGTGACCATGACAAACAAAATTACATCCCTCTCCACTGTATTGGGTCAGCAACACAAATCTCTACATAGCCAGACAGAACTAGAGGTAAGTCAAAAAAAATATTTTTTGTCTAATTTTGATGAACAACCGACCCTTTAAGAAAACCATAAAACTAATAAAGCAATCTTGATGTTGTTCTATCCTTTAAGCTCGACAACAAATATAGTGCCTCCAACTATATTTAATTGTGCTTAAAAGCCCAGGCCTCCCTAAGGAGAAATGTTTCCAGCAAAGCTGCTTCATTTGCTCTTGATCACACTCTCCCTTGACTGCTCCACATTACCAGTGACAGTATGCCAATACCCTGCTGATACTAGTTCATTAGGGCATTGATTAAGTCACAAAGGCACTGATGGTCTTTGGGTATTAATGCAATCATGTCTAGCCATCAATAGAATAATGTTAGTCAATCATTTCTTTATACCTCTGAGTATAAAACAGTGAAGTGACAGTGAAGTTGCAATGACTCCAGAAGTGACAGAGTTTCTGTCAATATATTACTGGTTCAGACACTGAGCTGAACAAGGCACAACACACGACATTTGTGCATTTAGACCAGCCCAGTCATCTTGGATTAATTCAAGCAAATGTATTTACTGTAAACAAGCCCTGTGGAATGGAATTCAATTGAGATGAGGTGCAGAGCATCCACTGGTGGCCCTGGAGGAGAGGAGAGGACCAGAGCTGATAATGGCCTCATTAGCAGTCTGTCAGTAGCCATTCCACGCACAGCCTCACCATGCAGCTGATCCATGTTAACTCTTACAGCTCTGGACAGGCCTCGAACATCAAAGCCTTTGACACCACAGGATAAACCGTTATGGACTTCCTCATTTTGTGTCCCAATCTTATTGTGAGGTACTTTAGAGAGTTGAGCCTTATATTCCACCACAGAGCCAGCTGGGTGTTTGAAATTGCACCACCAGCCTGAAGCAGCGGTAGAATTAACAAGCTCCAACACGCACTCCATGAAAACAATACAGATCAATTTAATATAGATGCCAAGGAGTGGAGGGCATAATATTAGAACCATAACAGCACCAGCCCACACCACACAATCATAAACCAATTTAGGGCCATTCCAGGCAATTTCCTGGGGGCTTCCACTTGTGGGAAGACTTCAATAAATCACACAGACAACAAAGGGAATATCTATTTCAGTGAAAATAGAGGACACTATTGGGTTATGTCTAGAGGACTGCGGAGGGTTGCATTTAAAGACACGTTTAAATAAAAACAGTGAGAGTTTAAAAACATACTACATGCCGCTTCTGTGCCGAGGTTTTATGCTATAATGTGTAGCTAGAGGAAATGCTGTTAACTCATTACGGCTAATGGATTTACCATGGAGCAGAACAGTGCGTCTAGTCTAGCGAGGTAGCAGCTGTAGGTAAGTCTCGTGCTTTTTACAATCTTAACAGTTACACTCTGCTCAGATGACTCTATATTAGAGACTGTATACACTGCCCTTCATCCTTAATATGCACAGCGGCCCCAGGGCCAGCTCAGCACTATTCACTCTCTTTCTATCTGTCACTCAATACACATACACACAAGCACAATATTTATAGAACAGCAGGGTCAAAAGGAAGAGATATGAAAGCATATCATTCCTACATAGGTGAAGTGTACACCTGTCAACTGTCATGTAATCAGAATCAACAACACAGTACTTATAGTGAATGGTTGACAAGGCTATAGCCTTTTGTTTTACTGCCACTGTTATTTATAGAGCTAAATTTAAATATTTTTTGAACAAACACAAAAATAAGAGCCTCTGGTATTTCCAAATCAATTGAATCAAATGTTTTTGTCCAAGAAAAAAAAAATACAAGTACCGTGTCAACATGGCAGCAAAGCCAGTTTGGACTGACCAAGCTTCACATCATTTAAGGCAGACTTGCATGTCTGTTCCACATTAAATGACCCCTTGCAGGTGTGAGTGAGGTGGTGACAAGAGGCTGTGAACGATATGATAAGCACTACACTGCTTCAATGAAAAACATCAAATGTCCTCAACTGCTATTTTGTTTAGTGGCAGCTTTCGTTGTTGCGGTTGTTTCTCTGCTAGATTTAAACTAAGTGGAATGCCAGGCCATTTCTTTCTGTCTTTGGGCACTTCAGCAGCAACAAAGGTGTTTACAATCTGCCCACTGCAACTGGATGTTCAATTGATTGATACAGCCTTGAAAAAATATGCGCCTCATACATTCAACAAAGGCTGTCGTTTAAGTGACTGGAACAAATCAGTTTATTTACTTGGTTTATCAGATGAAAAGGCAGTGGTAAGGAGGCATCATCAGCGCTGCTGGAGTGCTATCATATATCTCACGAACCAATTTTTCAATAGATCAATAGAAATCAGATTTAACAATGAATTGCACTGCATCTCTTTTGTGCAAATCTGCCCCTGGGAACAGAAAGGAAAAGGATAGGAGGATAGAGAGAGAAGGAGCGAAAGGGAACGAGGAGGGGAGATTATCGCAGGCATGGCAGCCTGTGTGAGAGGCTTAGCCTGGCTAGGCAGGGAGGTGGAACCCTGTGAATTCTAATGAACTGGCAAGACTCCCCCAAAACCAGCTCCATCTCCATGGCATGAGGACGACAGGAGGGAAGGAGGAGGTGATTAGGAAGGCGCAGCCCCTCTACGGCAAACCAAACAGAGCAGGTCATTTTCCCTGTGATAATTATGGCTATAACCAGGCATGAGGGATTGGTAATGGACCTGCTTATTCTTCATGCCCTGCAAAGGCAACCACTGAGCCTGTCAAGGGGAAAAGCATGATGATGTGTTTTTTTTTTTTTCCTGTTGGTAGGGTGACTCTGGTAAGAGTTGCAATGGCTGTTGAAAAGGGCAGCAGGGGAACATGGCCTTTGAGGGAGAAGTTAACGAATGAACTTCATTATTGAGGAGCATACCAGGGAGACCCCCTGGAGTGTGTGATGTATTACCTAGCGTCAAACTTACACACTCCCCCAACATCACCAATAAAGCCTGACATCAGCTCTGGGGGGAGGTAGGCGTGTAAACTAAAATAGTTAACCTTCTGGCTTAAGGCTAGAAGAAAAGAAGAAAACAGAAACAAACTGTGATGTACAAGATTTGCATCAAAAAATCTGTTTTCAATAGGAAAAAAAAATCTATTTTAAAACCTCTAAATTACTCAAAATTTCCTCTGTTTTTAGGCTGAACAATTTCACCTTTATTCTCTCCATTGAAACACCAAAGTGAGTAATGAGGCAGAACCTTTTCCTGTGACTGCTCAGTGCAGAAACCCTCAGAAGAAAACTGCTTTAGCTTAAACTAACACATATTTAATGTTCTCTCTGTGACTTCAGGTAATGCAGTTGGTCCGGTGAGGCAGTCCAGATCAGCAATATGGATTACTCTCATTTATTAAAAAGCAGCTCTGTTCAAGCATGAAAGTAACTTTTCCTAAGTTCTATGAGCTTTATAAATACAAGTGACCCACTGGAGGGACTAATGTTTTCCTCAAGATTGAGGGAGATCTTCAGGCTATGCGCGACGTGCACCACTTAGCCTTCCCCCTTCCCCTCTTCCACCGGGCCTGCATGGAGTTTCTCTATGGTGGACGGGACGAAGGAGCTCTTTTACTGAGCGCACTCTCAACACTTTTACTCTTGACTTATGAGGATGCCATGGGTGCAGGGGAGTGATTCATCACTGGGTGTGCTCCTCTTGCACCCTCACACATTAGTAATGTGGTCCGCTGAGGAGGAGTCCTGTCATCAGTCTGTACCTGGACCCTCTGAACAAGGTAGGTCAACAGGAGGCAGCAGCGGCTGGCCCACTTTTAGTCTTTCACAGCACCTTTAAGTTTCCTCCAGCTCTGCCACAGCTGAGCCTGACGGACATACTAAGACCAGCCTGGTCAAGGGGAGACACTGCCTCGGTGCTGTAACTGGTGTACTCACTATATCTGTTGACTCAGTGAAGCTTGTCCTCCCAGTGCCCAAGTACAGCAGGCCAAATGAAACTTGGTGAAAGGTTAAAGCAAAGGGGGAAGAGTATCTTCATTCAAAATATTACAGAGTTTAAAAGCAAAGAAATAAATAAATAAATAGAAAACCAAACAAGAAATGATTAATAGTTTGGATGAAAAGTTCCCAGACTTAGCCATCTGAAACCGCCTGAGGGAATTTCATCACAAGACTCCCTAGTCTTCTGTAATACAGCCGCAACAAAATAAGTGGCAAACACATGATCATCTGTTCTTTCACGAAATATAGACCCACTTTAAGTCAGCATAAGCTTTTGACCTTAACATTGCAGGTAATGCACATTTAAATACCTACCTCAGTATTCATGTTTGTCATTTTACTTGTGAAGATTAGGTGTAAAAAGGCTATTTGAAACCAAAACACAGGATTAAGGGATAATGCTGCTCTGTGTCTTGTGAGTCGACCTTGATTCTGTAATCCAGCACAATACTGGAGAACAGCATATTTCTCTCTCTTGTACATTCAATACTCTCACTGTAGACACTGTACAGCTCACTCTGATGTAATGGCAAAAGCATAATGGCACCCCGCTGAAAGAGAAAGTAATCTGAATTAAGGGGAACTTCATTGTAATATCTGTGTAATAGAACAGGAAATAGTATTACAAGATTTGTACAAAAACTATTATTGACAGTACCTTTATATTGATAGGATATAAAAGGAGGCTACATGAAAGTATGAGCTGACAATGTTGTTTAAGGTAAGAGAGGAGAAAAAATACAGACAGTAAAACAAAACAAAAAAACATAAGTGAATTGATTTGAATTACGCAGACCTGCACTTTAATGACCATGGTGAGAAATGAACTTGATCTTTAAAGTGAACCAACCTGCAGTCAGCCACGGCGTTATTAAGGACTGTGCCACTTAATCAGAGGGGACGCCAATTTAGCATGGAGCTAACTATGCAGGAGGGACCCTCTGTGGCAGCAAACACATTATAGAGCATTGTGTCACCTGACTTGCACAGGTACGTATACATGCTCTCCTCTCTTCTCCCAATCTGCCTTATTTTCCTGACTCCATATCTCCTTTTTTTTCTTCTTCTCCCTGCCGCAGACACAGTAGAATGAAAACCTGCCTTTGATGTCTGGGATCCTATAATGCTGAGCAGTAGAAATCCGCATGCCTGTTATCTGTAGAATCTTAATGATGACGGCTAACTTCACAATGGGTTAACCACATCTCTCTGTTCTTGCACTGCACACCCACAGAAACACAAATTAATAGCAACAGGGAAAAAACAGCCTTTCTCTAATAAAGCAGATTCAACAAAATGTGCACAATACGATCAGCACAAATGTCAATGTATAATATCACCGAAAGCTTTTGTGAGCACTTCTGCTTTCTTCTCTGTAGATTTTTCTACTCTAGTTTCTGAACAGAATGACATTATTTGTCAGAAAGATATGATCCTCCCATCAGATTTATCTAATTGAGTTCAATAAACATTTGATGCTCGGTACGCAAACAGTCCAGTTTGTTGTGTTTTGTCCCAACATTTTTTTTTCTTTGATGCACTGTGACAATTTTTATTGATCTTGAAATGGTGCTTACAAGATATTTCAAAAGAATTTTATTATAGGGGACATCTTACTCGTTGCATGGTTTATTCAACAACATTCTTCTGAATAATTCAGGAATTCAAATTATATATGTTAATTTTACCCGCCTTTATTCATGCATGATATTGCATCAGAATTTTCATATCCTAAAAAATCTATAATGGAATATTTTCTGACAATAGATTTTATTTTTTGCTCCACTTCAGTTTAGCATAATTTGTCTCAAAGTGCACCTCAGTGAGAAGTGAAGACCATCAATATCAGATACATGCTGGTCAGAGTGATAAGCTCTGAGCACGAGAGGACAGTCTATGTGTATGGCTGAGACTGACGAACTTGATGATGGCACAAGGACATTTAATTATGTCCCCCATCTTAAAGCTTCCCCATCAGCATCAGTCAGGATCATATCTGGAGGAGCTCCATGACCTCCGCCTCTGTTGCCCTCCATGAATCAAACCTTTCATTACATGCTGACACTCTTGTCCTGTGCTGAATGTGTGTACACCATGGGAAAGTGATGAGACATCGGAAACCTGATGAGTGATGGATAACCTGCGCTTGAGCAAAGGCTGGCCGACTGTGTGCCGCAGCGAGTGCGAGGCCGGCCGTGCCCTCCCAACCATGCCAACTGCTTCACCGGGCAGACGCCACCATCTCAGCACAGCCCTCGCTCCCTGGCCCCTCTCACCTGAGGTGGCAGACAGCCGGCAGAAGAGAAATTGCCAGCAGCAGATGGGGCCACTTACTTTGGCTGGCCCATCCAAGCATTGTGTCCTTGTCACATGTCACTTACTCTTGTTTTCTGGTCTGACAACACTTCAAGACAGGGCCTTTCAGTTTCGGGTGAGACACAAAAGGGAACGAGTGAGGAAAAGCTGACGAGGCCTCTCTTCACTCCGGCTCAAATTCTCTGACAGAGCCAGCACCAAGAGAAGAACCAGATTAAGAACCAACAAAAGCAGAGCACCCCTATAGTTCCCCTCACCACTCTCCTCCTTTAAAACATCCTGGGCCCCCAGGAGGTGATAAAAAGAAGCGTCCTTACCCACAGAAAGTATGCAAAGAAAGAAAATGTACAAAGGCCATTTGCAATTTTACAAAATGGCAGACATAATGCTCTTACTGAAAAATGAGGACCTGCCATATTGTGTTGGAGAGGAAAAAGTATGGGAGCAGAGGAAAAATGGAGAAAAATCATGCTGGCCTGGTTTACGACAAATAGATAGCTCTATTGATTTCCCTTTTACAGTGACTGTCCATCCCTCACTGTTGTGATTACACTGACCTATTTCAGAAAAAAAAATAGCCGTCTATTATAGATTAAACCAAAATGTCCAAAAAGAAAATACTCTTTTTTGTGGAACAAACAAATAGAGTAAGATGAAACATAACCTACAGTACAGAGGGAGAAAAAGATTGTGTCAATTTAAGTGTTCAATGTTGCTCTGGGAGAGGAGGAAACAACGACTTCTAGCACCATGCTGAGAATCAAATAACTTTCCACAGAAAGAGCGGATGTGCTTAGTGGGGCCCTGCATTGTCAATTTCAATCCTAACAAAATGGCAACAACATTAAAATGATTGCAATATTGCTCAACCAACGTTTAAACATAATAATGCCAATTTTACAAACTTGGAATAATGTTTAGTAAGAACAACAGAGTACAACATATTTGATAATAATCTAATGTACTGTATGTGCTGCTGTATTCTGTTTTTCACTCTAATACACTAGTGCACAGTAGTGTTGTATGCTTTGTGCTGATGATTCCTCTGCGTCTGTGTGTATTGCTGTGCGTGCTCGCCCTGCTCCACTATGTCTGTGCTGTGCGTCTCACTAGACTATCTCTCTCCGCGCAGCTCAGGGGACTCTGGCTGGCTGATCTTCATTATCAGCCCTAGCTTAACAATGTACTGGATGCACTTCCCACATGAGTGCAACTAACAAATCCCCACAGAGCTGAATAAAGGCAACAATGTGATGAAATACCTTCAAACAACCACTGAGCATGGAACACTGAGCTATGCAGAGACAACTCACACTGCCCCAGGCGATTCCACAGGAGTGCGCCTGTTGCCAAGCAAAATTAGACAGCAAGTGGGACATATTATTCTCCTAAATTGGCAATGTACAGCACAATTAAGGACCATAAATCTCATGTTTGATTAACTGAAAATACCTCAACTCACAGAGCCAATGCATTAGCATTCTACAACTCACAAAATCCAAGCGGGATCTGCCATGTCATTTAGAAGTAAAACAGATGCTTTACAGGGGTAAAAGCTGTCATTGTGCTGTGAGAACACAGAGAGCATTATTGGGATTAATCATGCTGTTAGCATATTTTTCCAAACATACACCAGACTACTTTTATGAGAGAAATTTCAAATGCACAAAGGCATGAAATCTACAAACTTTGGCTTTATAACTTTGAGTCTCAATGACTGATACAATTTCACTGTAACTCTGCACTCTGTTTTTCTAAGGCGGTGCAGAAGATTCTAAATCATCTGGTGCCTTTAAAACAGATTGGCTGCACTATTACTATGTGAATGCAGATCTCTGACGAGAGAAACTCAATACAAGCTGCTAGCAAATAAATGAAGATGCAGGAGCAAGGCCATGTTTCTCAATCAGTGTAAGGAGTCTGTCACCACAATGGAGATAAATATAGGGTGAAAAAAAACTGCGACTCTCTACAACGTATCTGTAAGACTGAAGAGAGGAAGCCTCATCTGTCTCCTTTTCTCTCTTACCGGAGTTATATTTGTACTACTGCCTCCCTCTGGCCACTCTATTCCCAATCTAAACTCAGACACACGCTACATTTAGTATGTTAATACAGGGGATTGGCAGAATAACACAAACACCTGTGAAATATAATGAAATCAAATACAATGGCAAAGCATGAATAGTGTTGAATAATAGTGAACAGTGCCTTTGTGATGCTTAAATATTTCAGCTTTTGTTAAGGCCGCAAATTCAATTCTATGGTGATTTTTGAGGACAAAGTTTTTGGTGTTGCTGTATTGGATTGTATTATAATATTGTAAGGTGTTTGTGTTATTTGGACATATTAGCATAGTGTCTATTTAATCTTGTATGTTTTGTCTAACCTTTTACAAAGAAAACTGCAAAAAAAAAAAAAAGAAAGAAATAAAAAAAGCAACTTGATGTAAATATGCAAACCTTTGTCTTGTTGTGTATCATAGTCTGAACAGTCAGTCGGACAATCTATATTGTGGATCTATAGCTGCAAGAGACAGAGAGAGCATTAGCTCTAGGTAATCAGGAGATCTGCTCTGTTCGAGGAAGATCATCCTGGCTACACGACCTGTGTGTTTGTTAGCTAGCTCTCTGCTATTTGAGCTGTGAGACAGAGCCCCAGACTTCTGATGGCAGATTAGAGGTGAGACGTCTAATCTCAGTGTAATCAGCTGCTGCATCTGATCCTCCGCTCCACACCATCTCTCTCAACAGGTCCAAACAGAAACTCATCTCACAGCAACGCAGCCTTGCCGAGGTAGGAGAAGGTGACGGTGTGTATCTGGTGTCGACCATCAAAGTAAGGGGGGTAAAAAAAACTACAATACAAAATTTAAGCCTCTTGTCTTTTGCTGTCATCTCTTTTTTAAACAGGCAGTTTTAGGGATACATCAACTGCTACTAAAGGTCCATTTAACAGAGCACATGTAAAACTGTCAGGGAAATTTACAGGAAAACCACAGCTGACTTCTTGCTGAGAAGTACAGCCTTGTGGTAAAAGAAAGTGCTGGCGTGGGGCCGCCCCTTATGGGAAAGATAGAAGAGGAGACAGAGAGAGAGAGAAGAGAGGGTGCTGCCTCAGACAGTAGATCTACGTAAGTCGTTATAATAGCCAGAATGGGGAGAAGACATCACAGTCACTGGCACAATGATATAAGTATCTGTTTTCATCTAGAATGCTCCACCTTCTGATGGCTCAATGATTAGTCCAGTCGTGTGGATGGAAGAGGGAAGTAGGAGAAAGAAAAAGAGGAGAGGGGAGGAGAGGGGAGGAGAGGAGAGGAGAGGAGAGGAGAGGAGAGGAGAGGAGAGGAGAGGAGAGGAGAGGAGAGGAGAGGAGAGGAGAGGAGGAGTCTGCCAGTGAACAGCTGCCCCTGTAATTTATATTGATGAGGGGACTGGCATGGCGGGGAGCTTCCAGCAGTTTGATCACTCAGGCAGAGTGGGGAGTTAGTCAGAGACACGGCCCATCCCTGTGGTCTGGGTTGGACTGGGAAGACCTCCTAAACACACACACACACACACACACTCACACAAACATACACACTTGCACACACATACACATCCAAGCAAGACTGCCAAGCTCACATTACGAGCGGCAGTGTGGGCTGGCGTAGTGGGGAAGCCAATGTTTTCACTCTGAGAACAGAAATAGATCTACAGCCTGACTATAACCATGTAGGGCAGAGCAATCTCCCTCATTATTACTCCACCAGCCATATAATCACCAGGCTTCTCCGAAAAAGACCTTCCCTCCACATTCTCAATGACCATTAACTGGCCCTTGAACTTCTTCTTGTGCACACAGCTCTGACAAGGTTCTACAGCCGCTTCCTGTCTGTGAGGCACAGCAATCAACTACTTGTTAAGGGGCTTTACTTTGATTTCCTCACATGAACACGATTTGAATATTTCTCACTGAAATGAGACAGCGTAGTCCAGTCTCTGCCCAGGACTTTGAACCCAAGACTCTTAAATCATGCTCTTTGATTTGAGCCCCCTTCCGGTGTAGAGGTGCTTAGCACTGCACTAATTAAGATAGTGGGGCGGTGGATCATGGTGGGTCAAAGTGTTTCTGTTCTACCTTGAAGATATCCTGACACAAACACGAACATGTACACACACATCAAACAAAATACCATAGCCCCTCCAGACAAGCAAATAGCTTAACACACAATAATGCTGCTGTTTTGACAGGGCTGTTTGAGTAAGGTAGAGCTGTCTAGCGTAGCAGATCATATCCTTTGCACTGCTGTCTGATGTAAGAAAGAGCTGGGGTGTTTTACAGGGCGAGATGCAGCCTCTCACAATCTGAAACACTCCGACCGCTCTTACAGAAAAGCCCTCTGGCCGTCCCTCTCCACAAGTTTCATCAGAGTGATCAGAGCGAACGGATAGCCTTCAGGGCTAGTTTCTTCCATTCACACAGTGGGGTATGAACACACACGCATAGATGTACACACTTACACAGACACACTGCAGTGCACAACACAAAAGCGTTTTTACATGCCTTTTCGATTGCACTTCACACGTCAAAATACAGTACAAATCTCTTGGAAATCATTGATTTCTGCAGGTTTGACTGTTCATCAATTCTTCATGAGCAGACTGAAATTGAAAAGGCAGTGGTGTGTACTATTGTTGTAGTGCACAAAGAAATCTTGCATCTCACATGTGAGACATGAGTCACACACTGTCTGTATCTTTCAGTTTTAGTGATATGATCTGTACTTGATGAACACAAACTCTTGGTAGTTAATGCAGCCTCAGAGGTTACAAACCACCACACAACACCACATCCGTGTTGTTCAGCTGCAAGGCCTTGCAGAAAACAAAGAAGTGCTTCAGCACACTGTCTGCTTCAACTGTGTGTGATTATCAAACAGTCATAAGACTGTATAGCATTTTAATTTCCTCTCTGGGGTTATCATTATGTTCTCTCCAGGGTGGAGAAATACGAAATAGTAAAAGTGGATGGCACAGATGTAATTGAATGTATTGATTTATTACAATACTAGTCTGTATTATATGCATGTATATGTATATAGGCACTGATGAAAGAGAAGTCAACATAGATAGAAACAAGATGATTTTATCATATATACTGTATATGAGGCATGGATAATTTGTTTTGTTTTTCAAATTAAGTCTGTGTAGAATTTGTCTTAGAATTAAATTTTTACAGCCTTAAAATTGTAGTGCAACAGAAATAAAAACCAAAGTAATAAAATAAAAAAAACTTTGTACTCACAGGTATGTGTCTTCTTTGTTACTGAGATACCTGCAAAGAGAAAACAAACAAATCATGAAAAAAATATAAAAACAACTGTAAAATACCTAGTACAAACCATAATTTACATGGAGCTCCTCTTATAGCTAACTGATAGTGATGATGGTGTTAAAGAGGTAGACCCTGAGGTCCAACAGACTGTCACTGTCCAAGGTCACTGAGGTGGCAAGCCCAGAGCAACTACGTGTGTAGGATGGCGTCTGACCTACGGCCATGCTACATCAACATCCACGACAAGGTGGTTGAAACTCTTTCCACTGCGGGCAATGAATGAAGAATTATACTAAAACAAACAACATTTGGAATGCTAATGTCTTGAGCAGCCGCACGGATTGGGCCTGAGCACATGACTAAGCCTGTGGCCCAGAGCGGGATGCAGGCACTTTGACCTCAACGTTAGTTAGTTAATCCTTTATTTAAAAAGGTAGTCTCATTGAGATCAGGACCTCTTTTTCAAGAGAGACTGTGTACAAAAATGTATATAAAAGCATAAGACAAAAGTATAATTTAAACACAAACTAATGTACACAACACCAATTTTAGTCAGAACATAAAGAAAATAATGACATATAACACATATAAGTTTTTTGTACATAATTTCATATGTATGGATCATAGTATGTAAAACTACAAATATACAAAATAATTATAATGCAATACAATTCCATTTTTTAAAAAGAGGAACATCCCAACTTTTTATTTAATATTCAATGGCAAGTGAAAATGTATCACCATAATGTGCAATGCAATGTGATACATAGAGCTGTGAACTTCTAGGGTGGAGGTTGGGGCATGCCTATAGACAACAGATTTCTATATATGCAAAAATCAAGTTTTGACTTTCAAAATAGTCGGTCACATGTTCACCGTGTGTGATGCCCAGCCAGATTCACAAAGGTTTGTAAAAGTGAGCATTTTCACTTTGAGAACTTTGAACTGTTTGGATACCAATAGCGGGTGGGTCATTTTAACAAGATAGTGAATGACAAGAGAATCAAACGCATCAAATCAAATCAAAAGAATCAAAAGTGTAATGCTGCACTTGTCAGATTAAAGGATGAGCTGGTGCCATACAAGAAGGTGCCATCTAGATGTGCATTAAAACATGGCACAAATTATACATATCATTCATATAGTGTGAGACTGAAAGGGGACCCAAAACAGACCCTTGTGGGACACCTTTACTAACTTTGGGAGCATTTGATTTTGTACAAACAGCTTAATTATTTGCAGACCGACAGTCATAAAACCAATTAATTAAAAAAATCATCTACATCGTACAAAGATACCTTTTTCAAGAAAATGCCACAGTCCATGATCTTTAATGCTTTAATAAGTCGATAAAAAGCACAACACAGTGGGGGTGACTGATCATCTCATGAAGATGCATACATGGCTGTAATATTACTTGTCTCCAGTAAGGCCTGTGGTGTATGAAGTCCCCTAAGGATTCCAATGTTTTACCCAAGCAGGTAGTTTTGAATTTGGTTGGTTATAATTTTAATCAGCGAGACAACCTGAGCAGTCTTCCATACATTGGAGTGATACTGGATATATAAGGTTCAAACATATTAGCAAGCGGTGCTGCAATTAAATGAGTACTGACTGAGGAAAGATCTAAATTATTCTCATCTTTAGCCTTCTTACAATTTAAACTCACCAGTTTAATTGTAAACCTCGCTCTGAGAGCAAAACTGCTTATTAAATAAGTGCCCATTCTGACCAGTGGGAGTCAGACATGGCTGAGGCTGAGGTGGAGCTGGGCTGCCACTGCTCATGCTGCCCTTCCTCGCCCCTTCGGGTGTCAACTCATCGAATGAGCCACTTCGGTTCTTGCTGTGGCTCCGGCTGCTTCTCCTGTCTGCAACATTGGTCTAATGCCCTAGGAGCCTGACACGGACGAGCGCACAGCCAGCCATGGTCCCCAGCGGCCCGCTTGATGCTCATGCTTTGCAGTGCGATAGCACACTAATAGATCCCACTTGTCATGCGGAAGCAATGGCTAATTTTTCTACAGCTTGCATTTGAAACTCGGGGGACGGCGAGCTGACATGATTCAATAACTCTCTGTGAAAAAGGCGTCTGGCCGGAGATAACAATGTTTCAGACACGTTTGAGGGGAAACGAGTCAAAGAGCAACGAGGGGGAAAACAAATAAGCCCTTCAGCCTGCTATAGACATACACACAGAAACACATAACTGATATCAACTCCACTGAGCAGAAAGAGGGAAAACAGTCACCTAGGGGCCAGCAGTCTGTGATGCAGCTCTAGCATTGTTCCAGTGCTCAGGGCCAAAAGCTTCTGTTCTGTCCAACTGTGACATTACGCAAGGAGAAAATAAACAGTAATCCAGTCTTAATTCTACACTTCAATCAAATGACATGGAAGCCAGCAAGAGCTGATGGTCCATTAAAGAGGAGTGGTGTCAAGGTGCTGCAACACAAGGCAGATGTAAAAGCCTATATTAAGCAGCAGAGGTTAAGTGGCACTCTGTTTTGATGGGTTAGACAACTTCTTAGACCATGTAAAGAACATAGCTGGTGTGCTTAGTGGAAACTGTATTAGAGGGAAATGGCAAATAAGCAACTTTTTCCTGGCATTTTGTCAAACCTTACACTGCTATTACAGACACATAAAACAGACATTCTCAGACTATTTAAGGGGAGTCTGGCGACAATTAGACAAGAGATGTTATTTCATCTAAAGGTACTTTATTTCATATAAAATGTAAATAACATACAGAAGTTGCACAAAGTGAGAATTCAAAATTGCAACCTGTTGCCTGTGTTTGTTTGTGTGCAATGTGCCTTTGTCTGACCACAGATCTTAAAGTTATAAACAACAATTGGCTTTGCAAGATGTTTATGACAGAGGAAGTGAAAGAAATACGAGTCTGTGTAAGGGTGTGTGCATACAGTGTATGTGTGCTTTTTCCCAAGGTTAGCCACACAGACCACACTGATAATGTTCATGAGATGTTATGCTGTCAGAGGCTCCTTCACTGACAAAGTAACAATTCATCTGGCACTGTGAAGGCTCATATTTCTAAACCACAGACTTGACTACATCAAAGATGCAGTAATGAATGATCATTATTCTATAATCACAAAATTCCTTCATTTAATAGACTTAAGCTCACCATAAATTTGACTTGATGGATTTATTTTTATTATAGTGTAATTCTGATACTAAGTCACTGTAGTGAACATGCTAAATCTGAATGCTGTATAAAGTCAAGTCTATTTAAGGAGGGGTATTTACTGTAGAGGTACCCTGGGGAATTTTCAGTGTAAACAAACACAGTTTTGTTTACTGGACTTTGGAAGTTCCTCACTACAAAGTATTGTGTGTATCCTTAGGGCCTAAAAAAACATGTTGAATGCATTTACTACCTCCTTTAAAAAAAATTCTAATTTGTTGTGAAACCTGCATTGTTTAAATCAAACAGCGGTCACCTTCTTCCCCTTCTTTTTGTCCACATTACTACCTGTTATGGCATGTTACTGGCACCAGCTACCCAATACCCACCCTCTACAGTCAGCAGAAATGTGTACCACATCACCCTCATGCTTGTAGTGTGCAAGAGTGCGCGTGCTTCGAGGATCAGCTCAACAAATCATTTCTCTAGAGAAAGAGAAAACCAGTTGTCTTTTACAGCAAATGCTCATTTCGCCTGTTGCTATGAAGGTTAGAGGAAGCAGGAGGGGTGGCTGGTGAACCCACTTCCTCCTCTATGTGTCATTCAGAGCCCTGTGATTGGAGGTGGCAAGGAGAAGGGCCACAAAGCCAATGAATGAGTCAGGCAGTGAGAAAGAAGGAGTTAGCTCTGGGCACTGACATTGGCAATGTCTGCCAGCACATGTCTTCTCCACTGGATGGCAGGTTCAGAGGTCAGTGTGGAGGTGAAGCTCTCCTTGGCTGACAAACAGGCTGCTATAAACATGCTTACAACTTGAGGATCGCCTATTATAAATAACTATGTGCTTTGTGGGCATTATTTAAGTAATAATAGAAATGGAAGTTGAAAGACAAGCCTCTTGTCTGTATGAAGTTGCAGCTGAATTCTAATTTCAACATTACCATTTGTCACAATGGAAGGAGGGACAGTTGTCACTGTGTGGCCTTTGATCAGTCATATTTTCCCTTGCAACGGTAAACAATTCAGCACATGTTCTCATGAGACTTTGCCTATGCTATAGAGGAAGAGAGGCACTGTGCAGGCGACTGGAGGTTAACCTCCACCACATCTATCTGCAGGGGGCACACATCCTGTAAACATGCCACTTAGACAGGAGGAGAGTGAGTCTGGGGTTTGGCAGCCACAGTGCTGCAGCCGGCTGTGGAGCACCGTGCCATCGCAGGCGACTCAAAGTGACAGCGCTGTAATGAAGTCTGAGGCGCATGGCAGGCTGTACGTCATAATTTCAGGTTCCTTAAAGCCTGACAGGGAATGATTATCATGGATGGTTATTGTCACCCTGCCTCCCTGGGAGACGAGGCGTGCTCTGGGGTTGTTGCACCGTGACATTCAAAGTTACAGTCTCCTTCATATAATGGAGCTGTCCTCTCAGCGCGCTAATGGGAGCGATCCATTTAACCTGTGCCAGAAACACACAGACGAGGAAGTTCCTAATGCGAGGCCTCTCCCGTGGGGACGTCACACTCCCCCCCTGGCTGCTCCCTTCCTGCTGCTTGATTCATTGACTGGCGCTCCTCACTTATCCTCATTCACTGTTCAGTCTGGGGAGACAGGGAGGCTCGCTTCCTGCCGCCTGCTCCACATGCCACTGCTGCATGCCCACCGAACACAAGGACACAGCCGGTGCAACAGACCCGGCAGCAGGAAGAGCCAGTGAGGGCCCAGTGAGGGACGGGCTAGACACCTACTGGAATTACGGGTCAATAGCATAGGCCTTGGGAATGCTAGCAGTACACACTCTCTACAGTTAATAAGGCCTCTCAGATAGGAAAAACATCAGACAATAATGAGAAGGTTTGGTTATTGTCCTGTCTTAATGATGGCAGTTGTATGGGACTGTTAATTTTAGGCTACTCCTGAGGTTGCTGGTTAATGATAGTGCCTAAGCCATGGTCATCTTAGAATGATAGATGTAGCCACATTCAGTAGTCCATCTTTTGACTGCTGCCGCCTGCCCGACTGACAAATTGCTGCTACATTCCTGAGAGAAAATAATTAGAAACAATTAATGTGTTTCTCTTCTTAGCCATTACAAAGCTCCAAAAGCCAACTCAATTGTTTAGGAAACATGTTTTGCTGTGATTTATCGCGCTGTATATTTAAGAAATTCAACATAGTACAAATTCAGGCTTGAAGGAAACTAGAATATTCAGTAGGTGACTTGTTTAGATAGTCTGCTAAGACAATTCATACATTAATTAAAAAAAAAAAAAAAACTCTTAAAGTAATGTAGTGAGTCAGACAGTATAAAGCACAAAGTACAAAGACATGATGCAAGGCTACTCTTGCATTAATGCTCATCTCATCAAAAGTCATAAAATAAGATGGATGAGCTGATTCAAGGACCTCTGTGCTGTTCTAACTTTGGCAGTCTTTGTGAAGGCCAAGTTTCATACACAAAGTCATTTAAACAATCCTCTCTTTTGCAGTGACACACTTAGCCTTATTAGCTATTATACTGCTATAAACTATACGTGCAAAAATTTAATGATTAAAAAAGCACAATGATTCTAATCAGCTGCCCCCTAATATACTAAAACACTTAATCCATGGAGAGGCCAACTCTCTGGGGAGGCTCAAGAGAAAAATGACTTCTCTGTCTCCAGGCGCTGTTATTTCTGGTCATTTCTAATTGGTTTTAACTAAAAGCAACCACTCCGAGACTCCACAGGTTACTCCAATGCATCGCTATGGAATTGTCTGCAAATAGAAGATATACATCCAAATTAGTTTTAGAGGACACCACAATTGTCTTTCAGAAGACAAAAGGAGAAAGGGCAGAAAAAAATAAAAGCATACATGCCTTAGTGAGAAAGGCAAGAATTTGGAAGATCCCATCGGAGAAGCGATGTTATCAGGGTGACCCTGAGATCACAGAAGCCCTGGCTGACTTGAGGTACCATGTCACATGCACCTCGCCCCCTACAAATGTCTCCCAGGTTTCATGTACAATGCCTCCCCCCGTGCAGTTCTGCATTGCTGGGCCTGTGAGTCTCCAGGTGAGTCCTCAGCGCTATTTGGTGGCTCGTGAATTATACATTGCAGCAGAGGAATTGACGTGGCCCAGGAGGGCCGAGAAACAGCAGGCATGGCTGGGAGGCAGACTGAAGACTCTGACGGAATTTTAATTGTACCGCAGGGAACACTGCGATAAGTGCTATTGTTATTGGTTAGACACTGCCGCACAGGTTCACTTAGCTGAGAGCTTACAAAAATGACAAGATCCAAAAACGACTCTGTTGTACAGCGTCCAAGGCTCTAACATGGCACCAAGAGCCCTATTGTTAATAACTATTCTGAGGACTATAGTTCATATCACTGTCGTACTAATATTTATCATTGCACTCTCTCTGTGCTCAGTATTTATCTGCAACATGCTCAGAGGACCAGTGAAGGTCAGCTACGGCGAAGAAAGAAAAATTCAGGAAACATCTACAAACTAAACAAGGAACCGCTCAACCAGAAACCACTGAGGCATTCCAGTCAGTTGGTTTGTTGGGTGATTCAGTACAGTACTGCAGGTGGAAAGCCAAAATGTTAGGGCTTCTGCTGCTGCTCTGATCCTGCCTCTAGATGTACTATACTGTAATTCTCCTCTGAGTGCGAGCTGGTCCCGGGGGGCCTGACGGATGCAGGAAGGCCCTGGGCGCTGGTCAAAGTGAGGCCAGGGGCACAGGCAGGCCTCTGTGTACTCTCTGCGCTGGCGGTTCCCAGCACAGCGGTAATCTCCAAGTGATCCAACCTCAACCACACATGAAACCCAATAGCTTTTCAGCCCGCACCATAAATAAAGACAAACTACATTCAGCAGACCACCCTGGCTTACTTTACTGTTATTGAGCTACACAGAACAGCAGTCTGAATAGGCCACCACTGGGTGTGTTTACACACTTATATATAAAGGCTTTAACAACAGAGATTTGAAATGGATACGTTGTCAGAGGACCGTTTCAAGTGGTGTAATTACATAAAAACATAATCTACGCCTTTCTGTATTTTTTTTATTTACAGAATGTATAAAGAAAATCACATTACAATTCCCATTATTACAATGCAGAGGTTAGAGGTTGCTCTGCCTCTCTAGTAGACAACAGTAACATTCCCCAGAGACAACACTTGTGAATTTCTATTCACATTATAATACATTACCTTAGCCCTACACAGGTTAAAATCTAAAGAGGGAATACAATTACACTACCTACAGCTCCTGAGGCAGACACTCCAGTTATGCACTTTTTTTTTTACAATAATGGGTTGAAAGAGTATTACAGTTGGCCAACAGAGATGTGCCTCCTTGGGCTTAAATATTCACAATACGCAGTACACTGCAGTTAAATAAAGAGAATCTCAGATCTACAGTTTGCTTGAAATTGCTTGTTTTCACTTGTTTTGTTTTTCTCTGGCTTCTGTTTCTACGCATGTTTGCGGGAAGGATGATTAACAGGCCATCTACTTCAGGAAACCACAGTGGTAGGCTGCTTTTGCAAAAGGTACGTAAGTTTAACATTTTAACAGAAGTGTTGCTCAAGATTTGTTTATTCAACTCCCATGTCCGAGCTCGGTATGCATTTCATACCATCTCAAGAATAACATTTATGAAAGATGGGATTAGGATAGGTTTTCGATGTGTGCTCTGACAGTTAGTGACAATCTCTTACCAGAGCTGTCCGGGTCTGTCAATAGACTGTACACATAAGCCTGCTTGTGTAATCACCTAGGGGGAAGAGAAGACTAGAGCTTTGATGACAAACTAATGTCAGCTAATATCAGCTCTATAAAGGCTGACTCAGAAATATATTGGAACCCTTTCATTACCATCACTCATTCAGTCTCAATTCTCATCCAGTAAAGTACAGTACAGCAGGCACTTGTCTAATGAACAAGGGTCTATGGGGAAGGATCACTCTGTGCAAGTGTGTTGGAAATCAAGGTCCCACAACAGTGGACTCGTGGCTCTGCTGATAAGGACTTGGCTGTAATTGCTCAAAAGGGAGGGAACTGCAGCCCCATTAGGTCTGGTCTTAGCACTTGCCAATAAGCCAAACTGCCCCTCTGAAGCCTCCCATGTAATGAAAACTTCCTCTGAGATGAATTACATGTCTGTCAATCCACTAATTAATATCATGGACTTGTCTTTTTTGCTTCTACGCAGTAACGAACTGAGTCAGAGAGACGGGGATTGGGGTATTTCTGAGCACTGGAAGACATAAAGGAAGGAAAAGCAGAGGCAAACTAGCGAACGCGCTGCTACTGAGATTCACTGCAGTCATGGTCGGCACTTAGTGCAGCATCTATTTTTCATGTATTTCATAATTAAAACCTGCGAGTTCTGTAAGCCCTCCATGCTCCATGCAGATCAAAGGTAGTCCTATTAGCAGGGAGTTCATCAGTGGAGCCACTCTTCCATTTCCAGGCAACAGAGCCATGCTTAAAGCACAAATACCCTGTAATTACACATGTGTGATAACGGGACAGCCACAGAGCTGGGCTATGATTAATAGAACACAGATCACAGTTTCCTCCTCCTTTTTCAAAGCTAACAACAGAGGACTTTACACACGAGGATAACCCATGCGTAGCAGATAAAGAGGTTGATGAAAGACTGAATACATATTTCACACATCGCCTCTTGTGGTGCAGGTGGAGTGTGCTTCAGTTTGTTGCCTTCTCCCTCCCCGCTGCATTCTTTATGTAAATGTAATCGGAGGATAACACGGGATAAAGCTCTGCAGAGCAGAGACATGATGCCTCCCTTCTGTGGGGATAGAGGGGTACAAACCTACCTCACATGGTGTAATCAACAGAGTGAGCTGTGTTGCGTTATTTATTTGTCCCATTGACTCTTGGGTAACTTGATGCCATGGGGCGTGCTGTCTGGATGCTCAGGCTATAAGAGATTCTTTCCACCAACACCTTAACTACACAGCAAATAAACACAGGAATCCTATCTATTCTTCATTTAAAAAAAGTATGTATATATATATATATATATTCCCAACCTTTTCAGACCAACATCTACCTGTAACCCCAACTCTACAGGTTGCATTTGTTTAGGGGTTGTGACAAGGCCAACCAAAGAGTGATTTTTTTTTTCTCTTTGTTTTATTTAAATATTTCTTTTCAGTTAAATCATCTAGTAATTTCACAAGAGAAAAGTAAAGATTAGAGGAAAGTCTAAAAAATTAAATATAATTTGGTTTCCTATCCTCTTAATCAGCGACCCCTCATAGGAAAATTTTTGTGCCTTGGTTAAATGTAGTACTAAGTATATGCTTTGTAGTGGTAGAAGTAAAAATAGCAATACCACAGTGTAAAAACACTACATTACACGTAAATGTTCTGGATTCAAAAGTATGCAAATGTTATCAGCAATATTTATGAAAAGAAAAAGTAGTATAAGCAACATTTAATGGGGCTTAAATACTGTTGGTTGGTGTAATTTTATTGTTACAGGTTTTATTCTGCAAAGTAATTAGCAACTATGACTGTCAAATATAACCGTCAAATGTAGTGGAGTAAAAAGTACAAGATTCCCCTCTGAATTGTAATCGAGTAGAAGTGTAAAGTAGCATAACATTGAAATACACCAGTGAAATACAAGAAGCTCAGAATGATGCTTAAATACAGTACTTCAGTAAATATACTTACTTACGTTCCACCACTGATGCCTCAACCACATCACCACAATTAATATCTAAAAAATCTACCTACTGTATCTTGCTACTACAAAGCTTCCTGCTGTTGATGGGGATATTCTTATGTCATTGCATAACAATGTCAGAGGAAGAACTTGTGGTGAAGTCATATGAAAGAGGAACTATAATTAGCTATACTAGCATTTGCTCACTCATAGGAATAGCAGTTGAGCTGTTTATGCTTTCTTACTGAAAGTTAACGATAGAGAACAAACCACTGAACTTCCTCCAGGCTCATGAGGTCAGTTACAGTTCACGGAACAATTGCCCTACACTAACAACTGGACAAGGTAACAGGAAGGGCTGTCGGTTTATCAAGTAGGAAGATGACAATATACACTCCTAATGTTACACGATAAAAACAGGGCATTTGTCCAGAGCGCACAGCAAGATAACACATCCTACAGCCAAGCCAGGTTACAGAGAGGACAGACAGAGGGCAGGGATTTTGCACTTTACACAAGGGAAACATCCAATCAGCATGAGCAGTCACAATGCCGGCCTATAACAAAGGCAGTTCTAACCTTCCCTGTGTTGCTCAGGAAGGGTTTGTGGAATACTGCCCATTGCAATAAATGTGTTTTTATCTACATTACATTTATTTTTTATGCAACCGACAACACTGTGATGTAGATGGTCAGACACATGGTATGAAGAGTATACAGAATACACGAATGGCCCCATACACACAACAGACATCTGCAACATATGCGCAGACAGCCCACTGACACTTTGCAATCACAAAGTCAAAAGGGGTCTGAGGTTGAGGCTGGGAGTGCGTCTATACTGCAGCCACAGCCATACATTCTCAGCAATATGAAAGCTTGCAGCCGTGGCCAGCAGTAATAATTAATAGCATAGTCTATAAGCATTCCATTAGGTGCAAGCAGCTGTCATAAACATCTTAATTAATTTACAAAGCAAGGAACTAGGGAATTATAGCGACGTAAAAATCTGCTTCCCTCTGCCGCTCCATAGCACTGGAACAGATCGGGCTTTTAAATTTTTAAACATGCCTTTCATGTTCTCTAGAGCACTAAAAAGCCTTTGAACAGTCAGCTTGTTAGGAGATGCACCTAGCAGCCCAATACCTACGGGTCGTCTTGCTATTCTTTTCATACAGTGACAAGAGGTTTTGGGCTTCTCCGGCTTGACTCAACGACTCTCTCTCTTCCTGTGCGGTATCGGCCCTCCCTCATATTTTCTTTGTCACGGTGACATAATTGCACTGTTTTTTTCTGTCAAACACTCCATCTGAGCTCTCCCCGTCCATCTTTCTCACTTTGCCTATGTTTGTTTTTGTTTTTTGAACAAAGAGGACACACACATTTACAGTAAATGTACTGATTAGAAATTAACAGCTACTTTTAACCATTTTCCTTGAGTCAGAATTACAGATTTTAAACTGAAATACGACAATTGAACAGCAGAAGCATAAACAAGGCTTTCAGACCCAAAACGAAAACCTCTCACTGTGTGCCTCCTCCTGAGGATACTGGATGGTGCAGCTGAGGGACAGTGGCAAAAGAACAAGAATGCCACTCTTGCACTGCACTGTAATCTGGACAGTATAGTGCCATAGCAAGGGTCAGAGTGTTGTGGTAAAAACTCTCTTCCTTACCTGCTCTCGCTGAGAGAGGGCAAGATTAGACTGGCCACTCCATTATAGGAGAAAGGCTTAAGAGCATTTCCACTTTCAGAGCTAGGATATCAGCAGCTTCTGACACTAAGCAGGGCTGACCCATCATTTTGGAGCGAGCTGAGTGGGGGGTATTCGCTGTCTGCCCAGCAATACAGTTGAGTCTGGGCTAAAATCTTTTTTCTAATTGCTACAGTTTAAAAGAAAGAAATACACAGAACTTGGAGACAACAGTACATGTGTGATTATTCTGTTAGGAAACAGGGCCAACACCTCCTCATGTCATTAATATATATATTCACTATCTGCAATTATGAATCAATTTAACTATGCATAACATCTACAGTATGCCATTTACCAAGCGGACATTGAATTTTAATGTGCCCATTACTCTCTGATGATAGCCAGGCGTCACATATCCCTTTTTTCTCACTCCCTCTCTAACCTGTCTCTTCCTCCCAATCTCTCTCCATTTCAGCCCATGCCATATTTGCTTAACCCAGCCAGTGTGACAGCACTCAATGCTAAAGCACTCCCAAGGCAGATGATCAAAGTCAGCAGTCAATTCACATTACAATGCATTGATTTGATGTTTCCTAACCTCCCAGGCCTATCTCTAATGCTGCCAAGGACCTTCAGGATATTTCGCCGCGCACCTCCTTTCCCAGCTTTTCCCTCTCTCTCTTTCTCTCTCTCTTTCTGCATGTGTGTGTGTGTGTGTGTGTGTGTGTGTGTGTGTGTGTGTGTGTGTGTGTGTGTGTGTGTGTGTGTGTATACAGTGTCTGCAACTGAAAATATGGTTGACAGATGTTTCTCTGGTCATGTTCGCATATGATTTGAGTCTATATTCTGTCTAGTTCAAAATCAGGCGGTTTAAAATAACAGACCCGACTCAAAGCCCAGAAGTAATTCATATGAGGCCAACCACTTCAAAACCAGCCTCCTTTTACAAATGTAATTATTGCCCCTCATTCACCTGCTGTTTCAAATATTGTTTTAGAGTAAATCACCTCCTTGTTCTCACATACCACACTTCGTTTGCTTCTCATCACTTATTCATTTGCAGTCCTTTATTGAGTTGGCTTCTATGCTTTAGTGACTGCCATTTCCCTCTCATTTCGCACTTCCATGTTTTATTCAATTATGAAAACCTAATATGGTGGAAAGGTGTGCATGGCGCTCACTCATAACCATGCATTATTTCACTCATATTTATTCTGCCTCTCTGTTGTTGTGGGCAGCCTAAACAGATGCATGCTCTTTTGTTTCTGTCCTTGACCCCTGTCTGCAGGGTTAATAAGGGCCGCAGACACAAAGAGAGATGGAGAGCTACCAAACCTTTGTATAACAACTGAATCTATTGCATCTGTCTTGCTTTTGGAGGAGTGTTGTTTTTTTTTTCCACTCAGAGGTTGTCAAAATGCATAAGCATCATGGCCATGGCACAGTGACACACTGACCTACAAGCACAAAGGAGAACTTTGTCTGCCTTGATAAACACATACACACACTGAAAGAGCAAGAGAGAGGAGAAGGAGAGAGAGAGTGTGTGAAAGAGGCAAAGGAGGAGAGAGAAACAAGAATTATTGATTTATGTAAGAGAGGCATTCCTTAAACAGCATTAGTCATCATGGTTGTGTGCAGCAAGCTGGGTCTTTAATTATTCTTCAGAAGCCAGACAAACTCAGCACGGCGTGAAGAGCGCCTATTGATTTCTGCCAGGCAGATGGGACACACTTACTTATAGCAATTCACAGACCGTGTGGATGATCAGAAAATGAGATGGCTTACCTCAATCTACAGAGCAACAACAGAGCAACTGTTAACACTGGCCATTTGACAGGTGAGGCAGAGTCAAGAGTACGTCAGGTCGAACTACAGAGGTAAGAGGACCTGTTGTTTCATGGCAACTGTATCCGACAGGTGAGTGGCGCCTCTTGTGGCATATCACAGTTAGAGGTCCCGCCAACAGAGAGCAAGAGGAGGTGAGCTGCATGTTATTGAGCTGAGTGTGGAGAGTGGGTTTAATGAGAAGATGATGATGGGATAGGTGAGTTCTTTACATATGGCTTGTGATTTGTGTTCTGTTTTCATTGATTAATATGTTTTTGGATTAATTGATTAATTGTTTAGTCTGAAAATGTCAAATGATAATGAAAAATGCCCAAGATGATTGGGCTTTAAATTTCTTATTTTGTCCGACCGACAGACCAAAACCCAAAGATACTCAATTTTCAATAATAACATAAAAAAAGAAATGCAGCAAATCTGTTTGGTTAGGCTCCAGTGTGTGTGTGTGTGTGTGTGTGTGCATGGATGAGTGAGAGAGAAAGAAAGAAAGAAAGAAAGAAAGAAAGAGAAATGAAGAAAGACAGAGATGAACTATGTCTTGTCTGCTCAACACAGTTACATACAGTAAGCGCTTTGCCCAAAAGCTTTCAGCTTTCAAGAAGAAGAAGGATATTTAGAGGACATAATCAAAAAGAACTGCAAGAACACCATGGTGTAGGCTGCTTGATACACTGAATCTACATTAGGATATTAAAATGTTCCAATTAAATATCAAATAATCCATGACAAATACAAAATACACATAGAAAGCTTTAGTTAAAAGTCCATCTGTCTTGCTAGTGTGCCTTTTTTGGAGCCGACTGCTCATCTTCTTCTGTGAGGTCTGCGTTTTAAAGTGCCACTCTATTGTTATTTTATGAGAAGGGCTGAACACATAGCCAGAGCCTAGTCTGAGCTGTGGAGGGAGAATTCCCCTGCATGGCTACACAATACAGAGACAGCGCATTTAGAGATGTCAGCCCCTAACTAGAGAACAGTCAGTGAGGTGAACCCACTAACCCCATGTCTTCACCATGTCTAGCCAGGCTGCTCTGGAAACCCCAGTTAAAAATGCATTTGGTGTAGCTGATGCAGCGGGCAGACCATGCTAGACATGCCAGGCGGGCTAGTAGGCTCCCATGTGCTGCTCACAACCCTGGTTAGTGAAATGCCACTACTGTATGCCTCATCACCGCTGCTTCCTCTGCACTTACATAATTTACACAAGCAAAGGGAGGGAAGGACAGCATGGGGGTTGGGTGGGTGGGGGGTGCTGAGCTACAGGGAGCTCACGTCCAATTGCGTTTGGCCATGAGGAGAGACAAATACGGCAGTATGAGGGGAGCTCATGCCACAGCGGGCTTTGATGACTACATGCTGATATGCCCCTACGACATGCTGATAGACAGTAGAAAGACCCCACCCCTCCTTTGCATTTACGAAGCCAAGCGGAATATAGACGCAACAGGAACAAGGCAGAGAGTCTGAGCACATTAGAGGTGCACTGATCCAAGACCATGGCATGGTTATTTATTAATCAGCTGAGCTTAGCTAACTGCCTGCTTAGATGAACAGCACAAGCTTGTGGTACATTGCAGCATCAGCCCCAAGACAGCAAAACTGTTGACATAATGCAACACAAAATACATGATGCGTCAACTTCAGATAAAGCTGTTTGCTAGTGCAATTTTGTATTTCCTTATATTTTTCATGTAGCATATCACTTTTCCATTAATGATCACAGAGAATGTGAGAATAATACAATCTAACACAGTGAACAAATAATCTAAAGCTTAGCACTGTAAATCCATTTGTGCTTATTTGGCTGCAAAACAAAACATTACTATGTGATCCAAAGTAAATACTGTCAGAGTGTACAGCAAACAAAGAATGTTTGCCCATTTGCACATTATTCATCTCCTAGGGTGAAGTCAGTGATGAATAACAGCATGGCGATGTTGTCAGTAAATACACTCGAACATACACAAAATCACCCCTTTCATGTTGTACTTTTGGAGTTCACTGGCACCACAACACCGTGCGCTGACAATGTTTTTTGCCAATTTCAACACCTCACAGTTGGGGTGTCAGCACATTGAAATGGTGTTGAGAAACATAGCCTTTTAACTGAGACGAAACATCTCTTGGAGAAAAAAAAAAAAAAAAGAGAAAAGAAAAACAGAATGGGATGCAATTCTCTAGAGTGTATCCCCCTCATGTCTCTTCCACTGTTTTTTTGGCAGGCCGGGTAATACACAGGAAAGCACTGGCACACAACACTCTCTCTACCTGAACACAAAGGGAAACATCTCAGCCTGGAGTTTGGGCTTCAGAGACTAATAGGAGGCTTGCACATCACCACAGGGAAAACGAGTGATAGGCTCTCCATTGGCTTATACTGTTGATGCAAGCTTTACAGAGTGAAGTGTTTTTGCTAAGTTCTTTATTACTTCAGGAGTCATTTACAGAGGTGCCATGAAGGAGTGATGGAGGCTTCTGAGAACATTTGGGGAACAGACAGTGAACAGGAGAGGTAGAAAGTCGAAGTGGTAATTACTAGACACTTCCTTTCATCATTTCTGAGACTACCTCACACACTCTCTCATTCTCCCAGACTTCTGTAGCACTGAGCTGAGAGAGCCTAAGCCTCTTGGACAGTTCATTTAGGATAATGCAATGATGAGAAATGGGGAGGGGGGAGCGTGTGTGTGTCTGTGTGTGCCAAATCATGTCTAATAAATGTATCTTTTCAAAATGTCTCCTCTGACTCAAACGCATTTCAGGCGAGATGCAAAACACGTCAGCAAAGACAAGAATGATTATTTTCATAACCTGCTAAAACATAAAAAGGCAATCTAAAGTGCAGACATAATTATTTCTTGAATTCCAACAACACAAAAAGGATATTTCAAAGAAATTTTCACATAAAAAAGATGGAACAGAAATTATCTGGGGGCTTTTTTTTCCTTTCTTCAGACTTCAGAAAAGAGAAATTTATTTCTGCCTTCATCTCTAAATTGGATGCAATTTATTGCCTCTCCAAAGCTCATTTTTCACTGGCTTGCAGGATCCATGGGCCATGGCAGGCAATGCGTATCTGCCCGCCTCCCCTGGCCTCGGGTGCTAATATGTGGAAACTGGCCTGGGGATATGGAGCCCAACCAATGGAAGAAGAGGCAGAGGGACAGAGGAGAGAATCAATCCCTAATCGCTAAGGAGTAGGGAGTAGGAGGGGTGAAAAGGAAGTGAAAAAAAAAAAATCAGGAGAGAGAAAAGACAGAAAGCAGTGTGTTTACCAGCAGACATTTGGGTGCTGTCAGCTGACTGCAAGAGCTCTGGGATGTCAGAGAAAGAAAAGGGAGTTATATAACCAGGCTGTTATAGCGGGGGGAGAGAGTGAGCGAGACAGACAGACAGACAGACAGACAGACAGACAGAGACAGAGAACAAGAGAGGGACCAGAAAAAAAAAAAACATCGCCATTTAAAGTGACAGGGACAAAATGATCAAAGCAAAACCAAACATGGTACATGGTGCTGCCTGCACAGACACCAGACAGAGGCAGGTGAGTGTCCAACAAGCAGAGATCTCTGGTGAGTAGTTTAAAATGCAAGTGCCACACAGATGTGAGCACAGGTCAGAGGTTATTACATCTATCATGTATGCTTTATCTTAGCGAAGGGTCTCATGTAAGCAATGCCTCCATTCCCCTGGTGCCACATGGTTGCCTGGTTACCTCTGCGCTTTTTGGGCTTCATCCAGCTCCACGGAAAGGAATCTTAGAAATTCCGAGCCGCACCACAAGCCAATGCCCACTAAGGCCACTAATAGCCTCTAAAAGTCCACGCAACCCTACAGTGCCCACCAATCGACTACCATTAGCTTTTGCATTTGAGCTGGACTCCATCAATTTGATATGTATCATAATAAATAATCTAATAGTCTTATTTGCGGAGGACGCATAATAAGAGCTTAATTTGAGAAATCTGTTTGATTCGACACCACACATGCTGTGCAGTCACACATGAACATTAAGTACAGTTAGCTCAAGGTGCATTCTGTCCTGTGACCTTGCTGTTACACTTCCGCAGAGCAATGAATAACTATCGCATTTCTTTGGCTGACAGCTGACACCAAGAGGCCCAGGTGATATACGAGACATGACAAGTGATTCTAATTAAATGTAGAGCTTGTGGATGTAAAGTGGCAGGAAGGGAACAAATCCTGTCCAGGCAGCAAGCGGCAAAGCGGCATGCCTTGCTCCAAACGAGATGAGCCGGGCTGTCAGGGCTGCCTCAGCTGTCCTGTAAACCTGGGCCCAGCTCCCCAGGGGGACTGACAGGTTTCAGCTGGAGGGGAGAAGGCACACCGCAAGCCTCCTGCCCTTCCACAACAACAAACACATGACACACAAACAGGCAGTTCTGATGCAAAGCAAAAGCCATGTGAACCATGTGCATTTGTCACACAACTAGGTACTAACAAGGTACAAAGCATGGTCGTCCCGATCCTGAGCCTAGATGAAGGCTGTCATCTAGGTTCCGGTGTGATTTGGTGACTAAATAAATAAACAACCTACAATCACAAAGAATCAATAGATACAGGAAGCAAGACGCCTCTGTTGATGCCGCATCCCACTTGTATTTTCACCATGACTGTATTCATCCAGCTCAGGTTGAGAACAAAGGACTAGACATGGTGAGAGTTTTTTCACAGACAGCAGGTTTGTTTTTTTCAGGACACGGCAGAGGACCCAATGGTACTCAAGGCAAACATGAGTGTGTCAGTATGTGACACAGGACTGCACTTTACAGAGGACACTCACGGGGCCTTCAGCTTCCCAATCAGACCCCTGGAGGCAACCCTCACCAAATCAGTTAACCTTTGACCCATCTGGAACAACTTGAGTCCCAAGAGTCACGGTCATCTAGCTGAAAGACAATGTACATCACGCTCTTTTCGACTGACAGAAGAGGTCATGTTGGTTGGCATCTGTCCACTCTGGAAAACGAAGGAACAGCAGTCTATCATAAGCCCATCTAATGACAGCCAGGAAATATTTCTTTGATAATACAAAGTCATGGCTCAGTGCTTTCTTTTCTCTCCAGCAAAGCACGGCCGACATGATACATCTGGCTTACAACCTGTCGATTTTTCCACTATGGCAGTAGAATATAATGTCTTCAGCATGACACTAAAAATGATTTAAACACATCGTGCAGTCAAATATGTGCACTTTGTAGTTGTTGGTTGCTGAAATGTGCTTTTCATTTCAGTGTTCCAGAAATATCAGGCACTTTTTAAGCCTGATATTTAAGGAAATTTAAAAAATTAGAAACTACTTGTAAAAAACAAGCAGTCCTCAACTTTTCTGAAAGGTTATTTAGTTCTGTTACCCTCCATCATTTTGCATCAATTCACCATCTAAATTTGAAGCATATTTGCTATGTAAATAGATAATAAACATACATTTAATAATTTAATAATAATAATTTAATAATAATAAATAGACATTTTTACATATAATAGCAGGAAATGCATAGGTGCAATTAAAAGCATTAATGATGCCAGCATTCCATTTAGATGAGCCAGTTCCAGGGCTTACTGGGACAATCACGTAAGATGCCCATTATTGTTACACATGTGCTTTTCCTACTATGACAAGTAAAATGCCTGCCATGGAAAAGGTCTATTGAGATTGTTAACCCTGTTGTGAAATCTCATGATTACTGGGCATATTACTGGGAACAAATCTAATGAGACATGACAAATCAAGGTATTATCAAGTATTATGAAGGTACTATTAAAGGAATACTTTGACATTTTGAGAAATACACTTATTTGCTTTCTTGCTGAGAGTTAGATGAAAAGATTGATACCACTTTCATGTCATATGAAGCTACACCCAGCAGCCAGTTAGTTTAGCGTAACATAAAGACTAAAAGCAGAGGGAAAGCTAGCCTGGCGCAGGTTAAAAAAAAAAGCTGTCTACCAGCACCCTCTAAAGCTCAGTCCAGCATATAGGCTTTAGCTTTACAAGGTTGACTGATTTTGACCACACCCTCAAAATCAGTCACTCAACACACATGACCCAGGGTCATAACAAGGTGCTGGTAGGTACCTTTTGACAGAGCCAGGTGAGCTGTTCCCCCTGTTTCCAGTCCTTATGCTAAGCTAGGCTAATTTGTTACTGGCTGTAACTTTATATTTGGAGTACAGATATGAGGGTGATATCAATCTTCTCATCCAACTCTCAGTAAGAAAGCAAATAAGTGTATCAAATTGATTCTAAATGGACTGCTTAATGGCAGCTAAATGTACAGCATTCCTCAGGATTAAGTAACAGTCTGCTAATAAGGTTCAGAATGTAATGTGTTTGACCGAAGACAAAAACCCTGAAATTAAATGTAAATACATTTAATTCGTTCCCATTCTGTTTTTGTTGTGTAGTCAAGTTTCCCCTTTCATTTGCGACATCTGTCTTTTTCAGACGCTTGCTGCTCGGCCCCAGTCCATTTACTTTCTTTGGCCCACAGCAAACCAGACCCTTCAGTTTGCCCCGCCCCCTGTCCAGCCCACAATCCCTCTATTTTGGGTGTCTCACAAAGCCACTGATGTGATTAGAGAGGATGATGATTACAGTTACATAACAGAATCAAATTAATTTGTGGCCTGAACACAGCAGTGACAGCAGGAAATCACTCAAGCTCTCAAATCTCCCCTTCTCTCTTGGTTACTCCTGTGTTCCCTATCTTCACTCAACACCCCCCTCCGTCCCCCGTTCCTGCACCCGCTGCCCCCTCCTAGAACACACAGACACACCCCTCTCTCCTCCCTGCCCCTCCCTCTAGTCAATTAAAGTCACATCGAGGGATTAAAAGGAAGTAGGTCAGTGGAGCATTGCTGGGGGAAAAAAATGCAACAAACCACGTCAGAAGTCACTGTACTGACCTTGTGAAACACAGACCGAACTAGTGGCGGCTTGTGATCTCATCCTGCCTCGACCAATGCTGGGGCTCCTCACAGAAGCCAGGTTCAAATCCCACAGACCAAGCTTGCCCTCACCTTGATTTTTCTGCAGCTCACAGGAAACCCGCCTGGAGGGCAGCCTAGGGAGCTAGGCTTTGGTGGCGGACACTTGATACCCTCTACAGAATGCTTTGTCTCCAGTTCCCCAAACAGATCCTCTTCAAATGCAGGATTATAGCAGTGCTACAGGCAATGAGAGCCCCCTAGCTCCACTGCGAGCAGACAATGCCAATAAACCACCATGCAAGGCAGAAACAGTACACATGCTGTGACACTTTTATATCCCGTTTGATACAGAAAATGCACATAAGATGCAGGTCTAATGAATGCACATTCTGACTGCCTTTGGCCCATTCATACCGTACAAGAGTGCTGTCACAGGTTAATCCCTTGCCTTATCCTGTTTACAGTCTCAACTGTATTTACATATGCATTACTAACATATACTGTTATATCACATACTGTAAGTGGCAACTAAAGTTGCAGGACCATAAGATTGTGTTTGCAAATTTTAGCTTTTTAATTACAAATTAAGTATGATTTACATTTTTACTGATTATTTTCTAATGCATTCTGTATATTTATAGATATTTGGATGTACAGTACTACCGATTCGGACAGCCATTTGTTTCTATTCTATTCCATACAGTAAAAAAATCATTTAGTGGACTGTTAAAATGTTTGAGTTGATGTAATCCATCACAATATGTTTCAAGTCTGCATTTATAATGTTCGATGTTACATTATTGTTGCTTGATAATGCAGCTTATGTGGAGATTGTTTTGAGAAATCTGCACCACTCAAGCAAGTTTTAAGAGTTTACTGGTTTATTTTCAATTTCAGAGGAAATTGATGGAAATCAGCGGGTGACTAAAAGAGTACATTAAAAGACAACGGCATGGCTGCAAGACGATGACCTGTGATGTAAAGTATGTGTTATTTGTAGTAAATGGACTAAAACACGACAAATCCCTGGTATGGTCCTTAAAGTTCCGGTTTCATTTCCTTCATCATGCTTGATCTCTTTCATACAAGCTGTGCTCTCTGTCTCTCCACTTTTTCATCTAACTATTTTTAAATGAGCCTGGAGGTTGGTTTAATGTTGTTTAAACATATATATTAATTAATTTATTAAATTACACTCTGTATTTTAAATGCCTGTTTACCAAAGCTGTGCAGAAGAGTGTTCGAACAACGTGGATTGCCCCATTCAGATCAACCTCCAACACGGGTTTAACCTGCCCAACTGTTTCCGTCTGACTGTAGTATAAGAAGTGGTCTCCACTGTGTGATGAAAACTCTGCAGGGGAGGTGCGCAGGCAAACGCCTCGCTTGTGCTGTGCCGTGACAGAGTGGTGCTGCTGTCAACATATTGTACAGTATTTGTCCAACTAAATCAGCCTCATATTCACCACACACACCAGAGGAGTGAATAATAGTGGGAAACAAAGTAACAAGCTTGTCATTGCCGCACATTAACAAGAGAAAATTACTTAGCTAGTTCCACACTCACCAGCTGTGAACGACTTGACAAAGAATGTAAAAAGGGTTTTTCTATGACAGTCATGGAGACGAGACGACACATCTAATCGTTTAGCAACACCATGCATGGAGATGACAAAGGGTTTGAAGTGAAGGGATGCTGCAAGTAATTTGTTTACTTTCTTGATAACAGCCAGACTAAAGAACGACAAGATAAATAGGCTGGACACTGAGAACAACAGAAAACACACAGCTCAACCTGTAATGCATTTCAAATGCAATACTGTAAAGCAGGGTAATGAAATACTTGTTGATGTATGATAATAAAGTATGTTTGAGCATTGTGCTGGTAATTTTGAGGATTTAAAATGCAGTACATTGTTTGTGGTGTCACACATTTGCGTGGGTCATCTATTGCAGGCACTAATCTGGAAAGTCATTTAATAAAACAATTCATGCCAATAAACTGATGTATATCACATTATGTTTACTTAATGTTACACGATTGTATTGATTTATTTAATTTTATTATTTTTCATAAGGTCATATCGTGTTGAATCAAGCTTATGAGTTGCAAATTCCCAAACACAGTCTTGACTCTCTCCCTACATGTTGTGTGTGTTGTGGTATACTGTGTGTTGCTCCATGAGAAAATGAGAAAGTCTTACTTCATTTACATGCATTATGTCATTTAAGCTTACTTTTTGTATAATTTGGGCACACCCATCATATCCTTAACCTACTCCTTCATTGCAATGAAGGTCCCACGTTCTGTAGCTAATCTTTAAAAGGTGACCACCTGAGGTATTTTAGACAAGTACAGTTTATCCAGGTAACATTATGCAAGTCTTGCTAGTCCTGAATATAAAATTGAATATTTGTTATAAAGTATTATTCACATTGATCACCTTTCTAGAGTTACATTTTGTTAATGAAAAAATAAAAGATTTGAGAGAAACCATGCTGCTGTGCGAATACTAAATGGAAGAAACACTTTAATATAGAGCTGCTGCACCGACAAATCTCATTACAACTAAGCTACCTGACTGAAGTCAACATACATGTACAAACAGACAGAGAGGCAGAAACTGTTGTCACTGATCTGCAAAGCTGATTTACAGAGCCACGCTGAGATCGACAGAGTTGATTTAAGGTGTGGGCAGATGAGCCAAGCTGCAGCCCCACCAAAGTCAGAGGGATTTGCAGTGCCATGTCTAATGCTCCCTGATGACCACTAAACGTCCTAGATGGAGGAAATGAAATAATTCCTTTGACATCAGATAGTCCAAAAGACCTTCCCAAGCTGAGCTCATAATGCAGCTCTCTTACTGCCCATCTACTGTAACTCTTTCCAACATAAATCTGCAGTGCTGTAGTACAACACAAAAAATAAAATACTATCATAAGTGCTTCACTGACAGTCATAGATCCTAATAGTTATTGTTTAAATTATGTTGGATTTCAATCAATAAAGTGATATTTTACAGTGATTGTTTGGCTTTATCTAAGAACCATTACTGAGTAACTAGCACAGTATTGTGTAATTATCTCTGATGATGAGGCATAAAGGAATCAACACTTTCTGTGACAGCCTGGTTTGAGTAAACAGCAGTGTTTTGCTTTGTGAGTGACCACACTCGTTATTTCATCATGTGGATATGTGAGGTCTGTTCAGTGCGTGTACCCGCGATATCAATGGTTACAAATGAAAATTGTTTTGTTTTGAGTTACAGATGCTTACATGTATACTGTAGCTGTTTGTTTTGAGACATCTCACCAGCTATAAACATGCAAAGCCTTCAGAGCTTCACATAATCTGATGATACATACTTGAGTGACAGCAGGATGCCTGAGGATGTGATCTAACAATTCACTTGTTAGTGGACTTGTTAACAGTGCTATATCTCATCACAAAGCTTTCATTAAGGCATCAAAATAAAAAGCAAATTGCTCCACTCCCAAGCAGCGGTACACTGGGAACAATGTTGTTGCGAGATGATGATAGGCTAATCAGCTTCAGATGCAACTGGAGACACTCCACTTCTCCTCTGCCTATGCGTTGTAAGATGAAATACTACACTGTTGGAGACATTGATTTCTGATTAAAAAAAAGTGGTCAAGCCTGCCACATCAACACTACATCAAAGCAAAGCCCTTGCAGGGATGTTGGCTTGAGTCCATCTCTTCAGACTTCCTCCATAATGAGCATGTTATCGCATCCTGATTTCAATTAGAGCAGGACACAGATCTAGACAGCTGCATGGTAAAGTGTCTGCACCTCAGGATTCCCCACCGTTATCAGATGAGGAGATGACTGAGACAAACTTGATTGGTTCTGTGACAAATTGCCGCAGGTCACGGTTTGAGAATCCATTTGTTGCGCCTATCATACAAAGAAATCAAAAGATTTGATGATATGAGAATTTTGATTAGATAAACATTGTTGAGGATAACATAAAACTAATATCTAGAGTTCTCACATCTTGCTCTCTCTGAGGTTGAAAGGCCCAGCCTCCATAAAGTGGATGCATTGCACCCTTTAGTTGAAAGAATGACTGTTGATACAAACTCACAAAGGGGATTATTATGTATTCCTTGTGATAAATATACAAAGAAATAAGACTTGGCGTGATCCTCCTTCTGATTAAAAAGATTTAGAATCTGTACATAAAAACAGCGTCTCTGCTCTCCTAGTTTATCAAAGCATCGTCAACCATAAAAGTTCACTTATATTTTTTAAGGTAAAAATGAATCTATATAGCAATATTGCTACCAAGATTAGCTATTCTGACCCTTTGTAGAAATGGCTGTGACAGTGTGAAATTCCACAGACATGTCGCTGTGAGGATGAAAGTCTAAGAAAAGCAAGGGATGAAATCTGCATCCCCGAAAGAGCCTGCTGCTCTAATCTTTGCATTGTGAAGGCAAAAGACGAGTGAGTCAGATTTACGTCACTATTTGTTTGCTCCTTTTTTCCACCCACAAATGCCTCTTCCTGCCTCCTCTTTCAGACTTGCCTTTAGGAGATGAATCGTTTTACAGTTTAGTTCCTCATTTAAATGAAGTGGGCGGGATGTGGGGAGGGTATTTTAATCACTTATATAAATATTTGCATTCACATGGGCTGACCCTTGGAATAGTCTATTACTTCATCTCTTTCACCCGCTGGCCCCCACCTCTCATCCAGACACGCTTATTTACCTCTTCTGCTCACCCATTCAATAAGACTCCAACCAGCCTAGAGACATTAGCATAGCCACACAGCTCCACAGACCAGACGGCTATGCAGCTTTGTTCTCTGCTTTGTTGTGAGGGGACAAATAAAGCTTGCTATGTGAGACTAGGAGCAGAAGAGGAAAGGGGGATTGGACCACTGGGGAGACTGGCAAGTCCTCTGTTTCTACCCTCTAATGCTTTGACAGCGAGTAATAAATTGATCATAACGTTGGGCATGATGCCGACCTTGAGATTTCCTCTTAAAGTAGTAGCCGGACAGCGGAAAGAGAGGTGGTCATCATCCGACCACAACGTGTGTGTGATTTACTGGGAAGACTCAACGATAGTGATCTGGGATGGATCTCAGAAGAGACAGGGCTCCTGCATCTTTAATTGTTCAGAGGAACAGAGCCTCATCACAATTATAGAGCATTCAGGAAGCCTCCAAACTCATTTAGCTCTCCTCATCTGGGAACAGGAATCCACTAAACACAAATTCCTCTTCTGCAGCCTGCGGCAAAAAGCCTTCTTCTTTTTTTTTTTTTTTAAAGATTAATAAGATAAGAGATTTAAGAATATCCAAAAGACAGAGGAAAAGACTCATTGTTGAAAATGAAACATCTCAACATGTCAGCATGTACAGAGGGGAAGAAAGATGAACGAAATACTTGACAACGCCCTTATTGTCCATTTCACTACTTTAATTAAAACTTAAGCTCTAAAAATATACTTTTTTTTCACTGTAGAAAACACTCTCGTTATGTCTGGTGTTTTAGTCTGCACGTTGTCTGCCTGTGTGTAGTGATCACACAGGGACAGTGAGTGAAACACGAGCTCATGAGAGAAAAACATGCACAAGGCAATACACCTAACATTCATTATAAACCTTCTCATCTCTCCATGCACTCATAATCTACTTCCCCTTCCAGTGCATGAGGTAAATTATAACTATAATTGAAACATTGCACACATTTAGCAAATGTGAGCTCTCGCATCCACAAGGAGACGGAGGAGGCGCGAGGAGACGCATTAAAACAAATAATCTAATCAAGTCAATGCTGCGCGACACACTCGTCAAAGATAAACACATAAACAATTTGTACCAGTGCTGCACGTCAAGATAGGCAGATGTGAAAGAAGGTGATGTTGCGGGAATAGCTATGGGCTTGTACACAAAATGCTGAAGAGTCTTTAGAGTCATATTCTTTCTCATCTTAATGGATATATGGCTGTATACATCATAGCCATTGTGATGGATGTCCCTGGGTGCCGGCAGTAAGTGCACTCTGATTCCTTGCATGGCCGTCAACAAGATGCAGCATCACAGAATGAAGCCCAGAGTGACAGAAAGGTGTGACCAGGTATCTCTCTCTCTCACACACTCCAACACACACTCCCACACACACACACACAAGTACAACTATATTTGACCCCTTCTAGCCATCCACGTTGAAGCTTTCAAGGGCCATGAGAGTGAATAAATATTTGAGGTAAAGTAAGCACGCTGTTCCTTTACCTTTGGCAGTATACATTTTTAATGCTGCCACAGACTGGTCGACCACTTTATTGTTCCTTTTCAGGAGGAACAATATTTACAAGGAACTCCTCTTTACTGATATTTAGCTGTGTGTGACTTTAAGCACTGAAGCCTTCATCTGCTCTCTTTACGGAGTTATGATTTTGTAAATCACTGCAGGATTTTCTAATCAAGACAAGAGCCAAGAGTTTATTTTTTGCTTTCCATCAGTGACAGCAAGGACTGTGGAGCAATCAGATTTAGTCAGGAAAAAGAACCAACATACACCTGTAGAGGGCATTGTGATGCATGGAAGGAACAGTTCCCCTGCTATGTGCCTTGTGAAGCCGCTGAAGAAAACACAGACATGGCACAACTGTCACCACAGTGCGAGTCTCCCTCTGCGTAATCACATCACCCTGATCACGGCTCTTTAGTCATCATGGTCACATGAGAGAGGGGAAAAAGAAGTGACATAATTTCCTCCATTTCAGCACATCTGTTCCACATCTGACAGCCATCCAGACAGATTTAGTGAGGTTTTCTGCCCCTGCTGTGGAGATTGTAAACAGGCCATTCAGCTTGTGTTGTTAACTCAAACAAGATGTGAGGCCCTGGGCCAGGTCTGCGTTCAACCTGGGGCCTTCTGATTACGCTGGACTCGGGACAGATTCGGCCCCCTTGCTGAATGTCAGCCTAAGCCACAACACCTGGTCTGAGATCAGTGAGGGAGCATGGAGAAGGCTCTGAGAAGAGGGGGTTGTCTGCTGTAAGCCAGGGCTGCTCAGCAGATAACTCAGTTGCGTAACACTGCCCACTTCAACACTAGCCTTAATAAGGAGAGAGCCTTTCAATTCGCCTCACAATGACGAGCTGTAAAGGAGAGAGTGAGAGAAGAAAAGCACGGGGCTGCAGGAATCCCATTTGTATTTTCAAGATGAGCTCTCTCTGACAAAGGTGTCGCTCGTAAGTATCACTGTGTAATGTGGCTAATCTCACACCGAAGATATTGTAAATGACTGCTTAAGACCTCTCGTTCATCTGCTGCACTGCTGGCACTCATCCATTTGATCAGCATCATTTAGCACGTAAACATGCTGCTGGTGACAGGTATCAGAGCTGCCTCTCTAATCATACACATACCTCAGTACTGTGGCATGTCCTCATCTATCTCCCTCTCCTCAGAGGCAGCACAGCCTCCCAATCAGAATGGATAATACCCTGTGGACCAACTACACAGACAGAGAAACACTCTGCAGCTAAAAAGAAAAGACAACCAAGACCCATTTAGCATCGGTGTGTTGACACTAATGGACACACAGACTACACCCTCATGTTTGAGAATAAGGATATTATGCAGACATCCAGCTATCCCTTTGCTTTCCTCCCTAAAGCATAAGGTGGTGGGGGAACAATTGGTTTCATGGGTGCTGTGGGGTATCATTTGGTAAGGTCTCCCTGTCTCTGCCTCTACTTTGTGAGCTGGAGCTGGTGGAGTTTAAGAGGAAGGGGTATTATCTCAGACTCTTGCCAGCCCAGTGCACTCTTTGGGATAATGTTCTTATTGGGCGTGATCCTCCGACTGCAGAAGTCATGCTGTCTTTACTCAGAAAAGCAAAGGGGGGACTGGAGGTGGGTGGCTGGCTTCGCCCCAACAGATTTAAAAAAGAAAAAAAAAAGAAAGTTTCTGTTACACTTGCTTGAACCCAAATGTTTGCAGAAAATTACAGCATTAGTAATAACAAGAAAGGGAGTTCATAGGGCCATAATTACTCTTATAATCGCATGAGAAATGCAAGACAAAGTCACCCATTTATTAGATCTCAATGGTGAGAAACAACCAACTTCAAATATAGGATTCAATCCTATATTTAATACATAGATATGAAAATTTGAAATTCAATTTTGTATAAAAACCCAATTTCAGTTTACCGTTGCTAGATATTTTGTGATGAAAAATATAGGATTTCTTCAGCAGCAGTCTTTGTGCACCTGTTTGACTGTGCTCTTGCTAAACAAACAAACCACTCAGGAGGTCATGTGGACCAAAGAGAGAACACTTCATCTATTCTCTAAACTTTGAAGACATTTTTTTTGATGCAACTATAAGCTATGTCAATATTTGACTCAGACCCTGACAGGATGTTCGGGGGAAGCCAGAGGGATATACAGTTCCATAAGTAGGAATGCAATAACAGTATGAGTGTCTAATAACGCTGTATGGGCATACTGTAGAGACAGCAGACCAGAACAGGATCATAGGTTGGTGCCAAGATTGTCTCTGAGCTCACAGAATTAAACATAGCATTATGTTAGCATCTCCCCTCCGGCATCACATCAGAGAGTCTTTTGAAGAATAAATAAACAATCTACGAGGCTTCAGGTGACAACACAGCGTACTGGCAGCTCCTCAGCATCTGATAAGGTCCATCTCCTTGCCCGTGGCTCACAATCGGAGAGATCAATTTCAATCTGGAGACGTGATAAAGAGAGTTGACAATGCGCCCCTGCAGCTGTAAATACACAATGTCATGTCTGAAAATAACTGATGAGAAATGATCTAAGCTCAAAATGTGCATTGATTTCATTGCCTCACCACCATCCCATTCCAATAATTTCAGCTATCAGTTCTGTCGACTGTGCAACTCCAAAAAAAAAAAAAAAAAGTATAAATCAAAAGCAGAGCACTAGTCTCAAATGCATAAAAAGATCACCCTTCCCGCTAACATATGAATAAAAGATATTGCATTACAGTCATTTTTTTTCCAGTGTGGTTTCCCAGTTAGCTAATCAAAATGATACAGTGTCATTTCATACAACGAATGTGTTCTTTATTAACCAACACACATTCTAGTCAGACTGTGTTGCTTGCCAGACGGAGGTGATTGTGTTATCTGTGAGGCCGGCTGTGCAACTCTCCGCTGGGCTCCTGCAGCTCGAGGATTGTCCCTTACCTCTCCACTACCCCAAGCACTGCTTCTCCCCTGCACTCTAATTGCCTCCATTACTGTATCTGCAGTCAGATAAAATGCTAATTTCACAGCACATTAATTTCTCCAGGCTGAACAATAAGCAACACAAAGCCCAGGCCGCCTGTCTTTGCCTGGGCAAGCACGTCTGCAGCGCTGGGCTCCTTCCCAATGGTAGAGGAGTGAGAGCACCATTATGCACAGGTCAATGAAATGAAGGAAAAATCCATCGATTCTACATTTGAAAAGAAAACACAGGAGAAGGGCTGGGGCAGGGTGATTTATCAGTCTCAGACGGAGTCTGGCAGTCAGGGCAGGAAAATGCTGAGGAGAAATGCTCCATCCTCATTGGCCTGCTTCGGCCAAGCCATAATACAGTAACATCTGTCTATGAATAGATGAAGCTTTTCAGCCTTCACCCGTAACATGAAAGACTTATTGAAATGGGATCGGAGTTGTAGAGATAAAACTGTAGGTTAACTAAAATGATCTGTTGTTGACATTTTGTGGATTTTTAAACACCACTATATCTTGGATCTACTTAAGCTTTATGGGGTGATTTAGCTCATTTTATATCCATCATTTTTTCCCCCTCTGGAGTTCATCGATCATCCCTATTTCTCTTGCTCAGAAGCACCCGTCTGTGTACATCAACCTAATGTTCTCATATTATATGCATGGCTTGATTCTTCCCTCCAGCATCCCCAACTGTCTCTGGATTAGCACGTCCACACCCCACTTCACAAATCAAAACGTTTAACATAATAGCTCCCCGTACTCTAATGGCTACACAACACACTTCATTTATTCAGCCACAGTTTTTAATAAGTCATTATCAAATTCTGCTTAATTCTCTTCAGCCCTTCAGGATAGTGAGAACAGTGAGGGAAGTGCTGTTAACCCTATGCAAAATTTGCATTTGTTTGTGTGCGCATGTGTGCGTGTGCTTGTGCCAGGAGCAGAGAGAATCCTGACCCAAGGACAGTCTCTCTTCTTGGGAGAGGCAGATTTCCACCCTGGAGTAGGGCTGGCCTCGTCACTCACTGATAAGCCCTTCACATGAAGAGCACTGGAGGGCTCACTACACTGTGCACAAACATAAACAAGTCACATCAAGTCACAACTCAACTCTGTGATTATACAGTATATTAAGAAAGGCCGTTGAAATTGTAATATGTTACAGGTTGTTTGGTGATGAACGACCAGGCTGGGTCAAATGAGGACCAGGTGGTCTTTCATGAGGACTCAGGAAGCTCACTGAAGTCAGAAGAATCTGCAATTTGTCATTTTCTTTGGCTGGTCCTGAACAAATACCCAGCATGCTGCATAAAAAAATATAAGAATATCAAATGATAGATAAGAGATATTTGAACACTTGGCTTTCTACATTCTTGTAAAAAATCTTGTGAAAACGAACGTGCCCTCATGTGGAATTTTAAGTTTGTAGACTATGGTGACCCCTTGTGTCCCTAAGTTATAGTATTTTATGACGGCTGTCACAAAAACAGCCACACACTCCCCCACCCCACCCGCCTCATCGCAGATTGCAGAAGACAATACAAAACAGACGAATGATGGAACTGAAATAAACTTGTAAGAAGGTGTTTTCTTCCCTACGGCAGAAGATGTGTTCAGCAGGAGCCAAACTCAGGTCAGTCAGTCAGACAGCACTGCTTCACTTCTTACTCAAATGATCTTAACTCACTCAGCGCTAGGTAGAGGTAGCTATTGTTTTATTTTTTGCAACTGAACGGGCTAATAAACAAAGACACGGTTGACCTACAGTATGCCAATGACAGGGTTGTAATTCTGCTTGCTTGACCAGCATATTCCCAAATCAAAACAAAGCCCGCCAGCTACCTGGATAGGAAACAGAGTCGCGCAACGGGTAAAAAATATATTTTTTATCATTCAGCAGATGGAATATTTTTTCATCCAAGTGGTTATAGAAGAGTCTTTGAGGAAAAATCCCATCAGAAGTATTTTTAAATGACCTTCTGGGTTAATTATGTTTTACAGAAATCGATGGCTACTTCTGTGACGAGAATTTATGAGAGGCACAAACTGGGGCTAAGTTACAACTACACAGCAAAGCCTTGTGCCTTACAGATGAATTATTGCATCTTGTACACTGCATCTTGTAATGTGCAATCTTGTGTTCTTAAAGCGACTATAATAGCTTTTTTTATAACAACAATGTGACAATGTGGAAGGGGCTGTTCATAGTGATGAAGATACAGAGAATTATCACCTGAATCTGCAGCTCCCCTTGGCTTTACGGAGCTATACAGCGAGTTTCAGCTCATTGTTTAGCTTTCCAGTCTGCAACTTTACTGTTTTGGTTCACTCTCACTGCTCCCATAGTGTCATTTCTGGCCACAGCAGCTATTTTCAGTGAAAAAGCTCTAAAAAATCCACTGTACACTACCTGTTCAGCACCAAACTGCAGACAGACACAGCGAGTGAACATAGTGGAGCATTTACCATAGCAGCTAAAGAGCCAGATATTTCCCTGAGGAGTTGGTACAGACCAAAACATGAGCTGAGAGAGAGAATATGGACTTGTATTCACCTGGTTGCCAGAAACTCCAAATGAATGATAATGTTGCTCCGTAACTGATATGTAAATAAGTGACTAAATTAGGGTTTGCTAACAAGTTTTCCATATCAACTTAAAACGTGATGATATGTCAATGTTGTGTTCACTACTTGTTTCCGCTGGCCCCAAGTCGAGAAATTAGTTCTTGTAGGTTGAACTCCTCTTCCAGTGTGCCGACTGTGCTGGCGTCTATGTGAAAATTACATCTGACAAATAAGACATGACATCAGACGACAGTTCTTAAATTGGTATTTAGCCTTAAAGTTGCACTTGACCCCACGGCAAAAACAAGTCAATGACAATGTACATTCTGCACCTGCATGAGAGCACACAACGTACTTGTAGTGCAACAATATTAAAGAAAAAAAAAAAAAAAACAAATGGAAAAAAAAAAAATAGAAATCTTCACGCCACTAATAATCTGTTTAAACATTCTCAATATACAGTATGCTCAAAATACTAATTGAGGGTCAAAGGATGGAGGGAGCCGTACAGATCGTAAAGCCCTTTGAAATTATGAAAGTTGAAATTTGTATTTGTACTATGTAAATACAATTTATTTTACCTGAATGATAAAAAAGCTGAAACTGGCGCTTTAGCTTTTAGTTTTGCTTTAGCTGTCAGTCCACAGTCTCTTGTGAAAGAAGAAAAAGCGGAAGCGAAAACATAAATGGGTGGAATCTCATATTTTTCATATTTATCCAGTCAGGCTGCTCACTGACTGCTACCTCTACCATTTCAACATGCTAATTTGCCTGAGTGTCCCAGACACTTGCTGATGGTCCAACGACACCCAACGGCTGACCTGGTGTGTTAAGGATGTTTGCCCAACAACAGCCAATTGATCAAAACTTCTACAAATGAATAAAAAAAATTTTTGGTTAGATTTGTTTATCCATTTATGCCATGTGATTTCTAAAGATACATTGGATACTCAGCACTTAAGTAATTTTTTAGACCAGTGAATTGGCTACTTTACAGCAGCTGGGATGCTCTGCCGGACAGCAGACTGTTTGATCAAACTTAATTCAAAACACACTAAGCAAACGCATACAAATTCGATGGTTAGATAAGGTTTTATCTTAGAACTATTAAGAATATGTCATTCAATGGTAAATACTCAATCAGTTAATTCATAGACCACTGAACTGGCTAGTTACAGCAGCATGGACATACTGTCAAACAGCAAGTGTGACCTATCTTCTAATTTCTGGATGCGGCCTGAAGAAAGTTTCTTTGCTGCAGAGTAGCTGCCATCACAAGCAATTTTTTGTTTTCTTTCTGCCTGTAAATGCCTGTACTCTGAGCACTAATTGAGCAAATAAAATATTTCCACAATTATTCAAACAATGTTTCCATTTAACAAATTACCCTCTTTCTTCTATGACATCACTCTTCACAACAAATTAAACAACATGTGACAATTTATTAACTATAAAATGTTGGCTAATATGCCAAGATGCTCAGTCTAATCACTTAAAAGTTATTTTAGCAGATTTTCAGAAAACATAATATAAAACAATAATGCTCCATAGCAACAAGTCATAGTGGTTTGAACCACTTTTCATCATGATTCTTCATTTTTAAAGGCATTTTACTGCACTTTTAAAATTAATTTGCGAATATTCAACACACAGGGAGATCAAAAACATACATTAAATTAAATATAAACCATCTAATAATTCTTCTGTTTACAGTGTGTGCAGCTTGGTGGTTTAGACCACTGAAATACAACTGAAGGTTCGTGTTTCCTCATATAATAACAGAAATCCCTCAATGTCTAATGTAAACCTGCACAGTGCTACAAGTATAAACATGCTTACTTAACAATTTCAAAATGTTTACCATCGACACAACTGGAACGGAACTGAATATCTATTAAAACACAGTCAGCTAGTGAAAGGCTTAAGTGTGGCAGACCGAGTTACATCATACTCTAGCTGCTATTAACCCCCTGTTTCTGAGGCCTGTTCTGGCAAGTCTGTATGGTTCCTCCTGTTTCCATTCAAACACTCTGAGTGCTGTGGAAGTGTTGACAGACTGAGCACGCCCGCGCTGGCTGGCTGGCTGGCTGGCTGGCTGGCTGGCTGGCTGGCTGGCTGGCTAGGGACTGGGTGGGGTAAAGAGAGAGCCTGCTGGAGGAAAAGGAAAGAGGATAGGAGGCTGGGGCCACAAGCTGCACGAGGGACAATGAACAGACAAGCTCTGTTAACTCTGCATCTCGGTATGCATCAGCAGGCACAATGCTAACAGCTTAAAAAGATATCAATCAGATAGTGTTTATCAAAGTGTGCGGAGGACTACTGATAGATTGAGAGGTGTCTCTGGTGTAGAAATCACTGGGTGAATGTTTGAGAAGAGATGGCAGGTGGGATGCCATGATGCCTGCCTCCCCTCCCCTAATTAAACCATTACTGCAGGGCGTGGAGACTTGGAAGGGATTACATAATGCACTCCAATGTGCTGGAATGGGCCAGTCCCAGTGGACAGCAGGCAGTGAGAAAGACAGACAGAGAACGAGTAGAGGAGAGAGGCATTTGAGATTAAGTCCCTTTCATCTTCAACCAGACTCATATTTCCTAAAGTTAAGTACTAGATGAAGACTGTGCGATTACTCTCTCCCTCTCCACGTCTCCCTCTCTCTTTCATTCTCTCTTTCACACACTTTTACACACACACACACACACACGCTCTTGGTCTCTCTCTCTCTTTTGCCTTTAGTGGAGGACTCACGAAATGTGCATTCAAATGCCTGTGGAAGACTCAGGCTCCCAATCCCCAGTGCTAAATACAGGAATTTCTAAGAATCACAGTTCAAAAAGGAGACACTTAGCTATCTGCTCTCACATTTCACAAGAGAACCAGAGTCAATGGCTGGGCTAGGATGCTTATAGTGGATGCTTCAACATGGAGTGGATTTATCTCAAATGTTTCAGCGAATGCTGCAGTGTTGCCTAACCACACAATAAGGGTTATTTGCAACCATCCTCATTGTTACTTTTTAGAATTAAAACAAACGCATGGAAATAAAGTGTATAAGCATCACAAGTGATGTCTGGTATCCACCAGGAAAGTATTTTCACTAATGTAATCAAAAAGGGGGGAGAAGACCAGATGGAAAAAATGTGTTGTGGCGAGAGGAAATACAGGCATGTGCTTGTATTTAAGGAAGCATTTTTCTGAGTTACACAGAGCAGATGCACATTACACTTACAAAGTCTTTCAAACATTCTCCATACTGAGCAAACACTTTTGTTTCTACCCACACGGGTCACAAGTCAAGCTGAAGCTTACACCTAAGAGAAGCGTCTTGCAAAAACATCCATCCCTAAACTGTTTCCCTAAACGCTGCTTTTCTTCCTCAAACACTACTTGTGAGAGAACGACGATCACTCCAGATCACCATTCACATTTCTAAACAGCGAGATACACTTTGATAGGAACTTGTAAAAACAAACAGCAAAACTCAGACAGGTCACATGTGCAGAGGTAGATGGATATATGATTCTGAATCTCACATGTGATGGAACTGTTTCAGCTGTGATACGAGGCAGGAGAGTAAATCATTATGATTGCTCACAAATAGCCGGATTGAGACGAGATACACTCAAGTTGGGAAGCTATCACTCAAGCCCCGAGAGACAGAACACTCAAATCCGCTCTCTCTGAGCCCTCTCCAAGTCAAGTGGATGGGGGGATATCATGACATGAAAAACATCTATTCTCTGGCTCCAATCACATAGGCTCTCATATGATTAAGGCATTGTGGCAATCAAGCAAATTCCTGGTTGTGTGTTAGTGTGAGAAAGGGAGAGGTCTCCACCAGGGCAGGGCTTCTCCACTCAGCAGTGTTTGCTGAAATAAATCCTGCATCTCCAGTGGTGCCAGACAGCAGACGCTGTCTTTGCCAGCTGTCTGCCATGCCGCTCTGCTCCATTCTACTCGCCGTTTGCTGCCGTGACTGCTGTCCGACGCTCAGCACTCAGCCCCTTGTTTTCATAACAATTCCGGCACGGACGGCTGGCACAGCTGTTCTGTGGGTCCCCACGGCCTTTTAAAAAAGGCAATAAATCAATCTAGGCACTCAATACAGGCGGGAAATTGACCAATTAGAGTGGCCCAAGATGCTTATGTTCAGGCGGACGATTTTACAAATTGGCTATCTATTTATACCAACACAGGCACTCCACAAGAAAAATTCACTGGCTGCAGTCAGTGCATTAATGTTTTTTTTTTCTCAGGAAATAGACACCACATCTTAGTATTCTGAGGCCCTGCTGCTTAATCACACACCCCTCATTCAACACAGGCTTTATATAGCTACTACGTTCTTTATAACTCCCACTGTTTCTATTAGGAAACATCAAATGGTGTAATTTTGTGTTCGTTTTTTTTGTTTTTTACTTATGTGCTAAAATAAAAATGGCCTTGTGCAGACCTTTTAGTAGTGAGGTATTATGCAGCATGTGCACTCACTTCTTTTGACAAAGCCTAATGAGATGACGCTGGCCAAGCTATTACTTATAAGTGCTGCTAAGCAATTGCTTGAATAGCATGTTAGACTTTAACAAGCAATCATTCATTTGGGCTATCAAATACACAGGGGTGAGATTAAAAGGTCATATGACTTAAACTATGTAAAAGTAAAATTATGTTTGGTTACTTGCTGCCTCTTTTAACTATACAGAATATTGACTAATCTTTGTTATCCTTTCATGCAAGCCTAATACAGTATGACATGAAATAAAATAGATAATGTGTCTAGTATGTACATCTTGTTTATGATCACAATAATCTTTTTGCTTCAATACTATCATTATATTTCACAATTATCATATCATTTTTTGAGCGACAGGCCTGTTGCCTGTCCAACACCTTTCTTCCCCCTAAAACAAAAAATGAACTCGATTAGGAGCTACAGGTGTGCTGGCATCTGTTAGCAATCTGTCTGTGTACTGGCATTTTTTTCTGCTCTATCTAAAAAGCATCCAGACTGAACATCATTGTGATGCCTTTGTTGTATGATTATCAATCTCTGGGTAACAATCAAATAACAGGCTGCGTGCACCTGTACGGCTGTATCTCCATATGCTGCTCTCATAACAGGTAACAGTATAAGTTAGCATTCATCCCCAGAACTGGCTGATGCAACGCTCAGGCTAAATCATGCACAAGATCCAGAAACGAGCCACAATGGTGGTTTTGTAGAGCCGCTGGCTAAACGTGGTAAAACCTAATTAGTGCTACTCTGTAACAAAGTCCACTGACTACGTTCTGAAGAATGCCACGAGCACAAGCAGCAGTCCCTTATGTTATGCTAAGTAGAACTCCTGAGCATCATTATCATTCACAGTCTACTTGCCTGCAGACTCATTTATGCTTACATGTCACTTTCCTTCCATACAGTCTAATCAGCTGATTAACACATACACACAGACACACACACACACACACACACAGTGAAGACTTTAAAGGTTACTGTCCTTTTCCCCGTGTAGTGGGGTTAGCTATATTAAAATAAACAGGAAATAAAAACAAATAGGCCAGCAATGTTTTTCTCCCCCATTCTTTTTCCAAAAAAGAACGGCCCGTGGCTCTTTAGCTGCAGCAAGGGAGAAAAACACCACTGATTATGCTATGACTCAATCTCCTCTGCTTGGCACGACTCATCAGCCAGTCATATGTGTCTTTCTCTCTCGTCTGTGACCCTGTATGCCATTCACAACCAGGTTCAAGGGTTAGATTTGTACTGAACACTTTTATCACTTAAAAATAGGAAGGATTGGTTTAGCTGCATTTTTAGCACATATTGTAGCAAGGTTCAAACCCTTCCATTTTGATGCTATCAATTACCCTCTTTATTCCTCAATTCCAACCCCTTAAATATTAATATGCTTCCATAATGAGGCTGAGTGGTCGGAATCACTCACTGTCCCTCAAGGCAGCTTCGCAGTGGACGAGTGCACAGACCTCTCTTGATGAATAAAACCATCCCATTAAGCTACACTTCACCACTCATACATGCCTCTGTGGAAATTTTGTCTTCCTCTTTGTCACAGGGAAAAAAAATAAAAGGCTCCATGCTCAGTCTGCAGGTGCCTCCTCTAATAACTACATTCTTCACCCGGTGTCTTGGAGCTGCATACTGCCAAGTTAGACTTAATAAATTGTAATAGGTTTATGTGTGCTTGCACACGTATATGTATGTGTGTGTTTTGTGGTCTCTGGTAAGAGTACTCAACTGTACAACACAAGGACTCAGGTAAGAAATCAAACAAAAACTCAATATTCTGTACCACCATCTTAAACAATTACCCAGAAAACGTTTTCTCCTTTGCCTCTTTGAGCCTCCTGATGGGCTTGATAAACAGTTTTTCATGCTCCCAAATGATCTGCATGATAAATTCTATGGGGTCAATGGTTTACAGGCGAAGGAGGACCTTTCAATTACTGCCTGATGAGGCCTGAAAAGAGACAGTTCTCAGTGGAGTGCACAGAATGAGAAATGAGACGCTTAAGATCACTGAAATTGTTACATTTCAAAAAGCAATTTTCTTAAATTGCTGAACAAGTTACTAAAATCAGACACCCAATTAGGATCTGATTTTTGAGAGTGGGATTAAAGGAGGGGCTCTACTATCAGCACTGGGGTACAGGCAACCGTTGCTCATCTCCACAGCAAGGCTTTTATGTGTAGGACCCCATATCATGCAATTCACACAATCTAATTAGCTCCTCTCGAATGGAAGAACACTCATTTTGAAATGCAGCTAAAAAATGGCACAAGATAACTTGGGCTGCTGTTATTGTCGCATTTATCGACAGATCCTCCCTTTCATGTGTCATGTGAAAATGAGTAGCCATGCTACTGAATCATCCGTATTTAGACAGTCAGCTAATACACTGTGAAATGAGCACCACTTCACCATCACAGAGCAAAATAAATCATGCTCTGAATAGAGCTTTTGACAAGAGCGTTTATTATTTCTATAATACTAGCAGCATGATACTTCTTGTAATAGTGTATTAGGAAATTATCCTCTCTTGCAACTGCAGTGACCTTTCACTGAGCAACTTAACATAATATCCTTCAGAGAAATTAAGTGACAGCAGAATCTGCTGCTCACTTACAAATTCAGTAGTTACATAAAGCCCTTCCTTATACGAACACATGTACATACATACATATGTACACTCAGAGGCACACAGACAAACTGAGACATGTGCGGATTCACCCAGACACACACACACACACACACACACACACGAGCAGAGACGAGGCAACCAGTGAACCATGAAACATCTTCATCCATCTCTGTTCCCATGGCAACACGTGAAATCATATTCCTTTTACAACTTTGTTCTCCACTCAAAAATTTAACCATCTGCTAAAAACATATAGTCACATAGAAAAGTTATGTGATGAATATTTTAGGGGGGGGAGGGCTTTGCAAGCGGCTGCAGGCATTATGGTCCCTGGCCAACGTCCTCCTTCCAGGCAGAAAACAACCACATCCTCCCCCACTGTGGATGATGCTGAGGGGGACGTCCTTCTTCAGGAGAGCCCTGGCTGCTCGCTCTCATGTACGGCTATAACTCTTCCACCAGAACACCACCGAATTATAGCTGACCTGTCTTTTTCCTTTTTAAGCCAAACACAATTTGTACCACGGTGTATATATAGTTTCAGATTTATCTTTCTATGGGGTGAGCTTTGTTCCCACGTACAAGTGGAGTACGTGTTCTGATATTGCTTGTATTGTCTGCGAATTAAATTTGATAATAAAATTTAAAAATGAATTCTTAAACATTAACTTACATTTACTTTTTTTTAAATTCAGTTACGCAATATTAAATTATAATTTAATTGAATGAAAGGCTTCAAATTATCACTAAATACTGCTATGCAATACAGACTTTCAAACTGTAGCCAACATTTCAAAGCCATGGTTTCAGCTCTTTTAAAGTTTTAAAAACTGTAGCAAAATTCAAGTGATTTTTCTGTTTGTCTGTTTGGTTTGTTTGTCTGTGTGTGTGTGTGTGTGTGTGCAAGACAGGGGTCTCTTGCTGGGTTTATGTTTTGTTTTGTTTGTTTTTTCCTCAAGCATTTATCAAATATATATATTGAATTACTAACAGGTGAAAGAAATTACCAAAAATCATCTTCATCATCAAACATTTTCCCCCATGTAGTGTTGCAATATTGACAATCATGCCATCCGGTTGTGCATAAGCCTAATGATAACAGCATTTTTACACCTGAACAGTCTCGATGATGCATATTTCACCGAAGCATAATCAAAGAAGTATCAGTCTCCCAATAGCATCTTCATTGGTTCTAATTGGAAGCATGAAGTTACTTTCTGTCATCCTCTGAACCATGAAATTATCTATTCCCTGCTATTAAAGACAACAATTTAATAATATTTGTTTTTTAGAATCTTACAGCATATCTAACAAGCATTGTTCTGTGGATCCCAACAGACTGTCAACCTACAAAATTTTCACTCGTCTGTTATCCACTAGTTTCCTTGTAAAAAGTAACTACTAAGAAAGCAGAGTCAATCCATGAAGTTACTAATGGTGGAATGCATTGCAATTAAGAGCATTATGAGCCTAACCAGTATCGTGCACTGCAATAAAATTAAACCCGGGTCCAGTGTATAAGAGACTTTTTGAGATGGAACTCTAAAATCTGGCCGTTAAAGTTGAGAACAGTTTTCAATTTTGTTTGTCATTCACTTTCTCAAAAATGTATTTCACATGGTTTCAATTAGCTAGTTTTTTCCCCGTTTTTTTTTTTACAAAAATGAAGATAATTGATATATATTCCAAAATGCAGTGCCACCATAAAGGATCCAATGCTACACAGCAGAGAACACGCTTCAGACAACACAACTCACACCGCTCTCACTCCCAGTCTGGACCAGTGCCAGAGAGCTTCACATGAGTTGAAACCCCATTGTGTACAAGTGGGTTCGCTCCTCGTGCAATACATCACGGGTGGACAGGACACTGCCGAGAAATAAAAGGGACAACTGAACCGGTATATTAAGTACAACAGCATCCAATCCATAAAAGTCAGCATTAATAGCCAGGCTGGCCATTTAATATTTCATCTACAATGAGGCCAATTTAGAAGAGTTGAAATGAGCTGTTGGAAAGATGCCCATTTTTTAGCACCGTGTCACAAGACACAGCCACATTATTTATTCCCCCCTCTGGCCCCTTCACCTGCCAGAATTAATGGCTCACAAAAAGCTAATTATCCGGTTTAATCTGGATTATAATGTATGTTCTCCTGACCAACAGCAACAGTTTGTGAAGCATATGTAGCGAGTCTGTGGTATTCTGCTGACCTCGTGTCGAACATTACTCTGGAGGACTGACACTCTACACACCAGATGGGGGAAGACCAAGCTCACTGTGTTCAGGAGAGTTAAGAGTCTGGCTAAAACAACTCACATTAACACCACAGCCAACACATCTGTTTCATCCTGTGGCTACACTTGAATTCCACTCGTTTCTATCCTGCCACTTTTTGGTTGTCTGGGAGCAACTTTCAACATGACTGACCAGGCCCAAGAGGCGGCATGTGGTCCCGAGGAAATGTTTGCCTTATTTTCTTTGAGTGTAATGAGAAGTTCAAGTTCAACCACAGACATGTAATGAACACTATTGTGAATTTCTGGGGCTCTTTTTTTCTTTCTTTATTTGTATTTTGGAGTGTTGGAATTTGCATTCTCCCCTTGAGATTCTCTAAAAACACTGTAACCCAACACAAACTCACACCCTTTAAAAAACCCCAATCCAGCTAAAAAATAAAAATAACAGAGCTTTGTCTGGTGACAGCAGAGCTTCTACTAAACTGTAAAGGAAAATCTGTGTTTTGGCAGAAAAGATGGCACTTATATGAAAGATGTCACAAGATTAATTCACCTGTTTTGGGTGCAACATCAGTGCCACCTGTTGAGTGACTATGTATTGAGCTGATGCTCAAAAACAATTAATAACATGTGTATAAGGTGTAGCTTTAAGACATTACAGTGCTCAAGAAAGTTGTCTATCTTTGTGTTTTAACAGTGACATCTCCTTGTGTCTCTAGTAGTAACACTGACACCTGCTGGGAGAGGAGTGACTCCTGGTTAAATCTGGGGACAGGTACAAGAGCCACCTGTACCTGAGAGGAGCAAGTTCAGAGCCTTCAACCTACTTACAGCAAGGGTATACTGAATGAAGAAGGGTTTTCTGCCTCTAGGTCATATTAATATTTCATCTCCTTCATTTACTTTGTCTTTAAAGTGTCTAAGCTAATGGCATCATAAATTCATGCAAACCCTCCGATGCAACCTCTGTAGACCACAAACTGTGGTGGGATGGGGGTTGTGGTAAGGGGTGGGCGCAGGATTTTAGCTTAAATACAAATACTATATCTATCCTTCCCTTGTTGACTGCATCCCCAGGCTTAGAGACAACTTAAAGTAAATCTTACCCCTTCCCTCCACCCCTTTACCACAGCTCTGGAGAGTGGAGGTGGCGGTGGGGGGAGGAATAAATCATTTGGCACTTGAGGCCCCATGAGGAGACCAACTTTGCCTGTAAAATAATCACAAATACAAGTGAAAATGTTCCATTTTGAACAGCATGCTTCCTAATGTAAAAGTGGCAGGTGGCATATTTCAAGTGGGCTTTGATTGATCCCCAGCTGTTTGTAAAATTGTCTGTCGTCACAGAATTCAGGTCAGAGTGATAAGCATTGTGGGCACTCGCTCTGGGAATGCTGTTCACATGTTCTCATTCAGACGTCTGTGTGGTACACTGTACCACCGTGGCAGTGGCAGGCCGGCGCTACTGTACCAAAGAGAGCAGAGGATGGAGAAAACTAATCATATTTGAGATATGTTACATACATTAACCCTAAAATGTTTAAAATTATAAATTACTGTTACTTCTTGGAAACATTTTGTACTTTCTTGTTAAACACTCTGTGTCCTCTCCAGCAATCAGTCTAAAAAAAACCAACATATTATGTGTGTAACTTTAAAATTACAAGTCAGCTCCAGCAATACCAGTATGAAAAAAATAGATTTTAATCCTTTCCTAAATTAAAGTGAGTTTTCTGTAGAGATAACCTGAGGAAAAAGATCCACTGCCATGAAAAGCAAGTGCATTTTAAAACAAAGTAACATTAGAAAAGATGGCAGCTGTAATTTTTTTTCCACCACTTCTTTTTTTTTGTCAATGCCTCCAACAAAGGGGGGGGGGGGGGGGACAGAGAAATGAAATAAAAACTACATGAGCAGTCATACATTTCTAATGGGACTCTTTTAATCTTGCAAGGGAGACTTTCAATAGTGAATTAGTCTTTTTTGTATTCCTTTAATGCTTCAGAGAGAAATATATGCAAATCTCTGGCTAATGCTAACAGCAATCACAAAGGAGCCAGCACTTCCCTGCTACACTGTGTTACCCAGCCGGCAGTGCAGCAGTGGTCGGCATAATGCCTCCAGATTCAGACAAGGCCCGCTGGATCAAAACCAGTAATGAATATATGTGGATGTTCTCTGCTAGAAAGATTTCTATCTTATACTAGCCAGCACCTTGGTTAAGGCTTCCTGTGTTTTTTAAAGCCTCACCAGGCTATGATTTTAACCACTAGTGCTTTTAGACAGAGCAGACAGACATCTCCATCTTCTTTTCCCCCTTTTAAAAAGAAGAAAAATCCACATCTCTGGAGTGGTGAGAAGTCACTGTATCTCAATTACAGGAAAAAAAAAAAGAGAGTGACAGGCAGCTTACCTTTAAAAAAAATAGCAAATGTGAATCTAAAATAAATATGCATATTAAAGTAATGTGATATGAAAATGGGAAATTACAAAAATATTGTCATGTACATCACAATTAAACAATCATCATAATTCATAAAATTCACCTGCAAGATGTAAAGCTGACTTAACTCTTGTTTTTATATTGCTATTATAATTATTGATAATTTGATAAATGCATTGCCACATGATACTTGATGACACACAATCAAAACACACTGATGTAGGCATTTGGAATCCATCTATTTTCATTTTGAGGGCCTGCCTGGCAAAGTCTAAACGTGGTTAACTAGTAGAGGCAGAGTTAATCCTTTTATCTAGATCCCTGCTGCAGGGGATCCCAAACACACTCTGATTAAAAAAGGAAACGTGGGCAATGAACAGTTTAAGAATCATGGGCCCTAAACAGATAAATGCGGAACATCTTGTTGCTATGGCAGTGCCTATGGAATGACTGGCGACAGTTCTCTTCCCGTCTAATATATTCACATTATTTATGAAATATTTTATAAGTAGCATAGCAAATGCTAAATATAAATCCCAAGGAGATGCTCTGTGCCTTTCCAGCTGGAGTTGTGGAATGCCAGTGCCCGTGTTACACAGCTTCCTCTTTGGAAAGGCTGGGTGTTTGTTCACAAGACACACTGCTTTTGATTCCCCCATCCTCCTATTCTTCAAGATTCTTCAAAAAAAAAAGAAAAGGAAAGAAAAAAGAATCCTCGATCTTTTTACATTGGCAGATAGAAACCATGAACAAAAGAGACAATTTGATCTGCTCATGTGGGAAATCAGATTCCCGTCTGAGATTTATCCAATGCACTCCAGGATACAAGCAAAAAACAGCCAAAAAAATAAAATTAAAAAAACAGTGTAGGAAATTATAATATCATATAGAATAGGTAGCTTGCATAGGAAACAGAAATGTCTGTACAATTATTATTCTTTAACGGCAAATGAAAAATATTCAACAGAAGCAGAGAATAGATTTTGTAGACACATAACGAGAGAGTCAGACAGATGTGAACTATAGACATCTAGAGTATAGGACACGTTACCCCCCCCCCCCCCTCCTTTATGCTGTGACAGAGCAGGACAACTGCACTGCTATTTCTCCTGTCAATACTCTCCCAGCATCCATTTTCACCTGGCTGACACCTTTTACTGGTCAAGGGATGAATAAATCACACTTAGTGTACTCCCCTGGTACTTTGACTAAAAAAAGGATATCAACATGAAGGAGGACTGCAGTGTTTTCCTGTCATCGCTGCCCCTGAGGTACGGTGAAAAATTACCGTTGATAAAATATCATTTTTCAAAGAGCCTTATTGCTCTTTTAATCTATCCGCCACAATGGATGGCTTCTGGGATGTGTTTCATTTCATCTCAACACAAACAATCTTTCAAAGGGCTTAATAACAGTTACACAAATGAGAGTCATTAATTACCTGCTAATGGAATAATAGATGTGCCATCTAGTGCTGCTCTATAACAGGAAAGGTGTGGGGCTTAAAAAAAAAGAATTATCTAGGACTCCACTTGAGCTTCTTTGAGCTTCATTAGTGCTCCAACACAAGCAACATAATGCAAATACAGGCACAAAAATATGCTGATCATATTCTCTCTCATTCTGGTTATCTGTTTACATAATGATAGAAAAATTCACGAGTGGGAATCATTTCAGCTGCATAGAAAGGGCAAGGTAAAGAAATAATACAAAATGTGCTGTGCTCTGAATATTACTGCATAGATTCCTAAGAAATGTTTTATGGTTATTTTTGTTTTTCCTCCAAATTAATGTATTTTGTGGAATTCCTGCCATAAGACATAATTGCAGTATAAATGCATTCCCAGCATTAATCTAAATAAATTACTTGAGTCTAAAAAAAATATATTAAGTCTTCTTGCAAATGATAGCAACTGTGTGCCACTTTGGTTTCTAGACGACAACAGACTAGACAACTGAGGGAAGAATTTCACTTGGATTATCAAATCAGATCTGACTGATGTGACACACTTGCACTCAAAAATCGCATTAATCTTCTTGCGGAATCAAAAACTAACACACAGGTATTTTTCATCCTAACCTTACTGATAAAACTAACAAATAGAGATGGATTTAGGGTGAGAAAAGAGTAGTTAATGGATGATGAATTAGAGACGAGGGGAAACATCATAAATTCTGACAAGGCGCTGTTGTCTGCTGGATGATAAACAGCACTGTTGGATGGAATCTGCCTCTCTGTGTATCTCTCAGACGCTGGCTGCCACTTTATCTCTTCCATCCTGCTAGATTACACCTCCAGGGTTCAGGTGGGAATCAATCATTGCTATTATTACCTGAAGTCACAAGATGCATCTATCACCACTAAGGTTACCATAACCTCAATATTAACAGAGGAAAAGCCCCTCTAATAAACAGCAGAAAGGATGGGCTGGCTGGTGGGATTTCATCTTCCTTTCACTTTTAATAAGGCACTCAGAGGAATAAAGATTACAGGCCATATTTAGCATGCAGAACAAATCAGGCTCTTCCAGGCTCTTCCTCTCCTCCACTTCTCATTCTGGTTAGTCATTAAGACTGGGGGGGAGGAGGGGGGGGGCTTCTAGTGTGGAGAGGCGTTCCTTGGTTCAGCAGTCATGCTGCTGCGCTCTGTGTTCTCCTACTGCCTGCAGCTGCTGTCAATAAGACTCTTCTAAGGCCCAATATGAGTAAACTTAATAGTAAGTCTCCGCAAGCCTGTTTAGACCACTGGCACTCTCAGGTCTCTGTAGTGCACCACCAGACAGATCCAGTGGTGGAAGAGTGGTTAAAGTCCTGGGGACACAACCCTGTTAATGTTCATCCTCTTTTATAAGCCACCATTACACAATGGTGTCTCTGTAAAACAAGATGCAGAAAAGAGAGTGAGCATCAGGGCAAAAATGGCTAAGCTTCTTTGAGGATTAATGGAATTTAGGAGTCTGTGAGTGCATTAGAGCAGCTGACATGGGGTCATGGCACTGCCGAGTGTTTTCACACGCCACCCCTGACATGAATCATTCATTGCCATTCAAATGAATATCATCAGCCGAATGAAATATAATTAACCACCGCTAAAGTCATTCCATAATAATATACCTCCAATTAAACTATGATCAGAGCATCAAGCCTGATAATAGATTCATACCAATTAAGTTAGAACTATATTCAAAGGACTTTTCACTTTGAAACTAGTCTTGTTATTCCCCTCGACATCCAACAACAGCACTCATTACAGTGGCTCCAAAACTAGAAATGGAGAGACCATGTAAATATTTTAAACCCTCACAAATATATAAATATTCATTCCAGAATGATTTGATGCGCTAAATAAATAATCCCTTGTTAAATAAATGACACCCTAAATAAAACTTTAAAAACAGGATCTGGGGAAATGAAGATGAGATGAATCAGAAGGGAGAATTCTGAAAAGAAGGGGAGTGAGGGGGAAATGTCAGCTATCACTCCACCCTATTTGAATTCCTAATGGCAGCCATGCAAACGAGCCAGGCTAATTAAAGCCCAGCAACCAATTAGACGAGCTTTAGCTGAACCTTTTGGGGAGGTACTGAGGCTGAGCCACCGAGGGGGTATATATCTGTTTGGGAGGTGGAGCTACGGAGTCAACTAAAAATATTTCTCCACTTTTATACTGTAACATGCTAAAAAACAGGTTTTTATTTCTCTCCAGCCTCTTAGATCAATATACTGTAGGCCTTTTTCTGTGCGCCAAGTGCAGAATCATGCAGGATGTGCAGGAAGGAGGTAGGAAGGGGACACACATAAATAAACCAAATGTGAGAAACCTCAACTGTTTCACATTTTCACTCTGATACTTAACAACTTTTGATAAAGAGCCAATTGTGAATAATCTGTAATCTCTTATGAAATGAGAGAGGGAGTAATATTATTCATTACGCTCTAACGTCACACATCCTCTGTAAAGTACAATATTACACAACTGTTATCGCTTAACTTCTCTTGTTCTCATCATGTGTTCTGAAATTATTACTGTTCTATTGCTTCGCCCCTGAGCCTGACCTCCTCTGATAGATGTCTGGTCCTACAGGCCTGAGTTCTCCCCACACGGTGGAGGAGACATAATCTTGGGTGTCGCCTGGCCTATTCTGCTTCCCATTTGACTGCCTCTACCAGCCTTCTGGCTCTCTGGAGGGCCGGGCCTTTATGCTGCCAGAGCCTGTCCTATCACACACTGGGCTGCAGGAACAGCGCTTTTGTGATGGCTGTGATTAGTCTTTTGTGTTCCCAGGTAGAATTAAGATGAAATTCTACAGGCAGTCATTGTGTTCGTATCTTCAGGACACTCAAAGAAATATGTTGGGTTTTGAAGGGGTGAAATGAAGCCCGCGGGGCCTTGGCAGACCTTGCTCTGTGGGGAAATACACAGTGGAAACACAATGGGAACAATCTTGTCCTTCAGTTTCCTTTTGTGCTCTGCTGAACCTTAGTCAGTGCTGCCCATTTACTGTAGCCTCTTTAACAGAGCAGTATTGTCTCACTCCAGTCTGCCTTTCCCTTTTTGCTAGCTTCTGAGAAAGACCCAAAGGCTGATGAGATGACAGCCGCGACTTTGCCAGAGTCTGGGAGACCCTCAGGGTTTATTACCCACATTCCTCCAAGTGTTGGGTATGCAAATAAAGTTTGGGATGGCGGCTTTCAGATGTGATAATTATGGATTTATTTGTAAGCTGTCACTTCCCTTAATGCTCAGGGACATCAAAATAAGTTCAAATGCAACCATCATTTGCTAGTGTATCAGAGATTCAAACAACATGTGATTCTCATGACACCAAAGGTCTGTCAATAACCACTCATTTAGACAGCAGTGTGCTTTGGAGACCTTCACTGCATGCAGTCCCGCTCAAAATGTCTGCTAGAAAATATTTACATTTTCTCATTCGGTTAGATATTCAAACATCAAGGCGCTTTTATCTGCGGGTAACGCACAAACAAAGAGAGAGAGCAAATTTTTATTGCCACCTCATCCCCTGAAACAGACTGAAGCTGTGTGCAACTGTTTCAATCAAACCTCTGATTAAAAACACAAGTAGCTTTTTAGATTAATTTACCACAGATCGAGCCAGTTGGCTTAATGTTGCAGCAGTCCTCCATAAATACCCTTACCCTTTAACATCTGTAGATTACATCAGCAAGTTTCTTGACAGGAGAACATAAATGAACAAACAGGTCAAAGGATCAAAACACAAAAATAAAGGCCGTAACTATTTGAGTCCTGCCATATGTCTGAGAAAGACAACAAAGTGCCTCACAATGAATTGCACATCTATTGTCTTGCGTCAAGTGATGCCTAATGGGGCGAGAGTGGGTGAGGGTATACAGCTGCTGTTTCAGCAGGAGTGGAAGGAAAGGAAAGGAAGGGCAGAGCGCTGAGCGTCGTGCCTACCTGAGAAACAGCCTAGCTGCCAGCGCTGCCTCACATCACAGACTCTCTGATGGAAGAAAATGGCTGGCCAGGAGAGTGCTATCTCCTTCCAGCTCAATTCTCAAACATTGGTCTGTCGGCCTCCAGGAGAGTTCTCTGTCATTGTATAAGTGCACATTAAGGTCTGATAAAAAAACTATGGAATCCAGCCATCCGTCTTGATTTGCCGGTGTTAGTGAGCGGGGAGTATGAGCACTGAATACCTGCCACTCAGTGGAAGAATACTGCAACTGTAGGTGGTTGGCTTTAGACAAAGACTGACACCTACCTACATGTATACTACTACTTACAAATAAATTAATGGCATAAATGATTAATGAGTCTTATGTATATATAAAAACCCATATTTGGAGGATGTGCAGGGATGAAACTGAGGGTAAACATGAACTCATCTAACCCCCTTTTTGTTTCCCACTTCTCAGTCCCACAGAAATAAATATATGTATTAATTTATGTATAAATGAGAACATGTCAGATTAAGCATGTAATTAATATGAGAACAGGATCAAGAAAGATTTTTCTTTCTGAAAATGTATTAATACTGGTGCTTGCTTCCCTTATGATGATCACTAACTTCAGGTTGCAGACATTGAATGTGTTACTGTGTCTGTTCTGATCATGTTGCAGGACAGTTGCCCACTTACCTTGTTTGTCTTTGTCTTTAGAGGATAGGAAATACATTTCAGGATTCAAATAAAATGGTATTAAAACCGGTCAGCTACTGGTAAAACAAGATAAATACATCAACCATCACAGTGCAATCATGCAAAAGCTGTACTGTTGTTGCACAGTGTGTAGTTGATGTATTTCAAACACAAGCAGTTTTAATTAACAGTCTCGTGTGGTTTGGTAACAGCACTTACCTTTAAAATGTGTAGATGATCCGATGAAGACAGTGCGCAAGGAAGGACACAGCACCGAAAAGAAAGACAGACAATTCATACATTTATATATCTTTTCTGGACACACTAATAGTTGTGACAGCTTATATTAAAAAGATCGTTTTCAAATTACATGTTAAATAAATCCAAATTTTCAGTATGGGGAAAAAGATATTGTGAAAGGCATTAAAATTACACTTTAACAGCACAGTTCACACATTGCAATAAATCATATGAAAGCTCATGGAGGACAAGCGGTTGCCTTGTAGACAAAGACCTTAAAAACACGTCTGTATTAGCCCTCTGCTGGTTACTATCAGAAATTCAGATGATAAACGATGCACAAAATTCATCCTCTTATTACAGCACAGTCTGCTCATTGCAAACTAAATTAAATGTAATGATAAGAATCAGTGCAATGACAAATCGAGGTTAAATACTGTACCCTACTGGCAAATACGTGTGTTATACTGATAAATAGAGCTAGTTCTCAGAGTCTGTCTCTCTGTCGGTCTGTTGGTCTCTCTGTTCCTCCAGCTCTCTCTGTCTGTCTTTCACACACACACACACACACACGGATACACACACACACACGGATACACACACACACAAAGACAAACACAGACAGATAGAACTCACACACATGCACACACACTGAGACTGTGGCTCTCTAGGGGTTGTTTCACAGTGGCGCTGGGCTGCCTCAGAGCACATTCTATCACCAGCGCAAGATAGCATCTGATGACTTGTGCGATGTAATTGAAGTGTAGATTACTATCTCTCATGTGCTTGCCAGATCAAAATAATAAAAATGCAGGGAGGGAGAGATAGAGAGCGGAACGTCAGCGGGCTACTCCACTGTGGCAGAGTTGTACATGCCTTTCCACTGCTGGAGACAGAGAGAAACCTCACTATGCTTCTCAGGAGGATGTTTGCCACTTAGAAGATTGAACCCCACAACCCACACTCCACACCACACACACACCCACACACACACACACACACACCCACCCCTCCTAAACTGCACTCTGGATGAGTATATGACAGGCCAGGACATGTTCCTCTCATACAGTGAGGCGGAAGCCTGGGTGTTGAGAGATGGAAAAGTGTTGGAGGACATGGGCGTCACTGAGAGTTGACTGACAGCTGTGACAGCGCTGAGATGTCAGAAGTGGGCTTTACAGGAGTCAAACCTGGACGAACAGTTCAAGGACGCAGAAAAGCTTGGCAACTTCCAGACATATGATGACTGATTCATCATATGTCATCTTTATGGTCGTCTTTATAGTTTGGGGACATGTGGACGAAACAAAGATAAATGTTAAAAGGGTAAATAATAACTAAAGATAAATAGCAGCTACAGTGATAACCTAGTGCACGACCGAGGAAGAGTCTCAAATCTCAACTCAGCAGCTGAAATAAAGAGGGGATCAATGAGAGGAAATCTGAGGGGAGAAATGGAGAAGGTGGAAGGAGATGAGAGGCCGAGAGAGAAAAAAAAGGGGGGAAAAAGAGTGCGAGAGGAAGCAAGAGAAACAGAGCAGCAGAGAGCAGGAGACCAAAAGCAGCAAGCGCTCACAAAATGAGAAAATGATCAGGTTCACATGAAGCGAGGCCACCAAATTTGTCGTTGTGTAGAAGAACCCCTCATTACCGCACCTCATGGGCACTCGGCGTGGCCTTTGAAGTGCTCTGAGGTACATCATCCCATGAAACGAGCATAGTTAATCCACTTGTTAATCAAGTGTGCTCATGAGCTTATGTCTGAAGTGGCTCTTTCTCCTCGGAAGACTCGAAGCGTTCAAAGGAAATCGTGGCGGGGTGAAAAGACGAGGTATCGGAAATTTCAGACAAAATCCGAATGCAGCTGTGTCAAAACATACACAAATATCCAAAATTTGTTGCACAATTCTGCTCTGCAACAAACCCTGACTTCTAAACGGCTGGTTTTTCTTTAAAAAAAAAAAAACAATCATAATCTTAGGTTTCCCACAACAATGCTAAATATAAACTTAAAATCTGAACAGTATGTACCGTGTATTTAAGATAAGTATCTCTCATTTATTACAAACAAGTGTTTTCACTCCTTAGGTTCTTGTATGCAAACTGAAACGTTAAAGAGGTGATTGGGAAGGGTGGAGGCTGGCTTCTCATGCTTGTCTTCCTCTTTCACTCCCCATCCATTCCTGATGAATGGGTTGTCTCCCTTTCTCTCCACAGCAAACAGGAAAGCGACAGAAGTGAGAGAGGGATGGCTGCCTCTCCCTCACTCCCTCTCTCTCCCCCAAAGCCTGTGGGCCGCTCTGAGGCACAGCCACGGAGGCCTGCCGCTGCCTCCCCCTGCTGTGCCAACAAGTCTCCTTTTCACTTCAATTAATGAGCCATAAATAAACCCAATGAAGGTGTCAACAAAGAGCACCATTTATCATGGCTTTCACCGACTCCACTTCATGTGACGAGGAAAGCTCATTCCCAGCCTACAGCTCGCCCAAACAAAGACAATGCAAAAAGAGAGAGATTTATTCCTGGACGAACACTCCAACCTAGAATTCATCTTGCGCAGGGACTCTCACAGGTGCAGTGATTTGACAAATATACTGGGAACAGTGTGCCCGTGCCTTTGTTAGATTTCCACAGTCAGACTAGCAATAAATTTGGTTAAGAGTGGGGGACAACGCTCTCACTAAGCTCCCAAGAGGCTGCCAGGGAGCCCATGTTAAAGACACTTCTTTCTGTCTCAGTCTACTTCGGGGCTGTGGATCACAAAAGGCAGCCTGGGTCTCCCAGAAAAAAAAAAAAAAGGTGAATACAAATGAATGAGAAAATCTGTTGAAAATACCGGCTTGGTCTGAGCAGCAGGAAGAATTGCTTTATCAGGGTGTCCCATAAATGTCACTTTGAGTCAACAATGAGGAAAGAAATACACAGCACTGAATCATAGACCCTCCTCTGAACTGCATGGCTCCTAGAATCACGCAGCAAGCAGAGGTACAGTACTATAGTGAAATGCTTCGGAGAAAAGACGAAAACTCCCTGAATAATATATGACAGCTTGGGTTTTGAATCCGACATTAAAAGTGATGATGTGAGTACAAACTCAGCTCTGCTTCATCTTGGATCCACAAATCAAAACCTAAGGCATAAAAGCAAACGGTAAATAGTCCATCTTCACAGTGTGAGCATTTATAGCAGGAAAAAATAATAATAATAACAAGCAGGAGCTTTTGAATACATCCAAACGTAGGCATTTTCCGCCTTGCAGCTAAGCCGGAACTAGTGTCTCTATGATGCTGCTAAACCAATTAATGGTTCCTGTTAACCCACTCATCTTTGGGGAGGATTGTCTTTCTAAATAATACAGCAAGATGTCCCCTATCCACCACGCAGCCCACACACACGCTCTGACAAAGACTAGCAGATTGTCACTTGAATCTGGGGCTCCTCTCACACCACAAACACACACTTCAACTCATAGACTCTGCACAATACGGAGAGCGGCGGAAGTCTTTGTCTGGGTGTGGAGTGAATCCCCGATCTAGACGCCTCCACATGCCAGACACTTTGATGGTGCCTGATACACGCTTCATAAAGTAAACCAGCAAACACAGCACATGATGTTGAGACTATTCAGACAAGGGAGAAGAGGTAAGGGAACAAAATCAAATCCATTACAGCAAAAGGGATATTAAGTGCCGTTATCACAGAAAAACATAGAATTTGTACAATTTTCCAAGCCACCCCCAGTGATATAAATGTCCAGCAACCATAATCAGTCTGGGTTACAGACACGGCCAGAAAGCCGCGATAAATGACATTTCCCAAAATCACGCTGACATTTTCTCTTATCAAGCAGCAGGCACTGGCATGGTGAGAGCAGGCTTGTCAATCAGAGGCAGACAGGCCTCACACCTTATCACAAGGGCACTCAGCCTCTCTGGAGCTAATGCTGAGGCTGGGGATGGAGTTTAGAGATGGGGCTAAGAGGCAAAGACCGATACTGAAGCCGAATCTGGAGCCACCCCCCAAAAAAGATTGGACAGTATAGTTACACCAGGTCTTGGATCTTTGGGTGTTTAGAAATGGTAGCTCGCAACTGGACTTCAGATGGAGCCGATGTGGAAAAACACTGCTATACTTCTGCTTTGGTTGGAGCAGACTTTAAAGCAGCGGATGCAGATAAGGCTGATGCTACAGTACGACTCTTTCCACCCCCCCACCCCCGCCGCTGCTGCTCTTCCAGTCAGCCTCCCTCGGAAGCAGACACAGAGCGGAAAATTAAATATTTAAGGTTGATAATGACGCTCTTCATTAACATGTGATTCTGAATAAAAAGTGGAATACATAAATAAAGAAATAATAGAATGCCTATAAGCGGACATGTTGAATGAATTTCGGTGGCGATAAAAAGGAGCGAGCGAGAGGGATTTCTGGGTCGGGGAGAAAATGATTGAGGCAAAGGGGAAGAGATCAGAAAGAAATGGCAGTCTGGGGAAAAAAATTTAACATATAGTGTGCATTACTGATTGTCATGGTTTTTCTGTTAACTCCTTATAGATTATTTTGCCTCTGTATTTATTTTTTTTTAGTGTGGCCCAGCTAGTTGTGGCCTTGTGGTTTTATATTTTTCTCTCATTATCATATAGTAGTTCTATTCCTTCATTTTCAGAGTCCAGATGGTACATATCCCACTGTCAAAACTAAGACTGGACTTCCAACTCTGTTAAAGCAGCTGGCTCAGCTTCACAACGTTAACAACTGTCACCGAGACACCTCTCTCCTGACAACATGCAGTCACTTAACCCAATACAATTTGGGAGAAAACTCAAAATATTCTCCTGGCAATATCACTGAGGTGCTCAGATTGCAGTCAACAGCTTGATTGGCCTGTGTTCATGAGGTAACAGACTCAAGGGACAAGTTGTGTTTTCTGTGTGACGAGGGACTTGGTTGGAGATGGCTGTCTGAGGCAGCATTGTGGCAGTGAGACAATAAAAGTGGGGGAGAAAGCCTCTATCCCTGGCAGCACATGTTTGAGTCAGAGCAGTAGATCCTGCTAAGCCTCAGTGACTCACAGCACAGCTCGCAGTGCGAATCATCAGCTGTGTTTCTCTGGTGTGTAGGAGCTTTTCAAAGTCAAAAGCATTACCTCAGGAATGCAGGGTTAAAATCTGCATGAAATGAAAGACTAAGCAAAGAAACACCAGTGTTTATGAGAAGAGTGCATATAAAACATGGGATGTTAGGAGGAGAATTTCTGGTGTGCAGTACAGATGAATGCCATTTGGAGATGTTTTTTTTTCCCATAGCTGAACAGCACTGGGATCTCAGCTTGTAGTTAACTGTATGCAGCAAGGTGATGGATGGGTTAACAGGGTATAAATTATATAACAGCAGGGTAAACGCAGTACACTCATTAGATTCCAATGCTTTTATTTTCCCCAGGAGTAACTACAGTAATTGATGTCTCGCTCCTCTGTCTGTTTGCCTGACAGAATCAGTGAGACAATTCACACTCAGCTGCCACACTGGCACTGAGTACAAAAGAAACAGTGTTTTCCCTGACTGCATGGAATAAGAGGAAACTATGAAGAAAAGTAATTTGGGATATAATGATGAAGAACGCACTCACAGCAAATAGAGGTTAAACTGGGGAATTATTTTGCTGAAAAATATTCTGTGACATTGACCACATGGACCTTACTACTGCATCAGTGCATATGGGAAAATACATAATAACAATTGTTAAAGGGTGACTAAATAAAACCTTTTATACAGCCACTGTGAGACAAAAATAAAAAACAAACACAACTGGGTGAAACTATCTGCTGACTTCCTGTCTGAAATTCTCAACTGAACAGGTCACACAGGAGTCATTCACAGAAAATCCCACATGTAATGAATCCAAATTGCAGTGGATTGAATTTCTGTAATGACCTACTGTACTGTAGCTAAAGGCCCAGTTAGTGTAGGGCATACACACAGGAACATAATTATTTGTTTACTCCTGTCTGTCTCTGGAGTCTGTGAGTTATCATGGTGTTTATGCACTCTTTGTGCAGAACAGTGACTTCACAAGACACACAAGAAGAAATTATTTATAACACTGCATGAGTGTTTCCATTGCCAGCCCCTACACTGAAAAGAAATTCCAACACTGATCACATGTATGATTTTGTTTATCATTGTCCTCTCATAAAACTGTCTATAACAACATGACTTAAAGACTCTGCACAACAGAAACGTCTAATTTAGTTGCATTTTTCTGATCCAACGTCTCAGTAATGGTCAAATATGTATTACAATGAAGAGGATTGAATTAAAAATTAAACAACACTCTTAGTTTTAATGTACAGTATGAGAACACTTGTTGTTTTATGTCAGTAAAACGTCCAGCACAGCTCTCAACTGTTATCTTTGTTTTCCCATTGGTGGTCTTTAATTCACTCTCTAGAGTAAAGTCATCATCTCAGACGAACCAAACATGACAACAAAACAACAGAAAGGAGTTCTTCATATTGTTCGGAGCATATGGGCTGCCATTTCTCTTTAAAATCTTCATGAAAGTTCTCTATAACAGTCTATTACGGATACGGGGCTACTCCAAACCCCCAGCCTGTACGTCGGAAGGGAAGCTGCTTGGGACATTGGTCCTATTTATTTCCCTCTGACATTCTTTCTTCATTATGTAGTGTTCTGTGCCTCCAGCCAGTCAGTCGGCTCCCTGTCCACTCTCTTAAGTTTCTAAATGGAACAGCACTATTGAGAAGATTTGAAAAAAACAAAAAACGTTATTGGGACCATACTGAAGAGTGGGACAAGACATAAACAAGGATAATCAGAAATGATCACGTCAAAGAGATTCAATTATATCTGGAGAATCACTAACAGAAAAATAGACATTTTCTATTAGGAGCACACAAAACACATGGCTACGATGCTCTATGTGAAAGAGCGCCTCTTTACTAGAAAAAAAGAGAAAATAAAAAAGTAGTGATGCTTACCATTTGACATTCATTTTTCAGGGAAGATATCTGACGCCCAGCACACTAGCTGTGATCAATATCTAATCTGGAAAAATAAATTGCCCCTGTTTGTCTTTCATCTTTGAGGAAATGTATACGCATTCTGACAACACCGTGGAAACATTAATCAAATAATGAAATAATGATTTGGGGAGGAGGGAAAAAAGGAGCTGCTCTGATATTCACTGTGACCTAGTGCTGTTGACATCCTTGCATCTTGTATCACATCTTGTTACTTCAGTGCAGTCGGGGGAACTTCAGCGGAGATCATCTCCTTTCTTTGTCAGAAAGCAAAGCGATGAATTGGATATCTAAGAAAAGGTATCGGTCCCCTGTGTACACTGTGAATAATACACTGTTACATGCATGGATGTCATACACTTGTGCTTCTGACCTTCCTCTATCTGACAGTAAAGAACTCTTTTTTTCCATTTATTCTCAGCCCTTGTCTTTGCAATTACCATGTTCCAATCTTGCCTTGTCCCCACAGTCACCCGCAATACCCAGAAGGATCGGCAGTGTTTCTTCTGGTGCAGCAATTACCGCCCCTATCTCTTTGAAACAAAAAGTTTGGTGTAGGATATTAGAAAATGTCAAATTCAGGTTATATTTCACTTAAGTCCAAAGGCGATGCGGTGTGCTCTCAGGAAACACTATTTCCACAGCCTTTGCATTATGCATGAACCTTGAAGTCCATCATTATTTTCTAGAGAAGGCGAAGGAATACTGTTTGCTATCAGCAATGTGTAGAATACAAACACCAGGTATTGACATTCACAGACACATGTCATACCCAATCAAATTTAGCAGCTCTATTAGCAAATGAAAGCGGATTGGCTTGAACATGTTTGACTTTTTTTTTTTTTTAGCAAGTCTTTATTAAGTCTCACTTTTTGAGAGTTGAGTCAAATAGTTCCTCCTTCGCTGATATGCATGAACTGTGGCCTCTTATCACAATCCTGCAGGACAGACTAATCACATTCCAGTCTTTCACCTGCATGCCTGACATGCTTTGCTAGAGCTCATGATGAACCTTCTCAGGCAGGCATGACACCACTCTGTCACTGATGGTGCCAGACTTTCATCTGTAGAATAAAATCCTGCCACTGCTAGTTCTACTACTACCACTACTGTTACTACCAGTAATAATAACACTGATAATAATTCTAATAATAATCATTTTCCCAACACAACATTTATATAAACATTTTGTTTGGCTGTCACACTATGTCCTTAAATTAAAAGCTCAGAAAGTACATGTCACTATGAAAATACTCAACAAATAAAACACTAAGTAAACAGGGAGAGTCGCAGGCCAAGTGTTTCAACAGGGGGGGTCCATACAGGAATAGCATATGAGACTTTTTAAACATATCGCTAAAACCACTTGCAATCCCTGTGGCAATGCATTTTTAATCAGCAAGTTAACTTGATAAATATACATTTTGAGTTCTAAAGATCTGAGAGCAAGAAGAGTGGCTTGACAAACTCAATAAGTGATGTTTGTGTGTGCGCTGATACACTAAATCACTATATTTGTTCATTTTTGGTCAGTTTTCTTTCAATGCTTTAATTTAATACTCTTCTTACTTTCCCGCAATTTTTGTAATTATCTAAATGTAATATTCTACACCAGACTAGTAATTTGCCTTAAAAGGAACAGCAGCTGTGCACTGATCTGGATTTATTTTGGATCTTCCTTATAACATAGAGTTAGGTCGGCTCTTTTACCTGTCTAAATGTTGTTTGTGACCAAGACAGTGACACTGTGGTAAAGCTGCGTGTATGTCCTGCTTAATGCTGCTTTCTCTTTCAAAAGGACCTCTGCAAATATGAAGAATTTTGTCAAAACAACATATTTAGAAGAAAAAAAGGATGGATGGGATAACAAGAGGAAATATTTAGATTTATTATTACCTGAAGAAATATTTAGACATTTATATAATTTTTTGTCTTCCTTAATTGCCTAAAAAAAGTTCTTCCAACACTTTTCAGGAGTGTATTTATATAGCCTGTATTATTCTAAATGTTTAGTGCATTATATTGTACTGTAAATACCAAGTTCTAAATCTCAAGTGTCTGTGTGTGTGTTATCTAATAGTGGGTCAGTTGTGAGCAGTGTCACGTCAAAGCAGGAGTTTGGGTGGTTTATGTCTGGATAGCTCAGTTTTCATCCAATATGTGCAGGACAGATGGATTTCAGATTCTAAGCATCACATACAAGACCCATCTATATAATGTATACATGCAAGTATGAGGAATATGTCATTTTTAATGAATTTCTAAACATGATGACTTTGCTTGGGGCATATTTCTCATCTTCTGAACAAATTGGTTTAAGCCAAATTGTCAACCAAAAGTTTAAGCCAAACTTCTGTTAATATTTCAGACCAAAATCCTGAGTCTGCTCAGGGACTCAGGGAGTTTCACTGTGGTGAAGTATGTGTGGCCTGATGGAAAAGTGGAAAAGTCTGGTGATATAACACCCTCTGAGGCTGACTGCTCCACACCCAGTTCCTGCCTCCACTACCACTGCGACCTTCCATGAGACTTCTTTTCCTCCCTGTTATATTGTCGAGTTTGCAAACACTGACAAAGCAGAAACAGAGCATCACAGATTTTAGACAAAATATTTATTTTTTGTATGGGTGCCGTATGCAATGTCTGCTATTTAATTAAAAGGCCTCCCTGATGAGGTCACTCCTCACAGGGAAATTTGAACCTGCTTGGAAACATTGTTGATGAAGTGTTATGAAAAGGAATAAAGCTGTGTAACAAAAATTACTTTGGAGTGGATCTGGCAAACAGTCCACGGACATCTGTTTTCTACTAGTTTAGCAACTTTATACTTGTTCAGGCTTGGTAAGGCCAAGTTAAGAGCTGCAGTTGCTATAGAAACAAAACAGGATGGACAGTATTGTCGGCACTGTGGTTGAAGGTCTGGGATGAATAGGCTTTCATTGTGTTCTCTGGTTGGCGATTTGAGGGAGTTTTAACTAAAAGAAAAAACAGTAATATCCTGTTTTGGCGGTAGCAAAGCTTGTTTAACCTTTAACCCATCACGTAATTTGTCAAGAGGAAAATGAACAATATCCCACCAGCCGACTCCCAGTTTGGGACAGTGCAGATGAACCTGAAAACAGAAAAGGTCCTAGCCCAGAAAATTGTACTCCAAAGTCAAGGTGGACAGATGGTGGTGCTCCGGTTTGAGCCTCATCATTTTAAGTGAAACCATGCAAAATAAACAACAGCATTCCCTCAAAGGAATGCTGTTAAAAAACATAACAGACAGGTTGCTCATTTTCTCCAAGTTAGCTCAGGAAGGGTTTCCACACAACAATGTCTACAAAGTCACTTTCAATCCAGAGATAGCAACTCATCTGAGCAAAAAGAAAAACAAAGCCTTCTTATTACCTGACCTCCGTGATGAGCCGTATTCTCTACCATTAGTGAACGCCCATTCAATTACACAGGCTGGAAACAGCTCCGGAGTGCCGAATGGGTGAAGAGAGCCAGACAAGACAGAAATTAAGCTTGTTACAGACTGATTTTCAACTTCACTTAATTCAGCTTCCCTTTACGGATCCCTCCCATACCCTAGCGTTTCTTGTATTTTTTTCCCCCACCACTCCTCAACATGGAAGCAGGATTTACATATTGCAGGTAAACTGGGGAATAAAGAATGCAGATCCAATTAAACCTCTAGGGAGCTAATTAGTTACAATTAAGTTTCTGCTTCACTTGTTGTGTGGGATTATTTGGTAAACACCTACTGAATGTTGAAAGAATCTTGGCCTTTTCCCTGAACTTGAGAAGCGCTCTATTCATCTAGTGGAAACTTAGCCTTTGTAAAGAATTTTTTTTTTCACATTAATTAATCTGTAAGGATCCTGTGGTGAGTTACTGACATCAAAGTTGATAGAGACACGGTGAAGGAGCAGAACATTCACCCCATGGCTTTATAAGTAATCTAAGAGGTAAACGAGGTGCATAATCTGACACCGTGAACACAAAGAATGGCCAGTGTTATTATCAAAGAGGGCGAAGGAGTCATTGTACAACCAAGGCCTGCTTTGAGTTAATTGCATGCTGACTTCATTAACCTTGATGCTCAGTACTAAGCACCACTTCCACACTCCCTCATTATGCCTGAACCACATCTTACAGAGAGAAACTGAAAGCTAACAACTAACACAAAGATAACAGAAGCTTTTGTATCCGACTTGCTGCTCAGTTGAGCTGATAGCAACAAGCAAAGAGCAATGTCACATAACATTAAACAACAATGGCTAAGGCATTTCACCTGCCTCTGCAGACTAGCCTGCAGCCAGTCATAGGTGTGTTCAGTGGCTTTGTCCTGTCATCACATATCACCCTTCATTTGTGCATGACAAGGTTCCACGCGACATGTCCCTTTCTGTTACACTGCCCACTAAGTGACAGACAGAGTTTCAGCTGGCCTGTCAAAGAGTCCCATATGCATCCGAGATAAACAACAGTAGAGCACTGCATTAAAACAGTGCAGGGGGCTGCGTTAATAGGGGTGTGTTGTTTAAGGTACCAGTGAGACAATGAAATACGATCTAGGAAGTCCAGTTGGAGTAACAGCTTAATGCATTCAAAGGCTTATCAGATGCCAAAACACAGCACAACGGTTTGTAAAACTCAGACAGGATTTATACAACTCTAGAAAATTATCACGGCCCAAATATTTTATCTTTAATCTTGGCGATCGCAAGGTAAACAGCAGGAATACTGCATTTATGTTACAAAGCAATCTAGGAATGTGCACTTGCATGTATGCGATTGCTGAAGGCAGCACCTCGCTAGATGGTGTTGCATTGCGTTGCAGCAAAAGTTGAGCCAGGTTACATTTTTTTTGCCAGATGACTGTTTGGCAGGAGCACCCTGCATTGCCGTAACCGGACTGGCTCCATTCAAATGAATGAGAGGGCTGTGTTTTTTTTCACGCAGGGCTACTGTCGGTCTGAACGCAGCCTTGGTGCTATGTGTGTTCGTCCTGCATTATAGGCTAGCTAGTGTTAGCTGTTGCTCTTTCATGGGTCAAGATGTGGAGTAACGTACAGAGTGCACAAAATGGTACATAGCAACAGCTAACAACGTCCATCCCCATCTGGTTTACTGTCTGAGTGGCTGTCGAAACTGAAGTGAAATTCTGAACAATTTTTAGTGCTTTAGTGGATATTGCACAAATCTCATTACAGTACCAACACAGCCAGTCTGAACCAAAAATTCAAGACCCGCAAAGAACAGCAGAAAAATACATAAAACTAAAATTTCAGTTAAAACAAGTCGAGTCAAAACAAACACTAAGGATAAAGATAGCAAAATAAATTTCAATTTCAGTTCAACTTTAATATTATATGTTTTGGCATTATTTTCATTCTGTCCCTCCATATGTTGATTGTACTCTTGCTACGGTCTACTCTGTATATATGACACATATTACATGTTTTTTTGTCCTGGAGGAGGAATCCCTCATTTGTTGCTCGTCCAAAGGTTTTCCCATTAATTTAAAGTTGTTGTTTTTCCCCCTCATCTGAGTTAAGGAGCTAAGGAAATGAGGCAGATATAAGATTTTGGGCTATATAAATAATAAATACATTGACTTCATTTTAGGTGAATGCAATAAAAAAAAAAAGAAAGAAAGAAAAATTCAACAGCTACGTATGTTTTCAACAGTTTTCTTTCTTCCATAGAAATACGCCCAGTGAAAACAGTTCACAGTGAGGTCTGTGGATTATCCAGAGTAACAGGGATATATTTTTTCTGTTGAGTTTATTCAATGCATTTTTTTATTTTTTTTTTAAAAGCTGTGAGCACCACGAATACAATTCCACTCACTTCCACTGAATTTGGGTGGAGACAGAAATCTCAAAGACAGCTATCTCAAAACTTGAGCAAAGAAAACCAAAGTTATCTCTGGATACCAATAAAGATGTGTGAGAAAATATGTTGTTGTTATTTGTAATTTGGGTGAACCAACCCTTTAAGATTCAAGCACTAATAGAAACATCACCTTAATGCCAACTGAGCTTAAGAAGCAGCACATTACTGATGCTTTTTCCAGGTGGTGCAGAGGTGTTTAAAGAAGAGGTCTGTGAGCTACATGCCTAAGTTGACATTGGCATTCAGTGCGCTAGCAATGCAAAGTGTTTCAAATTATGGCAGAGAGGGAAATGGCACCTGCTGGGCAAACACGCCATATATTGTAATGTAGCTTAGCAGCACTTGCCCAGCTCCTTGCACTACAAAGCAGTCCATCAAAGTCAGATCTGAGAGGGAGAGAGAAGATGATCATGACTCTTTTCACACCTTGTCAGACTGACTCGCCTCTGCCAGTTCCAGATCGGTCAGTGGTTTTTCCTCTGCACTAGAGCAGCATCTCCAAGCTGTGCTGCGGCCAAAAAAATAAACTACAGACAGTGGGATAGTTATAATCGAGGGACTTTTAAATATAGGGGAGTGTGTGGGTGATGTAGGTGAGGGGCATCTATTTCCAACACCTCAACCAAAACCAACACTAATGCATGTAACACTTTTTTCCTTTTTTTCTGTGGCAAAACATTTGTAATATACAATACCATGCCTTGTGTGCAGTGCATGTTTTTATAATGTTAATTGCATTAGTGTATGCGTGCTTGTGTGTGTGTGTGTGTGTGTGTGTGTGTGTGTGTGTGTGTTTAAGTTTGGTGGAGGGAGTTAGAAGTTAAAACACTTTTTTTTTTAAATGCACATATTGATATTTAACTCGGAATGGAAGGCACACAAAATGTACAGTCTGATTTTATCCTGTGGATTCATTTATATTTTAGTAAATACATTTTACAAAGCACAACAGGATTCTGCATGACAGGATTCTGCGCAAAGCAGGAGATAACACTTGAAAAGTAAAAAGTCAGTGTAAACCTGCAGTAACATTTGGCTTTTCACTGGGCTTGGAGAGGGTTTGCAATAAAGCTGAAGGAGGGTAATTTCCATATTAATGACCTGTTTGATGAAGCTCATTTAAATGATAAAAATGTTGTGGAAGAACCTCTCATTTCCTCTTAATGAACAAAGTAAGGTGGGGTTGTTCATATAGTTTGGGGAGGTTTTCAAACAGCTACATCATGTCACTGTATTCCATGTTTTAATAGAAATGGTAAACTGATCTATTACACTGTTCTATTTTACTGGTGACAAAGCATACTGATACTATTAGAGATTCAAAGCAAGATAATACATAGCCCTGCAATAAATATTAACTTTGTAAAACTTGAGACTGTGTCAGAGAGGTTTTTATTAGCCTCTAAGATAATTCTTGATGCTGTAATTGGTAGTGTAGTGTTGTTGTACTGGACTGCACTTAATTGATGGTACTCCTGTAATTTTGTCCACTGCTGTACATGGATCCTTTCTCAGCTACTGCCATTATGAATTTGAAAATAGTTGTCCATACAGAATTGTTTTTTAGTTAAAACATCAAACTCGTGCAACTGGAGAAAACACACAATGCTGAATATCCTCCACAACAGGCAGATTACAAGCCATACTGAGCACCCCTGCTGTGAAGGGGCCTCATAAATGTCACAGGAAAAGCTTTGCCACATGCCAAAGGCACTCGTCTCCATTAACACTGCGCCAGGGGAGACTTACTTAGACTGACAGGCGGCAACAATACTGAAAACTCTCCCAACTGTGAGAAGAGAGACACAAAATGAATAGAAGTGAGAAAAATGAGTTTGGAACTTTCATTGTCCTACGCCTTCCCTCCGCACAGATGCGCAGCTGAGCCAGTGCAGCTGGCCAACTGACAAATGGGAAAAAATAGTCCAATTTGAGCTGGTCGTTAGCAGTCGGAGCGCAGCATTCCAGATAAATGAGCGGCTGCCTCAGGTATGGCAGGAGATCTTCCTGAAGCATTCCTGGGAGACCGGTCCGTACCACTGCAACCCCTTAGCCATGCCTTCGATCCGACAGGCCCGACACTACAGCAGAGGTGACCTTGCAGTGCCGCTCCTGCCGGGCTTCTTATTTTTACACTCCCCCTCACAGCCCCCTCTTCTCCCTTGGCCTGCACTCCTCTTTTTTCTAATCCCCACTTAAAGAGACAGTGTGGTGGTTTTTATATCATTAACTTCCCCTTCCCACTACTTTTTGTCCACAGACAGAGGCAACAATCGAGAGAGAGCGAGTGAGAGAGAAGTGGTAGCATTCATCTGGGCTGGATCCAGGGTGAAGGGTGGAGGGAGAGCCAACTCCATTAAAAGTGTCTATGAGGGGTTGAGCTGAGTCAAACACTTACTACGGATGTTTGGACTCTGACTCTCCCCTTGTTGACGCTTTGTAAGTCTGCCTCTCTCGCTGCATGTGTTTGTGGTGTGTGTGTGTGTGTGTGTGTGTGTGTGTTTGCGCGTGTCTGAGTGTGTTTGTGTATGCCACTGTGCCTAAGTATATATGTTTCAGTGCCAGCTGCCAGAGCGAGGCCACTTTCTTCTGCACACCCACTGTGGCCTGTGGGACCATAATCTTTGTCAATGCCACGCTGGTTACGTTTCGCAACAACCCTGAACGGAGTGGGCCAAACAAACAGACATGGTTGATTCCGCTTGTTTTTCACTCTATTTTCAGGACATAGCTAGTGAAACCCTGATCCAAAGGCAGTATTTAGACATTACCAGATTAGAAATGAATCAGAAGCCAATTTAGAAAGTGGTTGAATGCCCTCAATGAACTGTCTGCAGGAGCAACCACATACAGTGAAATAATGAGACGAGTGCTGAAACAAAGTAAACTGTCAAAGAAATTTACTTTTACTAGTACTAATACATGATCTTCAAAATATTTCTATATCAGAAGACAATTTATGTCCTCATATGGTAATTTGCCGCTTATATTCATTACATCTGCGCATTGCTCATTCTTGGCTTTGGTTAAAACAAAACCTCCCCATCTCTGTGGACACTAATACAAACCAGTGCGTGCCTCTCATCAGCCTCTCCACACTTCACACAACCACTTCCTGACAGCTACTTCATTGAATAAATCATGACTATTGATTAACATGCACACAACAGTCTGCACAGGCACATTCTGAGGTTTGTTTCTTGAGTGCCAAGCTCATTTAACATGGGCTCTTTCATGTGAGTAATTGTGCGCGCTTCCAGCCATCTTCCACCTCCCCAACCCCTCCCCCCTTCATATAAAATAGAAAATCCCACAGCTATTTCTCCCAAAGAAATTAGTGAATTGTGATGAGGCGAATTGAATCAATTATTGCCTTAAGGTCAGAACCTATTAAAAACATTTTCCCCCTGTTGCCATCAATTACCTGTTCTGATGTACGCAATCTCGTTTTGCACGCTAAAACACCGTGTGACACACCTTGTGATTATAATTATCTATTAGTATTCATTGTTCTTTTTCTTGGGATTTGTAGCGTTCCTCACAGCATAAATGCCTGACTTGACTATGATTGCGTGAATAAATGCTTTGGTGAGAATTTTAAATATTCTCATGCTTCTTAACAGAGATATATTGTGAATCATCTTTGCAAAAGCTTATTTTTTTCTGAGAAACAGAAGAGAAGCAATGCAATTATCTTTATTATTAAAAATACATTCCTATCAGAAAATTGTTAAATCTTTAATTTTGTGTGTAATATTGACATGAAGAACATCTACAACATTGACATCTCATCTACGAAGTGCACAGTAAATGTTGAAACTGGGAAATCATTTCAATTTTACTATAAACCTCTACATCTCTGTATTAGTGCACAAGATTAATATGCTTCTAACATATTATGCACACTTTGTAATGTCGATCTGCAAAGGGAACTGGTGGGAGAGGAGAGGAGAGGAGAGGAGAGGAGAGGAGAGGAGAGGAGAGGAGAGGAGAGGAGAGGATGGGCTCCGACTGTCACAATTTGGAGAAGGGATCCCAGAGACAAGGTGCGCTCTGGGACTTGTTCAATCACCTCAGTGCTACAGTGAGTATGTAGATCCCGTCAGCCTTCCATAGGTGTCCCTGGTCATCCCAGCCAGTCCCTCCCCTAACCAACAAACGAGCCACCACTCTGTCGGACAGGCATGCTCATTATAAATGAGGATGTACAATTTGTGGGGGGAAATAATGGAGAGCCCAGACAGGAACACCAGGACTTTCCTCTCACTCTGTCCATCCCTCTCTCTCTTTTCCTCTTGTGGAAAGCTGAAGACCAGTAGAGGAGGGTGAAAGCATCTGGATCATGACCTTTCCTCAGGCGCGCTGAGACAAATTAAAGCCAGACATCTGATGAGAGGAGACTGAGGAGACCTTCCAAGCTGCTCCAAGAGCAGCCTCAACGCTTCCACACTTTCAAGTCATTGCACATAGAGCAGGTTACATTGTCCAGATATTTTAATAACAAGCTGGGGGCCTGCAGTGCATTTCCCTATTTTTCACCAACAGATCATTACTGTGGGAGATCACAACTAAATAATTATATTTTATAATGTTTTTATAAATAAAATAAAAACACAAGAAACAAACATTTTACTGTAAGAAACTACATCCTCTCTGCTAGCTCCCAATGACACAGCAAAAGCCTTAGACTCTAAGGCAGAATCCAACCACACAGCTATACTACCTCAGCTATGGAACTAATTGTTTCCATTTCAAAGCCGATTAGCAGCCTCGGGGAAACTCTGACAGTTGGACACCACAGAACCAAACATCCAGGAAGAAGAGCTGTGGCTGAGGCTCAAGCTGATCACCCAGCACATCTGTTTCTCTGCACTCTGGCATAGACAGAGACTCACTTAGCATCATGGTCCATCTCAGTCAAGACCAACAGAAGCTACGCATTACAGACTGGCTAGCCTAAATAAAGCGTTCTCCCTGAGGTCTAAATGGAAAAAGACTCTTGGAAAGTCCTTTTTCGCACTGTCTTAATTGCTGAGGAAAACCAAGAGACAGAGGGGCTATTGCTTAATACATCAGAAACTAGTGCTGAGATTGGCTTGACGCAGACGTAATTAACCGTGGATTCAGAGCAGGCGAGAGGACCAGCTATGCACAGTAACAGAGCATGCAGATTTCGATTTAATGTGTTTCAACGGAATATGATTGAAGTAATTGAGCTCAGTGCAAAATGAATTAGGCTGGTGAAACATCCTGGGAAAGTTTGGAAAATGTGTTAATGTTATTGTGATGGGTTTGAATTGAAGCTCATGCTCTTTGAAGACCTTTATTTCATAAGGGACTATTCATGATGACACATCTTCCAGTGAACTTTATGTTTCAGTTAATTAGTATGAAATATATATATACTCTCAAAAGGAAGAAAACACACTGTACATGCATTGGTGGATGGAAGTGTAGCCACAAACATGCTGAAATAACCAGATGCTTCCTATATCGCTTAACAAAATCACAAAAATTAAAAGCTAAAAAATAAAATTATTGATTGGAATTAATATTGGAAAAAAATTACTTTGCCAGGCTTTGTCTATCACAGAGTATAAACTGAATATTTAGTTACATTTCATTAGTTTGTGGATAGACAAAAGATTCAATAAAAACACTCTTACCTGAGGTACAGAAGGAAGAGGCCAGCACCAATGGGACAGCAACATAAGGAAAGAAATGACAACATTTCTAATTAGGCAAGCTGTGGTCTATTTTTTTCTATTAAATGTGGTATATGATTGTCAGTTTGAATATCTTTGATCGGACAGCGCTGAAAACATTTATGGAACAATAATATGTAAACAACCTTCCAAGAAACCAAATCTGTTACAGATTGTGTGGCATCCACCAGAATGCGTTTTGACCAAATATGCATAAGTGCTCTCAACTAAACCATGGCTTTCATATTCGTGGTCTACGCCCTATAGACACGGGCTCATCTCTTTGACAAAACAAATATAGCTTGTAAGACATAAACACTCTCCTGGAAGTTCCTTCGCCTTCCTCTAACTCCCATATCCATAAATCTATACAATCACAGTGGCACGTTAACACATTGGAATAAAAGTCAATGTAGGGAAAAACACTATTGTTTGAAGTGCAGATTATGCATCGAGGGCAGTTGTTACACTAAAGTAAGGTTTGTAAAGCTGTAATGGAGGGGATGTCTCTGCAGGAGAGCCTTCAGCCAGGGCTGAATACTGATGCGTCTGACTGATTGCCACGTCTGTGGGATCTAATTTGAAAGGTGGACAGTGATGAATGTCTTTCCTCCACTTACTGGCCGTCTGATGTATTATGCATCCCCATCTGATCAGAGAGGCTGATGAGGCGCGGGGAGATGAGGGGTGTCCATGTCCGACGCACCCTGACATTGGTTATATAAATGACTGCACCTCCACGCCTTTCATTTCCCAGCTCACAGGTCACGGGAGGAGCTAATAGGGCCATCGTTAATAGGGGATGACTGACTTCAGCTGGGGCCGCCCGTGCATTTTGATGGGCTACACATTTGACAAAGTCTCTTAACACAGTGGCTGAACCATGCTCCCCTGTCAGCCTGGAGTCTAATTGTCAGAGACACAAACGTGGGCAGCAGCCGGAGGATAGTGCTATCGGCTGCCCAACCGCCACTGTGATCATCTGTCTGTGTACATCTTGGCTCTGCATGAGAAAAGGTATGCTTACTTCAGTTGTTTGGCAGACAGACGTGGAGGAAAAAGGATCCTTATTGTTACAGCCTGTCAGTGACAAAACCCATGATTTAAGATTATTGCTTTGATCCGTGGCTACCAGATAGTGTATTGTGCTGCTGACATCATAGTGCCAGCTGTATAACTGAAGGAGTGAAACCCTTCTATTAGCCTGTAGGAAAAAGCCTGAGTGCCGTACCATGTTTTGTTCTCTCTCCAGGAAAAACAGTAGTGGTAATTGTGCTTCTGCTGAGGGAGTGGAGTAGGCTCATTCTTTGTTTAAGTGTCCACCAGGAGAGCACTCTCTGACACAACCAGGGCTCCTGAGCGCCCATCAAGTGCACATTTTAATGTGCTGAAGCAATATTAACCGCAGCGGCAAATAAAAAAGCCCCGGCCCTGGCGGGCACAACGTGGGCCCTAACGAGTTTATGGCTGCCCTAATTGAGCCATTTTCACATCAGCTGCTGTTTTTTGTCAGATCAGGAACTACTCTCCCACTCCCAGCTGTGATTTTCTCTCCAACAGTCAGATCACGGCCCCCATATCAACCCTGCACAACGGAAGGTCACCGTTGGTACAGATAAACCCATTCACGGAGGCCCACACACTGACACACCCTGAGAAGGATTTGTAGTAGAGAAAACATCTCCTGGAAGTACAAAACAGGATGTGTGATAATTTCTCACGGCTGATAAGACAGAGCACAAGTAAAGAAGTTGACAGTGATTAAGAGCTGCGAGTGTACGACTCCATTTGATACTACATCCACTGTTTTTAACGTCTTTCACTTTCAGGCATTATCTGAATTTTGAATCTAACCACGGCTCTCATTTGTATAAATCCGTATGCTGATTATGCGGCAAACAGCAGTGTTTACCAGCCAGAGAGCAAGGAAGCCATCTTTCATTCATTACAAAAACACACTTTGCAGGAAGACTTTCAGTGGAGGCCTTACATTACTCGGGTTGCTTTAATACATGTTCAGTATGCAGAGGAGGCCTATGTTAAAGTAGTGGATAATAGGTGAAAAAGGCTGTGGTGAAATTCAGTCCTCCTCCAATGAGCCATTAATTAGTGCTGAAGGAGGTGAACGACGTGTTCAAAAGCTGAGGATTCTTCATTAGTCATCCTGGGGCTGCACACTAGCCATACAGACACACAATTAGCCCTCCCACCCCACCAACAGCAGCCTATCCTCTATGGAGCGAGTCATAGGGTGGCTACGTCACAATTTGACGGACACAATGAAGCTAATGTCCACGCTGTCCGTACACGGTGTCAGTGTCAGCTGCTGCTTCAGTATCACCCTTCTCTGTCACATAACTGCTTTGATTTAAAATACATGTGTCCCATTATGGCATATCTGGCCGTTATAATTAGACGACGGGAGCAGATTTCATGAGGAGACACTGCATGTGATCTAATTAGCATTGTATTAAAGTGCTAAATCAAAGTTGTAGCGCATGTGCTTTTGTTTGAGAGTTCTTTCATCTTTGGGGGATTGTTGTAAAGATTGTTCATGTCATTAATCTCTCTTCAAGATGCTAAATGAGCCAGAATATTAAGTGCATGATTGACATACTGTAGCCCAACCGGATTTGGTACACATGGTTTTTGAAGATTTATTGTAATCTTTCTGGGGAATTGTGAGATTTTTAGTATCAAGTGGGGACAGCGTTTTGTTTTTCTAAGCAATGACAGCCACTGATAAATGAGAGGGATCACACATATATCCATTACATAGCTCTTGTGAACTACTGCTTACTGCAAAAATGGCTTAGCTCTCAGTGTGTACAGTTTAACATCTGCAGACCATTTTGTTGACATTAAAATGTCCTATTTACAGCCAGAATGGTTCATTCAGCTAGACAATTTACTACACCCACAAACAGTGTGGGTGTTTTCCTCTGACCACTCTGAATAAATGACTAACTGCATTCTACCTTGGCAGCCATAATGCTTTTGTCTACTGGTCTTTTTCAGTACAACCTGTACCTAATATTTACCTTTAACATCACAAATTAGGAGCAAAAATAAACTACTACAAAATAAACTAGTGAATCAGGTTTGAATAGAGGTAGGCCTTGATGGTAAACTTCAGAAGGCTGCACTCTGGACACGTGTGGCAGCAGCAGAGACAAGAGCAGCATGGTAGAGAGGAAGAGGGAAAAAAAGGCTGTTGTGCTGGGAAGGCGACAGGCTTCTCTGTGCTGAGCATATTCTTCCATGCTAATGCAAAACACATGCATGTGCACACATACGCGCGCACACAAGCAGATCCACTCACAAACAGGCTCCCGTCACTGATAGCCCTACAACTTATTTATTTTTTTACGCGCTTCCTGTCACGATGCGCTGATAAGTGGCAAAGAGACCAAACAGTGAAAAGTAAGAAAACAACAGCAATATAGTCATTTAAAGGGAGTCTATTTTGAGTCAGGGACAGCTTCTCTCTCCGTTACTGAATTAATCAAATCCAAAGGACATCATCTTCAAACTCGACATCCCCCTAAAGGCGAGCATCTCATTCTGTATGCAGCTGAGGAAGCTTCACAACATCCTAAAAATACAGCGCTCCTGGAAGAGAGGTGCTCTACCAGTCTGAAGGGAAGCATGAAGAACTAGCAGGCCCGTGGGAATAGACATTGTGATTAGATGCAAAAACTCTGCTTTCATAAACAGCATTAGTTCTTGTTAGACATCCCACCCCTCCCACAGATGCAAGCCCTCTCTGTTTTGCAAAGCAGGGAGAAAGCATTATTGTTTTATTTGCATTTTCGTTTCCAGAGCTCTTTACCCCCACATGTTAAACACTAGTGGGCAAAAGCTGTTGCTGTTAGACAGGTGTTTGGACTGAATGCTCAGTCCGCCTTTATCATCTGCTGGTTGCCATCACTGGTAACAAGGAGCCATCTGACTGGGGATTTTTTCTTTTTTCCTTTTACCCACTTCCTCTTTGAACTAATCAATTTGCTCCAGGCTATTGCTCTCCTGTGATCATATAATATGAGTCCAATAAAAAGGCCACTCGGACAGGGCATCAGTTTATTTTGCTGTTTCATCATCAATGTTAGCATGGTGTGCGAAGGAAAATTAAACACACACTGATGAGATGCTTCACAGCTTAATATTAACCACTCTGAATAGCTTAATTTACTGAATGTACAACCACATCATGTCCTGTGTTTTAAATAATAAAAGCACAAATTATATATTATTATTTTTGCAATAAAATGTGATCATAGTTTATTATCATATTATATTATAGATATTTGACTTAGGGTCGATTTAAGTCTATTAGAAGTTGCATGCCATATATTTTCTATTCTAAACTATTCGCCTGCCAATAATCAATATCAAGTAATGTAAAGGTTGTTTTTTAATGTTGAGTAAGGGCTGCAGTTGCAATGAATACAAATAATATGACACAACATGTATTTCAATTCCAAAAGGTAATGGGAGAAGACAATTTTGCTACCCATCACTCAGTGTCAGTGCCAGTTATCAACAAATTTGTCTTTCTGCCAGGTTGTCACTCTCTGGACTCCCCTATTACTCCTCTGCCTAAATTCAGGAAAACATAATTTCAGAAGCAAAGTGACACTATCTGAAACTTAAACAACAAAGGAAATACGACTGCTGTGCCATAATTATAGTTTATCCCAATAAAAGTTGCATTTACTTCACACGAAAAAAAATTATTACACACAAGATGAACTGTTCGTCATTTACGTTCACATGAATTGACATTTAAAACTATCAATTTTAGGTCGGGCCACCTAACGTTGCACTACTCTCTATAGTCCACCTGATGAAGCTGTGCAGTTTGTATGTTTAATTTATCATTTAGTTTATCATATAGTGAAATTGGCTATGTCAAAGCAACAGCGGTCAAGTTTCCATCCAAATGTGGTGTACATTTTAACCGAATTTCCAGACAACTGGCAAAAGAAAATGCAAATGAATACGTGTTTCCATCTACTACTGTTACAGGAATATTAAGAGTTAGGCGCATTCGCCAAGTTTGTTTCCGTTGCACTTTGTCACATTTTCCTTTCATCAATACACCAACCTTTCCACCTCAGCCAAGTGTAAAACTTTTTTTGCAATATTTCAATTTTTTATTTTTATTTTTTATTGTTTTCCAGCGTTTCTTCTCCGGTTTTATTATGCGCATTTGAAAATATGCATAAAAACAAGTGGATGGAAATGCACTTAGATGCTCCACCATTTTCCAGCTTCGAGGCAAGAGGAAACTAGCGTTACTGTGTTATATATGGGATACTTTTCAACATCAACTTTAAAAGTCGTGTGGAAGTAATGACACATGAATGTTACTTTTAGGCTACTGCTATTCCATCTCCCTTGCATTTTGGTGAGTTGAAGTTACTGTACAATAACAATTTGTAAATGTGTTGGAATGTCTTTCATTTATACTCACAGGCTTGACCCTTTGGGCTACATCCCTACTGTTTCAAGAGACAGTTCATAGCTGGACTAAGAGAAATCCTTAGCACTTTTGCGGTTTCAAAACAGCCAGAAAGAAGACATATTAAATTCCCTAATCCATTTTGATTACACTGTCTTTTCATCTGACTTTAACAGCCATCTAAATAAAATACAGCTCCATGCTTTCACATTGAGGCATCTATATTATAACTATACTATAACTATCAATTCATAATAAATGGCCATCAGTTAAAGGAATTATTTCAGTTGGGGAAAAAATAGAATAAAGAACATATAATAAAGAACAGACACTCACTCACGACAAGATTGGAGAGCCCACAGTTTATAGTGTACGATTCATCATTAAGTTAAATGCAGGTTTCAGATTTCAAAAAGACCTCCAAGGATGATGAAGTGTCAACTGGACAAGAGTGTTGTAGGTTGTTAAATTCTTCCTTCCAGTTTCTGGGAGCAAATTAAAAGCTCTCAGTTTACCGAGACATTAGTGTCAGACTCCACTGAACACAAACCTGCCTAAACTTTTCTGATACTTTTGTTGCTTTATTGTCTCTGCCAACAAATTGACCGTTGCAGATGTTCCCAAATGTGAACATATCTGGTTGCGTGCCACATCCGTGCCAATGACTGTAAAATCCTTTTGTCTGTCAGTATTGTGAGGCTTCTGTGGGATATGGATGAAGCCATTTTGTGAGCATAGTTCTTGTAAAATGAAGTGTATATAAAGTAATAACATGCAGGAGGGTCTCCTCTCTGCACCATGAATGAGTCGCTCCTGCCATGGGGAGTTGGTGACATGATTGTGATTGGACGAGACACAGAGAATCCAGATCAAAGCAATCTCTAGTGTTTTGGCCCCCAGCGCAGTGTAGAGCAGGCCCACACACACACACACACTAACACACACTATACTGTATACAGACAAGTATGTACACACACATGCGCAGTCTTGCACTAACACTGAAACGCATGCATCCTCTCTACCTTTTCACTCTCACACATGTACACTCACACTTGGTGTCACATTTATGAACTCTGCCTCACAAATTCAGTCTCTACCTCTCCTGACACATTCACACATGTTCAGCCGACACTCTAATGCACTCAGTGGCTGTAGAGTGTTGATTTGGATGAGTAAGCTGCAAGAGCTGAAGGACACTACCATGTCTTTGCAGAGCACAAGATATTTAAACTCTTAGTATTTAGTGTTAAGTTTCTATGCAGTAAAAGAAGCATCTTAAATTAATATTATGTAGGAAATTGTAGCTGTTATAATTTACACATTTATCATCATTCCCCTTTTGATCATTACTAGTAGTTTTAGTGTTATTTTTATCATTATAGTATGTTGCATGTGTTATTTACAGCAAAGCATTTTGTCATGTACATTTATTATCATCTACAGCATATAAAAGTAAACACCAAAGCTTCTCTTATTTTTTAACTGCAACAATGGTACATTAAATGCAAATCCCCATCATGTTAGGGCACCTTGCACCACAAAACAAATATATTTTTAAAAATATATATGAGCACATAAGATCAAGTCACCGTGTCACAACAGCATTTTTGCTGTGAAAGATTTTTTTTCGTGGGCTGGTAATTTCCCCATGTTACGCTTAATACAATTTATCAACTGGTCTTTTGTTTTGGCAGTACAATATTTGTCCTGAGACAGGATGTATAAATGTACTCTATGTTGTCACTTCCGCCTTCCTTCCCCTCAGTTGGTCACATTTCCTTCATAACATTTGTGACTAGCCTTAAAGGAATGTTTGGTGACATTCTATATTTTTCTTACTGTCAACATATCCCATGAAAAAGACCAACAATGAAGCGCACGGCTGTTTTGGGGAATAATTAAGCCTTTTGTAAAACCAAAAGTGTATATTCAGGACCCATATCTTTTTTTAAAGATTCACACCTTCAGGAGAAATGAATGGGGTTGTGGCTGACAGGGTAGGGAAGTCGGAAGGTGTTGAAAGACTGACTGACACACCTGTTGGCTTTGGTCTTTTCATGGGATATGTTGACACTAAAAATAGAAGAGTAGAAGATCGTCACACTTAGCTTTTAATAAGCTGTCTACATTAAAATAGTATCATGCCTTGGAAAGAGGAAAGCAGCATAATGCACCATTTGTTTACCAAACTTTGTCCACTACCTGTTTAGTTTGTTTTCCACCAGAGCTGCCGGTGCTCTGATTTTGTAAAACATTTTCAGTTGAGTACAAATTGAATAGTTTGGACGCAATCTGTGATGGGCATTTTTAATTGATTAAAATATAATTGTTAAATCAGTAATGAAATGAATTGGTAGCTGCACCCCTACTAGTTATTTGTTGTTCATGTGTTGCTTCTTGCAGGTTTACGTCTACAGGTGCCTCTCATGCTGTTGCTTCTCAGGTCTCTGGTCTGACTGAAGAGCTGAGGTGAATCTGAGGTGATGATGAGGAAATGCACTGCCTGTGGCACGCAATAGCCCCACACATTTACCAGGCTGCCGTTTTAGCTCTCCTGCCTGCCTCTTAACTTCAACGGACCATTTAGAATATAAATACAATTATTTAACAAATATATTTAGCACGGTGGGTAATGATCTCACCGTGGCAAGCTGCCATGGTACATAAACACAGCATCGCAGTTTGAGACTGAGGTTATGAGTAACATCATCAGATGTAAGTGTGCGCCGGTGTGCATGTAAACAGTCTTTGTCTCGCCTGCACACACTGTTACTGTGTCACATTTGTTGTGAATACACTCATGCAAATTCAAGTTCTTGCTCTGTCTCTTTCTTTGAAACACACACACACACACAAACAGAAACATTCATCTACTCATTGGCTGTAGAGTGTAGGTCTGGCTGCTTAGGGGTGGGGTAAAACCTGGAGCTGAATGGGAGGATGCAGTGCCTTCTATGTGACCTTGTAGGTGACATCAGAACAGAGTCTGTGCTGTGTGCAGGCAGGAACAGACAGCTTCAGACTGACACACACACACACACACACACACACACAGTGCTGAAATAAGAGCAGAGCGTGGTTACAAGACTCTCAGTCTTATTTCATACTTTCCAGTGGTAACAGTTAAATTGACATTTTCTGTTCCCGCCATCCCATAAATGGAAGCCTCCGTTTAATTGCTTTCATATGGTTAATCCAAATTAAGCATGCCCACAAAATAAGATATTCCATTTCATTTGGATTGCAGATGATTCCAACAAATCGTTCTTTTCCTTCTCCGTATGCTCACAATACCCAGGCACTTCTGAATGAATAACTTCAAACCTTGGAAAAGACCCAATTTTGGTCCAAACTGTTTGTACAAGACAATCCTCTATATTTGCCATGGCATGAATGCTGAATATGGCAGTATTGAAGTGTTATAGTGGCTTAGAGAAAGTACAATTCAGTTGGAAAAAGTTGCCTAATTGAACCAGATACTCTATTGTGTAACACTTACGTTCTTTCTCTAAAACCAACAGAGCAGAAATGAATGTGTGAAACAGCCGAAAGAATGACAGAAATGTCGTAATTCATGCGGCTCTTTATGCCTGCTGATTTATCTCAGCAGTGGTCGGATACATTTCCTCCTTCATAATCAGAGATGAAGAGGGAATTAGAGCTGCGTTCATTAAAATCAAACAATTTCTTTACTCTGGTCCTACTGCTGTGCCCCTTGTTTGAGATTCCAAAAAAAAATTTATAGATACTCCAGAAAGAAAGTCTATAGGTATTCTGGAGAAGTACTGCTACTGTGTACTTTTATCCAATTCAGTTATTTTTCATTTGCGTATTCCATAATAGTCAGGCTTGCTAGGCTGTATCAGGTGGAAAGTTAAATTGTTTAAGTGTCTCTGCAGAGTCACATTTTGATCATTTTGCTGTATGGTTTGTCACTAAAGTAAACTGAATTTTGGAAAAACTGTGAGCCAGATGTTGGAGTTAACTGAAGACAAGACAGACTTTAGTTCACAGATATCTGGAGGGCCTGTCTTTAGTTCCAAGCTATAAACTATTAGTATTAGTTCTGCTGTCAGTTCTGTCTTCACTCTTACAGGCAAAAAAGGGAGACCTTTTTTCTCCTCACAGAGGACTTGCACTGTCACACAGGGAGTGCTACTACTCCTCAAAAAAGGGACAGGGCCTTCAAGTCAGAAAGTACTCCCTCCCTCCCTCCCTCGCCTCTTTTTCTCCCAGCTTCACACTTGATTCCCACAGGCCTCCATTGATTCATGTGCTACAGTGTTGATGGAGAGCAAACAGATATCCCCTTCTTCAGTGTACTAAAGTCTGCACTGCCTTTTTAACCTGTCTACTGATAGAATTTCCTTGTTTTGAGTCCTAGGCACACTCACTGATACAATGGAAAGACATCCCTCATATTCTACACAAAACTGCTTCATTCCCACCATAAAATCAACCCTGTAAGCACAAACATTCAGCCAGTATTTACAGTACTGGTGAACTGTATGGTTGGATGAGAACAGGGTAGCAGGGGTAGAGAGGTTCTCTCCCTTATGCTGTGGACACCATGAGACATAGCATGTGTCTTTACCAAACAACCTTGGATTGTTGGATTGTTGAGACGTCTGCACGTCATTCCACTGTCCCGCTGTAAAAGGGGTTTTGTGCAGACAAGTCTAAGAGAAAGCCGTCCAGCCAGTCTCAGGGTGACTGAGTTTGCAAGTTCAAGTCAGGACACACTTCAGCAGCTGGCTCTATGGGAGCTCTTGTGCAATTATCAACAGCAACAGCAGGGAAAGTGAAGAAGGGGCCAAACTTTATGTCATCCAATGGGAGAGCACCACAGCCAATTCCAGTTAAATTTATGATGAAGTGTACTTGAAGTGACCATTTCAATCGACCAAAAATCGGGCGCTGCTGCCTCCGCTGGACATGAAATATCGTTAAGGGACTGTTCAAAATCCCCAAAATGAATGTCTTTACAGTATCTTGATATAACCATACAGCAACTTTAAAACCGATAAGTGTAATTGCCTTACATTAACTCATTGCAGATCGAGACAATGCAGCACAAACTTTGGAGGGTTTCTCGGCTCTTATCTAGTGGAGCGGCACAGTAGAGTAACAGCAGCTGAAAGCCATCTGCTGTGGAGGAAGAACTGGCTGCCTTAACAAGTAGGCAAACTGTCAGAGAGGATTAATGCTCTACCTTAAACCTGAGTTAATAATAAATGGGCTGTTTACTTGTTCAAGGGGGAGGCCATAGATAACAGCACTCAAAACCCCTCCTCTTACTGACAAAAAGATAAATTCTGGTTAAGTGGGGACCTGCCTGCATTGTGGCCTCCAGTTCCCCAATCATTATGAACAAAACAAGAGTTTTACTCTCACTTACTAATGGAAAAGGTCAGATTGCATGCATGTGTACACCACATTGTGAAGAACCTTTGGCATATTCTGTTCAGTGTCAGCAATCCTCCGGGCTGGACTGGACCTTCTCAAAGTGTGAAGTTCATGGAGAGAGCCTTTTGTAAAGAAAATTTATTTTTCACTGTAGTAAACAACATGATCACATGGGCGATTGGATCATGATAGATTCATTAGGCTACATCTGACCACCAGCACAGCACCCAGCACAGTCAAATCCCCAATGAAGGGCTTCAAGAGAACGCTGAAGGCGGCTTCAAAACTGGCGACGTGCATCACCTTCTTAGCTGCTGATGCATGCAAGAAAATGTGGGAAAGAAACCCTTAAGAAGGAGTCAGAGAAATGTCTTCTTCTCTCCCCCTCTCTCCTTCACTCCTAGAGGGCTGTATTAGCCCACGGTGGGGATTTAACTAATGAGCCTAGCTGCTCTCCACTGAGGGCATCCCAAGACAGCCTTTCTCCTACAATTGGTTCCAAAGGGTTTAAATGCGCTGGTCGCTGCAAAGCTCCACTCTGTCCAGGAGATTATACGGTAATAAAATAGATGGAAGAGATGTAGTAGAGAGGTAACTTTTCACATTATTTGCTGTTATGATGATTGCTGAGCATACAAAGGCATGCTGGTGAGTCAATAAATTTGATCACTGAACAAATTTCACACCTGCGTATCTAATTTCTATCACCATTTTGTATGCATCATGAAAACAAACAGCCCACATAAAAACTTGGTCTCTAAAGTACTGTATATTTTACAGTAAGGAAGATGGAAGTCTTGGAAGGGGAAGAGAGAAAGTGAAGTTAATATTCACTTGATGTTGAAAAGAAGTGCAATGCTCATTGTTGGACTGAAATTTTACCCTTCATGCCCAAAGTCCTTTACTACCTTGCATGGTCACTTCTTGGAGCTACCGCTGCTCGTTTGCAATGCCGCATATAACCAGTGCTTCATTTCCTGGCCGCTAGATTCTGGCTCTCAGAAAAATCTGACAGTACTGAGGTCAACTACAAAAATGCTTCAGCTTCTCCCTTAAACCATGAAATAAGTACTTCTAGTTGTAATTTTCTGCTACTATGTGTGTTGTGGGCAATTTTGAGTATCATTGCTGCACTACGAAGATATTAAAGCTGCAATGATTTTTTTTTTTTCTTTTTTTTTGGCCACTTGGGGTCAGCACACCAAGCTAAATGTTCACCAACTAGTTGCTAACTTTGTCATTTGGTGCTGGGCAGGTAGTATACAGAGGTTTTTTGAGAGCTTTTTGGCTCAAAACACCTGCCTATTGCGGCTGGAAAGGAGTTTGATGAGAGTGGTAAGAGTGAACCCGTAAAGTTACGGGTCGTAAAACCAAAAATAATTAACTAAAAGATGATTGATTAGTGTAAGTTTAAAGATTAAACAGAAGATGTTTTGTTAGCATGTTGTCTTATTCCACCTCAGCTCTAGTCCTTTGTTTTGTCCAAATTTGGAATTTTTGGCTCTGGTAACAAACAAACATGGCAGCAAATCCATTCTTCAATTTCAGTCAAAAAGCTATGAGTGACATCACAGACACTACACCCATGTTTTTAAACAGTCTATGGTGTCATCCCATGTCTGCAAAAGAGCCTGAAAAAAGAAAAAGTTGCTGGCTGTTGGAAGGCAGAAGGTTTTGTCTTTTGATGTGGTGGTGATCCCACATCTGTGGCATTACAGAACACATTGGAAACTGACTAAGCATTGCCATTTTCCTGCAGTGACGTCAGTTTTGAATAAAGTGATTTTTAAAGACAACCCAATTGGACATCGTTTCAACTGGACCTCATTACAGTAGGTAAAGGAGCACCGAACAACCTTTCCAGGTGCATGGCACATTGTCACCTCACTGCGCAAACTGATTATTAATAGATGATTACTGATTTAATTAATGCTGTTTAGGGATGATCAAATAGTTGCAAAGGTTGAGAATGGAAAGAGGCAATGATGACAGCTGGCACACAACAAATGAACAAGTGTCAGATTATTGTCAGTATCACATTCATGCTAACAAACAGCATGTTGTGAATTGAGTAATTTTGTGAGATAAATGTCTGAAAGCTGTTTAGTGTGATACTATTTGTCTGCCATTGTAAACATTCAGATACAATGCTGGGCTGCACCTCATCCCTATCCTGAGTGGCACCGGTGCCCTCTGCATGCTGGTGGTGACCAGAACAGATGGGCGACGCTCTGAATATCTGAACAGGAATTCTGACAGAGCTCTCAGTAAATATTTCTCAAATGTGAACATAATGTTTGGCTGCAAACAGCAATGATATGACGTCAAACCAAGAGGTTGTTAAATGATATCCATATGGTCCTGTAATTGTATAATAACATTAAGTATTCTATACATGATTTCTGAGATCAAATGGAAGATATTTTCACCCAAGCATCCATCTTGGCAAAGACCCATTCATTCAGGATCTATTTCAATCTTGTGTCCAATGTGCAAACAAAACCTGCTATAATCCTGACTATGGCGCGTGTGTGTAAGGATTGGATTCTCTTGACTGTTCCTGTAACATGAACAGCTGACAAAGAGCTTATCACAGAGGATTAACTACCGCTTTTCAAGGTGTTTTTCCACATCAAAACTGTAGTTTTTGGCATTCCACCAAAGACCATGGGTGTGGCATGCAGCAAATCTCTTTCTCTTTCAAAATCCCCCGTGTGATGGTCGAGCCTTTAGACAAGCCCAACATGACAAGCAAGCAAGGTAAGCACTTATAATGAGTATGGGGTAGATGGAAACGGACACCCACCCTGATTACTCTGTGTATACAAAGCCAGTGAATATATTACCCTGAGGAATCTACTGATTGTAAGGACAGATGTGAATTCATCTACAGTACATTCATCATCACTGTACAGTCACAGCTGACTTTATCCAAGCTGAACTGTAACGTGGGTGTGTCCCTGAGCAAAGATGTCTATTCAATAGCCGCTGCTTTGTTTGCATGACAACCAATAATAAATAAACCTTGAACACTGACTCACTCTTCACAAGCTCAAAGCTTGAGTTACTCAACCTCATGGCTGAGGTGATAGCTCAGAAAACCTCGCCAAAGTGTTTAGGCTGTCTCCTCAGCAAACTAGAAACAAGGGAGTATAATCCCTTTTCTCAAAACTGGTATCATTTTCCTGACAAAGGCAGCAAGGGGGCATCTCCTCACTTTTCTCAGCTCCTCTCCCTCCCATTAGGCATCCAAGGGACACTCATTTGCAACACTGAAACGACGCCGTGAATATCACCCTCAAGTGCTAATTCTCAGAGGTCTTTGTGGCGGTATAAATCATTAAGACAGATACTCCTCAGAGATGCTATGGTGGTCATATACCTCTTGCGCCAAAATGCATTTGATTTCATTTGTTCTATGCTCTGTCTTTGGCAAGCAGCATAACAAGCTGGGTGATGTTAAATTTAACACCTTGTTGAAATCATTTGCATTATTTTCAGCTAATTTACACACCATATCAGGATCTGCAAAATGAGTGTTGAGGGGGTTTGGCCGGGGACGGTATATCCAATTAAATGATACATAACGTGTCACTTGAGTCATTTACAATCCAAAGATTGATGAGCAAACAGAGTAAATTCAGTCTAATTCAGACGCTTATAGGTGAGCCTTCCATCTGCAGCAGATACAGTGATGTGCTATATGGAGGATGCTCATTGTGAGGGAACCATTGTTCTACTGCTAATCCTGGCTCAGCTTCTCAACCAACCAGCACTGGAGGCTTAAATGCAGCAGCCCTTTTAATTCTCCACTTTGTGCTGCCGTTGTTGTTCTCTACTCGTAAATAATACCAACAGGCTCAAGAAACAGGCCTGCAATTGAATATGAACCATGTCTGTAGAAATGCATTGTGACTTGCAAATTAAGTTTTTTTTTTCCTCCTTCCTTTGGACTGGCTCTTGTCGTCTGCCAGGAGATGTGCAGTGGCAGAGATATGACTCTGGTGTCGAACAGCACATCAAAGACGGGGCCTATGAGAGGTCTGCTTTACCTTTGAACATAGAATAGGATTGGAGGCTGTGCCAGCTCTCTGCAGGCAAGGCTCAGGCTGATCAGAGGCTGCCCAGCGCAGCAAATGCAGCAGCAGTGGGCACAAACACTCGTACTATAGTCAGTTTCAAAGGAGCCCTCTACCCACCACTGATAGCCTACACACAGAGTGAGTGCAAGCTTTGCCACTGAGGCAAACCAAGACTGTATACCAAAGCACAACACCCTGCAGAGCTGAGGCGGTGTCATATGGAACAAAGTTACTGATTCAACAGTCTCTCGCATAGTTCCTCTTAAATACTGCATTTCCCACTACACCAAGCCAGCATGAGGAGAAAAGATAAGTGCATACTTGAATGGTGTCTCTCAGAGGGAGGTTCAGAGTGTCCACAACATTATTCAGAAAAACAAATCACACGCACACCTTTATGTCCGTACCGGCCAATGGGAATCGGATAGAAGAGATAAATTCAGCCTGCTCCTCTGACCTGTTCCCAGGGATTGATTCAATTAAAATTAGCTTTATGTGTTTTTTTTCAATCCTTCTTCCGCTTCTTCTGCACAAAATATTAATTACATGAATCATAGTTCACAGTCCCTCAGTTAATTGTTCAGCAGTAGAGCATTTCGCAGGGCCGCAGCTGAAGCCTGGAAGAGAAAAAGAGGATGGAGATGGGGGGATGTGAGGGGTTTGGGAAAGAGGGAGGGGGTACTAATGCTCTTTCACTGTCACTGGACTGTAAAACGCAGATGGGACCCCCATCATATGTGTTGCTTGCTCAGCAGAGAGACAACCACCTTCACAGCTATTAAAAAGTCCACATCTTTTCGTAATTATTATAATTCCAGTCAACAACGTACAGTATATTAGTTAACTGCCTTACATGCCCCAAGCGAGATGTCGCTGGCATTGAAACAATATTTAACTGCAGTAGCGCAGTAAATGTTACTGAACTCCTTCCTCCTCCTAAAACTCGGATTTTATTTTCAGTAACATGATAAAGTCCCTAATCATAGTGGATACTCTTGTCACTTCTGAGCAACATGATCGTTTTAAAATCCTTTGGCAAATTATCTCATGAAAATGTGCGTGGGAAGTAAAGTGTTTATGAGCACAAACGATTATCAGGTTAAGCAGAAGAAAGCCATGAGCTGGCGGTTTGCTTGCTTTGTAATCTCTACCCCCATATCTTTGTAACAAATTTAGTGTGGACTCCACAGCTCACAAAAAAAAAGGGCCGTATTCTTGCAGTAGCCCGCCAATTAAACAGATAATTATGCAAATGTAGCCTTTACTTAGTCAGCGAGTGGGCAGCAGCAGCAGCCAGCGCTTTCTACAGGGCAAAGGCTACCACTGCACTCACACAGGAGAGTCTATAGTTGAGCAACATACTCATGATTTAGCCTCCCTTTCATTTACACACACACTTCACCTTTAATTACCAGAAACAGGAAGCTTACAAGCCGAAGTCAATGACCACAGGGAGAAAAAGAGACACCCCTGCTGACTGTGCAAGAATAACATTTGAATGCCGCAATACTTTAACTGTGTACTGAATCAGTAATGGCTGTTTTCCAAAACTGATAAGGCAGATTTCTCTCTCTAATGCGTATCATTACTCGTGTCAGTTTGTCAACAGCAAACCACTTGTCATGATTCAAATAAATGAGGTTGGGAAAACAAAGCGAAATTGTAAAGTGACAAAAGTGCCAATGCAGTTTTAGTATGAAAGCAGCCTCATTAGTATTGGATGTATCGCCTTTTTAAGACGCCTGCCAGATTGAGTGGTTCTAGAAGTGCACCGAGCCATTCAAGATGCACACCACAACAAAATGCTAATGGAAGACACAAAGCACTGTGCTGACAGGATTTCGATACGGGGGATTGTTAACAGTCAGAGAAAGAGAGAAGGCTGGATGCCCGAGTGCTCTAATCCCACCTGCCTCTCTCTACACTGGGGGGTAAGACGAAAGCAGCCCCCAAGGAAGTTCAATATCTGCATCTGCTTGACCACATCTCAGCTCCCTCGATGAGAGGCAGTGTCTCTGCGGCAAGGTGAAGCAGCATGGCTCGAGGAGTGCAGGATTAGGCCAGACTTTCCAGGCAGACCTCACAGCACTTCACTGTAACATTCATAAGGTTGCCAGCATGGAGGCACAAAGACAGAGGCCAGCGTCTGATCCATGGGCACAAAGCCTCCTGCCTGAACTGGACCCCCAGCTGCTCCTTAACCAGGGTGAGTGTGACAAGCCCTCTCACATAGCCCATCAGCCACCGGCTGCGGGGCTCTGCTGGGACTCTGGTGGGCTCTGCAGGTACTGGCCACTAACCAGGTCCCTCCTGGGAGGGTCTTGTAGCCACGCTGAGGTGCTCTTTAAGCTGAGAGGACTCACTCTGGAGGCGGAGGTTGGGGCTTTCCTTTGCTACGCATGTGTTTGTTCCTTGGTGACTAACAGAGGGCTGCTTGTGCCTGCGGAAAAGACACGGTGAAGCTGACATGTTTAGATTGGAGAGCAGTCAGGCCTGTCTACATAGTCGCAGTGAAGCGACAAAGGGCTGCTATAGAGCTAATACTGACAGAGGAAATAGTTCTGACAGCAAAGACCAGGATGTTTTCATACTGCAGCGAGGTGCTCATGGATACTGTTAGAATAATAGAAAGGTCAAACACTTACAGTAACTTGGCAGTAACGATAATTGTTACTGAACTCAAGACCACACCTTTTTCCCAGCTCTCAGAGCCTCTACTATTGAACTTCTTTTTTTCCCCAAAGGTCTCCATCAGTGTTGTAACTGGTGATCCCTTGTTAAACAATTTATGGGATGCCAAATCATTTCCTCTAGTTTCCACTGCTTACCTTGGTGAGTAGATGTGCCAGACATGTGTCAATTACAGTAACATGAGTCATTTCTGCCTCCACACCAACAGCCAACTCTGAATGTCTACCACTGCATAGCTCAGCTTTGTCTTCTTTTCTTCATTCTATTAAAGAGGAAGTACCACAAAGCAGCGAGCAGTAAAGGCATGCCTGGACTCACACTGTGTAGAAAACACATCTAAAGAAAAGGTAGAGGAAACAGCACTGCAGCAGCTCAAACTAAAGTCTGGCGATTTGGCGAATTTTGCGACTCATATTTAAGAGCAGATGGATTTAAAGTTGTTGTTTTTTACCAAAACAGTGGTAAAACAGTGGTATTTACTTAAAACAGAGAAAATACAGAAGAAAAAATAATTGATAGATTACATGATAATGAAAATAACTTCATAATGAAAATAATCGTTAGTTGCAGCCCAATTGATACAAATTGTTCTGACAATTAAATCTAAATGCTTTCAAGTAAAAAATACTTTGATGAAACATTTTTAAGTTTTGATCATGTGCACCTCCTTGGAAGTTCTGGAGTGGTTAACCAACAAATCTTAAACTTAATTTGATTTCAGGTGCAGTATGAATATACAATACATACAGTAGACATATGCAGTTCTCTAACCTGAGTACAGTTTAACTAGGATCTGAAAGCAGAGTTGCCTGTCAGTGAAGTATAAAAATCACTGCGGCTCCGTTACCTTGCCGCCACCACACTGCATGACAATCACAGCACTACAGACATAAAGTTGGGCTGTGTTAATTTGAGCACTACATATCCACAGGCAATCTGCAGAAAGACACCAATTACACAGAGTTTTAAAGTGTCTAATTGAGGCCCTTCAGTCTGAATATGTTATTGCCAGTTCTGATTCAAGGATGAAGACAACATGCTCAGCTGCAGCCTGCTGCTTACTCTTCAAGGGATATGTGGTGTTAATAGGATGGATGCTCAGCCTTTGGTTCAGCGTCCTCCTACTGAACCAGCACGCCACAGGGTGATAATCCTTATTTTGTTGCACTGGCTTATTACAATGCTAGCAGTAAATTTTGCATTTAACCACAGGCCCTAGCTGCTTGATGTGAGAGCAACTCTCTGGAGGGAATGTCAAGTCTACAGCATATCACGAAATGGTGCGCTGTTAAGAAAACTTTTTAAGTTAAAACATTGTGCTTGGAAAAACTAAGCATTACTATTGAGGAAAACTGCAGAATGTTCTTTTTTCTGACATACATTACTATCATCATCCCTTATTCTGGTGTTATATTACACTTAAAATAATACTTTATGAGTGTAAAGCCAAAACCATAAGACAGACGGCTGTAATGAATGTGAATGATTTCTAGAACTTGAATCAAAACTCGTCTTTATTGGGGTACTGATGAACTTGGTTGGCCTTTAATTCCACTTTCACTGCACCACAAATGCAAAGCTTTGTCCACAGACTCGAGTACGGGTCACACTGATTTCCATGACTCTAACTCCAAAAACAGCCACCAGACTCTCATTAGGAACCCCATGTTGGAGAGCATGAATAATGCAGCACACTTAGAACACTGGCCAGCGTCTGTACATTCACCAGTGTGTTTGATCTTGTCAAGTTTAGCTCACATTTCTGCATTTATTCTGTGGCGTTTAACTAAGCAAGTTCCCCGAATGCACACAAGGGTGTCGCAGGCAGTCACTGGTATTTGATGGGTATAAATATGGGAACGTTTGAAGATTAACCCAAAAGACTAATGCCGCTGTAACACTTGCAACGGGTAGATCAGCTAATGAGAAGCCAGCCCTGGTCTTTGGCATCATAAACATTTTACCAAATGTATTCCAAAGCCCCCTGGAAAAGCATCTTGAGAGTTCTTCCCCTTATGTACTGTACTTCATCTCATTACTAGAAGGAGTCAAAAACATCGGCAGGAACTTTGAAGCTCTGAGCTCTTCTGCGATCCAGAAGGCACAGAGGTGAGAGTGGGCATATTAAAAAAATATAAAAATAAAAACTCAAAATAGTCCCTCCAGTCCACCCACTGAGGTGTTACAAAATGCAAAATAAAAGTACATGCACCCAACAAGTGTTAAAAAAAAGGTAACTTTTAAATGAGAGTGGTTTAGAGTGTATAAAAAGGGTCAAATATATTTTAGCAATCCATTTATCATCTTTGTCTTAGTTTCTCACACCTAACTGGATCTAAAGAGAAAGAAAAATAAATGAAACTGAACTTACAAAACAGAGTTGTGGTTTTCTTTTATGTAACTGTTCCCTGCATGCAAAAAGCTAGAGCATAATTGAGGACACACATCCCTCTAACACTGACAGTCTACTCAGAAATGGGATTTACATCTCTACCTATGTGATGCTGGTCAGGGCGATAAAAACACAAACAGCCCAAACAAAACTCAACTGCAGACGAAACAGTGGCAGCCTCTGTACTCTTGAGTTTATAGTGTGCTGTTTCTAATAGGCCTACATAATACAAAACCATTTATATAAATACTGATCAACTGAAAATTCATGTGGAATGATCGTCATTCAATAGTTAATTCTAAATGATTTGGGGTGCGATGTTAATATGAAACAGAATGCATCACGCTGAAACATTTAAGAGGGGGGGCAATTTTAAGCATATCATCTCAGGGAAAGTCCTCTGAATTCCAGCAAAAACGGACCTTGGAGAAATATAGGAAACTGATGGCAGTTAATACCAAGCCATCATGTTACAAGCCCGCTGATTTGGAAAAAAAAGGGGGAAATAGGCATGTCAAGCTTAGCTTTATTGAAGGTCAGAGTAGCCTACTTGCAGTGTGGACAATCTTCCCCTTAAGTCATTTAGCTTTAATTTCCACATCTGATATCACAAAACGTGCTCCCTGTAAGAGGGATAAGCTTAGCATTGGCCAGAGCTAAAAATAATAAGTCTTAGATGTTAAGAGACCAAGGTTTGTTCTCCCAAGTCATTAGCTGAGATAGCCGTTATACTGACTTTTATTCCCTGAGAGGAACACAGGAGGAATGGTGCACTGCCCGCTCTTGCCTTCAAAGTCATTCCAAAGAGTTTGGTCTCCTCGAAATAAAACAAGATTTTCCTAGAAATATGATTCTAAAATAAAATAACAGAAAAGATTACTGACACGATCAAGGTCTCTTTTTTTCTCATTTGATCATGATGCTGAAATAATGCTGTTACAAGTTACTTATTTAGTCACAGAGTCAGAACCTGTCAAGTCAGTTTAATGATGATTATCCGAGTACACTCCCCAATGGATGACAAGCTGCATCAGCTGCATAAAGATAAGATCATCTTCAATGCACACTGGGGAGATACCATCAATGCCCCTGTGAAAGCAAAGATGAGAAAGTTCAGCAGAATTACCAAGTACTCATCGAAGAACTCAATTACAGTAAACAAGAATAGTTAATTTGTTGCCAGCAGATAATCAAACCGGATTAAGCTGATAAAAACTGATTTTAAGGTGCCGTGGCAGTGAACGTAGTACGTGAGCCAAAATATTTTCAGCCGGCTCCTCCTTAAAGCAACACATTGGTATATTTGATACACAGTCACTCATCCTGCCCCTTTGACAGCAATGAAGGTAAAAAGTTAGGGGCTATAAAAATGATATACATGACAACGGCATTTCATCATGTGTTGTACCAGCTCCCAGATACTCGCTGTTAGCTCAGGACCCAGAGGAGCTTCTGTATCTCCATGATAAACTCATCTGGCATGATTTATTAACTAGTGAATCACACTCTACTCTCGCTCCGTAACGCAGACACACACACACACACACACACACTACAACTTCTCTGGAACAGTAAGCCTTTCCACAGGGACAGTCAAAGTCATTAGCACCTCCAAACTTTCTCCATGCTAATTTTTGCTTTGATATACTGGGTAGCTCATTTAAAACATAGTTCAGAAACACTGTGCTAATGTTTAAAACTTTCACAACCAATACAACTTCTTACCACTTACCACTCACTACAAATTGTGAAAACTTTAATAATGCTTCTTGTAGAATGCATCTTTCAAGTTCCACAGTTAAAAAATCATGACTTGTTTCACTTGCAACTCATCCGTCTTGCTGTGGAATCAGGGTGCCTCCCCTCATCAGCGCGATGCTCTACTCTGGCCAAAATGACCTTGTGGAGGTTAGGCTAAGGCAGCTGTCTTATCACATCGGCCCTACACTGGTCTCAAGCGGTCCATCGAGTGCACTGCTGGCACCAGACTGCACAAAGAATGCTGGCATCATTTCATTCTTTGAGCCTCCATCTGCCACAACTCTGACCAAGGGGCTACTTCTTATTTTAGACCATCTATTCACATCCCCGCGTCCGTGTCCGCTCATACAGACCCCCACCGGCCCATCACCCCCGTCCCATTTACCCCTCACATCTACTCTTCAAACGCAAAACTTGGGCTCCCAAGGCGGAGCTAGGCTGAACTCTATGAAGTAGACTGGAAACATCCGTGTCCTTTCCCAAACTTTGTCAGGTGAAGGATAGTGGTTCTGCTCTAATGGACAGAGGAGCAGCTTTGCCCTCGCTCTTACACAGCACTTTAAAAGGAAACCCCAGACAGCCAGTACAAAAGCAACATTCAGACACACATCACTTTGTAATGAGTACAATTTATTAATGAAATTATAATTTCAATAGCTAAAAACATCTATGCATTATATTTAAGCAAAGAGTGTGTTAGAGTTTACAGCTGGGTACAAACTGGCAATTCAATAACTTATGTTATGCATCTGTTTTCCTCATCATTTCCTTTACTAAATTATCACTGATGAGCAGTTTGAGTATCTTAAATATTCAGACTGTCTTACAGAGTAAATTGCAGAACAGCATAGATGTTTTAAGACCAAAAATGGTTAAACTGAGACAGAGATATTCTATCATTTCCCCAAAGAACATCGATCCTCAGTATTGCAGTATTGCATTTACTCATGCTCATTCATTGTTCTTGTTCACTCACACACACACATACAGTAGTGCAATAGTATCTATGTACACATACACACGTATAAAAACACACACTGCACATATGGTGCTGGCTTTGTTAGGAAATGCATCACATTTTCATGACTACTGTAACTGCCTGACACACCAGACTGGAGACCACAACATCTGTAATGATGGATGGCCTTCATATTAAAGATATCAAAGTAACCCCAAAAGAAATACATTCTAAGTGACATCTATGTATTACCAAAGGGGAATGGTTGCACATAATTGACTTCATATGCAGCTAGAGTGAGATCTGGCATGCAGCTGACAGCTCTGCGGAGACAGAAAGATTTTACACTACACAGACTGTGCTGTGGAGGATGGCCCGCGAGGACCAAATATTTACTCGGTGTGTTTTAAATTCACATTGCACCTTCTATTTTACTGGTTTATAATGCACATCTAGAAATGGACTTCAGAATATGAATAAAAAACATTTTGTCTTTGACCATTTCCACTAGTTTTTATGCAAAGCCACATACTAACATGAGAGTCAGTCATATGAAAAAAGTTAGAAGGTGTCAGATCATCATTACAGCATCTGTGTGCCTCAACATTGTTGCTCCTTTAACCACCTTGTTGGCTGGGCTGGTACGAGCAACCTCAGAGCCAAGTCAAGTAGTGAAAGATTGCCAAAGAAATGTCTGGCAGAAAAAAAGATTTCTCTCCTGCTGGATGAATCTCCACGGTAGAAAAGTACACCTGAGGCCACTACTGTACCAGAACAGTTGACTTTGACTTTTTTTTTGTGTTTGTAGTCTCACAGGTGGAACCAAATTAACTGTAATCATCCAAATAATGGCCAAAAAGACTACAGTATGTAGCTCAAGTCTTCATGGACGAAGCCATACTGAGCAGCTGTCCAGCTTGTTGCTTAAGTACTAAAATATAGTCCACTAGGAAAGATGAACTTCACAGTTTGTTGTCTATGACATCCACTTCTTGAACTTTTGGCTTTGGAGCTTTTGTTCTTCGTGTCCCTTGGCTGCACTGAGCTAGTATATTGTCTATTCTCCGGCAGCTAGAGAAGACAGGACTTTGGTGAATCTGAATGGTTCTGTGTTATAAGATTACTCCCCAGGGTGTGCATCACAGCCCCACGCCGTTAGTTTGGAATTTAAAGGCGTGCAGATTAATAAATCATAATCCCGAACTCAGCACTCTTCAGTCACCTTTTTTGTTGTATCTAACACCCCAATTCCCGGCAGGATGGGCACAGAAAGGCATGCAAGATCTGTGCTGCTCAGGAGATGGGAAACAAACAGGTGGTGTAAACCTCGGCGGGCCCGGCATCTCTACACGAAGCCTCCCTGACTCTGTCCTATCAAAGCAGGTTGTGAGACCTTGCTGCAGTTCCCTGGTAGTCCCTTGCTATGCACACTTAACGGCCTCTGGGAAAAGCACTCCAGGTGCTCATTGACTTGCATGAAGGCTGACTTTAGTTCTCACGCTGGTGCATTCAAAAGACTGATGAGCTGCTATTGATCTCTTGCAGTAGATGCTTTCTTTTTCTCATGTACAAAGAAGATTATATGAGAAGTAATAGCAAGAAAATGATTTTACCAATTATAATCACTGGTTACTATTCTAGTAACCCTGAAAAAATTACAGCAGAAGAAACATTTAGCATCCTTTTTACAACAAACCCTTGTTAACGCTAACAGTGGAGGAAGCATGTGAATCAGCCTGATACAATGTGCACGGAGTTGGGAAAGTAGACTGCTATTACCCATGAGTGCTGCAAGATGCCCAGCATAAGTGAAATGCCGTTTGCTTTCAAGGACACTTAGGATCCCAAGGTACTTGTTGAAGAGGAGGAATATTATTAACCCTAGTGGCATGGCCTTCCATTTCTTTATATTTCACAGGCAGAACCGTCAAACCATTATATTACAACATTTCTTTGAATGTTGAAAGCTAATTTGACTTGGGGAAAATTGTTCTACGTAAGGTCAAAACAATGCCACAACAATGGCGGAAATGGGGCATTTTAAAAATAACTAGACAGGGGAGGAAACTTCAGCAACACAAGCTGTTCTTTTTTTTCTAGGCCAGTGTGCACCAGCTTGCCATGACTAGACACTTGTCTAAGTAAAAAAAAAGGGGAAGTAACACACTTTTACTTTAGAGAAAAGCCAGATGAGAGTTGATAGATGCACAACTTTCTTTTAGATTTTCGGCTTCAGTGTTCACTTTGGGAAACTTTGTAAAAGACCTTGAAAATTCTCAGATGGCAAATTTGTCTCCCTCGCAAACCAATTTAAGCTACGATAGTAGATCCTATCGTTGGAAAGGCTGGAGCCATTGGATTAACAGGAAACGTTTGAGTAAACAGAAGCAGTGTCTGAAATTACCTTTTTGACTCATCTAACAAGTGCTGATAAACTAAACAAGACTAAATGTTTGAGGCCCCACTAGTAGCCCTAAGGAGCTTCAATGTCCGCTACACTTCACATTAAAAAAGTGTTAGTGAGAAACATACAGATGTTCTTAGAGCCTTGCTGCCAGGGGGGCTAAAAATGTAAAGTGTGACCTCAGAATGGCACTAGAGAACAAGTCATTGAATCACAAAGTTCAGATGTGTTTTTCCTGTAGAGAGTATGAATATGCAAATATAATGAGAATCAGCCACAACAAAATATAAAATATCTTATGTTCAAGTGCAAGTTTTTCTGTAAGGGGAACACTACAGGAAGCACTAACCAAAATCAATTAAGGTTTATCTTCTGGGGAACTTAAACATCCACAGCAAAAATTACAGCAATTTGGCCATTAGTTATTTTGTGTACAACATTGCTAATTTGGCACAAATGTGGCTCCAGAGAAAAGGTCATACAATGACCAAAATGGACAGCGTTCCTCTGGGGAGTATGACAGTGTTCAGTAATGTTCATGGTAATTTGCCCTTTAGAGAGATGTTACAAATGGAAATGTTGGCCTGAGGGTGGCGGTAAAGTAAAGGTCAAGGGGTCACCACAGTCAACCATGAATGTGTTCCCCAGAGGATGGTATGACAGTGTTCTTGTTTACAACACTTGGCCTGATGCTGTGGGTTTGAAATTATTCTCTGGAGACAACAAATGTAATCATTTTTTACATTTATGATAGTTTTTGATATCTTTGAACTTCTGATAGTCCTGATGTGTGTATTAAAGGAAATCTTTTAATATTTATTCGGTTCAAGTCGATATTTTGGCCTGATGGTTGTGAAAGTTAATTGCTGGGAATCTAGCCATGACTCTTCAAGATGTCATGGATGAAAGTGTTGGTCAAGGAGAAATATTTGACAATACAATGGTGGTATACAAAAGGTCAATAGATCCCCAAAAACATTAGGAACCATTCTCTGGAGACATCGAAGATAAACCAAACTTAATTGTAATTCAGACTGACCTACCTGTACCTGCCAAGACAATTGTTTCCCTAAGAAGAAATTAACTAATTTATAAATATAAATAGACACATGGACACCTAGTTGTTTTTGTGTGTATTTAAAAGTTTGCAGACGGAAAAGTAACATGAAGCAATGAGTAACAGAGGCAGAGTAACAAGCAGCCAATCAGCAACCTGTTTGACACACAACTGCAGTTTTTCTCTTGCTTAAAGGGGAACTCCACCGACTTTACACATCAAAGTTTGTTTACAGGTCTTGGGGAGTGCTACTGCATAAGCGAAAAAAGTTGTATAAAGCTTTTTGTGGCTCCAGAGTGAGCTGCGTGAAGTCTGATAAATTGCTTTAAGTGATGTCACTTGAGGCAGTGTCAGCTGGGGCTGAAGACTACAAGTCTGAAATTGAAATAAATTTGGGGGTGTGGAGTCAGAAAGAAGTGAGCTTACCAAATCTCTGGTTATCTCTGGTTGAGGCTAGCAGCTCGAGGCTATGTTAGCCGCTACTAGCATAACACACTTGAATCTCTCAGCGAACTGTTGGCGATCAAACTGCATTGTCAGTAATGTAGGCATCAGGTTTGGACAAGGAAGAAGAATGTGTGGAATAGAAACTACCGTATCTTTGGTTCTACTGCATTGATGCTGTTATTTTTTGCTTTACTAATAACAGAGGAAATATAACAGCTTCGTTACCATCAGAGCTAAGTGAATCAATGTATTTTGTCAAACCAGGCATCAGTACAGAGTCAATCACCCCTCATTTTCACTCGCATATGCAGCGAAATGCTCGCAGTGCAGAGCCCGACTGTCATTAAGGCGAGCAGCGCGCTGCCACACTTGCAGGCTGAGGTGGACAAAACACAGTATTCAAGACATCCCCAGTGAACATGTTAAGACAAAATACACTGCAAGTAATCCATTAAAATGTTACCATCTCACAAAATTTACTGGTCAGTGTATTGGTGTATTATTACAGATTTATCCACCAAACACACATTATACCAGCCATTTGGCTCTTGGCAACTGTTCATTTCAGACCTGGAGTGAAATGACTGTGGAAGAGGGAAACGCTGCAGAAACTCTGCTGAGCAGGTGTGCTCTTACTCGTGTCTTTTCTGTATAGGACATGGCAGTATGACAATATTCTGTCTACCATCCTTAGTGACACAAGACTCTGGAGCTCCCCTATAATTAACCCTGGCTGAGCTCCAGTCCAGGTAGTGCAGGAGAGAAGGCCCACTGACTGCCAGCATGTCTGGCAGACACCATCCATTCCCCAAACCTGGAGATGATCCTGCACAGGAGACACTTTGACACTCTCTACCGCATACACGGTGGACTCAGCAGAGCTTCAGCCAACAAACCCATCTGTGGAACTCATTATTAGATCACTGCTAAAGACTCAAGCAAGACCCTCCACAATGAAACTCAGTTCTGCAGAAATTTCTAAGCTGAATATATGCAATATCACTATTCCATCAGCTCATTAAGTAGATCACTTTTGTTCTTTCCTCATTCACATTTTTGTGTAGAAAGTATTGATGCTACAATGTTGTGTTGGTCAGCTTGACAAACCTGGAAAGCTAATTTCTTTTTAGATGGTAATGAAATGTAAATTACAGACAGCGAAAATATACTCCTTGTGAGATGAAGAAACATTCATATGTTAATGATGTATAGCTTGTAGAGTTCCAACTACACACTGTATATAAAGCATGGAAACATTTCCACAGCATCCAGAAGTGCTGAGCATTATTGTGCATCAGCATTTCTTAAAAGGGCCCATAAGAGCTCTAACATTCTAGGTATCATCTCAGTCGTTGTTGGATAAAGAGAATCCATAAGCCCCTCATTGTTTGCAGTTTGACCAGGTGCTTGGCACATAAAACCCCTACATTCATCTGCCAAAAACTGCTGGCTCGCACACAAGACTGCAAACATCTCCTCTTGCTCACTGCCTTGAAAATCATTTTTTTCAAGAAACTGCGCTCTATGTGGAAACACAAACTGTTTACATTCAGATATTTCTTTTTAAAAAGGAAGACATGAAATAAACATTTATCTTAGCTGTAGATATAGCGTAATGGTTTTATAACAATGAAACATTATCTTCATCCGTTTATCTGTCTTTTGTCATAAACTGTTGCTCAATTCCAGTTAATGAAATGCATATCATCACACATAAATCCAACTTATCATACATGCCATATTTTTTTATGTTCCTGTAAGACAGCCCAGTGCAGTGTAGTCTTTTTTTTGCTGCCTTGTGATGAATATGAACCTGGGGTTAACCTGTTCCTTACAAAGACCAGAAATCAATTAATATTTAATTTGTCTGCAAATTAAATATTGAGAAAACAGGAGGGCTTTTCATAATGTCTCTGCAATTTTTTTATTAGATTAATTTGAGTGTTTTTCATCAAAGGTAACGTTACACCAAAGCTGCCACATCCCCTAGCCTTCCTAGTTTTGGCTGCACTTTTCTTTCAAAATGATTGATTCATGAATGGATGACTGCACAGGCCTGGTGTGCAATTCAGTGTTTCTTTCATGCTGCTAACACAATCTGGTTTTAAACATCTTAGAAGGTTTCTCATATAATATTTTACATACCCCATATGACCAGAATAGATGATGTTCATAATTCAAATTCAGACTGTTTTTTTTTTTTATATCCAAAACCTTCTTGTCTAACAAACTCACTAACAGGTTATCATTTGTTGTTACTAGACTTATTAAATACAAAACACACTTGCAGTAATTTAACATCATTAAATTCTCAATTATGAGCTGTCACCTAATAATAGACAGTGAGCAATTTCATTGATTTTTTTAAGTGAATAGGATCCACTGAGCAAGTACGACACTAATTTGTCCACACAAACTCTTGAGTCAAGCAGCAGATAACCACAAGCGATATCTTGGCATGCATATCCATGCTGCTTCACAGTCACACTAAAGAAGCTCACAACGTCTGACTGTTTTCATGTACTTTAGTCACCCCTGATATTTCACTGTGTGGACAACCTGCTCTGGTTTCATCATGTGAATATATCTAAAATCATACAAAATAACCTCAACAGCCACATGCAGGATCCCAGACTCAGCCGTTTGAATTCTAGCCTACAAGCCTCTACAAAGAATCCAACAGCATTTTAATTACTGGGAAGCAAAATGTTCATTTTTATCTATGCTGACCTTGCGCCTTCATGAGAATTTTAAGTTTCATTTTAAATCCCCTTTTCTCAACTTTCTATCAAATTGGTGTTGAAAGGCTCACAAAAGACCGTCTGATTTGTTACTACACAATCAAAAGCCAGCAATGACGCTTGTTAAGCTTCAACATGTTCAGCATATCCAGCTGGCAGACCATCATTACACAAAATCAGACTTGCTGGCAACATCCTCTCCAAAAGATTTAAAATGTTTGCCATCTCCTGATATTTAAATCCTCATATATTAAACTATTGAGAAATATAAAGCATTAGGAGATACCAGATATATCAGTGAGTGCATCTTTTTTTTCTTCACATGGTTTAAATTAAAATGTAATTTCACTTTTTCCATTAAATACAGAGAGGTATAAATCATTTTATGGAATAGATGGTTGAACCTGGGCTGTCGTTAAGGGTCAAACAATATCCAAATGTATGACACAGGTTGAAACCACCCAGTGCTCCGCAAATCAGCTGGGCACAAAATACCCTTCTGTTCCCACTGTCACCTCCTGGTACCTTCACGCTTTGTGGATATATCTGGGAGGGAGGGAGGGGGAGGCAGGGGAGAGCCAGAAACCACGGGCTGAGGCCGAGGAGCCTGGATAAATTAGCCAAACCACTTAGGTGATTTCAACTAAAATTAGCAGTGCTGCCTGTGGGCTCCATCAATTCTGAACTTGCTCAAACTCTGACAAGCATGGGGGAACTTTTTCCCCCTGGCCCCGCTATCTAGGAGCCCCCTCTGTCTGGCTCACTCTCTTTCCTCCTTACACCCTATCCTCTGCTTTACCTCTACATTTTACTATAGAGAGCTCCAATTAGGGCTCTCAACCACTTTGCACGACCACTATGACATTCTGCAATATTATATTTCTTTATTTCTTACCTCATTCATATCAGGCAAGGCAAGAGTAGTGTTTCAATTTAGGAATATTTCCCAAGGTTTGCTCTACAATATATTACATGAGAGTGCCAGTATTGATGAAATATTATAAAATTGAGCATTATTTCAATTTGAAATCACAAATAAATGGTATTTCAAAACTGTGCTGTGATTCATGTTCAAGGTTCATACTCAGCATCCACTTCCATGGTCACAGGTGTTCCTAGTGTCTGTTGACACACAACAATGTGGTAGCTGAGAAACCACATGATCTGAATAGGGTGGAACACAATGAGCTGATATTTCAAAAGGCTCCTTTTGCAAAGTTGTAATCCAAATATTGGCTCTTTTTTTGTACATGCAGTACGTAATGAACATGTCATTTGATACTGCAGAACAATGTACATCAAATTAGAGAATAATGTCGCAATCATTTGTTAGAATTAAGCATTTTGTCCAGGATGGATAGATAATTTCCTTTATAATCTAATGACATATGTGCAACATTTATCTACACCTGGCTCCTTCTGGCACCAGGTTTTCTATCATGGCCAAATTGCCAGTCTACCTAAACTGACAGGTGGCCACCCTGAAATGAAAAAGTTGCAACACATTTTGTATTTAGTCAGTGTCAATTGTCTCTCTGGAAGGCAACTCCAAAACACTGTAACATCACATGCTGTATTCTAAACAGACGTTAATGTGGAGAAACTGTAAACTTACACACACTGCACTTTCTAAAAGCAACAGTGAATCCTCTATTTAGCATAAACATAAACAGCATCCATTCAGCCTGACCTATCACAAAAAGCTCATGTGTGATTTGGGGAACATCTGTATCTGTATCCACATATGTTTATGAAATCAACCACACAAATTTTAAGGTGATTTTTATTAGCGTAATTAATTGTTCACAGTAGTTCAAGCTGCAGGGTGAACAGCGCTTTTCATTGCTAATCAGACAGCAGTTCATCAGCACCCAGGCGGCATGCGTGCTGAAACAGAGCACAGGAGCATGAAAACCCAAACACATGTGTACGCTCACACAGTCACACACCAATAAAAACAAAATGACAACATTTAAATACTGCCATGACTCACTAAGACGTTCAATCAGACATGTAAACATGCATAAAATAGTGACAGATCATATTTGCTGCTCGAGTGACTGCCCGAGCCCACAGAGCCTGGGCAGATGAAGACAGAGACATTTCTTAGGAGGAAATGCACGGCTCCAACCAGACAAGCAGACTAAATTGACCTATTCCTTAATCGCTTTTAATGAAGACAATGTGAGCCCTGAGTGCCGCTGAGACCTCAAGCGCTGGCGCTGTCTGTGCGCACTGCCACAAACTGTCTGCCATACAAACAAAGCCGAGCGGCTGATTTTTAATTCTAAATCGTGAATTCCAAATTATCGCTCCCTGAGATTACCTTTCCCCCAGCAGACTCTCTCTAATTTGTTCAATTAATGGGAATAGTGTTCCAATTAAAATGTCACATCCAAATGAATTTAATTTGAGATGAAACTGCCTGTGACAACTGGTTGGCGAGAGATCTCTGACAATGGAAATGAATAAACCAGTTATATTAACATTCATCAATCCATTTTCTACTCACTTTTTACTTATCAGGGTCTTTTTTTTATTATACCTCAAGATCGTGTTCAGAAATAAAACAAATGGCCATTGACATGCTCTCATTAGTTGGACTGTTTCATTGGTATAAAAAAAAATACACTCAACTGAGCTGCATATTTGGACCTGACTGTCTCTAATCTCCATTCATCCTGACCTGTTTGATGACACTCTGTTTTGTAAGCTCCTACCAAGAGGCAGCTCAAGAGATACCACTGAGACAAAGAGGTCAGATCAAATTAAACTATTTGATCACACCGATGTACAACACCACAGCCGGCTGCTTTTTTTCTAGCCATTATGCAACAGCTAACATCTGTTACTTCTCCATAGACATTATGTGCAGCCTAATAAAGCTGCAACATTATATGTTGGGTTAGAACAAGAGCTGAAATTCACATCAACACAAAGCTGAGTAAGATGGACTGGTGCAGACCATTTGAGCATTTAATGACCAAATCAAATATCACAAGGATAAAGGTTCTAACATGCAAATTGGATGACTTTTTCAATCTCAGGTGAAATAACTTATTTATTTTAAATGAATTCATTTTGCTTCAACCTCCATTTTCTACTGGGCCATAAGCGGTAAAAAAGTATGCAGACAAATGTTCCCATCTCTTTTGGGAATGTCTAGCGGAGGGCATTTCTCTGGGAATATGCGAACATTCTTTATTCGGCATAACAGCTCCTGCAAACCTATTGTTTTGAGTTGACAAGGTGCTCCATGGAAGCACGTCAGCTCTTATATCAAATTCGCCATTCTGACCTTCACCCTAGTTTCAAGTGGGGTAGAAAAAAAAGAGTGCACGTGAAACAGAGTGGGAGAGGGAGAGAGAGAGCGAAGACAGGAGAAGTTATAGAGAGGAGATTTCCAAGGACGACTCCAACTTCCTAATGGAGTCTCCAGAAGCTGGAGACTGGTATGCCAGTGAGGAGGAGGGCAACAGGAACAACGGCTCCCTCTGGGGTGAAAAGACAGGGCAGTGGTCAAGGGTATCCAGATAACTGGCAGCTTCACTGATCCATCAACTGTACAAGTAAAGCATTATGACATCATATCAAGCTATCATCCATAGTGTAGATGTCTTTATAAAAACACCAGTCTACTCTTCACTTCTGAGACTGCCTTTGGTTTCCTCTCTTCTTACGGTAGATGTTCTTGTCATCTTACTTGGTTTGTGTATATTTCTGAACTTTAGAGGATTAACAGCCTGTAAAAAGTATGCAAACTGTCAAGGGGCCCAATTTCAAACACAGCTGCTTATTTTGTTATTACAGACCTCCAAGTTCCAGGTTGTGTTAAGAATACATCTCCTCAAGTCTGCTGCTGCTGGAGTCCTTCTTGTGCAGCCGAACAGTAAAAATACCTTTTCCTAAATAAAACATGAACGAGGGGGATTTAATTGTTTCTGCTTCCTTTCATGACATCATAGTGCATTTTGGTAAGCCAAGCCATTACATGCACTGATACAGGATCAGATGTTAAAGTAGCATGTCAACATTATTGTGAAGCAGCCTTCAGTAAGTGTCCTCAACCATTTCTATACTCGCGTGTTCACTTTGCACAACACAATGGCCACATTCTTTATTAGAGATTCAAAAAAGCACAAAGGCACATCTCTTTTGTCTTTTCTCTGTTTTGTTATTTCTGACAAAGTGCTGAAAATGTCGCTATTGCAACACTTTCTCCATATGCCTCCAGACATCATCAAAAGACTATTTTTACTTTTTATTGGTAAATCATCAACTTTTATTTGAAAGTAAAACAAATGACAGACGTTTCAGCCCCTTGGCGCACCATCATGCGGGCAGGACAGCAAAGCCAGGCAGCCTGACGAATGCCCAGCCAAGGCAAGCTGGAGGGAAGTAAAAGACACTCCTCATACGGGCCCGTCAGCTTTCAAAGAAGCAGCCATTAGTGAGTGCTCATCAAGCGGGAGCAGGGGTCCGTCCATTCCCCTGGTGAAGCGGAGCAAACGGCAGGCCACAATGCCTCAACGGGAGGAGGGAGGCGGAGGACTACAGAGATGAGCCCTGGACCCAGTGGTGTTTCCGAGCGGAGTCAAGCCGTACGTCCCAGGCACACTCAATTCCCAGCCCAACTGTCACTGCTGGCACTCAATTCAGCCCCTTCAAGCACATAATCTGTGCTCGTATGGCTGTTAAACACCACACACTCCGGTCCTTCACTCATCCCGTGCCATGGTATTATTGTGTCTGCCGTCTTTCTTTCTATTATTGAGCCATTAAAGGATTTGGATGGAGAACCATTCTTCAGCATATGGTATCTTGATCAGCGACAAGGCAACTTAGGGACAATAGATTCCTTGCACATTTAGAAACTCATCATTTTTTGTACCAGAGGTAATACAGGAAATATCACTAGATGTATATCTACAGTCTGCTTTGGAGCGTGCTATAACCACCTCAATCATTTGCTCATTGGTTCATGCAGTGAGGAGCCGTGTGCAGCGCTATCACCGGGAAAAGGTGAGAGAGCTGACTGAGATTCTTGCAAGTTGGAGAATCATTGCATTAATCTCAGTGAACACAGTGGGGTCTAAGGTGGCACGGTGCCATGCCGGAGATTCCCACTTACGGCCATCTCTCCCAATGACAGAGCGATAATGTCACATGGGTCCAGGTGAGCGAAAAATGGCAGCCTGCTTGATGCTCAGCCGGCTGCTTTAATTGGCTAAAACAAAGTAATTTGAGAGCGGTATGGGGGGCACGAGGGGGTAAATGATGGGACAGAAGGTCATTGCTTCTCTTTTACTCTGCTGTGTGCCATCCACCAACACTCCCAGCATGTGCTACAGTTAATACTGAGATCTATTATACACTAGCCTTTCACCATCTGCTTCACACACTGAGAACCTGTGCTGCACACCTTGTTTTCTGAATTAAAAAAAGAAATTTTGTTTTGCCACACTGTATGTCTGTTTGAGGATGTAGCAGCATTCTTTGATTCGTGGGGATCATAAGACACTCAGATGTTACTGATGGTTGGTAAATGATAACAAATGATGTAATAGCATCAAAAGAGCTTTTAAAGCGCAAAGTGCAGAGTATTTTTTAAAACGCCCCCAGTATCCGTATGGCGCAGTCAGAACAGGGAACAATCAAGCATGATGCCAGTATGAAGAGTATTCTTTTTATTCTACACTTCAAATTATACTAGAGCTGCAACCAATGATTGTTTTCATCATCAATTGATCTTTGGATTACTTTTTCAGTTAACTGATTCATTATTTTGTTGATAATTGTCAGAAAAGAGTGGGGGGAAAAAAGATCCTTACAAAAGTGATGTCTTCAAATTGCTTGTTTTGTCCAACCAAGAGTCCAAAACCAAAAGGGTACAAAATTTTCAATCATAAAAAGACAGACAAAAACAGCAGACAGCATTTCATTAACACTTGTGTATCTCTGTGTGCATTCGGGCATGTGTGCGTCTGTGAGTCCAAAACCAAAAGGGTACAAAATTTTCAATCATAAAAAGACAGACAAAAACAGCAGACAGCATTTCATTAACACTTGTGTATCTGTGTGTGCATTCGGGCATGTGTGCGTCTGTGAGCATGCGTTCAAGCGTGTGGGTACGTGTGTGTGCACATGCGCTTGTTTGAGCGCGTTGAGATACATGATGCACCTGTGTTAAACAAATGACCCCCATGCCTGTGTGGGTTTCTCCCAGGTGTGGCTGATGCATGGATCATGTGGTGGCGAGTGCTCGGGGCCACATTGGCTCAATCGTCCTGGGATCATCTCTGAATGTGGCCCTGAATTTGCATTGAGTGAAGGAACGGTTCACCTCCTCAGCACAGCCTTCGACGCATCTGAGGTGTAGGGGAGGAGTGTGCTAGACCAACCCCCTGCAGGCAGAATCAGGTGTTATCTGTCTGACTGGGGACACCACCATCAATCTCTCCTGTCCACTTTCCTTTGCCCAGAATCAAATCAGCACAAGGTAATACATCTGCGCTGACGACGTGCAGACAAGATAAGCAATCGAGTATGTCAAAATTTTGCCATGTTTGCCCGATGTGTGAAAGGAGTAGTGATAGTGTATTTATCACTATATGCAACTGGTTTAGCCTTTCTGTTATCAAAGGATACTGTGAAATAATGAGACACTGCTGTTCTACCACTTAATTCTTCAGCTAATTCCTCAAGTTTTGCTCTCCAGTGTTCACCAGAGCCAGAGCAGCAACAATCCAGGTGCAAAGTTGTTATAAGTCAAATAACAGCTTTTGTGCACAGAAACAAAATGCACAAATGCCATCCTCGTTAAAGTAATCGATACGCTTTGTTCAACAAAAAACATTTTGGTTTGTTCAATGTTCATCCGTTTAAATTTTATTGCAGGCTTCGACACTGAACGCAGCTGAAATTGGCTGATTAAAATACTGGGTCACATAAAAAAAAAAGAATACACTTAGGAAATAAGTATGTAAGAGGTTATACTATCTTTCAACATTACCTGGGCTGCTCTTCAATGATCACTTGTATGCCCCATCTTATTTTCCATTTACAGGCTCACACTTTTCATATCAACAGAAAACAAAATATTTCCTCCTACTGATGCACTGACAATACACAGATGTAGCTACTGTGCCCTTGAAGGCCAATGACTCAAACATCCTAAATACTCTCTTAAATGAAGTTTCATATTCAAATCTGGCCTGGAACATCTTGACAAAAGCCTTGCCAATTGATAGGTTTTTTTTTCCACTGTAAACTGTCCAGAAAAGACTGTATACTTCTTTTTCAACATTAGATTTTTTTCTGTAAAAATATAAATGAAAAAGTATTTTATCTTCTCGCATTTAGACTACCCTAACTTTATTCTTACATCAATCACAAGTCTGTTTCACTTCCCTGGCTCATTCAAAATTCAGCAGTTATGCTTTTAACTTATTCAAACAGACAAAATAACATCGCTCGATTCCTGCTCTTTTTTGCTGGTTACCTGTTATTTAAAGAATTGATCTGAAGATTTCACCGATTACTTTTACAAGCACATTGAGGTCTGGTCCCGAGCTATTACTGCAGACCTTAAAGCCCCCTGTGAGCTAGCCTGCAGCCTCAGATTCTCCTTCTGGCTGTTGCAAATGTTTCTGTACTAAAGATGACCAAGATGCTGCTTTAAACTTAGGAAGGACCAGTTTGAGGGTCGTAGGTAGGCAAATTTAGCACCATCTGTCAAATCACCTGAAAATTATTTTGATCTATCCTGGTTTTAGAAGATGTCTTTTGTCGAAATGTTGCTCTACAGTACACAATAAAAGCTCCAAAGTCAAAATAATAAGTGCACTTTGTTGTAATTAATCTATAAAATGAGGCTTATTATGGGCCACTAGGCGGCAGGGAGTTAAAAAGTGACGCTGCACAGGGAAAATCTGAAAGTTGACTAAAAGATGCAGAAGAGAGCAGGAGGGGAAGAGGGAGGTGAAAAACCTCTGTTGACACCTGGTCTGTATGATAATCTGATCTGTGTATGATGGCTCAGAGTTTGAAAGGCACTTTGTCCAATTAGAAGTGTGCAGCAAATTTCCACCTGCCCCTGACAGAGATGAAGTGGCTCTTTCAGAAGACGCTGTGGCACTGAGCCAGCAAAGAGAGCCCAAACACTGCAAGTGGAGCAAGCAGAAATTAATGAGCATCACAAGCCACACTTGTTTAACACAGGATGACATTGAATGAATATTCCCTCAGTTAAACTGTTTCATGCTATATTTCAATTACTCAAACAAACGAACAACCTCAACAAAGGCTGAATAAAAATAGTTTCTAAAGAGAGAATAAGTTGTTGAAGGTTTTGTGTCAACAGTAATTCAAAAAGTTGGTATTTCTGAAAGACTTCGATTTGTGTTGGATTTGGACTTTTATTTACCTGCCACTTTCCCAAAGTAGTGTCCTTAACCTAGCTATAACCCAAATACCTTTTAGTCATTCATAATGGCTAAGAACATTCAACAAAAAAAAACTGTTTAAAGTGAAAAACTCCAGTTTTGTACATTAACATAACTTGAAAGCAACAGGAATCACTACGTGGTGAGAAAATCTCAAATTCTTCATAAGTTCATGGAACAGTGTATAAGGAGCGTCTGCACGATATGCCACTATCAACATCAACCAAAGGCCTTCATCTTCCTATTTCTGTATGTCTATTTCTGTCTGTCACATAAAAATAGGCTTTTAACAACCCAGCATGGTGTTAATTATTGCCTCTTAAGCACTGCATTAGTAAAATAAAGCTGCAAATATTGATTGATCAGATGATATTTGTCAGTGAATGAGAGCAGGATTCGTGTATCATACATGGTGAAGAGTGACTCTGTCTTTCAATCACTGTCAGACAGCAGCACAGCAGCAGCACTGCTGCATTGATTGAGCCCCATCGTGCCACACTCTGTCTTAGTATGCCTCCTAAAGCCATCAATACACAGACACGCAAGAACCAAATATTCATTAGTGACTTATTCATATTCAAAAGCTGCCTTTTCAAAGTAACAAAAGAGCAGAATTGTCTTTGACAGGCACAATACAATGATTCTATTACATACTGTGTGAGGCATTAACAATTGTGATCATCGTCTATTATTTTATGAGTGAAGAGTTGTGTTCACTATTGTTGTCTGCCAGATGAGGAAATCTGTATTAACAACTAGATTATCTAACAAAAATTATAGTGTTATGATTCATCAGAATCAGACAAAATGTTAACACTATGAAACAAATACAAATGGCTTCTTTGATTTCACAAATATTCAAGCCAGAATTCTCCACTCAGATTTGTTTATAATGACACAAAGGTCAGTAAAAAAATATCTGTGTTTGGACAACATGCAGACTAGTGTGAGATGTTTCAACAAGAAGAAGCTAATAGTTTCACACAGAGTGATTCAAGATGATTAATACTTATGGGTGTTGTTTAACTACTCCAGCCCATTAGCCCTCTGTAACTGGCAAAAAAAAAAAGAGAGAGATGGGCTGCGTTGTTAATAATTAGTTGGTTCTGCGCTCAAAAAAATTCTGTCCAACCTCACCAGATTTTAATCAAAGGCTGAAAATAGTAGCTGATTGTAATCGGCACTCAGAAGTCACCAGGGGTGTTTGAAGAGCCCGTCAAGCCTGAGAGTGGAGCTAATTCGATTAAGTGGCGGCAGTACCTGGAGGGGACGGATCTGTATCTCTTCCTTTTTTATTTATGAGATTAAGTCGCGCTTGTTATACCAATATAAATAATCAAGCCAACAGAAATGACACTGATTTTCAAGTTGTTTTATCTCCCTTGTCTCCAAAAGTTTTTTGTTTATTTCAGGTGACAAATAAACTTTGTTGAGTAATACTCAAGCAGTACTGATGTAACAAAAATCACGGCGGAGGATGTGATATGCGTACTTTGTCTTCCTTGTGATAGAACCAAAGGAAAATCAAAGTATAGACACTAGAAAAAAAATTCTGCTCCTGCAACTATATTCTAGTTATATTTAATACATCCTGAGGATAGCGTGCAAACATTGTTATGGTACATTATTATTAAGGAGAAGGCATATGGATTCTTCTGCCTTGCTACTGTTCTTCATGTGTGCTAGATGGCTACAATATGCAACACATATTTCCATTTTCATCTTAGTCTGATGTCATAGTACACCACTCAACAGAGACCTTAAAAGTGGCCATGAGGGCCATTTAGCCTACAGAAAGCAAGATAAATAATGGTTAAGAGGCTCTTGAGGTGTGCTGTTTGAATAACATAGTTCAGATTTTACAACGTTACCTCTTCCTGTTTTAAAGCGTGCACATGCACATAACATCTGGGAGAACCTCCGTGGCCGGGAGATCATCCTGATTTTTCTCTCAAGTGTTCAACACATGTCCGTGCCCTGCAGGTTCTGTGGTAAAAAGTATATCTTTTCTCTGACTGTGCAGACACTCAGTGGCGTTAGGTTCACATGACTTGACACACATGACATGAAGCAGCATGAATATACAGTATATGTCCAGTATGATTTTGTTCAAAGGCACAGGAATGATGGTTTCAAAGATACTGCTGGTCAAAGTTCCTGACTGAGTGCTGCGGTTTTCAGTGTGAGGTGCTTACCTACCTGCTCCGGAGCTTTGCACCCTCCACACTGGTAGAGATGTGAAAGGCTTGGCCCTAGATGTGACATTAGAATTCCTCTGAGTGATCCTTTAGACCCCTCTCACCACCACTTTCCCTCAAGGCCTCTTCTAAGGGGCCCATTTCATATCAGAGAGGCACAGAGCAGCACGGAGCCAAGCGACACCAGTACTTAGGTCACAGTGTACCACATTAAATTTAGACTCCTTTAACGCCCTCCAATAATGCATCTGGAGTATTTCCGGTCATTACTATTCAGACTTTTCTATCTAAGATACAAACTTCTGTAAATGGGCCATAGATCTGAGCTATCATTCACCACTGGAGATTTCACATCAAATCTGGTGTCTGTCACCAGTTGAAACTTCTGCGCCAGCCCCAGTTAAGCCACTGGTGATTCAAACTCCAAAATAAATTGTCCCGCAAGAATAAAACTTTCATATTTGGTCTAGGGTAAGTTTGACATTTCTAAACTTTTTTTTAATTAATATAGCCTACTAGGGCTTGCACTGCGTTGCCTACAATATACACCCAATATATCTAAAAACTGCAGCTACATCAGAACATTTGTGGAATGCATTCTTGTAATAGTGTTTTAGTTTGTCAAACCCTTTTTGTTCTGTATCTCAAGTGTGTATCCTGAGCCAGCACTAATTAACAACTTGTACAACCATTGCACTTTAGAAAAAAGAATCCTGTACTGATTGAAACCACATGGACTCAGATAACTTGAACCTTGATAAACTGAGTTTTCTGCATCATATAAGGTGCCACAGAACACAGATGATGGAAATATGTTAATATAAATGCATGTAGATTTCAGCATGGTGAACTTTGAAGCTATTGGCCCAGATGCGCAGACTTACGGAGAGAATCATGGGTTAAGTTTTGAACTCAGGCAATGGTATGCCTGCTAACAGCTAGAAATGTCAGTGTGTAAATTTTCACTGGCTGGGGAGGACCAACAGTGTGTCTACAAAGCAGTTTCCTACAATAAAATCCACAGGAGTCCTTTCATGCAGCTTCCCTTGTACCAAATACAGAAAAAGTTCCACTCTACACCAACACGGGTTATTGCATGATTTGTATGTCCTTCATATAAGATTAATTGCTCCAATAATAATTACAACAAAAAAAATATTAAAACCCTGCTAGTGCCCCCTACATGCCGCACTGATACAACAAACTAAACCAAAGTGGTTAACCACCTTACCAAAAAAGTGTCACTCGCCTTTCAGCCCTGCACTATCCCAAGCGGAGCTCACCACATTCAAATGTCTGCTATTCAAACATAAAAAGCACCAAAACTATTTCGTTAAAAGGGTCCCATAATATGCCTTTGTGAGTGTAATTTTCTCGTAAAGTTTGACCCGTTTCCTCACAAAGCAGGATGTTAAGTCAGGACTTCAGGAGGGACTTCATTTAAATATTTGAATATAATGAGTTAAAAAGTAAATTTAGGCCATTTACATCACAACTGAGGCACTAAAAAGACACCCAAACACACCCCTCTGATCTGTATTACTCTAGCTAATGCTAGTTAGCTTTATCACAAAGGTAAATTTACAGATTGTATATGATGGAGGACTTAGTTGGGAAGCTCTAAAATCAAAGATCACATTTTATTGGACAAGATATTTATACACACACACAAGGCATCGGCAAAAAACTTTTGAAACTTTCCAGGAAAAAAATTGTTTAAACATATAAAAATATCCAAAAACGCATAACCATGTTTTTCGCATCGGACGATCGATAAAACAATCCACCGAGGGAACCGAGGTAAGAAAAAGAGACGAAGGATTTTTCATTTCATGGGACCTTAAAAGTAATGAGCAATTTACAAATAAGTAGGACAATTTGAGCCAAAACAGTATTTCATTATTTTATACATATTGTTACTTATTATTTTGAACTGACAGTGAGAACAGAATGAGCCTCACACCTGATATGACAAAATCTCAATCAGTGCACATTTAACTACTAATGCTGATGTTACGTTGACATTCACAGGTACATCCTCCTTAGATAAGTATGCAGCCACACAACTGTAATATTTGACCTTTGAAGCTCATAACAACAGAAGACCTTTTTTTTTCCCCAAAGGTAGTGGTGCCAAAGTCTAAACTAAGAGCAGATGTCACTGTCTACACAACAGCTCAGTGTACAGTCAAAGAAATACTGTTTATCTTTTTCAGCTGGCTGCTGTTTTATAATGTCGGTCTGAGGAGAACTTAATGTGAATAGATCAAATACTCAGCTTTGACTTCAAATAGGCGGATTCAACATTTAACAATGTTAACTGTCTGACAGGTACCAATAAAAGAGTTCAAGATATTATCACCTCACCCACACTTAAGAATTGAAAACGCAGGAGGACTGAAACTCAATATTGTGTTACAGGCAGCCAGCCAGAAAAAAAAGAGACACCTAATGGAGTTCCTCTCCCGGATCTGTCCGAGCAGAAGGCTCAGCTATAAGCCCATACCTGTATCTTCATGCTCTCCAGCGGGCACAGAGCCCTAATTCATTGAATTTGAGAATGCCACAGCCTCAATAATGTTGCTGTCCACTCCAGTGGCATGCAAGCCCCATGCCAACTCCTGGCTTTCTGAGATTTTGTGTAAAACCTTTTTTTAAAAGCCTGCGTCCCTGCACCTCATCCGTCTTGTGTCAACAACAACTAAATAAATGCTGCCACTCTAGCCGAGAGCTCTCATTTCGCTGCCCAAAAATAAAACTGCTGGATGAAAGTCTGGTTACGTGTTCATTAAGAGAGGACTGAATATTTTTATACTCTGCCTTTTTAATTTGGATCAGCTATTAAAACTGCAGTGGCAGGTAAGATTTGCTTCCCACAATGAAACCAACATTTAAAACGGCTACATTTTTTTTTATCTCAAGAAAATGGTTACAAAAACTTGTGATGAGACAATATAAAATGTTTTGCCTTCACAATGTTAAAAGCAACATAATGCTCTTTCTCCCTATCGAAGTAAAACTACGTTCATTGTCACTATAAATGACAATAACAAGCATTTGCAGCTTAAGAAGACAAGCGTAGTAGGCAGTGTCATTCAGTGTAGTCTACAACACGCACATGTACTGTACACACACTTTCGACACTCAAACAAGCTCATGTTAACAGAGGATCCACGACACCGGCACTCTTATCAGATCTGCGGCTTCAAAGCTTCCCTGTGCAATCGTGAGGTTTCAAGCCTCTGCAGAGACCATGACCTTACATAACCAAGCCATTAATATTGATTGTTTCCAAATTTGCGAACTGGGGGATCTTGCAATATGAAAATAACACCCTTTCTTCTTTCCAGTAATGATATCCACAGCCCTCCAAGGCCTGTTCCCTGACCCACTCAAGTCTTACAGCAGAGCTTCTGCTGAAGTAAGCCCTTTCTACTTAAAAAGGTATTAGCACTCAGGGTTAAAACAGTAAACGCTCTGCATGCAGGATAAGAAATGTGCATCCTCAGAAAGTCTAATACAGCTGGTGTAAAGAGGGAAACTGCGCTTGAGCAAGTGTCTGCCGCCGTTCAGATGTTGGTTTCTGTGGCTGGCCTGAAAAGCCCCAGTCTGAGCGAAGAACTGTAATCCTAAAAAATGTCTTACAAGTCTGTAACACTACAGTGAGCCATAAACTTCTTTTATTGTTTTATTTTTTGAGTAATCCTGCACTTCTTAATACATTTGTACTTTTACATCAATGCTTTATTAAATAAAGCAATAAAGCAATAATTTCTTAATGAAAGTAAACTTTTCTTCTGCCCTCCTGCATGGTGACTGTTCTGAATATTTCTACATGATTACATTTATAAATAATCTGCTTCATGAGTCCAGTTAAATGTCTTTGAAAACACAAATAGGCCAACTGTTGCAGTGTTATCTTGTAAACACATTGCAACATTTTAGATTAGTATAGATTAGATGACAGACCACAATAGATTGCCGTTACTGTATGCAACTGTACATCAAAGCTGCAGATGGCAACTTAATGATTCTGAAAGATAAGATAAAAAATGAATTGCCTGTTACCAGTCTTTTGAAAACTGAGCAGGCGTCTGCCTATATGACAGAATACACCAAGTGATGGGCTTATACACATCGCGTCTGAACTACACAGTTAAACATGAGAGAATAAATTAATTTAGTCATTTAATCATACCCCATTTCAGACAAATGTTGACTTACAATAAGTTTTTAAAAAGTTCTCAAAACTTTTCTCTAAGCCTTCTACTGCTAATGCTCTCTAACAATCAGTCTCATTCTTTGCAAAAAGGTCAAAATAAAGTTTCAGTGCAGGGAAACTCCTTTAAAGCTGCAGAGGTTGTCCCACTGAACATGTGTTTTTTTTTCACCCATTCAGCATTACATAACAGACCGAAGGCGTTTTTTTTCCTGTCTTTCTCTTTCCCAGACGCACTTTAATCCTGTGCATAAAAGGGTGGGGTGAATATGGGTCAGCAGGTTAGGAGTGTCTCAAAGTCAGACTTGTGAAAAGAGAAATCAATCCACGAAGCCTCCCAACTACCTGTCTTTGCCCCGCTATTACATAAGTGCTCCGGCTGCTGTGCCAACCCACAAAGTCACACAGTTTCCCTTCAGTGGCATATGAATACCCGCTGAAATGCAGCGATTTTTGTGTAATTAAACAAGCGTGGTGATCATGAGGAGCGGGTGATCTCTTATAAAGTGAAAAGATCTGCGATGATGATTTCTGCTCTCAGTTGCGCGCCTCTGTTTATGGCTAAACCTGTTACATAACCAGCTTACATTCCACATTCACCATATCACACTCTAAATATACCCTTGCGCACAGGAAGAATGCGCACACAAAAACCACCGTGCAATGAATGAATTGTCACAAATACACCGCTAGCCTCACTGTCATGTACACACCAACTCTGCTTGTGAAGAATCAGCAGAGAAATCAGTATTTCTTTGAACTTGGACGAGCCCGGTTAGCCTGTAGTGGAGACAGCCGAGAGGGGGTGTGGTTAAATACTGTCTGTACTGTACAACATGGACGGGACGTGGTGGATAAACCATGTAAAAATGAACTAGTCCTCAGCAGCAATGCAGACAGACTTTTGACAGACTAATTGATAATATAGGCCCGTTTGGTTTTTATTGTCTGATCATGTGGAGCTTTAGTTGCAAAAGGCGTGCAGCGCCTTCATGCCTGCAACAGTGTTTGAGAGCTGGCGCTAAACAAATTCCAGCTGCTGGGGCGTCTTTTTTGCACACAGGGATAGCCTAAATCTGTTAGCTGGAGATGTAAAAATCCAGCCAGACGGCGCTGTGTGCTGTATCAGGAATAGTGGAGGACACGTCCCTACAAAGGAGAATGGGACTGATCGATAAACTAGCCCCCCGTCTGCAAAAGTTCACTTTTGACACTTTGAATATTTCGCCTTTGAGCGGACAGGTTGGCCTGTTTTGGCACGAAGAGAAGCTCCTGTTGGTCAATTTGAAGTTGCTGGGTAATTGATTTATCTTGCAGTCTGAGTAAATGTGACATCTGTGACCGTATCACCCCCCTATGATTTGAGCTGTCAGTGGAGCCTGAACACCAGTAACACACACCGAGGCACTAATTACAACCGAACGGGCAAAAGCCGCGGTGGTACTAAATAAAAAGCCCTGTCCCTGTGGTTGGGTGAATTTAGACAGTGTGCAGTTATTTATGGGGAAGCGATTTAATTCATCTTGAAGTTTGATTTAAAAAATCCCTCGATCGGTCTTTATTTCTCATACAGTAAAAGGCGAAATACGGTCCGCTTACCTCTGTTGGTGCTTGAACAGGTCTGCCTTCGAACCGGGGCTGGATGGTCCGCTTTCCGGAGCGTCTCCAGGTTTACCGGGGTTTCCCTGACCGGGGTAGCCGGCTCCGAGGCGCTGTTGCCCGGGTCGCTCGCTGGATCTGGAGGGGACTCCATGTTGAATTTCAGATTTACTGTTTAACTACCGCTAGTACTTAAAACTAATTCTATGCGAACTGCGAGCTCCGACACTACGTCTTGCTATCTAATTTAGACTAGAAGTACGAAATGAGAAATGCGAGTGTGTCTGGAGGTGGGTGTGTAGGTTTGATTGTCCACTAGCAGCGCTAGTGAGAGCTCCAGTCATGCAAACTGAAAAGGGAGAGGTTGTCAATAGCCGAAGAATAGATGTAGGCCTGAAAATAATCCATGCTGATCGACCCTGCGCAGTTTTACATGGGAATGGAAATATTGTATAAGTCTAACCTTGCTGGGCAGTTTTCTACATCTATGTAGGCTATTATCTCACTTACAAGTTGGGTAAATTGTGATAATACTACCAATAGGCTGCTGCTGAATTTGAAACTGAAAACTGGCCAAAATGGTCCAAATGCATCATAATGTGTATTGACATCTCATGATCTAAACCATTTTCTATTAAACTGAGAAAAAAAAAGAATATAATTTGTATGAAAACTGCAGCTCTTGTGGTTGTTATTGGTTGCTTCAATCGCAATCTGCAAATCGCTTCCAGCTAAATATCCCACTATCATCATATTCCATTCACAATACACAACAGCGGCTATGTTTGCAAGTTCACAGTCATAAGCTGCGGAGGTACAGGAATTATATACTGCAAATTAATTCACTGAGGATGCCATCCCTGGCTGCAGCATATAGCAGTCTGTAGGCTACTCCCTATCATATAACAACTCAACTTTCACGTCTAATAATTCAAACAGGGATAGCCAGAGCGCTCATCATTATTTTCATCATCTCCACCACCATTATCATCATCATCATCATCTCCACCGTCCTGTGGGAGGAGCGGACTGCATTTCTGAGCAGTCTGCTCGAGCTGATGAAAGGACTCTTCCCTTTACTCGCAGAATAACCTGTCTGTCTCCGCCCTGCCAGATAAAAGTTAAGGTTGACAGCAGTTTGGAGAGAACACGCTTTAAGATACAGTGCCGTGTACAGCTGGCATCAAACGTCACTCTTGCAACCGGCATCCGCGCGTCGCTTGTTGCTCAGCAATTACAAACACCACGCTTTCTGCATGTGATCAGCGGGCAAGCGGAGAGGCGGAACCCCGCCTCTTCAAAGCACTGCACGTGGACTTTGACATGGTCCTGCCCTCTCAGTGCAGAGCCAGACAGCTGATAAACAAGTCGGTAATAAAAAAACACTGTGCCAAAAACTAATGAACTTATAAAGTGATCAAGTCACAGAGGGACGGTTTTTTCGCTTTAAACACAACAAATGTGTTTGTACATTGATATTCACTGGGCTGACTTTAAGGTCTTTCTTAAAGTTAGGATTGTCTTAATGACAATGACCATCATTCACATAACAGTGTATCCCCTTAATGATTACATTTTATGGTAACCAGTATCCCTGCCTTCAAACATAAGCAAAATTAACTTAATTTGATATGTTTTAAAATACAGAAAGTAGCCTATACACCATCATTTTTTAGTTACCTTTTTCAAAGCTCATGCAGTGTCTGCACCTACTATGACAATGTATACAATTATATTCTATAGTACCATACTGTTACTTTCTTTACTAAAGAAAGAATCACTGACATGATGAATAGCATAAAAACGACGGATGTTAAGGTTCTGTCATGGACTAAACATGGCCAAAACAATATACATAAACATCACTGTATTTGATTGCATCCACCACCAGCAGCTGTAGTACATGACAACAACATATTGTAAATTGGCAGAAATGGAAGTAATGTACTTTTAGCAGATGCTTGCTTAGGTATTCTCTTTGTTTTTTTATTTATTTTTTTAAAAAGCCCTTTCGTCTTGTCCTTATTTGGATTCAGTGTCTTAGATTTGGTCTCCTCTGCTTACAGACAGATTTGCTATTTAGTTGGTTGGCAAAATGAAAACCTCTCATTTATTTGTTTGTTTTCGAGCTGGATAAAAACCCCATTAGTCAAGTGTCATAATTTGCATGAAGGTAAATAGTGTCAAACATGGCATTGAAACACAAGGTGAGAGATGCAGAGTATGATTTACAATACTACTGTCTGGTTATTAAATCAAGTAATTTCAAATTCAATGAGCATGTGCGGATAATTGAAAAACAAAGACATGAAAGTGAGATATTTAATTCATGTAAAAACACTAAATACACTAAATACTAGAAAAAGTACTAAAAACTGACAACATTTTAAGTTTGGACTAGTCACAGGGAGGGACCTTGTCAAAAGGAATCTGTTTTCATGTTTCCAGCGCAGCACTCCTTGCACGTAACTCACCAACAAGAGCATGATATAACTTTTGGAGCTGCGCTGCGCTGAAGGCCGACTTTTTGACAGAAAGCCAGAAGGCATCTCTCACTGCCAAGCGAAGAGGCCAAGTTTCATTCCTTCTGCTCAGCTTTAGCTCCTCCAAATTTCCCTGACCTCCTGACCCACTGCAATTTGACCGGGTGAACCCTACACCACCATTCCACGCCTGTTGCATGTTCAGCATCGAAGCTGAGAAGCTTGAGCTTGAGAGATATGTAAACACGCTCAGAATTTTATCTCTGAAAAACACAAACACACAAAACAGCACATGGCTGCATAACGTATATGAAAAGTACATGTACATTGTACATTGTAGATAGGTACATGAAAACACTCCTTACATGTGTGCATGGATTTCATAAGATAATGATGAGAATGAACGTTTTATTTTGCATCTACAGAATATAGATGCAATATAAATGCACAAACGAAAGCAACATAGGTACACACTCAGACCAGCACACCGTGCTGTGTTTAAACCAAAGGGATGCAAGGACAAGTTTGATGCTGCCTGTTTAATTTTTGAGTTAAAATGAATTATGCTGCTGTCACATTGTTGAGCAGGGGAAGGATGTGGTGGATGTGAAGCGAGTAGAGTAAGCATGCCTGCCTGTGTTTAAAAATGATTGATTAAGCTGACACCGGCTCAGGGGTGCAACACCGCTCTATTTTTCTCCTTCATTATGTAAGGCTATATTTCAAATCAGGAGTGCACTGGAGGAAGACACCAGAGACACCAGACAGGACACCCTTCAAATAAAAAGTTTATCAGACAACAGCCAAGGAGACTGATGAGTTTCCCCTCTAATCGTGTCTTGGGAGTGGCGAGAGAAAAGAGGAAAAAGAAAACGTGTTTGTCAAACAGGGTGATCTTTAACGAAACACACAGAAAAATAAGTTTGATCAGTTTGGCAACAAGCACAGTATATTACATTACACAGTTTATTAATTTTCTTCAGTCAGAAAAGATAAGTTCAGCTGTGTTTACAAAAAAGTAATTAATTCAGATGAGTGCAAAATTTAGCTCATAATTTAAAGAAGGCAGAACTCTGAAATTTACTCATCTCCTTGTACTGCACTAGTTGTCTGTTTAAACAGCAGGAACCAAATATAAATTCTCAGAATGACACTTTTTTTTTTCATGCGGACATGTTGACATATCTTTGTTGCCTTACAAATCGGACATCAGAACCCGAGCCCAGCAAACACACAGTTCTTTGCATGCTCGTGCAGTGCAGAGTGCCAGATCGTAATGAAAGAGACATATTAATGGCTTTTCACTTATTCATGCGTCGGAAATGAAGAGGCACAGTCACATTTTGAAACGGTTGACAGAATAAAGAGCCAACATTGGGGAAATGATTGTATTTATGATTTCACTCTGACAGATGAAGGTATCAAGAGAGAGACAGAGTGACACATTTCTGACAGTTCAAAGTGTTAAATGATGTGATGTATGGCAACATACTCGAGCACGGGGGCACCCGCTCTTATATATTTTCACTTTAAGAATCAGCGCCTCAGGAGCACAGACCTGGGACTGGTAGGCAGCTGAAAAGTCATTCCTGTTATTTCAGCAAACATGGGTAGGATTGTACAATGTACAGTATGTACACAGAATGCATTGGAATATAAAAATTAAACTGCAGGATAGCTACTTAGCAGATGGCTTTACACTTTTATGATTTTGGCAAATATAGATGAACCTACAGTGTTGTTTCACTCTCTCCCTCAAACACAGTGCTACCAATAGCACCACCTAGCAGCAGCTTGACCACAGTAAATCACTGTGTCCATACTCAGCATCAGTGCTATCACATTATGTCTATAATTCTGTATAAAAAGGAATTCCTTTGCATACTAAATAATGAGTGCATCAATGTGATTGAATGTAATTCACTATTTAAATCTACCATTTGTACTATTTTTTTCAGGCTCATATTAGCAAAGATGTAGGAAATAAGAGTGTTCATGGTGCCTCATCTGTTCTGCCTATCCCACATCAAAAGCTGCAATGACAATTGAGATTTACATTGATTCTTGATAGCAATTATGCATTTCATGCAGTTAAATAATTTCAGTACTATCTGCAACCTGAGGATTAAATTAGATTTTTTTTGGGTAACAGACAATTGATATTTATTTTTCATAAATAGTCTTACTGCATGCTATAGCCTCTTGGTCACAAAAGCATGAAATCAAGACAGCCAGAGTTGTCACACTGCACTTATCCATGCCCAGAGATACAACAGTTAGAGAGTAATGCATTCATACAGCCTATAGTTTAAGATGGGTATATTAGGCCCAATATTCCAAAACACTGAACTGTGAAAAAGAAAGGTCCTGCAACAACGAAGAAATAAAGATTGGCGGGTTATAGTGAACTCCTTCCTGTCAGAGCTAGAAGTGACTCATGGCGTGTGTGTAGAGTTCATATGACTTGGGACCGGAATGATTTTCTCAGTTAAAAATCAGGAGGTGAAAAATGGCGTGGTTATTTGTGCCTGACAGAAGTTAAGAGCTTTTCCCTGAGGCCCGCAGCCTCCCTGCTGACCGCAAGGCAGCCTTCTCCTCCAGCATCCACTCACCTTGTGAGATCACACCTCTACACCGGCTGCTGGGATGGCACATCCCGCAACTCCACAGCAACTCTACTGTCTGTGCATTCAGCATGAGGGTTCCTTCTCTTTTGTTTTTAATTTGTGCGTAAAAGTTTGTGTATCACGGTGTCTGTTTTTGTTTGTGAGCAAGATGTCTACAGAAGTTGAATTCTGAGGCGAAGCACAGAGGCAGGTAAATCAAGTGCAAGGTCAAGGTTTTGTATTTGTGTAATTAGTGGTGTAATTGCCGCCTGGTTCTAAGGCTTATCAGAGAATCTTGTGCGGCACAAACAGGTCCCACAGGAAGAGATCAAAGCAGTGTCTGGGGAAGGAGGATCTGGATTAGAGTTTATGTTTTAAAGGTTCAGAGGATAGAAAACAATTTCATATCCAGGACGGAATATTTCCTATGGACCCATATCTGTATACATGGGTGTAGATGACAGTAGCCACACAAGTAAGTTCACCTAACACTACTGAAGAGTGGCGGTCCATCCATGCTGTTCACTCTGCCCATTACAAAAATGGCTCAGAATAACTACAACATACTGAACATTGTTGCGTATGTATAATAACTTGAAATAATTCTTATTGTATCCATAATTTCAGAAATATGACACAGTGATTGAGACATATAAATGTCATATAAATGTTACAATTAATCCAGAAATGTGTTATATTTAGCCACAACACGGTAGATATAAGATATAGCAAATAGACATTACATTTTTTATGTACAGCTCAAATATGTTTAGCATTTTCCTTGATTTGGTGTCGATTAACATGCCGTTAACATAAAAACCGCACAGAATATAATTTGTAGATTTTACATGGCAGCAAACATTATTTTGACTCGTCAGCCAACAAAGCACCATGGTCGCCAGCCTACTGTTGCATGGGATGATGAAAACACGACAGCAGCACCACTGCCTGCCTGATCCTATCTGACAATCTTTGCCCATCCGACATTACTCTTCGGTGTCTGATGTTGGGGGGCTGCTAATTTAGCCTTTAGCTCCATGGTACCGTAAATCACAACACTCAGGAAGACAAATGTCAGAACACATGTTGCCAGACTGTGTCTTTGAGCAGAAGATTCCTTTAATTGGGTGTGCAGGGACTGGGTCCAATCCCCAGCACCCTCCTCCTCTCCTTCCTCCTTCCTCACTCTCCCTCTCTCTTTGCCTCTCTCAACATACTAACAAAAGGCAGAGAGATGAAAAAGACAGCGCCAACCTATCCCTACTTTGTGCCATTATAGAACAGACACACTAGGGGTAAAGAGGTACGATGCTGAACATCAAGGAGAGCTTTATATAACTCTCTTTTTATTCGCCTTGTTTCATGTTTATTTTACTTCTTCAAGCTATCATGTCTGATTGACACTGCTCCCTGTCATAACAACCATTATTCATCGAACCAGCTTATGGAATACAGTGATAGCTTCTGGATATATTTGTCTGAGTTTAGGAAAATGTGTAAAGAATCAAAAATGCTCTCCAAAGTATGTTCGGTGTCATCTCATCATCAGTGTTATGATTCCACCCTTCCCCTTCCTCCGCTCACGCACACTCTGAACTTCAGCAGAGGGAATAGAGATCATAAAGAATAGATATTCAAAGGCTTTAACACAAAAAGACTTTCCTCAAAGCCTGCCTCTCTCTGGATCCGCTGGGCTAGGCAGGGTGAAATGTCCACACAGAGAAATCACAGGGCTCAAGTCAAAAGAAGTCATTTAAATTCTGTTAAAATGTATTGTTCACAATTTAGATATCATTAGATTTTGAGCAGCAAATGTTTATTTCATCATATGCTACCAGATCTGAAACTGTGTACAAATGTAAAATTTACAATTTTGCCAAGTTTGAAGTTCAAATGCTTAAACCTCATAACTCACACTGTGAATAAAATCATTAAAACAAACTAATACAAGCGTAGGACCCAATAGCCTCATTAGTTGTAATAAAGCACAGTCAAAGGTTACAGGCACACTAAAAAAAACTCAAAGCTGAAATCACTTCAGATAGTATCTAGTTACCGCAAAACTAACTTTAATACACCCTAGGACACAATAGATATGTTTTTATCTGAGCAATGCCTTCCCCAAAGTTGAAAGATTTGTAATAGTAATTATAATAATTCTGTATTTATTCACTAAAAGTGTGAGTTAATTTGGTGTAATTATTTGTTTAGTGTACATGGAGTTTGATTGGCTCAGTTTGAGTGTCAGGCCATGCAGAATACAGGCTGTAGAACTTAAATGGAGCTGTGATACAGCTGCGGGTGAAAGGGAGTCGAAAAGCAAATTAGATAGAATAGATGAAGCTGTTCTGAAAAACTCGTAGCCATCTTATATCATCACTTTCTCCCAGCAAAACCTGGAACTGGAATAATGTCTTATTTTTGCTACTCCATGAGAAAAAGCAGCCTGAAAGGATATGATACACAGACTGATGTTAATTATTTGTTGATTAAAAAACATTACGAATACCATATGCCATGTTCAAGAAGTACAATAGACCATAATATATAGTTTTGTTCATAAAGCCAGCTATATATACAAATAAATATTTTAAAGGTGGGATTCATAGCTTGTGTTTATTTAAGATTGGTGTAATATTCCACTGAACGTAGACTTTCTTAGCCTTATAGAAACAGCAGTATCTAGCAACGGCAATATAGTTGGACCCACTGAATACAGTTCTGACGTAGAACTAATTTTATCAAATAAAAAAGCACTCAATAAAATGGCCAATACTGTGATGTGTTTGGGGCACTAAGTGTTGGTCATTGGGTCACTAAAATGAATAGGTTTCTGTCTTTTTGAAGCATTAATGTGAATAAAAAATTCTGGGTGTGAATGAGATGTATGTTTGTGTTGCCCACTGTTCCATACAGTTGAGCTGGATTTGTGTAGCAATAAGAGATAGCTCTATAGCCTGACCAATACTGGATTTTTAAGGCCGATACCTATATTGATATTTGAGAGGTTAGAGAATAAGGGTCCCTTAAATCTGTGGGGGGTATTTAAGAAATGTGATTATAATATCTGCTGGGCGGGACACTTTGCTGTTGAAAAATAAACTTGTCTGTACAAACTATGTAATACATCACTGTTTCTAAATTAACTCAAACATATCTTTGGTATTTTTCTGTACTGCAATTTCTTGTTACTTGTCTGCCCACATACAGTGTATGCTGATAGCAGTATATCTGGGAAAAGCCTGGCTGATTTATCGGTCTAGCTCTGTGACGGCTTTTGGTTAAATTATATTACTTTTGTGGTGTCAGTAGATAAGGTACGTCACAGCGGGTTTAGTTGAAGCTGGTGTAATTCACCTTGTAAACTATATGACCACGTCCAGCAGTCGCAGTGGTAAAAGGTGAGTTGTATTCATATTTGTACATGTGGTGAAACCTGTACGAGTCCAAACAACCAGTCTGTTATCCTCAAGCAAAAGTTTTTTTTTTGTTTTTGTTTTTTCAGTCTAAGATGCTGCTGTCTTTTCAGCATGTTTCCTGAATGTGGACTTACATTTTGTTTTAGTTTTGCTACATAAATCTTCTTAATCGTACATGAATAAATAATATCCACCAGTCTTCTTATGATAAATTAATTATTCCAAATGTTACAATGCATGACTGGGGTCTAACAGATTACATGTGGCATGATGAGTAAGTGCAAGTCCATCACAAAAATGTTAACCCAGTACATTACTTTGCATCGCTTGAAATAATGATTGATACAGTATGTGTTGTGGACTGTAATATCAACACTAATTACAATTAGAACCTCTTCCAATTCTGAGTCTGATGTTAAAACTCTGGATAGCAGCTGATGAAGAGTACTAATCTGATACATTTAATCTGTATACCTCATTGTGTAGAACTAACTGGGATTATTCTTCTACATGTAAGGCAATACAAAGCTTTAAATACATATAATTTCTTCACTACAACTTGAGACATTCATACACCAACATTCATTTTAGGCTTGTGCAAATTTAAATTATGTTGTTCTAGCAAGTTTATAACATTATGTTGTTACACCTTTGTAATGACAGCGACTAAGAAGCAGTATTTAATGTAGATCGGTCATGTCTGGCCATTATCTGATCCATTTTATAAGGTCAGTCATGGTGCAGATAGCGATCCAGTGTATCAGATCAGCGCATCTCTAATTAGTGTCAACATATTGAACTAAATGAAACAGTCCAAATTAATCCTACAAGAACTGAAATTAATCAGATTACAATGTTAGTTTTGAACATGCAACAGGGTCACAGTGCTGATAAGAAATTTCAATAAATATAAATAACCTTTCCTGTAGTCATAGCTCACATGTATATTGTGTTGCAAACCCTGAGCACTGTAGAAACTCTTATTTCCTGCAATAAACTGACATGTGATTCACATCATCTCTGTTTGTTTGGGCAAGGCCCTGCAAAGCAGTGGGGAGCGATGGGCCATGAGCTGCACAGCGCCACTCTAATGAGCAGAGCTGGACACAGACAAAGAGAGTCTGGACTCTGTTCAGCATCTCTGCCCATTGTCTGGCTCTGGTCCAATACACAGATATTAATTCCTGTTCCTTTTAGCGACTATGGTTTCAAGTGTATCACTCTGTCCACAAAGGCTGCATAAACTTTAATTAATATGCCTTAAATCAATCTGACATTTTCTGTGCAAAGTTGTTGTAATCTAGAGAGAGCAATGATTTACTTAAGTAAATTTCACAATAGTCCAAAATAACCATCTACAAAAGACCATCTATTTGAAAATAACTTTCAATGATTTTCAAGTTGTGATCATTAAAAAAACGTCCAAACATTGTCAATGTCCTTGATGAACACTATCAACACCATATCATTACAGAACCTATAACCTATCAATACAATGCCTTATATAGGTATTAATTATTTTGTTTACATCTTTACAAGCTTCATGAATGGATTACAGTGTCTTCATTCTCTTCAAAATGTGTTCATTTAGGTGACCAAACTTTGAGTTTTTTAAACTATGTTTTTGAGACAGTGTGGGTTTCTAAACGTCAGTCTAAAATTTACCAAGACTAAAATAGACAGCCTGTAAAGAAAATTACAGAGACAACAGCCAAAGCTGTCGTTTTCCCCAGGGTTTTCTAAAGCCTGAATTGTTCACAGTAATGTTTGTCTTCAACAACAAAACAAGTCTCTTCTGTTTTTCCTAGGTGGGTTTTTTTTCCCCAGCCAGACCCCATAGTGAGCAGCCGGCACCTTTTATTGATCAACACAAAGTCCCAAATAAATGAGCGCAGAATGAGAGCTATGCTCCAGGGAGTTCAGGGGAGCTGGAGCTCCATAGGTACCCATCAATTTTAATCACTCCACTAATGAAGAGGCTCCTCTCTGTTGGGTGTCCATAACTCACTGTGCCAGAGCTACCTCCACTACCTCAATCAAATCATTTCTACACAGCCCGCTTCTCTTCACAACTCTAATGACCTTTTCAAAATAAACAATGCCTGCATTAACAGTGCTGAAAAATTGTTAGATATGAATAGAAAAGTTAAGTGTTTTTTATGAGAAAAATGCAAAGAATGCAGGCAGGACAGAGTGAGTTAATCAAGCTCACTTCAGCATGCGCGCCAAGACACAAAGCATTTTTGTAATGCATTCACAATGAGTAAATCAGTATATTACAATATATTTAAATTAGGAATATTCACAGGTGATCAGATTGTAAAATCAACCAGTTTGATTGACACTAATAAGAACTAATTAAACAGACTATTATTCCATGCAAAACATTTCTTAGTTTTAACAGAAAAATCATTATTTGATTAGAGAAAAACACATTTTAAATTGATATGCTTATTTGCTAAAGGCTGAAATTGAAATGGGACAAGAGTTCACAGATTGTAATTTTAGAATGTGATTGACTTGATGTCCATAGTTTTTCTTTTGTAAAATGTCGAGGTCAAAACCATATTTCACCTGGGCAACATTGGATACTGCCAATTTTAAATATAATATGCTTTCATTTCAACTACATGCAGTTGCAAATTCCTTTTGTCTCCAATGTGTCAATAAATACAACTTCAAGCCCATAAATATAACTTGAGTGATCTAAGCCTTCCTGGGGAGAAGCTCCTCATGCCATGATGGTGTGTAATCTCTTCGTTTCATCCTTTTTTACCCTCCAAGTATTTCAGAAGTTATTGAAACTCCAGAACTCTGTGAACTAGTGTTTCATGTACACACACATACACACACACACACACACACACACACCCGCACTCATATTTTACTTCTCGTGACGTCCAGAATCTTTCTCCAGCATCTGCTCCGCTCACTGTAGGTAAGGGAAAAAATCCATCACCTTCCCCCTGGGTTTGCATAAGCCTCTCAAAGAGGTGAGTCACTGCCATTGGGCTATTTGTTGCCACGTTCTGGGATTTGCCCTGTCTTTTCAAATTTGATATCTGAACTCTCCCTTGTGGGCATCTTGGCGAATGCTCTGGTTCGACCCAGGGTGATGAGAGGCATTAGGTATTTGCATTAATACTTACTCTTTCCTTGAAATATTTCTATATTGTAGGACTGGGACTTTTTTATTAACCAAAATGTACACTGTGTGACTTTAATATAATGCAGGGGAGAATCGCACAACATAAAAGAAAGCAATTATATGCCATTTCATCCAGTTCTACTGTGGCAGTGCAAAAATGTTTACACTATTATGTGGAGACATGTTTAAAAAAAACAACAAAAACTCTTCACTGAAAACACAGTTTAACTGGAGTACTCTCTGGGTGATCTCAACTGGAACACATTAAATTCACTGTGATTAACAGCTTGCTTTGAGAGCCTATGGTGAACATTGATGTTTGATCTTTCATTTGTGATGTAGCACATGGGGCACTCTTTGTGTGTTGTTGTTGTAGCCTGTGGGCACACTGCGCTGTGTGCACAGGCAGGGGCAGTGGGCCAAGTGGACAGAGACTTTGCTCTCGTCTCTGCAGCTGGCCTGACCTGCTCATACATCTACATTAAGAGTGGATGTGACCAGCTCCAGTGTCGCTCTTTAGACATCGGGCTGGGAATACTCATGACACATTGTTGTGTTAAAGAGTATTACTGAGCGCGTACCACGAGTCCTTACCGCAGCGTCCCAGGTTCGAATCCAGGCCCAGGCCCTTTGCTGCATGTCATCCCCTCTCTCTCCCCCCTTTCCTGTCTCTCTCTACTGTCACTACCAAATAACAAAGCAGAAATGCCAAAAAAGAGAATTACTGTAGATTCAAACATCAAATTAAAAAAAAATACGGTTGTAAAAGTTACACCGACATCTAATATATGCAGAGCTAATTTTGTCATTTCATATGTCTCTCACAGCTGCAGATATGTTGTGTTACATGCCTCTGACAGACAAGGGTGAAATATTTCTCTCTGTTAAACTAAAATTAAAGAGTAAGATAATGACTACAAGCTGATGAATGAGTTTGTGTGGCAGGCATGTCTATGTTAAGATGCGTTGGTTATTATCGATCAAACTAAACAAACTGGTGGAGCTGACTGAAAGTCACCTTGATATAATTCTGGCTATCAATCATTTGGAGTGCACTCTTAGTCATGGTTGGCAGTGCCATTAGCATCACCATGGCATTGTTTGGTGAAGACGACAGGGCTGTTCCGCAGTGATTAACACAATGAAGAATCATATCCTCCTGTCCCGCTGCAGCGTCCATTGTTTCCCATTTAGCTCGCTAATCTCCTCTGGATGCTTCATCTCTGCATTATAACTATCCCAAAATGTCTCAAATGTCACTCTGAGAGTGCCTGTGTGTAAGATATAGTACACTTGCCTCTGCGTTTGTATTTTTAAGCCTTGGATTGTCAAGCAGTTGTATCACAATGAGGAAATCTACCATGGATAATTAGTTGAGAATAAGGTTCGGAGAAGCCAGGAGACTGCTTAAGGTTTTTTTCAAAAAGACCTCTTACGCCTTTTCTTTTTGCTTTTGTAAACACTGAATGTTCAAAAGGCACTTACATTAACTGAAATTAGCCTAGACCAGAACTACTGCCCAGATCAATTTCCATGAATTTGTGCTCCATCTCCAACAATTACGGTATCACACCTGAGCTACTGTATATCCTCAGCAATATGTAATCAAGCTGTTTACTAGACCACTAGGCCTATTTACAATACAATTTTTCTTTGAACACAAGATCTGGCAATGCATTTTCCTCATGATCATTACCTTTATTTTACACCACCATCCAATTATTAGCTGTTTTGCTGCCAGTGTTCACAACAGAAGCACAGAGAAGCAACTCGCTCAACACCTGGTCTGGGATCATGGAGCAGAACACATTTGCCCTCTGGTCTCACATGGACTGCATTCAGAGGCGAACTATGGGCTTTCTAAAGGTTCTGTGTGGTTGGGAGACATATGGCTTAGCCTGGTGTTATGTAACCCTCAACCCTCACCATCTGCCTGGAGGCCCAGGTGTGCGGAGCCTGCCAGCCTCCAACTGAATCCAACACCACTGGAGCTCTGTCATTCATGGCTTTTTAATCTCGCCACCATCCCTTCCCTTGTTCCAATTACCAGACATGCACGTGTACAAATAAGCTGTATTAATAACTGTGGAAGCCCTTCCCAATTTGGCTCAACAGAGGAAGGAAAGACTGGAAAAGCTTCTACTGTGGATGTGGGAGGGAAGGTGTAGGGGGATAGCCGTGCCCGGCGTTTGTTGACAGGAGGGCCCAGTGCACAGAGCAGGCTGGGAGTTATTGGAAAATAAATCATAAATCATCTCACCTCAGTGACAAGGAAAGGTTCTCACAGAGCACATCTCCTGTGTGGCCAGTCTGACTTCGTCTGATCGCCTGCTCCTGTAATACTCATGCTAATACAGCTCTAACGAGTATGCACGCACCACACCACGGATGGATCATTAAGGAGAGGGACTGAGACATGAAAAACTTGAGTCTCACTAGCAGGAATAACTTTGACCTCTCTATGAGCACCACTAAGAGTTCATCCCACAAACCCTCTCTGTTCCCATGAGGCATCATGGCTTGTTTCAACCCAGAGGTGATTTAGCCAGCAACTCATCCCTTCAGAATATTGGGGTGGAAAAATCTATAGTGGGACTTGATACGTTGTGGGAGGCTTTATATCCAAAGCACTGACAGGCTTGTAGTCAGTGCAAATGCTGCAAAACCAACAAATGTATTTGCCTTTACAAATACAGTGCATCCAGTCAGGTGATCGAGCCTTTAGTAAATATTGAGTGGAGGGGTGTCCCAGCAGCGTGGTCTGCAGGTTTATCTGTAGAGAGAGGAGTACAAAGATGAGCCCCCATGAGGATTCAGGGAGAGATGGCTTGTGTTTGATCACCCATCAGGTGTCAGCGATGTTTCGGCTGTTAAAAACACAGGAGAGGCTGCCGCTCTTGTTTGTGCCAAGCACATCTCTTCAAAGAGCCTCGGAAGCTCTGTAGCTCCTCATTTAAATGGGAAAGTTTCTTTCAGCTGATAGCGAGTGCTGGTGGATCTCCTGTTGACACAGGACATTTTTTCCTGTGAAAACACATCACTGTTGTTTTTCTGCCTCGTGGTGAGAAGGTGATTAATGACCAATTTTGAGATTCTATCAAAGCAACTGCGCTGCTCTGCAAATCCACCCTAATTACTACACATTGTTACAAGCGTGGGAGAAAGAGAATATCACATGAATGCTGAGACCAGAGGAAAGAATGACTTTTTGTATTTGACATATATATTTAAAACTACTTTAAACAATGCTGAATCATTTCTACCTAGATAATCACTTCATTCTTTTCTTCAGTGATGATTTTCCTTTTTTTAACCACGTTTTCTGTAAAAAAAAAAAAAAAAAAAAAGCCCAATGTAAGCTTGCTCTCAGCACATACTTGATCAATTTTAATTGCCTCAGTTCTCACCCCTCCAATATAAACAGAAAGTTGAAAGTAAAAGTAAGAAAAAAGAAAGAATGAAATGTATTCCCGCATACTATGATATGGTAAATGTTAGCGCCTGCTGCATCGCACTCCATATCACTTCGCTCCATATGAAAAATAGTTTGCTATTTTGGAACCCCCTGGCAGCCATAGTGGATCACCACAGACCCAGAGCTCATTTATCTTTTGTCAGAGATGAAGCCAAACTAACGCCATCTCCTGAAGCTGCTAAAGAATGAGGAGGGACGTAGGGAGGGTAAAAATAAACCCGGAGCCCAGGTAGCTACACAAAGAAGTCACTCTACAAGTAATGGGTGGCTTCTGAAAGTGGAACTCTGTTTGGAACTGTCTCTCCGCTTGGAAATGATACTATTTAGCGTCCAAGTTTACTCAGTTACCTTTGCTGGCTTTTATGAGATTGGAGACGTAATGAGAATGGGTGGATGTTACCTGACTAGATAATCATTAGATGATCAATTAAATTATGATTTTGTTAGGTTCCATTTAAAAGCCCCTGCAAGTGTGATAAGGTTAGGAGCCAAAATAAAGGAAGCTTCTATATGTGTCATAATAAAGTGCTGCCAGACAAGCTCCAGAGCACCTTACCATCAAATTAATCATCCGAAAGAAAATACACTGCCGATGTATGACACTATAGCACCACTAATGCTTTATAAATTACATCATTATAAGTTCTGTTTATAAAAGAGAAATTCTGTTTAAGCCTAGAATCTTTAAATTATGATTATATATGTATTTAATTTTAAGTATATGATTTTAAGTATTTGATTTATAATATGTAGAAACAGACAGCCATACTGTTTAATCTAGATTACCATTATTTTCAACACTATTTAACAATTCCGTTACCCTTCACGCTCTCTAAACATTTCCATACAAAATCCATAAATGTTATCATTTTATGCCCTTAAAACTCTACTAATGGAGACACAGCAACAGTAACAAACACAGTAAGACCAGGATTTCTGTTGACTACGTTTGCTTTAGTCTGTAACTATGTTTCTTCGCAGTACAACACATGTTGATTCATTACATACTACCAGAACTCTTCAGCCATCACTGTAGAATAGAAGTACATAGAAAAAAAACCTCTCATTTGAAACCACAAATTGCATAAAACCCCAAATACAAGGTAATAAAAATACTTAATAGCAACAGAACAATTTAATGCATTTCCATTATAATAAGCCCAAAATGCAAATTCCCCCAGCTTAGCAGGGTCACACTCATCCTCATCTGCCCCTGATCTCTGACTGACCAGGTAGATTTTATAGTGCCAGGTAATGTACAAGGAACACACCTGCACAGCACAGTGAACACACAGATGACAACCCAATACATAAAAACTGTGTTTACATGCACAGAGTCACCTGGCTATCAGCCACATTCTGCTAAAAATCTTACTTGGCTTTAGCTGTTTACACAAATCTTTGATACCCTGCAAACGTATATCCCTGTTGCCATGAATAAGCCAGTTGGAAGAATATTCCTTTACACCTGTGGTGCCCCAGATAGAATGGTCTGCCAGCAAAAAGACGTAGCTGCCAGCTACAGCCTCCCTCTTTGACTCAGCTCTAGTAGAATTCTTCTAATACAGGGAAAAGTAATGATAAACCTTGTGGTAATAGTAATAGTAAAAACTCCCTCACCACAGAATGTACTGATATACACTATGTATTCGAGTTTCTGTAGATGATAAAGTATCAAAAGTGAATAAAGTAAAATATTTTAGAGACTCGTTTATATGGATGTAAGACATTTTAACATAGTTATGACATTTATGTATGTCTAATTAATACTAGTGTAACCGGTAAAACTTTAAAGGCACATTCACAGCAACACAACTCAGCCTTTTTTGATCACCTCTTCCAGGCCTTCAAGTTCAGACAGCAGTGGGCTTCTATCTTTTTCATTGGGGACATATACAGTACAGATAAATGCACACACAAACTCATTGTCACGTCTCAACTGGAATTGACAGTTCAACATTAAAATCAGTGCCCCAAACCTTTCCTTCATGAAAAAAACATGAAACCTAAGTCCTTCCTAACAGCTCCATTGTATTTCTTCTTACTCTCACTACAAGTTATAAACATAAATGTAATGGCTTTCATATGATAACACTTATCTGGAACTAACAAATGCATTTGGAGGAGAAAAAAGCCTACAGAAATATTGTATGTCACAGTACGAATCATTCCCGGCATCACACACATTCACAGGCCACATGATTAGCCATCCTGTGCATCTTTTCAGCTCTCTACATGATTGACCAAATCTGTGGCGCAATAAACTGTAACTGTAGCATATCTCTCTGACAAGGCAATGATAGACCAGTCTGTGTCTACTCAGAATGAGCCATCTGTGGGGACCTGGGGCTGTGCTGCTTTGCGGACAGTATGACAGTCCTCAGGTATATCTCTCAGCATGGCGCAGGCTGATAGTGTAGTGGGCTGGTGTGATACACTGCTTGGTTACTGTTACAGATGAATGATCCTGATGTGTCTGACTCGTTGTCTGTCCCCACCCCTGTCTCTATCTGTGTACCTCAGAGAAGTTCCACAGTGGAGGCAGGCAGACAAACACACCCAGAACCAACACACAGCCAGTGGGCTTGTCATTGGGAGAACACACCATGACTAAAAAAGGCCCAGCTGTGATTGCCTCTCCATGCCTGATGTGGTCTGATGATGGCTCATCCCTGGCCCGGAGATGAGAACCTGATGAAATGTCAGGAGCCAAACAGCTTTAAATGAGAAATCGACAGACAACAGCTGCATATAGGGAACATAATAGACGCATTGGGATGCTTGGACATCTCCTTGCAGGTGGTAATATGATGGCTTCTCTGTGTCTCCCTTGAACATACAGTACAATACTATGCAACACCAACAATATATCCAGCTAGTGTCTGGTATCCTCTCTACTTAGATACAACTGGCCATATTTCCATTGCAGTGTCTTGTTAATTATAAAACTGCTGAAACAGACTATGCATTGTTTCATGTTGCACAGCTATTATCAAAGAAATGTATTATTCTTTCTCGCAGTAAAAAGATTTCATCACATCTGCAGTGCTCGGGAGCCGTTTGACTTTGATCTTAACGTGTCTTTTTAATCAAGTTCCAAAAGAGACGTCTTCATTGTTGCAGGACCTGGCCAGACAGCACTGGGAGACATATGCTAAGTTTATCTTCAGCAAATAGATCAGCAGTGCTTTAATATTTTTGCTCTATAATGGTCTTCTTTCCCATTGCACTGGGCCCATTTGGCATTATTTGCTGCTGGGCATGACTTCTTAATAGAATCGGAATTCCAATTTGACTCTCCCGCTTAGCAGCCTAAATTTGAAGACAGGCTTGTCCACGGCCTTGGAAAGTGGAAGGCACTAATTTGAGCAGACCCCCCTAGCATTACCACTGCTGCATAAAGCATAATTCCTGGTTACATTTTTTTCTTTTTTCTTTGAAGGCTACAAATGAAGTAACAGTGTTTTTACTGTTTTCACATCTATTCAGTAAGATTAAACTATTGTCTTGTGATATGGGAAGTTCATCTGTTTGCTTGCCTCCCCCCTGCAGAGTGGTCAAGGTACAGGGTCAGCAACAGAACAGCGGGGCCGGGGTTGGTAGAGATTCACACGTTTGCTCAAGGACACTTCAAAAGGATGGATGTATTCTGTCACGGGGGCCTGAACTCAGACCTTCTAGATGAAGGACAGTCTACCAGATCACAAACATCGCAGTATTAATAATATAATTCACTCAGTGCAAAGGAGTCCAGTAAAACTGTACACTCAAGCTGTAATTGCAAGGGAATCAATAATAAAATATTAGCTTTAAGGCAACAGACACAAAGAGGCTGCTAATTGAGTGTATAATTACCAGAACATGAAGGGAGGCAATTAAAGTGGCTCATCAGAGCACTAACAAGCACGTGACCAGTGGTTTCTTGAGAAGCTCTTTCAGAAACCATTCCTTACACTTGCCCTGGAAGTGACTGCCTCCTAATGGTGCATGTGAAGCGGAGCAAATAAATCTCAAACCAGAGTCTAAACATTACATTTTATGCACAATCATAAAAATAGTATTTGGGTATCTTACGAAAAGAGATAATGAATTCAACTTGAGTGTTCGGAGACAGGGCTGCATCTGCCACATTTCCAGGAGAAGTAGAATATTATTATCTTTTTTTCCCCTCCTCACTAACTAATCATTTAAACATGACTTATGCTATGCATTATGCACATATATTTACACGTAAATAACCAAGTCAGTATACTCTAATTTGATTGCACAATCAGTTGTGAATCTGAAAAACAAGACAGCTCAGTGTGTGTAATGTGGATGGATAAAGAGGGAGAGAGATGAAGAGAGAGATGCCTGCCCAGTCTGCTGGCACTCAGACCCAGCTGGGTTATGGGGAGGCAGCGGCTGCCTAATGAGCCTCTCTTACCCTAGAGAGCTCACCCCACTCCTCCCCCTAGAGTCCCTAATATAAGGATGAAGGACTGCACACACTCCATCACTATCACATGTGTTGCTTTTCCAACACACAGCAGGGGAGCTGATGAAAACACAATCTTCGCCTATAAAACGGTCACTTGCTCACCAGTTAGCGGCACGCTCATATTGTCTTAAACCACAGGAGAAACAATGATACCGATCAACACGAATACGTACACGTCACCTCGCTGTTTTCTTCTGTGTCCGCTTTCATCAGGGCTGTGTTCATGAAACATACTCACGGGATCTGTTTCACAATAAAAGCACCATAATGACCACCAACACTACTGTGGCAAAGGTGGATGCTACTTTGTGTTTAACAACACTGTGAACACATTTTCCTTGGCAGTTTTAAAATTCATGGCTTGTCCATGAAGTCCATCTAGCTTTCTTGGGCTTGTAAAAACCCTTCTTAATGGCCTTTGCTTTGTAAGGCCAAAGCCATAGTTCAACCTCTGCAGAGGAGTACTCCCCAGACAGTTGTAAATTCCAATAAAAGGTTCATGCCAAAGTGAGCGTGAGTGAGTTATTCTGTTAAGGAGGGTGGTGGGCAGAACTCCAGTGGGCCCTCTTTCCATTACCACAGCTCCCTAGTGCCTAATGGTCAAGGCCTGTCTCTACTGGGTAAATGTTTACCTTACAATAAGAAAAGAAGAGGCTCGCCACAAACAGGAATACAGAGGCCAGCATGGGCAGGGAGATAATGAGCTACTATCAGCCTCCCTGCCTCCCTGCCTCCCTGCCTCCCTGCCTCGGCCACAGCCAATGCTCATTAGAGCCTGGGTGATGGGCAGGAGAGTTGAATGAACTCAGTCAAGTGGTTCTCCACTCTTCCACAGAGAAAACTGCCTTCATATTCAAAACGAGAGAGAAAGAATCAACAGTAAAAATATTTGAACAATCTATTCAAACACCTTGTGGATTGTACTGGAGGCAAGCGGCCAGAGAGCAGTTGTTGAGAATGGGCAATGAAGACATGGCGAAGACTCGCAGGCAGTTCAGTGGGTTTTTTGTCATACGCTGCCAAAATGGCTTTGATTTACTGAGGGACCTATTGATAATTAATTGTATCATCTGTTTCCTCCTCAAGCCAAGAAAGCGAACCCCAACTCTTCATCAGAGGCCTGGGCACAATTCATACCATCAGAGAGCGTGATTGGACCGAAGCTGGCTGTGCAAGCTGTCAGCAGATGGCAGCTAAAACTAAACAACTTCACTCTCACCCCCGAAGAGAATACAGACTCATGAGCCCAGAACTTTGCCAAGGTGTGGAGGAAACAATTAATAGTCTACTTATGAATTTACCACTGTGGATACTGCTTACCTAATTAAATAAATTGGAAGGTGGGGTGCTTCCTTTTGCCTGGTCTCCCCATTAAACTGTAATGGTTGACACTGCAAACAACCTTCTTGATTCCATCATTCCTTAATTCAACCAGTTAAATGTGGCATTACAGGTTTAGGTTATTTAGTTGTGACTGTTCACAGCTTTAATAGTTCCTGTCTCCCCGCTGTTTCACACAAACACAGATCTCCCACACATCTACAGAGTGGGTGCTGTCTACAGCAATGCTACAGTACATGGCCGTATATGGAACATACTTTTAGCTCAATAATTCATAACCTTGGAGGGATGCTGAATAATTGAAGTGAACTTGGAGGCCTTTCAGCTCAGCGGAGCTTTGCATGTAGCTGATGGATCTGTGGGATTCAATGCACATTACAGGGGGAGAGGGGAAATATAGTGCTAAGCTGTGTTTCTGTTTTCACTGCACATTCATTGATCAATTATTCAGCTGGGCCCTCTGACTGTGACCCACAGTTCTGAGAAGAGGCCCGAGTCTTCTCAGCCACAGACGGGTCTGTGACAGCATTTGCTTTTTCTTATTGTGCTGCGTTTCATGATCTAGCCAGCATGCTCTTATACAGTGTATCTCATAGAACACACTCGAACTCCTCTCTGAAACATTCAGCTGTGGTGGCCACCGCTTCAAATATTACAGCAACTGTCTTTCATCTTCTTAAATGAGTCAAAGTGGCGAGGCTGCTTATGAAATGAGCAGCACGGCCACTTCAGGCAACTGTGTTCTTTCCTTGTTCTCTTCTAGTCTGGGAAAAGAGGTGAAGGGGGGGGGGGGGTTGCTTTTAGGGAGCTGGGGGGTCTCCCAACTGAGCGTGGCTTTATCACACAGGCTTTCTCATGAGTGCTGGATCTTTTAATCAAAAACATTATTTCACAGCAAAACCAGCCTTGCAGCCAACATGACTGGGAGTGTCTAATTAACACAAAAGAAAAACACTGTGCTTGAGCAAAGTCCCTCAAAACAGCGACCTCCATTTTTTTTCAGTCTGATTAATTTATCCACTGTGGCTATTTTAGCATGTTGAGCATAACTCAGAGCTTTCTATGTGGACAACAAATATTGCATTGAAGGCTTAGTTTATTGTTAATCAGTCATGAGCTCATTTAAATACAAAAAAATAACTATTATGTACACTGCAGGACTTGAGAAATGGTGCAGCAAATTCTCACTTCTCAAGTGAAAAGTACAGCAAGAGCCATTGGAGAAAACCAGAGATTGTTTGTTATGCAGAATCAGCCCTCTGGGATTAAGTCTGCATTGTTCAAAGCTCAAATAAAGTAAGTGTACCTATTGAGGCCAAAAGACATCCACACTGAATCAGAATAGCCTGATATACAACCGTTTAGAGGTCAAGCTGAGCTTTGTCTGCTATGATTTATGATCCACTTGCTCACCTACAGCTGTAGGGGAGAATACATGTCATATAACATTGCTTTGTTAGAAAAACACAGTTTGATACCATTTTGATAGATGGATTTGAAGTTACCCGGGCTTTCTGACATGAGCTGAGTGTGTTTTAGACAGAGGTGTTTAATCTTCATCCTGACTGGTAGGCTCCTCACGTCCCCTGAGCTCCTTGTTTTCCTGTATTGATTAAAATCTGCCCTATCCACCTTCCTGGTGTAAGAACTCCTTCAAAGAAGGCTCAGTGGGATTATTCACTGAGAAAAACTTACCCCAGTCTTTGTTCTACTGGTTGCTCCACCTTGTTCAATGAGGCAAGTCTGTGGGCCAATATTGGTACAGAAAAAACTTGGTTATGAACAGGCGGTTTGTAGTGAGCCCCTTTGTGACGGGTATATTTTCATACTGTATATCAGGTAATTTCTCATAATGCTACATCACAAAGCTTACGTGGAGGATCTAAACTGCAAAGAGAGAGAGCCAAAGGTGACCTTCGTACGGCATGGACAGCTTCCCTGTTATTTCAGTTTGACCCTTGAAGCTGCGGTCTGCACAGAGCAAATGAAGCGGGAATTGAAACAAGGGATTAGTTTGGAAATGAGCCCTACCCTATCTTAAAACACAGACTGGCTGAGGACTGGGTAGCTTTCCTCTTATCTTTTTTTTCATTGTTGCCGGAGCTAAGGAAATAATTTGAACACACACATTCACAAGTCTGTGTCTGTGGGTATGTTCTACAAAGGTATGATGGCAACAACCACTTAATTCGTGATTAGGGCTTTATTCAAAGGCGTGTTTATTCTCCCAGGAATTCATTAGATCCAGAAGCTGCTTCATTTTTTTTTTCCTTTCCTGCGACTCATTCCCCCAGTGAGGTGATTTAATGCTAGTCTCTAGGTGATAAAAAAACTGAAGAGCATGACCACAAATACACTGAATACATTAGCTCTTTTTTCCCTACCAAACACAAGGAAGGTTATTCTATCATGCAAATTACCCAGCGCACCAACACATTTCTCTTGCGTCTCATTCCACTGACATCAAATTATTTTAGGTTTAGTGCCAGGTGACTTACCTGTAGTGTTTCAATGTTGCTAGTGAAAAAAATAGTGCTGTTGTTGTGGCAGCTAAAACTATTTGAAAAACATTCTGTGCCATGAACTTTTCAGTGAGGATTAATGTAATATACAGGAGAGAAAGTAAACACCTTAAAATGAAGACAAATCCTGATTCTAAGGTGATAGAACTTCCCAGCTGCAGTTAAAAATAAATTCACTTTGACAAATATAATTTCTTTTTACTGTAACATTTTAACTTTTGACTTGACAGTTGTTGAAGTTGTATTCAAATACAGAGACACAACTTCTAAATTGTCTATATTTATTATGTCAATATGTATTATTTCTCTCAAAAAGACTATTTTGACAATTGCCAATCATGGAGAAATTTGTTCTTATATTAGTGTAGTGACTGTTTTGACTGACACACATATATATAACAAGAATGAACCTGAATCAATATAAAAGTAGAAAACTGTGAGCATCTGTATGGAGATGAGGAAACCTTCCTAACTTTGTGTGGCTTACAAAGGGTTTAGACCACAATAGGGTATGAACTCATCACTACACATTTTTAAGCATTTATCTGAAGTTAAAAGAAAAGAATTGCTCAATTTAAAAAGAAAATGTTTGTTTTGCCAGAAAAAAAAAAGTTGGATTTGGCTTGAATTGCAACAAAAAAGGTGATAGGACTCTGAACCAGCAGTTGCACTGCATGCAGCTTTTATCTTAGATAACATATCCTGGTATGACTAGTGTTCATGTGAAATCTATTTCTGTATTAAAATATACATACATCCAAGAGGAGCATAAGGGAAAGCAATTATTTGTCAAATAATGAAATGCAGTCAATTTCTAAGGTGTATCTGCAATGAGAAAGACTTCCACTAAAGGCAAGGCCAGAATGTTTGGGACCATGAAGTGCCACAGCTGCTGAATTCAATGAGGAACTTTAATCACTTGATGGAATTTCTACTTTTTCCTCTTTCCTCCTTTTGGTGAGCATCATAACAAACTCAAACTATAAGCTGTTATGTGGACAAGCAATTTTGAAATCCACAGAACTTCATTCTAAATTCCAGTCAAGATCAAAAAGCCACCAGATGGGTCATGTTGAATCAAAGGCAAATGTATATAAAATGATACACAAGTCATATAGATTATTTCTTTTCGATGTAATAGAGTTGACTCAATATAAGCATCACATCAAGTACATAGTTTCAGTGAAGTGTTTGAACACACAGACACAGAATATATTCTGTGATATTGGCAGACTTTTCTTTATTTAAACATATACGGCTTGGATGACTAAGGGGTCATGGGGGAATTTGAGGGTGATGTTGATAACATCAGCAATCAAATCAGAGGCAGATGTTACACAAGGCATTTGTATATATTTATATATTTTCTAAATATTGATTTTAAAAAAGTAATGGTAAAATAAATTCTCCTGTTTTATTTAATTTTGAAACCAATTGAGGGTGAATTCACTTTGCACCTGTACAGTATTACAGCCTGCCTATGTTAGGGGATGATATGTGTGCTGTGAAGGCTATGTTTCCAGACGGCTTTGAGCTGAGCTGCAGTGCACCATCTGTAGCGGCCAAGGGGACAACTGTTGCTCATTAAATTAGCCAGTTCCATCATCCTGATGCATCAGAGGAAGACCTGGGATCTCTGTGACCTTTCTCTCCCCCACAACCGAGCCCTTTCCTTCACTAATATAGATGCAAACTCAAGTAGGTCAAACACCAGGTATAAATCTTCCTTGGCAAGCCGCTGCGGCGTTTGCCAGGTATGCACTACAGGCTGGCGTGACGGACTGTGAGTGGAGGTGTGGCTCAAGCATGAAGTGGGCACGCTGTTGCTGCTGCCAGCAGGCTGGGACCAGCTTGCCGCTGGCCGAAGGGTTTGCCTCCTACATGGGGACCAGTTGGCTGCTACAATGTGTTTCTGAAAACAGATATTTGTTATCAGAATCTGGCTGACGGTGCATTTATGTGAACAGTCTCGAATGAAGTGTTGCTGTAAAGGCTCCAGTGAGCACAAATTCTAAAGTTTCAGGAAACTAAAACTCCCAAAAAAAGAACATATGCATTTTTCACCTATGGAGTATTAGCAGGAGTAAGGTCAAGGTTATGACTCAGTTCCTTTTTATAGACAGCAGATGATATGAGAAAATGAACTGGCATGGCCATAAAGCTTTTATACTAGTTATACAGTCTATTTAACACTACAGCAATCGATTTTGACCTTTGAAGTTTTACTGCAGACAGACAGGTCCTGCCCTCACTGGGTGATAATATAACAATGAGGAGTCCATAAAATAATTGTAATGCTGCAGGAAAGAATTTAAATGCTCAGAAGAGGTGAACCTCCTGTGTGATTTAAAATCCTACAGAGGACACTACAGAACAGGGAGTGAGGACACCCATTTACCACAATAAAACCTTTCTAAAATCTTTCTAAAACATTCATTGCCTTTTTTGGGGGGGGCTTTTCAACAAACCTTCCCTGCAGTGATTTGCAAATTGTGCCTGCTGATTTAGCCAGCCAGCCAGCTGATCAGCTAATGATTTAAGCCAAAAAAATTGGACGACATCAGCTAATTAAAAATTTAAATGGTAAAATGGTAAATGGTACAATGCTGAAGGTGTTGTGTTCTGCATCCAGTGATGACATGACCATTTGAGCAATTATTGATCAAGTAGGAGACAATGAGATACTGTGACATTAGCAGCAAATGTCTTAGAAGCCATAATTATATTCAACAATAAGAATTTCTGTACCAATGTTCACAATGTTGTCAGATTACTATTCACTGACTTGTTTGACCACAGCACCACACATGATGATAACTGAAAAGGATTGGAAGTATAGACAATTGAAAGGGACAGAAAGTCATTTTTCTTGGGAGAGCATTTCAAAAGAAAACTGCCTTTCTGTCAATTCTGTTGTTGTCTTGTGTCACTCTTGTTGAAAATCACATGCATTAGTGATGTCTCAAAGTGGCCTCTGCACACTGGCCTTTCTCGCACACACAAACCGTCTATGCAGTCTTAAATTTCCGACCCTCTCAGGGAAAACTCACACCTTAGGCAAATTCATTCTCTCCTCTCTTCTATTCCACTTACATAAGGGGCACAACTGGGCCCTCAGTGGTATATGGTAATGCTTGTTGAAAAATTCGTGAGCCATCTTCACTTCAAACTTGCAGGCTTTCCTGAGTAACTAAGGACATTGTGTCTTTGCTGTAAATTCTCATATTTCTAAGCTACTAATGTGAAATTGCATTTACGTATCCTTTACTTAAAGTAGTAAAATTCAGGTATAATAACCATTTGTGGTCCAGTGTGTGGTTTTAATAAAGTTTCAGTTATTATGGGCTTTAGGAGACCAAAACCAAAACATTAAATCAAATGACTTAGAGTTAAATGAAAATAGTGTACTGGACAACAGATGGACAGGAAATGATATTTATGGATATGACATTTATGAATAAAATGATAAAGACATTGTTGTTGTGCATGTCTTTCTTGATCCACTGAGATCTGCAAGCACCAGACAGCTCATGCTTGTTTATTGTCTAATGTTATGACAAGTGCAACAGGCTGTAGCTGGGTAATGGAAGGAACACGTTGATATGTAGCCAATTACTACATGTAAATACTCACCCATTAAAGATTAGTTTAGGGAAAATAAATAATGCTGCTGATACAGCCTGTCTAGGTGCTCCTTTTCTGCGATTCCTTTAGGTACTAAAAGCCATGCAGTAAACTTGTCTTGACAGCCTGCAGATAGCAGCAGTTTTGGTAAAACAGTCTATTATAGCTTTGTTTTTGTAGTTAACTTATTTTTTTGCATATTCAATTGTATAAGGAATACTTAAATTGTCCTCATTTATTTCTCATTTGTGCAATTCTCATGATAGGAAATACACGAGGGTTGGTCGTTTTATTGTAATTTATTTACTGGAAAAGTAATAAATATGAATTAAAAATACACAAGTGGAATCAATACAATTATAAACTCAAAGAACACTCGACAAGCTATTAGTCTCTAAAACTAAGAAACTAAAAATAACCTACCTAAAAAGTGCTTACCTTCTCAAAAGTAGCTACAACAGCGTAGAGTGTCATTCCCTCTAGTGGCTTACAGTGTGCACAACACTTTATTAGGCAAGAACCTCAAAAACTCAAAAGTTTGATTGTATGTTGCGCAGCTCTTTAAAGCAAACACGCTCAGACAAGCCAGACGTACACTACCTGCAAAGTACTGGCTGCTGCAAAAAGAATAACTTAGAGCAAGCAAAAGAGACGGATAACTTCTTTTTAGGTGTTGGTGGACAAAACCAGAACTAAAGACGGAGTGTAAGACTAACAATACCAATAATATACAGGCCAGTGTAGTTTATTCTGTAACAAATCTGCAACTACATTTTTGATCCCTTGAGCGTAGATCTATTACGGAAAGACGTCACTGTGCATGCTCAGGTTATTCAGTTACATGTATGTGTTAACACTGCCTTGGTAGTTTGACCAGCAGGAATAAACTTCACAAAAATGCTCATTGTAATAAGGGAATATATCAACCAAATCAAATGCAATGGGATTGCATTTTTAATGTTATGTTTGTTTGCTTGTTTTTATCCACAGTAACAGCAATAGTACCAGGGGAAACTCTAAAGTTTATTTTGTTTCATAAAAAGCTGATTTAACAATCAAATTGGTAAAATGCAAAGAGGGGCACCCTGGTGGCCTAGGGGTTAAGGCTCCAACCATGAACTTCAACGTCCCCATGAACTGCCCAAAATAAAGGTACAAAGAAAAGAACATTTAAAGTACATCTGTTTTACAATTAAAGATAGTTTTATGTATCTATGATGAGAGAGGAATCTCCATTATGCAGTATCACCAGGGGATGACAATGAATGGCCAGAAATTCATAATTCATAAAAGGCATAAATAGTAAAATGTACTTGCAACTCAAACACTTTCATAAACTAACATATATAAGCCCAATAAACAAATATTTCTTCCCTTTTACGTTTCTGAACTACCTTCAAAATGGAACACTGACACAAATAAAACATGTCTAGAGGAGTGCACCCTGAGTTTCAGAGGTTGAGGAGAGTTAGCAGAGGTGGCTGTGCTTAGCCAGTATAAAAAATGGAGGCCTGTATTGAGTTTGTAGGCCTGCAGCTCCAGGCAACGGTGATAAATCCACCTGTGAGAGAGCTTGTATCAGACAGGCCCAGGCCACTGGCAGATAAATCGACTGGCCCGTGCCCTGACTGGGAGACGCACCCCTGTGGGCTTCCCTGCCACTGAGAGTTATATTTCCAGCTCTGTCCCTCGTAGGTTGGAGCAGTGCTTCAGGATACGAGCAAGCTAAATGAAACACTAATGCACCAAGTTTCCCATCAGAAATTTCCATAATTCATTTCCACACATTTCCTTGAGAGCACACTGTGGGATTTGAGGGAGGGGCTGGGAATCTAAATGTACCAGCTGTGTGAAAAGGGGTGTCTGATCAACAGCTCAGTGGCTGGAGCCTTATGCTGAAAGCCAGCCACCTGACCTTACAGGTGTATTCCCTATCTTTCTAACAAGGAGCGTTTTTTTTTTTTTTTTCATCAGAGTGCAGGCAGAGTTAACATAGTCAAAGTGTGCTCTGCCTCCTCCTCCAATCTCTTTGGATTTAGAGTTTATACAGTTGAGAAAATCTATTATTTTATGTTGTGCATTTCAAAGAAATCCCCTTTCTCAGCTATTTCATTTTCATCAATAAATAAGCCAGATTCTGCTCTTTCATTCAGCGCTTGAATCTATGTTGAATGATTTGAGGGGCTTAAAACTGCTTCAGCAGTTCTCTTTGTGTTCCTGGTTAAATGTTTCCCTCCAGTTTGTTTTTGTTGCTGTTAAACTACTTACTAAAACCATTTGTTCTCTGGAAAAAAAATTATTCTCTCTTGGATTGCAGAGCAATGAAGATATTACTTTTGATATTATTCTCTCAGACCAAAGGCTGTTTGTGTCTGTTGGTATATTGAACCAAAGCCTGAGATGTCCAATATTACACTCTGCTCAAAAAGTTCACAAAATATTTCATAAAAGGCTCTTTTAGAACTGTAGCTGTCCCTAACTCTTCATTCATGGATTATTACTTTTCCATTCAGCATAGTCAGAAATAATGTTAAATAATGGTCAAAGTGACTAGACTTCCAAACAGAATGCAAATTGAAAACAACTAATAATTTGTTCTCTAATAATAATATTTAAGATGGGTGCAAAATCTTCAAAGAATAATGGAGCAGTAATGAGGCTTTGCAAGCATTGTTGGATGGAGAACAAATGGTTTGTACCAACAGTGTTTAGAACACAGAAATAGTCTGAACACCAGGTGCTGTAGAACAATATTCCCTGCAGTGTGATGAATTGGTTGACTAAAGAGGGTATTCATCCAAAAGCACCATAGTCTGCAATATGTGATTGCTAAACCTGACAAAGTCTAAGAGAAATGGCATGTTCTTACAACTTGCGATATATCAACCTTATTCTGAAAGATTATAATGACACATCTATTTCACATTGTCAAGAGCAAACCAAATAATAGATTATATATAAACTCACAAACAATCCTCACGATGGTCACCATAAATGTTCAGTATCAAAACCAAACAGTAGAAAAAGTAATGGGTGCAGTTGTGGATAATGGGATGTCACTAAAATACCTCTTGTTTCTTGTTGCAACATTGTGCCAAAGTCAGAAACAGACAGAAGGCTTTGGTGGTAAAATTAAGATAAGTTTACTCTTGTGTTCCATTGTCTGGAAAACAATCCTAATAGCCTTTTTTCCTGGGTTGGTAAAGACCGAGAAAAAAAGAAAAAACAATCCTCCAGGGGAGCTTTTGCCCGAGGTAAGACACAGGTGGATGGAGCCCAGAGCAGGGTCACAGTAAAGATTTATACTATGTACAAAGTAAAGAACAGAAGAAAAATGGCTGTTCATGTAGCGTCTCAGTGAAGCGAGTGAAACAGCTGTTCACGGAGTGAGGAAGTGGTCAGGTAAGACAGGCCTGGAAATAATAATCACAGGCCCATCTGCTGACCTGGGACTGCATGGCCCCCGGGCTCCCAGCACAGGCCCTCCGTATGGAGCACAGCACAGCCCTCGCCCCAGGAAACCTGGCCACGCCGCACTAGGCTGCTGACACTGCCACATGCTCTCTTTCTGTGGCCGGGCTATAGCCTGCAAGCCTGTGTACTCTGTCTATATGATACACTCAAGTTAAGGTGCCACTGCAGATACTATCTATAACCAACTGACTGCTATTAAATGTAGTGCACTCTAGGATCCTATTTATACTGTACATGTACCTCAGGGAGGATGTTTAAACTTAAAGGAACAAAAGATCCCAAACAAACCTCTGTTATAGGTGATGATAAATTGTTGTTTTCTCATAAGTTCCATTTAAAGAAATGAGTTCATTAGATATGAGGACAAAGTTTTAGAGCAAAATGACCAACAACAGGGGATCAAGGGCCAGTCTCGTTCCAACTGCCAAACTAGTTAATTCTCATCATTAATTCAGTGACTAATAGCAGTGTAAGATGGCATTTTAATGTAACGTTGGATTAAAACACATTCATCATATTAGAGAGCATATCAGAGATTTCCTGGCTGTGCATCCTTGATGGTTTCTCCAGGAACAAATCAATAGTGTGCTGTAATTGAGCGATGAGGAGGGTGAGAAGTGTGAACAGCCTAATCATAATTAAAGAGCGGGCTGCTGAACATGAGGGTGAACTAAGGCTCTGTAAGATAAACAGTGTCAGCAAGAGACGCTGCTGCACCACAAGGAAAGCTTTGTTACAACTTTCCTGTGTTGACTGAACTTACATCCGAGACAAAATTAAAAAGATCCACCCACAAAAACTGTTCTGAAGTAGAGAGCAAGTCATGGAATCAAAAGGGTAATGACATTCTTGTTATTCTGTAGTACTAAACACCCAATATTAACATTAACACTAATCATAATTAGTCCCCATATTCACTTCACTAAACTTCAAAACCATTTAAAGGAAGCAGATGCTTCCTCAAAATCCACCTGCTCACACTTAAAGCAAATGCATATAAACAAGCTCCCACTTAATCACTCCTTTCTGTCTCTCTCACACAAACACGCACACATCACAGGCACATATTCTTTGCTCTATGACATGCCGTCAAAGCATGCAACACAAAAGCACCTTTAATGTATTGGAAGAAAAGTGGTAAACAGATTTGCATCACTACCCCACATTATCTGCTGACACCCAGAAATGATTTGTTTTATGCACACTTGGCCTTGAAGTTTGCAAGCAGGTTGTCAGTGATGATAGAATTGAGGTAAATGGTGTAGACTGAGAAAACAACAACTTTGCTGAGGTCCCCACTTTGAGGTGGAAGGCGAACTGCTTAACGCAAAAGGCAATTTTAATTGTATCGATTCAGCCATACAAATGTAGAATTCTCTTCAAAGGTGTGCAAGTCAGCACAGTTTCTGTCTCCTAATGCAGCCAAAAGGAGCTAGTTTATTTTGTAAAGCCCCTCAACCCAAGTAGACAGCACACAATCATAGGATGGGGTTTTAGTTTCGCATGATCCAACACAATGCTCAAAAGTTATTTGACAGAAAAAAAAGTGCAGATTGTTCAAAGCCCTGTTTAAATATGATCAGCATTGCAAAATGCAAACAGCAAGAGAAATATGAATTTATGCACTTGCAATTTTATGTCATTTGTCAGGTGGGGAATAGCAAAGTGGCCTTTGTTGCTCTTTTAATAGCTGAAAAACATTCTTTTGTTGTGGAACAAATGAAGAAGCTTGTGCTATCACAAAATAAACCTTGCCAGACGAAAATGACAAAGGCTGGACAAATAACCTACAATTATGACTTCAAGCTAACAACTCCTTGTGCATTACAGTAAATTTAGGTTTTCTAGTTTTCAGTTGTAAATTATTATAACATTCACCAGCTGTTGCTGAGATTGATTCACATGTCAATAATCTATGCCTTTTTTTCTATTCCATATCAGATGGTACTTCGACCTGTGAATAGTTTATTGTTCAGATACAATCATGACAAATGAATGCCCGTGGCCATGTGGCTGCCTGGTAATTGACAAATAAACAAGCAATCAACAAACACTCAACAGGAGTCACAGAGTAATCACATATTATAAACGGCTCTTACATTTAGGTATTACACTGATAACACAGAAATTGTCCATTTTACCTTTTTCTAATTGTGGGTTTCTTTTTTCAAGATTTTAAGTTCTGATTAATAAATACTTAATAGATGCTCAATTCTATCAAGCAAAAGTACCAGCAAGCTACTGAGAGAGAGAACTGAAACTTCATTTAAAAATTCAATAATGGCAAAAAGTGGACAAATGACTAATGAAGTTCTAAGAATTTAGCAGTTTAAAAACTTTGCGTGTACAAAGGCTAATGAACTCAGTTACTGTAAAATGTAATTATTTATTAATGATCATATTAAAATCTGAAAATGAACCACTGTTAATGCTAACTGCATGGGAGTTTCAAAATTCATGAAGAAATCAGTTATGTCACTAAGAAACAGTAGTTAACAGTGACATTTTGATTTTACAAGGCATTTGTCTTATTATTTATTAAAAGCTATTTATTTAACAGCTACCAGTAAGAGCTGTGGAAATAGGCATTACCAGGGTTAGTGTTACTGTTACGCAAGGATGCACATACTGTACTATACAGCTTTATTTCACTTTCTATCATTTTTACATTTAGACCATTGTTGTTATATAAGCAATGGGTACTTATATAATTATGGTCCATTATTAAATTTGGACAAATATGATATGAAGTCAAACCAGTGCAACACTTTTTTCTGTGTGTTTGTGCATGTGTTTGTGTTTGTATAAGCGTGCATATGTGCTTGCACAGTTGCTTGTGCATGTTGGAAGCCTGGGAATGTTTGTGTCTTTGTTTACACACACACAGCCTATCTGACCATATGAGGCTGCCTTACACTGACATGTAGTAGATGACAGGCCCGGTCTGATGGGGATGGTCATTTCCCAGGTAGATCTGGGCACACCGTGAGGGATGGGTTCTGTGTGTCTGTCACAAGACATTACCAGACGGCACATACTGCTCCACACACACCACAAGCCCATGAAGATGATCACATTTGATACACAGATGACATTCTATCCCTGCTGTGACAACACGGGCTCATTTTTCAGCTCTGACATCCGTTGCTGTGTGGGTGTTATTCAAGTCAAATCTATCATTTTAATGGAGAAGTAGTCAGACCTGAGGATTATTTGAGGGATAAATATATCATCGTCTGTTCGTTCGGTATCGACCGAATGTCATTGTGCCCTGACTAACTCTTTCAAGATGAATGCCTTAAGATGCCATAAAACAAACATACAGTAGATGCGATAGGCCCCGTACCATAAAAACATCAAGTGAACAAGAGTAGCGAGCTGTAGAACCATTTGCATAGGCTCTGATTAACTCTTTAACATAACGGCAGAGGAATAATGAACAGGGTAATTTTGTTATCCTTAGTGAGAACAAAGAAAAAATAGACCCATCAATTAAAAATCCTCAGGACTGCTCTTGTTGAGCGCCATGAGTGTAACAAAGTGAATTGTCCACCATGATTTTAGCTTTTTGTAAACGTCTTTAGCACAGTAGATCTGATGAAACTCCAATTTGCCAGTAACCAGTGCACGGGGGCACAATGGAGTATTCCAGCATATTGCTTAAACCATGGCCTCTGAAAGCACCACTAATTGCATTTGGGATTTGGTTATCCAATCCCACAGTGCACTGCAGCCGGGCGAGGAGCAGGGGGGTGAATTAGAGGCTGGCGGGGTGAAGCTTCTGCTTGCTGAAGCCTTGACAGTGCTTTGTACTGAATGATTGTTCTCCAGACAGCTGACGGAGGTAGCGGCGCACGCAGAGTTGTTTGAAAGCCCAAAAGGATATGCGGCTGCATCATCAAAGTCCAGCAAGTCTTCCATGTGTCAGGGAGAGATTAAGCTCTTCCAGAGAGGGCAACGCCTCTGATCACTCTATTCAATCGATGGGATTTGAATAAAGGAATAAAAGATCAGGCATTGTGTATCTGGGTGCTGTGCAACCGCTGGATAGGATTAAGGCATGTTGGAGCTGTAACAGTGACAGATGCCATCAATCACAAGTTCCCTACACTAGTTAGCTAAAGTTGATATTAGCCCTAAATAGGACACATCTGTTTGTTGCTGCACACTCTCTGACTTTAATTAATTCTCAAGTCATTTTATTTTTAGGCACGGGTTTTTATTTGTTGCTGCTCCTGTATATGTGCACAAAAATGTAAATTGCATCCTTCCTTTGCTCACAGTGAGGGGCTCACATACACTGTGATACTGCAAATTAAGCACGCACACACAGCAGAGCACACACGGACACACACGCACACAAACACAAACAATATGAAAGTCACTGTGCAAACAAACTTTGGTCTGGTGGTCTGCTTCGGCCTCATTTTCCTGGCTGAGTTCTCTATCATCGCCCAGCGTCTCCTCCACAGGCTGTGTCAGATAATAGCTTCCTTTCTCCACTTTTCAAGAGAGAATGAGTCTATTCCCAGGGAACTGAGTTCAAGGGCAGGTCTGTGTAACCCAGAGAGACAGACTCTTGCCAAGACCTTGGCTTCAGATCCTGGAAATGGCCTATCACGTTTCATGCCTGATTTGAACATATACGCCACACTGACCAGGAGCCCCAAACTCTCCCACATCAGGCTGAGGTGTGTTGATCCAGTTCAGGTACTTTGACTGTCCTTGCCATCTTAACCTCTAAGTCTAACCTACTACTAATTGTTCTGACTGTCATCCTATTGCATCAGAAAAAGTGGTTTCTTGAGTTGCGGTGTGTAATACCAACTCAACTGATGCTCTCGGTTGCTCTGTTTTTTCGTCACCATTGTCTTCTCTTTCTTAGCCCTATCCTCTCCTCTTTTCACCCATCATGTCCCACAGTGGGGCATAATTACTAGAATCCTTTGCCTGGCTATGCTCTCCTATTATTAGCCTAGCGTTTAAGCCCTCTCCCTGGTCAGATGGTCAATGCTTGAGGGCAATATGTCACACTACATGGGCACAAAAGGTAGCCAAACAATGCCTATTGAGGACCAGGTGCCATTGCAGTAATACCATTTGGCTACCATTCACTATTGTGGTGCACTGTGCTTGTTGATACAGTACATTAATTGCTAGTGGTTTCAAGCAACCATCTTAATTAATGCACCCATGGACAAGGTGTGTGCACTCAGCTGTCCATAGAAGCTATTATGACAGTTCTCTGGATTAGCTAGTTGGCATCCTTGAATGACTCATGTAAAGACACAATGACAGAGAGGAGAAAATATGACTGCAACCCACATGAAAGAATATGCAGTAGCATTGTTGTAGCATCATTACGATGGCTTTTCATCATTATGGTGCATGAGAGAAATGGCCTTTTTTGCAAAGATATTCTTGGCGATCAAGCCAGCCTCTTTAATGATGTTTTGGAGCTTAGTGTTCACTGACAAGAATGAATTTGATTGGTATTTTTGACATTCAGTCTTTCTTTCATTTTTAATGGGTCCTCTATTTTCAACATAGTATGTTAAAGCATCAAAATGTACTGCACTTTATCCTGTAACAGAACAATTGTTTCTCTGTTTATATCCAATTTAAATGAGAATCCAGGGAGTGAATAATCATGTAATATGGCTGCAACTGTAATGATTATTTTCTTTCAGTTGATATGTTAATTTTTTTTAATTTTATTCTTTGATTAATCATTAAAAAAAACAAATATGACATAAAACAGAGAAAAGAAGCAAGTCCTCATATTTGACAAGTTGAAAGCAGATTATGTTTGGCATTTTTGCTTTATAAATGACTTACAATTAACCAACTATCTTCTTCTGTCGATCTACTGATCAATTAATTCACTAATCAGGTCAGCAGCAATATATATATTAATGCGAGTATTTGGCACTGAATTTCAAGAATTTTAAAAACTTTTTTTTTAACCAAAATTGCTGCCTATTTCAAACATATACATATTTTACCTTATCTAACTCATAGCTGGTTACCTTTAGTACTAGTTTTTTTTTTTACTAGAATTTTTACAAGCACTGCCATTGTCATTTATTTGTTTGTTTTCTGATGCTAAAGTTTGATGGTGCCTGTGGATTTGCTGAACCCTCCACATGCTCTAAAGGTGGAGGTAAAGGTGGGATGAAGAGGATAAAGGCCTCTCCAGGTCCGGGTCAGGCCTCCTGCAGCAGCAGCTTGCCTCCTGGATAAGAGCAGCAGACCCCAGTCTCTTTACTTACAGCCCGCTGGAGCAAGAGGTCGACACACACCTGAACCCTCCCCAGCACACAGTGGGCCGCAGGGCCCGGCAACACACAGGACAGCCGACCTGCTTTGACCTCTCCTCTGCTCTGGGCCCCTGGGACTCCCGCCAATAAGCTCAGGGACCACTCACAACCTCTCTGTTAGCACACTCTGCCCCCTCAACACCTCAGCCAGAGAGCACTGCACTATTCAAAAACACACACCCACTCAGGCACGTACAATGTACACATAAACAAAGAGACACACTCAAACATTATACAGGCATCACATACTGCCTCATGCAAACACAATCTGTCACACACAGCCATGTAGTGCATCTCTCCCACTGTGTCTCTCTCACTCACTCAGGCTCTCTCTCTCCCCTCTGTGTCTGTTTCATGTGGAGCCAGGTGGGAGCTCAGCATTAAACTGGTGAATATCTCCATCTTGTGGACAATGTTTGCTTCATTATGAGAAATGTTGTGGGGCAAATGTTTATTGTCTGTTTAAGCACTGGTCAGGCAGGGTCAGAGCACTGATTCTCTTTATGTTGTTGACTAATACAATTATTACTCTTTATGTAGGCTGCAGCAACACATATGGCTGAGGTATATCAGTGCTTCTATATGGTAACAGAAATTATTTTCTTGACATTAGCATGTGAGCCAATTGTCTCTGTTGTAAACAAGGTATGTTCATGTGTGAAATAATTTGTCCACAGCCTCCCAGGGTCAAAGAGGCGGCAGGGTGACTTTATCTTGAATGTCACTTTGTTTTTGGTTGGTTAGACAGTACCCTCTCTTGGATTGGCTTCTCGGATGAAGGCACAGGTGAGGCCCACAGAGGAGCAGCCCCCTCTTTCCACAGCATTTCCTCTGCTAAAACAGCCCTACATTTTAATATGCAACATCTGTGCCGGGAGAGCCTTCCAAAATGGCTGCTCCTTAGAGGATGACGGTAGAGTCTGCTCAAACTTGGGGTTGGGGCATTTGGTACTGCAAGGTTCTGCACAGATGTTAGCATTCACAATGTCACTCTGTCCTTTGCTTCAGTACCCAGGGAGGTCTATTTTAAGGGAGGGTGGTGTGTTTTCTTCCTTAGTTCCCTGAGATCACTTTATCTGTAACTGTCATTGTAACAATTCTACATAGACTTGTTCAACTGAACTGGGACTGCTGTCTCTGATCAGTAAGGTATGAAGGAGCTTTCTGCCTGTTAATTTATCATTTGGTCTGGTCTTACTGTATGCTAGCAGTGCTACGAAGATAGACTTGTTCTATGTAGTCACGAAACACAATAGAGTTACAGTACAATGCAATACATCAGGCAATCACATTACAGTAAAAGCCTTCGAAGAGATGCCTTAAAGAGAATGGTAAAGGATGCCATGACAAAGCCACTGTTGTCTCCCTAGTCATTTCAGTTGCATTTGTAGAGGAACATTAGCTCAGTCACACAGAGCCGTGTTTGTGCTGTGCTTTCACAAAGAATTGAGAATATTTTCTGAGCAGAGATGCCATGACCTAAAGGCTGCTTGTCAGTTGGATTATTCAACTGATTCTCAAACAAGACTCTAGACAAGGCTGAGAGGGAAAGAAGGGACCAAAAGAGAGAAAAAGCTAAAGCAAGGAGCGGGACATGTAGGCCGCCTAATGCATCGCTTACACAAAGAAGATGTTCATATTTAATGCTCATCATTAAGGCAGGGTTTGAGCATGGAAGACGCTTCTGCTATTTTCCCACACCCCTTGAGCCAAGTCCTTGTGACAGCCCTCCACTGCATCCCGGCAAATTATCCGCATGAGCTGCGGTGAACAAAAACAGCCCAGTGCGGGGGAAGTGAGGCCCAGCCTCAGCTCCACTCCTGTGATGGGGAGACACGTCACTTTGCATCAGCTCCAGCCCTCCAAACCACATCATCTGCAAGTGAGGAGAACAAGACCACTCCGTGGGGAGAGGACAGTTGAAGAGAACAAGGCAGATAAGAATAAAGGAGATAAGAAGTAGGAATGCTGGAGAAGAGAGGGGAGGCGGGTGAGAAGAGAAGAGTGTTGAAGCTTCAGGAGACACTTTAGTGTTCCCTAGGTGAAGTCAACGCTAGTCAGTGATATTGCAACATCATTAACTAGCAGAGGCATCATATTTCTGTAAAATGTCTTGGCCAGATGATTTACCATGGCCACGGGCTTTAAACTGCATGACAAATGAATCATTTAGATTTGCTAAGTGAATACTGTATTCCCCTGAGCACACTGTACTCGAGGTGTGAAAAAAATAATTAAACACACAACATGTACTTGCACTACATCAATAAGCAAACAGCTCCTCACATTTGAGGTGGGGTGTGTGGCATTGGTTTATGCTACATACTTGCCCCTATACAAATAAACAATAAATAAATAAAAATGTAATTTCTCTTCTTTTATTGTATACATGCTCACAATAACACCAAGAATCTCACAACAGATATTTGATCCACTAACTGAAATGTAGGACGTGTCTTGCTAGTTTCAGCCAGTGGTGGGTGCTCAGCAATCCAGTGTTAAACAGAGTCAGGGCACTCTCTGCTGGACATTGCTAAACTTGCAGGGCCTGTAATCTATAAAAGATAGACAGTGTGTGTTTTTTGCTACACTGAGTACTACTTGATTTTAGATGTTTAGAAAAGTACAGATGCCTCTGGCCTCTTTCTCAAGGATATATCCCGACGGTAAAGGAGACTTGAGAAAAATTGAGTTACACCGAAATAAACCTGTCTTCCAAGATGCATGTGGTCCAAGTCTAAATTGGCCTATTTAAAGGCATAACCACAGACAGCCTTTGAATAATATTGACTTGCAAACTATGCTGAGGTCAAGGACAGGAAGCTAGACCATGTTAGTTTGCACAAGAGTGATGGAAAGTAAACCAGATACATTTAGGGCCGGTGCAAAGTAAAAAGTCAAGTACTCTGCTATTTTTACAAATAATGAATGATAAGATTTCTGGAATGAAAAAATAAAGCTCATAGGAAAAATAAAAAACATTAATTATGAATATGTGGTAGTATTTTGTAGAAAAATTCGATCAATTTTTTAATGCTTACTTCCCATGTTTAAGAAATTATTACATTTTATATTTAAAGCAAATTAGTGTCAATGTTTTTTTGTTTTTTACAGTACATTTCTGCATCATGAATCTATTACTTTCATTGTGTGGTGGTGCTATTTTTGCAAGCTCTAATGATCACAAGAATTATGTGCTTTAGATGAAGATAAAAATATTGCAGCAAGCTGCAAAACCCTGATAGGGTACCAACTGAGGAATCTGCTGTTTTATGTGGTTGTCGTTTGTGATACTAAATGTGATTTTCATATTTCTATTTTTGTCACATTTTCAGTAATTAAGAATGAAGTAGCTTCATAAGCTTTGACTGGGTACTGATGCAAGAAAACTAGTAACTCCCAGTAAAACAAGTGTCATTTTTAAATCAATAATAAAAGGATTAAAGCAATATCACAAACCTATTTCAATAATATGCTGCAAAAGTATGAAATAAATCCAGATTTCGACACTGCATGTTTAGTGAACATTGTCTCCTCTTTAAAATACATGTCAGTGTCCAATAATCCTTTGTTGTTTTTTATTCCTTGAAAGCTTAATGATACTCCAGCAGTGGTCCAGTATTTATTGAACACACACAGAGTATGTGCAGGCTGTCTGTCTGAATCATTGCTCTCTTGCTGCAAACCACTCTGTACAGCCGAGCACACTATCCATATTCATGTGATTTTTGCCGGAAGGCATTGGTATCTACTAAAAATAGCATGGTGAGAGAAAGGGTCTCACACTGTGTATCCTAACATTCATGAGCCCAGTCCCTGTGATTGGGTGTAAACAAGTGTCTCTTTGCTGAGACCATACTTCATGTTGTTGAGTAAACACTTATAAATAATTGCTGTGGGTCAGAATAAAGAGATATTTGAGGTGCATAGCGTAAATGAACAGAGTCATGAATCCCTGAATTTTCTTTTATTTGTTAGCACACCTCAATAAAGAGATCTCTGGCCGGTTGGTGCATTTGTCTGCAGGGGGTGTGCTGGTACATGTCCATTACTGCCTGTGTGTTTGAGTGTGTGTGTTTGTGCCTTTGTATGCAGTATATGTGTGTGAGCCCAAGAGCAGAATGTGCCTTTACAATGGGTTGGTTTTGTGTGGAAGTGAAATTAGCAAGTCTAGCTGAGGGAAATTGATAACATTCAAGTTATTTAAAATATGTTTAGTGGGCAGTGAGAGTACCTTTAAAATCCCATCACATGTGCCTTGTTCATTAGGTTTCCACAAAGACAAACTGGTTTTGGTTCAGACTGAGTTGAGGTAGTATCAACAGCAGATGGCGGCACACATCAAGCTGCTGTCACAGTGCAAACTACCTGCTCACAGTCACAACATTATACTGGTGCGCACAGTAGGTTCTGCTATGAGGTGAATATACTCTGACAATTAAGGCATTACTAATATCACTATTATTCAGACCATTAGTTCAACATACAGTCTGGGTAATTAATTGCCAAACACTAAGTAAACCAATACATTTCAAATACATTTAAATCCAGTAAAACACTATGTGTATATAGCAGTTGGTGGAGAAATAACGTTTCTCATCAATAAGCAATTAGCTTGGTTCTTGATCAGCAACATGTACTCAAACGTAACTAACAACATAGGTAATTACCGGTAGCAATGTTTAATGGAACATTTGGAGCCAAGTTGGTGGTAATTTGCTATTCTGAGCCAAATACTTTACATACAGATTTTCTTAGACCAAAAGGAAGTGTGTTAAAAGTGTATGCAGGCCCGTACTAATGTGGCCAAGATGCAGGTCATTTCCTTTTTGAAGAAATAAAAGGCCGTGGTGCCTGAGGCTGACTTCACTAAAACCGGACATGGAAACTGTGACAACGTGTCTGTGAGCCTGGGAGAATGCGCAGGTGTGTATTAGCTGATAAGGACCAATCAGACCCGAGAAGGAGCAGATATACTGAAAGCAAAACGCATTCATGTTGCTGTTAATGTGAGCCTAAGTTAAGGACCATATTCACCTACAGCACAGAACACTAATGTCAAATGAAAATGAAATCCCCTTCCCAAAAGGCCAGCTGCAGGATGTTTCCCACTGGCCCTTACTAGATGACTTTTATCAGATAACACAGGATCTTTATTTCAGCCAGTCAGACACCTGGGGATTTACTGATGCTCATGATGTTACTGTGACTTATATTGCAAGTTTCATTTTGTCTGTTCCAACAACAGCTGTAGGTCACTGATGTTTGTTTTCTGTATAGTCTCTTTTGTGTGTTTCTTCCCAATCTATCTGTTGATTCAGCAACATAATTACACACACTTACATACTGCAGTTAATCCACACACTGCATTCCATTTGCATGTGGACAATTCTAAGAAATTATGAGATTTACACCAGACAGTGTGTCCATTGGCCTTGTACAAATCCTAAATAATGGACATTAAACAGCATTTCTCCCATTCCCCACTGTAGTTCATCCCCATATGAATTTTTCTTTTGTCCATTTGAACTAAAATATAAATGATATGGTCAACTTTATGAGCTAGTAAATTAATATACAACTGATTTAAAGTGTCTTTAACCGAATTATCACCCAGATCTGCATCTCCCCTCTGCTTTACAGAGCATTATAGCGAGTTTCAGCTCACTGTTTAGCTATCAGACCTGCAACTTTACTCCTATGGTTCACTGTCACCACTCTCATAGCGTCGTTTTCAGCTGCAACAAGCAGCTGTTTTCAGTTAAAAGGCTCTAAAAAACCCACTGTACCACTACCTGCTCAGCACCAAATGGCAGACAGACACAGTTAGCAACCAGCTAGTGAAACATTTAGCAGCTAAAGAGCCAGACATTTCCCTCAGGAGTTGGTAGAGACCAAAAACAGAGCTAAAAGAGAGTGAATATTGGGCTTACATTTGCCAGTTGGCTGGAAACACAACTCCAAAAGAATAATAATGTTGCTCCATAACTGCTGGATGTGTAGATAATAAGAAACTGTTGCTGTATGCTAAAAAGCCATATCAACTAAAAAGGAGATGATATGTCAATGTTCACAATTTGTTTCTGCTGCCCCCAAGTGGCCAGAAAAATTATTATTAAAAGTTATCGCAGGTTTAAGCATAAATGAGACTGAAAGACTGGAAGCCCTGTTAGCGACCTCTGAGGCTGTATTCACTACACGCCCAGTGCTTTGCTTTTATTAGATCCTTACCAATACTTGGACCAAAATGTAATGATTTTACCTAAATACAAGTTTACCCTCTGTATGGTGGCCATTTTAGGACATGTCAGTGTCAGCTTGTTAGATTCAGTGAGAGCCTCAGCTGTACTTAAGCTCATCTGTACTGTAAACTGATTAGGCCTTTTTCACAGCAGACATACGAAAAACACAGGTGTTGCTAATAACATTAACGATGGCTCTGTTCTACTCAAGTGTCCCAGTGAGCCAGCATGCACGATACCAGGATCCTGAAACCAAAGCAGCTGAATGGAATTTAGCAATCATTAATTTTATCATTTACACCTGTGCTTTTCCTACTGTGACATGTCAAAATGTCTTCAGTGGAGAATGGCCTATACTAACAGCATCCTTACACATCCAAAACACTAGTATGTCATCAGCTGATGCTTTTCATGAAAAAACCCTGAAAAAGGTTCAACTTAACAGCTTTGAGTGGTAACTATACTATTGCCAGGGAGCATTCTTTTCCGTTTCAAGTCTTAATTTAACAAAGTAACAATAACCTACTGAGTGTGTTTACCGGCCATTAAATATGCTTTTAAAGTAGGGATGTCCCGATCAAGTTTGTTTAGCCCCGATCCTAGTCCTTATACATTGGGTATCTGCCGATACCGAGTCTTATCCGATGCACAGGCCTAGCTAAATTTTGAAGATGTATCTTTCTTCACTATCGCTGTTGGAGATCTACAGAAACTCTGTCCTCTCGTGATCATACAGTGGTGTAACAAAGTAGAGGTTCTTCCCGCGCAAATGATCTTAGGCCTAGTACCGACTCCAGCTTGCAGTGGCTCAAATTTTAACAACAGACAAGTTCCTTTTTGTTCTGTCATTAAGTTACTTACAGAATTAACGTGAATTAGCGACAGGTGATATGACCTGCTGCCGGTGAGGTTTGTCATTTTAACCAGTGAAAGTGTTGGTCAGTAACTGCTTAAAATTAATCTCACTACTAACTGTCTTGTCTCAACTCCTTTGACTCCAGAATGTGTGTTCACAAGTGACCACAGCCCTTTCATCACACTTTGAAGCCCAGGGCAGACACAGTTCTGCATTCATTAACATAGACTACATTCAAACACACACTCGCCCTCTTTCTGCACTGCAGCACTGACATGTGTACCAACACATGCAGCCTCACATGGTGAGAAACATGTGCCCTGCTGAGATCTGAGCTTTGTGACCTTTGAATCTCTCGCTTTCAACTCGCTGCATGAAGCAAGGGACGTCCAGCTGTGGAAAACATGCAGTATTGTAGCTCCCAGAGACGAACTAGGGGCAATAAGTGAGCAATTGAATCAATTAAGGTTTTGATCAGAGAGGCAAAGTAATGATTCATTAAGCTTTGAGCAGATTAGAGTGCCTGCACTGCTAATCAAAACATTGTTTTTGTCATTGTGCTTTGTGACAGTGGGGAAGAACAGCAAATGAAGCGAATAATTATCCAACACTTCACAGATACTTGTGGTGTGGGAGACTATGTGGTATGGAGGCTTTGTTGTACTAAATCAATCTACATTTACAGCTACTTCAGATGTCTTTTGGTTTATACTTTCACTGCCAGCTCACTGCTGCAAAATACTGGGTATAAATACATCCCATAACAATAAAACATTGTTAAGTTACCATTGATAAAAATGTCAGTCATTGAGCAAAAATCTCAAACAATTATGAGGAAAATAATTAGGTAACCTTGTAATTATTATTAGGTAACCTTAATAACATTTTCTTTTCACCCAGCTCAGAACACTCATACACTGGTCAGGTTGGTCAGGTTTTTCAAATGAAAAAATGACTCCATAACCAATGGGAAAAAAATGCAAAAACCTCTTGATATTAAGGACTTTAATCACGCTAACAAAAAAACCCAGCAGTCAGTCAGTCAGCCAAATCATATGGAACAGATTTCTAATTAAGTGAAAAGAGACTATGTACAGAGTTTTGTTTGGCGACAGACTGTGACCTCATCACTCCCCATAAGCATACAGGCTAAGCACAGCAGAGATATTAAATACAGAGGATGACGTCAGATGCAATTATGTGGATTCTATGTGTGGGCCATAATGAACATGCTCTATGTGTGGACTGTGTGGTCTGGGCATTAGAAACTATATAGCAATCCCCAACAAAGCACCATCAGTGCAGAATCTAGTAAATTGAAATGGATAAAACCAAACCAAACAATCCACCTAAAATGCAGCAGCAGCAGGCTAGGACACACCAAAAAGTGCTGAATCAATTAGTTGATTAATTGTTATGGTTGAATTATTGTTCACAAGTGAATTGACAGAAAATGAATCAACAGTTTTCATAATTGATTAATCATTTAAATTATTTAGAGAGGAAAATGCCAACCATTGGCTGGTTGAAGAATCTCAAATATCAGCATTTGCTGTTTTTCTCATCTCATATCATTGTATATTGAATACATTACTGTTTTGGACTGTTGGTTAGACAAAACAAGCAATTGTAAGGTGCCACTTTCGACTCTTGGATATTGTGATGGACATTTTTCAGTGTTTTCTGAAATTTCAAATGACTAACCAATTAATGGGAAAAAAATATTCACAGATTGATTATGAAATGAATCATTAGTTGCAGCTCGAAATTCAACTATGAGGCAAATTGTTATTTGCATATAAACAATTACAGAAATCCCTTGCTTGGAGCCGGCAATGTCTTTTTACAAAATGTTATCAGTAACTGGATGTAGTTTAAAGGTTGGCAGTGAGCGTGACTGAGTGTAGGAGCAGCATAAACCGCATCACAGGAGCTCAGCTATTTATATGTTATTGTGAAATCAAGAATAGTAGAGCAAGGTGACCCAAAAATATAAAGTTTGTGATGAAAATGTAAGTGTGACTTACAGTAACCCATGTATGACAAAAAGCCACAACTTGCCCATGAAGCCAATATTACATGAAAATAAACATGATTGGGCTGTGTGCTGCAACAACAGTCATATACAGTATACATCCATAAAGCCAACACAAAATACTACCTTTCACTAGACAGTAACATATTTGCAGAAGAGCCAGAAGTGCAAAACACCCCAAACTACAGCAACAACTTAAAAGTATGCTACAAATGCAGTTCAGCCAATAACACCCAAAAGTCCAAGAGCATGTCAACACTTTGTAACTCAACAACCTAAAAGCATCTTAATGCATGTGTCAAACAACAACAACCACAACAAGCATTAGACAAACCAAGCTTTACTACAAGCAAGTCCTGGAGTGTCGGTCCCAAACACATTATTCCTCCAAAAAGCAGGCTACGTGTTTGAATTGTTGATAGGGAGCTAGCTAGTGAAATGCTTTATGAGCACACCTACATTATATATATATATTTTTCTATGTCAATTTTGAATTATACATGCAAAACAAATTGCAGCTAATGTCTTTAACTCATCTCCAGTTGACATGATTAGAATTTCACTAGTACTACAATACCTCATGAAACATAAAAAGACATGCAAAAATATAAGAAAGTTGTAGATTTTATAATATATTTGGAATCAGTTTTTTGTACTTAAACAAAGCTGATAAAAAGTCATTCTTTCATAGCTGCCACCTCATTAGTTTGGACTACCCACACTTCCAACTCTCTCCCACCTTTCACAAAGCACAGAGTACATAAAAAGGGCCTTGTTTATCAGACAAACTGCACAGTGTGTGCATCCCGGACTTTGAAGATTAGATCACAGAATAATGGGGGTTGCACAGTTTTGACAGCACTTGTCGATCCAAGATCATTTTTGATATAGCAGTTCTTCTCCTCCAGATATGAAAAGCTAAACTCTATTCATCTTCTGTGCTTGATGTTATACTATGACCTGTTTGACAAAGAGAGCTGAGATAGTTTTATCCATAGAGAAAATATATGGTTAATAACATTTTGAAGTACTGCGCTATTCATATTGATACTGTATATAGCCAGAAGCAAACATTTCTATTCCAAAATAGCATACCTGTTTTGAAAAAGAAACCATTATTTTATATTCATAATATAGTATAGAGGATTTAGTGTTAAAATGTGTCATCATTTTATTAGTCCCTTGGGGCAAGACATAATTCTGACACTTTGTGACAAGAATACATGTCTAAAGATACCTAATTGAAACAGAACTTGTGGATTGTGGTGAAAAAGCTGCACTCACAAGCTCTCAGCTTTCATTTTTAAAACCCGCCCCCAGACACCTCAGTCTGTGCAGTCTTAACATCAACAACAGAAGCGACACCTTGCTTACAACCAAAGTTGAGACATTTATTAAGGCAGTATCACTGCTTCAAAAGCAGCCAATTCTTCCCACATCAGATTTATTGCGGCTGGGGTCTCTGACGCTGACTACCATGGAAAATGAGGCTTATGCTAACTTGGAAGTGCGGTCTCAGGGCTTAAAGTGTGAATGTTTCATGCTTAAACTCAGCAGTCTTTCCTAAGGCAAGCTCTTTCCTCAGTGCCATGGGTTGTGCACTTGTACAAAATGACACTGCAATACGACCTCCCTGGTCTGTATCAGTTGGTTGCCCAGTTAACCAAATTGGCAAACAAAGACCCATCACCTAGCTTCCATGTTTACCCGTTAAATATCGTGACTAGAGGCTGTGGACCATTTGTTATCTATCGTCCCTGATGCATTGTTATATTTACAGCCCTTTTATGAATCATATGACGATACAGCGTGTCCATGTACCAGTGGGAATTGATTTTCCAAGTCTGTGTGCTTCAAATTACACAATATTGAAGATGTGAAAATCTGATAGAGCCTACTAGTTAAAGCATTGTTATTAAATGTACACTAAAGTAAGAGACATGTTTCTCCCCCTTCCAATGACTGAAGTCCACTCAACACATCTAAACATTAATATGGTTATTTATTAATGTTTGGGTCATGTAATGGTGCTGGTAGAAGATGAGCTGAAATCATCCTTATTGCACTTCAAATCTGTGAATGAAGAAGAGGGTTTCCATTTTTATGGAGTTGTTTTTAAGACACTACAATTCTCTGAAATCATAATTCAGCTTTACTGGATTTGTTGGTTCTTCAAAATGCAAGCATAAGAGCCTGTGTGTCTTCTAAATGAGACTTTTATGTCTCCATGGTTCATTATAATGAAAATGGCAATTCAATGAATTTGGTGTTTGTGGAATTACCATGGCATTGAATTTCTCCATTAAAATATGATAATGAAGTTGACAAATTATATAGGGTGAGACCTGTCGTGGAAAAAGTGCCTGTGGTCTTTTAACTAAACAAAAGACAAGAAACACTTACTGATCGTTGACAAAGATGTATATTGTACAATAGGAGACAATCAGAAATCATCAGCTATCTCAAAGAGAAGATACAAAAATACAGCTTTTATAGTACTTTAGAGACAAAGAAACTTCTTTCCATTGGCCAGTGTCTATGTTTATACAAGTTTGGACCTATAGGAACTTTCCAACCATAACAAAATCCTCATGTTACCATCTGTCTAGCAGAAAATGTTTCCATATAAGGACCTGTATTCCACCATATAGCTGACCTTTTTGACCTTATTTATACAAGAGTCACGTTGCTCACACATAGAAACCTGAAGACACAAAACTAGGTAAGAGTTCAAGACTGGAGACAAGAATATAACTGGAATTATTAACTAATTAAAGTCAATACACAAGCATATAATTACTAAATACTAATAAGTATACAAACATGATTATGAATTGATGTTTAACATGTGAATAAATGATAAGTTATGAGCTCACAACAAAATTTACTTTCACAGACCATACATTGGCTCTCCCCAAATAAACAATTGGCTCTACAGTCCACAACTTTTATAATATCTCAAAGTCAAGGACAAACAAAGTCGAGGGAATCGGGATCATGAAGCCCCTCTGTGGTTTGGATGTTGGTTGTGTAAGTGGATCATAGTAAGTAGGACAGTTAAAATGACACAGACAGACCTAGATGTGTCTCATTGCCTCTCCCTCTCAGGGAACCTGATCAAGCACTAGACTGTGTGTGGACTGGGCAGACAAAACACACTGGCTAATGACCGTGACCATACAATGCAAAGAGCTTTGATCTAATAAGAGATTTCATCCATTTGAAATGGTGTCATTTTGGTTTAGAGCTGTTTTTATGTATCACTTCATTAACTTAATTTTAAATGTGTTCTACGTACCTAGACAAAGTAGTTATAGTTGTATGAATAAACATGTTTATCTCAGAATGGAGTGGAGTATTCACAAGGCATTATCCATACTTTACTTCATTTTAGATGCACAGGAAAGATCTATTGACAGCTGGCTTTGGATGCAAGCAGCAGCATGACTGAAGCTGAGATGCGCCTGAATCAAACAGACAGGGACAGCCTCTATCAACTAATGTGTCGAAATAAAAGCATCTCACACATGAAAGGCAGGATCTCCATGGTTTCCCCTGGAGCTGGGCCTCGTTGCCATGGGAGTGGAAGGCGCTATTGGAAGAGGAAAAACACAGAAAGACAGGCAGGAAGACAGTGTCATCTTTACAGTACCTAACCATGCAGAGGAGTTTATCTTGCCTTGAGTTTAAATATGCTCGGCATTGTGCTGTTTTTCTTTCAAAGTAATTGTAAAACAAACTCTAATTAATATTTTACATGTTGTGTATTTAATCACCATGATTGTGTTAAGATTTGTTAAGATGGTCTAAAGTTAGCATTAATCAAACAAATCCAGCTATTCCTGAGTCCACCCCACCACTCACATGACCTGTGCCGTGGCAGACTGTTTGCCCAACTGTTTAATGGCTATTCAGACAGTATTGTGGAAGGTCTGTCCTGATTGTCCTAATGCATTTAACCATCCCATCAGCATGTGCCTGTTCACAAGGGTGATCAGACACATCCCTGGGGGCAACTGAGAAATGAACACACACAACTGATGTGTTACACAAGGCCTCATGGTGAGTTATTATTAGCCTCCACTTTTTACTGACGTACTGTCATGAAGATACCCAATAACCAAACAGCCATGTTTGTGAGTTATTGTTTACCTGGGCCAGACCAAACACCTTGGTTCAAACACATTGGTTCTGTTTATATAAGTCAGATCAGATGTGAGGAAGTCCAACCTACAGTATGTTTGGTTGTTATGTACTGAACAGGTCACGCTTGGACTCAGCTCCATACAGTGCCGGAGGTGATTGAGTGGGTGGTGTAACACAGGGCAGGTGCACAGGCTAAGTGATGAGTCTTCTACGTGCAGATACAACATGATTTGTTCTTGGCCTTATCGTGAACTGGGAATGTCTATGCAGATAACAATATGTTAGGCGGTTGCATCAAGTTGATTTTGTGTCATTGTTAAATAGATGTTGAAACTGACAAGACAAAGGCAGAATGAATGACCTGAATGCTCGGTGTGATACTGGAAATGTCAATAAAGTGGGATATGTTTAGTCAAATCAAATATTCCGAGTAATTAAACCATAAAGTAGCCTTTTTTCAGTTCTACCAATCGTCTCAACACACAAGTACTGTGTCATTCAATAATTTTAGGCAAAGCAGACAATGTTGTTAAAATGAACATTTTATAAACAAATTCATTTTCACATGAATATTGACAGTGTCTTACCTCAATTAAATACTGCAGACTCCAATGAGTTTGGAGCATCATCAGGCATTGACAGCGTGTGTGTGTGTGTGTGTGTGTGTGTGTGTGTGTGTGTGTGTGTGTGTGTGTGTGTGTGTGTGTGTGTGTGTGTGTGTGTGTGTGTGTGTGTGTGTTTCAGTCAGATCTGGTTTCTTATGTGATGTGTCCTCACACAAACTAATGACGCAGCTAAAATATATCGTATAGCGTGCTCATTACTTCCACTAATCTGGTGCAAAGCTGAACATTCAGGGAAGTGTTTACCAGTTTGAAGAGTGGACTATAAACAGTGATGTCATGGCCCTGAAACAATCACTCACAGCATCACTACTGACATCATGGAATATTTTGACCTCTTTTAGGTAATTTGATGAAAGTTGTTTAATATTGTAACAGAAGATCAAATTTGGCTTTTGAAAGGATGTATCTTTCTTGTATCATGCATTCAGTATGCTCAACTATTAAAAGACAAAGTTAATGGTCATCTGCGTACACACTGTCAATAAGCTCAACCCCTCTCCTTACCAACTCACAAAAGAAGGTCATTGCTGTTCTGTCAGTGTTAGACATCAGAATGCTTTGTCCTGAAAACATAAGGCCTATGACATCTGAAGGCCATTTTACAGGACATTGGATGGATTGCAGTGGGAGGTGGATAACAAATTACAAAAGAGGTTCACTAGACTTCGTCACTCCAATTCCAAAGCAGTTCTTACCCTAAGAACATAAGAACGTGGGGTAGAGGACCTACTGGTGACTACATTGGTCAAATGTGTTTACAGTGACATTTTAAGGTGTTATATGTTTTGGCGCAATATAAGAGCCTGGAAAAACAAGAAATGAGATAAGGAAAGCGGTTTGAACAGACTCATTTGCGTGTGAGATATGGTAGGGGAAGGTGATAGTTTGCATTTCTTGGTATGAAAACATTTTCTTTCCATTTCAAGAAACTTGAGAACACTGAATAGGTTTTACAGAAAATAGAGAGCTGAATGGAAGATATCTAAGTATACATGATCATTTCTAAATGTGGTTGTTGTCAATTCCAGCTCATTACTTTGAAATTGTAAACGTGCATTAGCTGGGCAAAGGCATCCTGTTGAATGAAGGTAACCAGGCAACTGTTATCAGACACTTGAGATTAGGCCAGTTTACTTTCCCTGTTGTGCATTTACATTCATGATGCACAGCTCTTAGGGAGACAGATGTTTCCTACAGATAATATGAAATCACTTCTAGTAATCAGTACTAAGTACAAAACACAGCAAATTCTGTACAAACCAATACCAATGAGCTATTAGTTATGGAGACAAGGCAGTTTCATAGGAAGGTGGGATGTGTGATGACTTTATTGGTTGGACTTACACCTGATGCAGCATGAGGTCAACACTGAAGCTGCTCTGTTTTCTAGAAAGTAGCAGTTTTCCAGGAGGTTCTAGTGCCCGTTACATGTCTAATAAGCTGTTGTTTGATGCGTTTATTCTGTGCCCATTGATAGATGACATTTTTGTATGGGCGGCACCAGCTTGGATCAAGACTCTAATGCCGCTGTAACCAATGTGTTTTATAAAACCAACGCTTCTGGTCTTTTGAATGAAGATAGATCAGTGGAAATCCCTCCGAATCCTATCAGTGGTTGACCAGCAAGGGGAATCACGGGTAACGCAAATTTATTACAGGGTATTTCACAGCTGAGTCAACACTCAACACAAAAGTGTCCAACAGTATCAGCCCCCTCACAGGATCTGGAAACACATTCTGTGGTATTGTTGAAAAATGTAGCTTGTCTGTGTGGGATGTTTATAGGTTTCTTTGTCAGAAATGAGATACTCCTATGTATTACAGCAACACAAAAGCCTGTGTATTAGACCATGTATTGTAAAAACACAAAACCCTTATTTCCATCAAAACAACTGAGAGGGGATTGCAGGTTTTTGTGGCTACGCTGAATCCGTAATTCTAACTGAAATTGGATCATGAGCTATATTTGTCCAAAGGCTTTTCTCAGTGGCACAATCCAAACTGTAAAATCTAGTAAAATATTTGCATTATAAAGTATGCATCATTATAGCCATTGAGCTTTAAAACCAATCCCCCAGCAGGTTATTATTATAGCTTTGGCTGCAATTGCTATTTATATATATTTGCGAATGCTTTCCATCTCTTCATATGACTGTATGTTGCTTTGTCATATACTGTATAACCAGCAGTTGTCAGTCCCCTATCAGAGCTTTTCTGAGCCCTCAGAAACCTATTAATCTTTAACTAGGAGCTATAGTGGCAGCCGGTGCTTTTAAGCCTGATCTTTATTGCTGAAAGCAGTAGGATATCCTTGCCTGGAGTCTACATTAAGAGCTGCTGCTCTGTTCAGTTGGGTAAACATGTATGTATATATGCATAGAGAGATGCTGTTTTTCATCTTCAGTATGTTTTGCTCAGTAGTTTGTCTGAAAAGAGGCCTGTTTGAGTTCATACTCTATATTATAGGCTGAGCAGAGCACTTAATCCTGAAATCACACAGTCGTATTCTTCTTGTTTATTAATTTTTTTTAGCCTTTTAGCTGCCTAAATTATTTTCAAATTCTAGAGATAATTCATATTTTCATTCAGAACTGATGGTAGTATGTTGTCATGCCAAGTTTAAGTGCTTTGTAAAAAATAATAAAAGTGCCATTTTGAAAAAGTCTTGTCACCTAAGTTCATGACTATCAAAAAGGAAATAATCTTTATTAAATGATCTATCTCTGAAGCAAAGTATTTATGGGTTTTACTGATAAATATCATCTATAACATTGTCTTGTTTTATGAAAAATACAAGCTATTCAACTTGTAGAATGTGGGATCAGTTTCAGTTGTTATTCAGTCTTTGTGAAATATAACTATATCATAGTGGGGGGGAAAGTAGATAGAGCTTCTTTTGTGCACTGATTAAAATTATGCATACTCAACGGTGAAAACTCCCCTATAAGGTTTCTGGTTCCTAGTGATATTTTTAATCATTGGAAAGGTCAGGAAGAAAACAACAGGCTTAGCAGAAATACGAGACGGCGGTTATCTCACGCCAGCTGATGCTGCAGCCACATTAACGCACCAAAGAATGAAAAGGTTGTAAATCATTAAAGTAACATGTTTGTGTTTGTTTTTAAGCAATTATAAGGTGAGGATTAACTTTTTGTTGTTGGTGCTTTTCTTTTTTTGAAATTAACTTTATCCTGAGCATCGAATTCTGAAAATGCATTTTGAGAAAACTGGATGAACTGTTTCTATAAGTCTGCACAGACACAATTTATGAATGATATTACAATGAAACTTGTTAGCATAGTCTTATTTTGAAGTGTATTAAAGACAAACAACCTCAGTATTTTCCATAATTTAATCATTATAAAATCTCGCTTTACAGTGCAAAAATGAAAATAAATTATTCAATACATAAATAAACAGTTAAGAAAAGTACTTAGGTTTATAATGTCACAATGCTAGAAAGAGGCAAATCACAGTCACCCAGGAGAAAGTCTCTTTTCAGGGTGGACATTTTGTTCATTACTTTAAAGCGAAGGGACCGCTGGCTGAGGTCTTCCTCTGAGATACTATCAAAGAAGAAATCCTCATTGAAGATTGGATTACGGCTCTTTCTGATGACTGTGCTGCGCTGTTTTTGGACTTTTCCAGGAACCAGAGAGAGGCTTATGCTGCAGTTGATAATCTTGGGGTCTACAGAGAGAGGATAGAGGCCCTCAGCACTGATCAGTCGAACCCGTAGTCTTTGGTTATCCGGGCAGTACTCTGCTGAGAGTCTCAGGCTGCCGTCTTTCCCTATGGGTACCATTCTTTCCTTCATTACTCTCTCTCTGTGCAGAGTCAAGTCCATGGGGAAGATGGTGGGCGGCGCCAGGCTGTAGCTGCTGGGCAGCCCTTCAACTAACCCCTCTGATGCCCTCCTCATGACATTGGGGCTATTGTCTGTGGAGCTGCCTTCATCTGTGGACAGGGAATTGTTCCTGGACACCATTGCCTTCCTCATGTTCCTTGACAACAGCAGTTCATGGCTCAGTGCTTTGAAGAGGGAAGACTTGGCAGGGCACCTGGTCAGCAGTGGCGAGCTGAAAGGAGAGGATTCAGTAGAGGAAGTCGTATCGCTGTCCAGAGTGGCCTGCCAGTTCAGGGTGTAACCTCTCGGGGAAAGCCTGGAGGTCAGGGTGTTAAGGCTGAATGAGGAAGGAGAGGAGGAAGGCGAGGTGGAGGGGGAGACTTTGGAGCACATGCTGGATCGACTCCTGGGCAGCAGCAGGGGAGAGGAGCCAGGATCAGAGTGGAAGAGCGACTCCTTCCTCCTGGTGTGGGGGCTCTCCAGTAAGGTGCAAAAGCCATAGCAGGTCTGAGCTTTGGCCAGGTGTGGAAGGGACAAGGCAGCCTGGCTCTGGGGATCTGCATTGGTGGTCCCCTCATCACTGCAGCCATCGTGGGGGATCTCATCCACACTCTCCACCTGGATAATGTGCGGGTTGATGGACTCATGGCATGTCACCTCTATTTCAGGGCTAGCCCTCTCACAGGGAGACACCTTGATAACGCGAACAGCTCGGCTCTGCTCTGTATTCTTCATCTCCTGCAGGGATGGGATTGTTGGGGGGATGCAGAACTCTGGGATGTTGTCAGGGGTGATGACATTAGGACAGAGGGAAATCCTTTTGGGTTTGTCACCCTTTTCTCCAAACATGATGTCACCAATTTTAAAGCTGAGTTCTGCTGACGGGATAGGCAGGTTTGATCTCTCCACTGACACACGGATCCTCTCCACCACCCACATGGGTCCTAAGGATATGCTTTTTAAGTTGCTGTGTTGTGTTCTGAAATCAAACACACACACAAAAAAGTCTATAAAAAGAAAATCGTGTCATAATATCCACAATCATTAACTTTGCAGGACAGTTTTCTTACCTTATATTCTGAAGATATGGGTAATCCACAAGGTTGTCCTGAACCGGATGGACTGATAGCTGCAGCTAAAAGTTCAAGCTGTTGTGAGAAATCTCTGAGGCTCTCTTGACAGCAGATGGAGGTTCTCCCTTGTCAAGACCAGCACATCTGTGGCTGTTAGAGAGATGAAGACAGTTTAAATGAAGCAGGAAACCACTGAATCTAATACACGCCCCCTGTGCTGCTTAAACAGGATCCTCCCTCTCTCCCTGACCACTGGTTCCCATGGAAATAGCCAAACCACAACAGAGCTCAATGCCCCTGTAGTAGCCCGCTGTACTGTTTAGCAAGATAAGCTTACTACTTTGAGTGAACAACTGTTTTTAAACAAATGGCTTGCTTTTAATATACTTGTTTGTTTTTCCATTTATTTCAATTAGATGGTGTGTATGACCTTGTTCTGTGAACATAAACTAGGTGATCAGATAAGATAATAATATGAACAATATTTTGTGTACCTTTTAGTGGCAAAGATTCAAGGGATAAAGCTGGCCTAGCTTTATTGAGTTTAGGAGAGCTACAGGTCAGTCAGGTCTCAAAGGTGTTTCAGTGAAAACAATGGTTAATAACTTGCTACTGAAGTCCCTGTGGTATTTAAATAAATGTGGCAAGTGCTATTGGTTGAACCCTCTGGTATTAGTATATTCTGTATATACTATTATTCCACTACTTCATTGATGCTATATCACACTCATTTTTAAAAGAAATATACGTACATATACATACACATGTTTCAGTAATTTTATTTTTGGATACATGTATGTATGTGTGTGTGTGTGTGTGTGTGTCTTTATCAGAGATGTGGTTTCTGAAAAGTCAACATCAGTGTTAAAAAGGACAATGAGAACACTGATTTATATACAATCACACTGAACATTGCACCTTAGGTCTTCAACCTTTATTGAAACATCGTCATATCAGTGCTACCCTCTTGTGGTGACACACGAGGCAGCTGCGCTATGAATGTCACCAAAATGCACGAGATAAAGCTGCATTTGTGGTGGGTCTGTACTGGAACAGCTATAACTTCTGTATATTATCGCAAAAAAAAAAACAGTGCAACTAAAAAAAACCCCCACCTGTGTCAGTTCTGCTTGTTTTTGTATGTTTACATTAAGATGCTAATGCAACAAGGACAGTCCCTTCAGTTTTGTCCCTTGGCTTTCCTTTGCTGTGGTAAAAGAAAGTGGAGGGATCCTGTCAAAAAGCTCCACTCTGCCCTGACCAAAGTTCAAGTGGAGTAACGTGGCTACCATGTGTTACCAGGCACTAAAGGACATAATGATGTCAGTGCTAACAGTATACCAGGAAAGTGTCCTAAATGGGGGTACTTCTCAGAAATGTTTTCGAAAATGTTCAAGTCACATCGGTAATTCAAGCGTACCTCTCAAACATCTTGTACCTTCCAAATCAAGTGTCAGGGTATAATGAATTTGAGGTAAATTATAAAGATGCTATAAAAAAGAAAATATTAACTCTATTTACACAAACTGAAACAGACCACACACATGCGTAGACATACATGCTTACTGTGGGTCTCTGCGTGAGTCTGCTCTGTGTTTGTGCATGATACCTACAAGCATCATGAATGAATGAATCATGAATACAGTTTTACCATATTTACCAAATGCGTACGAACTGGCAGGAGGCAAAGATTTAAATTCCAAAGTTCATTGTTGTTCTGATTGTCATCAACAATAGATTTTAGGAAATAGCTCAACATTTTCTGAGATTCAGAAAAAGGGAAGCATAAATCAAGCACAAGTATCCATACAGACCAGGAAGACAGATGATCAATCATCTTATCATATTTGAATATATGAAATATTTATAAAATATCTTCCTTTTCAAGTGTCTGAGCTTATCTTTGCATGGATGCTTGAACATCTCCATTAGGGGGCAGTATATGCTAAAAAACAACAACAACACAACCACTGAGATGATAAACTGAGAGGGAGATGTTAGTCTGGTTTGTACATTAAATATTCTCCAATTATTACAAAGATTTTCAAAACTGTAAATCCAACCAAATCATCTCTTCAAACACTGAGTTAGATTACATGGTTTGTGAATTCATCATTCAGCTTGCATAAAACCCCTCCATAACAGCCATGCATTCTTTCAAAAAATCAGGTTACATTTTTTTTTCTAGATTGAAATGCACTGCACGGTATTGGGTTATTTTTATTTGCTGTAACATCATTTCCCATAGCCTATACCATCGATCTTGTGTCAAAGTGGGATGAAGCACAGCAATAAGGACTGTCCTACACTGATGGTGGGTGTGCTGACACGCTCCTGGCAGGTGTACTTCACTGCACAAATTCCAAGCATTTTCAAAATAAGAGAGTCAGTCATTCAAATCTTTATGCGTTCATGCATTGCATGGTTTTAAGGTCTATTTTATCTCGCAGGATTTGCTCATCTGAACCAATAGTCAACTCTTGAGCCTTTAAATCCATCTTGATCTGGCCATACGATTATCAGAAACCATGGGTGAGTGTGACGCCGCTTCCTTTTTTCGGCGCATAGATATGCGGTCGTTTTTCTTCCACGTCCCCCCCCCCCCATCTCTCTCCACTGTACGATAAACGAGGAGGGGCTTGATGCCGTGGAGGAGGCAGGCAGGCTGGCAGGCTGGCAGGCTGAGCTGACCCGCTTGCGGTGTGTGTGTCGCCTAGCCTACATCCAAGCCAGGTCGCATGCGTTAACGAGTGACAGACATCAGGTAGGATTTCGCCTTCATTTTTTATAAGATGTTTTCCTGTGCGTTTTAAACCCTGGCGCTGTTGTTCAAGGTGCTGTTCCTCCCAAAAAGGGCTCACTACGGGGGAGGCGGACCGCTCGATGTTGGCTCAGCAGAAGCGCTGAAAACATTTCATATTAACAGCCTGCAATCGACCTTTTCATATGATTAGTGTGATGTGTTCCACTTCACCATCTCCTTGCTCTTCTTTTGGATTTTACATCAGCCGATTTGCTTCATCTGGTGCGTTATTATAAGCCTGTCTAATCGATTTCTTCGCCTGAAATGTGACTGACTGCTGCTTTTGACATTGACAGATAAGAGGTGATCAGATACATGTTTCATTGACCTACTTGTTTGGCGTTGTTTCGTGCTTGGAAGTAGCCTAGGCTAATAGGCAACTAACTCTAGCATCCTTGCTGCTCTGCAAAGAAATGTGCTGAACAGTAACTTGGACTTGACCTGAATATTATCTGGATCGGCTCAACATCAAAGCTACATTGACGATGTGAGACTGTGGTGCGCATGCCGGGATGTAACCGCTGATGATTTACAGTAGGCTGGAAAAAAAAATGTGGGCAAAATAGGCAGTGGATAGTAGGCTATATAATGGTCAGTTTGGTTAAGTTTGTTAAGACTGCTAAAGCTTGCCAGCCCAGTAATCCTTTGCCCCAGTGATAAAAATCTGCTATTTCATGGATCCCAGTAGGAAAATTCCTTCTTTTTAACCTGACACCTGCCTGCTCGCAGAGGTCAGAGTGCATGCTCATCTGTCTGTCGTTCTGTTACTTTCTCCAAGACACCAGCAGGGAGGATGTGCATTCCCTGGTTGAAGGACGTGTCACCTTAACAGCTAGGCCACCCTGCTGCCTCATACAGATGTGTGTGTGTGTGTGTGTGTGTGTGTGTGTGTGTGTGTGTGTGTGTGTGTGTGTGTGTGCGCGCTGCACTTGTGAAGAGATACTGTATGAGCTGTGACATGTGGTTGTTTCACACAGGCACGGGGCATTTAATGTTACTCCAACACAGTGACTGTGATGTGAAGGGGCCATACAGTAAACCCCCTAAATATCTTTCCATGGTTGGTTTTACATACACTACATTAGTTTGTGGAACAAATGTATGAGTGTTGGGCGGACTCGCTATGCCAAACCACATTAGCTACACGTCAGCCTCTTTTCGTTACGTTCTCATTTGCTTTTGAAAGGGCTTTTGGCTGCTATGACCAACTGTTTGAAAAAAATCACCCCACCCTTCTACAGTATAGAGCAGCTGAGCATTTTTTATGAGAGGCATTTGGATATTAAGGGTCAACTCAAGGATACTCATGCCGTGAGGGGGGTTTCAAACTGATATGGAAGACATGTTTTATATGAGTGATGTAACTAGAAAAGTCAAGCTGTATCAGCACGATGCAGACAGCTGTGATTCTGGATGGTTTTATACAGTAAGGCAGCGCTGAGGGTGGTAGGGGCTTGATGCCAACTGGGAGTACTCGTACTAAAAATGTACTCCCAGGTGGTACTGTAAGGCACCAGTTAGTGTAGGATAAAAGCATCCACCAACCACACTGTAGGAAGCGGTATATGGGCTCCTCAGTAGCAGCAGCATTATTGCATGTTGCTTAATGAGTTTGTATAATTTTTTAATCTTAATAGGATTTCTCAGTCTTACCTTGATGTGTATAAAGTACCAATTAAATGCTAGATGGCTGCATCCTGGTTTGACATCTTCTGTCTTTCTGAAAAGTGTACAGTCCATACAGTGTACACTGTCTCAATACAGTGTCTCATAACTAAATAGGTTGGATGTTGACAGTTGTAGGCGTCAAGCATCACCAGTTTTGCTTTGGCGCTGAAGTCTGTTTCATGTGTGATGGAATAGCGAGTTTTTTTACCTTAACAGAAATACTAAAGCCATGAAATAGTTATTTTATCAGAAATACTGACGATTGACTTTAGTGCCAACATGTTCCTATTTATGTTTTCAGTACCTTATCAGTGATCTATATAATGAGAAAGATGATGACTTACACATTTTTGGGATTTTTTGTTATATTTTATCAGTATATGTAATGTAAGTCAACATATTTTCAAAGAGGGCAAGTAATATGATCACATGTGCATTCCTTATAGTGTCTAGAAAAAAAATTTGTTGAATGGCAAAATGTGCCAATAGGGAATAATCTCCAGATTACATAGTGCTGGAAAGGCTTTATGAATCGTAAATACCCTTTCCTTATAATGGATTCTGTAGAATTAATGTATTTATGTTTAGACTAGCCATAACAGATGTGCTCATTGTATGTGCATATATGTGGTTTTGTTTTGTGTCTATGGATGGACATGTTTGCATTAGTAAGAGCAAATAGTAGTGTGCATTCAGATTTCTTATTTTGTGGAAACACTGTAGCTATGTAAATCTTAGCAGTGATACACTGGACCTATTGGTTCAAAATGTGAGCCCTTTGCTTGCCCATCTATCCAGTCTGAGCATCTGCAATGAGTACTGTACAGTATACTTTACCACAACCCAGTACACCGATATAATTAGATCACAGCACCACCTATGTCACAAGCTCATATGCAGAATGCATCTGCCAGCGGCAACTGATGAAGGCTTACTGTTCTATAAAACAAAACACTAGATGCTATTCAGAAGACCCAAGGTTATAAAACCAATGCTTGCCAGTTTGTAAGCTTGTGCCAAAAACAAAACAAAACAAAACAGAAAAGTAGCACAAATTCACAGACATCGTCAACATTCTCCATTTCCTCCTGTCCAAGCTGTTGAAATATTAAATACTGCAATTTCGCTTTGCAGTGGTAATTAAAACCAAGCACTATTTAAATGGTGCCTTTTTCCCACTCATTGCCAGCTACTGAAGAGGCCATTACCACAGTGATTCTGTATTATGGGAAGCTATTAAGGGTATCTCTGCTACAACAACTTTAGTTCACACTTTCAACTCGGCACCTAATTTACTAGGAATCACAAGTCTCAAACATGGTCTTGAAATGAAGTGCCTTTAGTCGGTTTTCATTCAAATTCTGCAACCCAGAGAGAAATACACAATCTTCAAACTGTTCCATAAATAACAATAACAAGGTCATGCATTCCCAAGTAAGTATTTTGATCCACAAAGTGTTGAGAACAAGCAGTTGTTAAAGACAAAGCCTCAACAGTATTTCCGTCCTGTTCATTAGAAAGTGATTTTCCTCTCAGCTGTTGCAGTTGCTCCGTCATCAAGAATATGTTCCTGGTCGGAATTCCCCAGGAAATGTTCAGTTGGAGGGTGGGAAGTAAGGGTTTGAAGACTCATTGGAGAGTGTGATTGTTGAACCATATTTAATGCATGAGTGTGTAGGAGGTGGAAACAAAAACACACCTCATGCTGTCGCTATGACCCAGCCTTTGTATTTCGTGTTTACCAGTGAAATAGATCTCTCCTATGTATTTTCTCGCGGCTGTCTCTGTGATCACAGCCTCTTCAGGGCCTGGCTCGCCTACAGATCCTGTTTCTATAAAACAAGAGGTAGATGTATAAGCCGGTTGCCATTCTCCCTCCTCCACTAGTACATCAATCTGAATTCATCATTTCCTGTATACAGATGAATGTGGCAGGCAGTCGATATGTGAGAGGTATAATGCAGATGGACCATTTTTTTTCATTAGCAAACACTTGACCACATTCCCAGTGTGCTTTCAGATTGAAGTAAGGTTGATCTCACTTGTAATTTAAGATTCTAGTGGCATCAGATTAAATTGACTGCACACTTGATTAGTAATTGTTGACCACTATATCAGTGTGTTCAGTATCAGTACATCCACAGATCACTTAATTGTTGGTCCTGTAATGTGTAGCAGTTTAATGTATTGTACTACAGTTTTATTTTACTGTTTTTAACTTGAAGAATTGTTAATAATATCTACAACAATATAAATGTATTGGTTTAGTTTGTTGACTGAAGGTAGAAAGCTCTTAATTGTTATTTGTTCTTTCCATTTGTGATCAGAGCAGCTGAGCAGACATCATGTATGCAGGAAATCATATCATTTATAATGATTAAATAAAATATGAAACAAAAACAAACAGTAGGTGAAGTGGTACTATATTTAGAAGCTGGCAGTGGCGGCTGATACAGTACTGATCAAGTATTCACTGTACATGTGGTCTAAACCGACGCGGCTGTGCTAGTGATGCGTAAGCAGACTCAAGAAGTAGGTCAGTAGATGCCGGAGTGGCGTGCTACAGGTCAGAGGCAGTGGCAGCACAGCCTGTGGCACTTCTCATCAGTGGGTCAAATGAGATGCCAGTTTGAAGAAGCAGACAACGGGTCTGACTTCGCTGTCATACACACAGTACATGGTCTCACACTGGGCTGGTGGCATAAAAGAAAAGACGTGTGGCTCCCTGAGCACCAGCTGTCAGCTTAGGTAAATAGCTGTCTACTTACCTTTGGATGCTTGGCTGCTTTTATATATGGATGTTAGTAAATTTAAGTACATTTTGTCAATTGTGGTTGATTCATTTAATATTCTTTTACCTAATCTTTGTGTGTGTGTGTGAGTGTGTGGCTGTTAACGGTAGGGCAGGATTTTCTTGAAGTTTAATTTAGCAGTGAGCGAGCATCACACAAAAGCTTGAGTGTTTGTGCTAACATTTTAAGTAGTTTGCTTTTGTGCAAATTGCGTAAATTACTTTATTAGCATTCAGTTGCACTGGTGAAGTGTCAGTGAATAGGTGTGCAATTGACACTACTTGGTTTTGTTGGGAAAGGTGTCACTGCTGCAGATACACACAGAGTCTGTGTAGTTTAAAGTGAAACGTCTCTGTTTTGGTGTTACAGAGGAGCAATGGAATGATCAGGACCATGACCCACTCTGCCTGAAGCAAACTGATTATCCGTGGTAAAGATCATGTGATACCTGTGCTGAAGATCATGTGATATATAGCCCCCACTGAAAAGGGGAGAGTGGCTGAACTCATGCTCTTTTGTCTCTGACATGTCTGTTTCTCTGTATAACAAATTTGAGTGAATACAGTTAAGAATTAATTTGGCATTGCATTGCATTTGAGTGTGTACAATATTCTTTTAAAGTCAATATTTTCCTTTCTGTTCTTGCAGTGCAAACTGCTGCTTTGGGTTTTCATGGTCACAAAATCCATAGAACACAGTTTATCACCTGGTAGTCTTTGTTTAGTTATAATGGCTGCTTGTGCCCAGTGAATAGTCACCTCGTAACATGCCCAGCTTCTTTTTTATTCTATTGTATGTAGGTACTAGTGCTCAGAGCATCAAAGGCTATGTTCACTCTGCAAGCACTGGATTTATTGCTCATATCCGAAGAAGTTAGTTAGTTTGGCTGTTCACATTATTTTTTAAATGTGGCCAGTATCAGATTCCAGTGGGAAGTGCTCATGGTCCTGAACTGACCCACATGCGCAAAAGTACAATAACAAAGACGTCACACGCAGAACGCTGACGTACGGAAAGTAAACATGTAGGCCACTGAAGTCAGCGTGTACGGTTTCATTTATGAGCTGATGTGCAGTGGAAGCCAGCAGATTCGTGAGCAGATGATAATGAGGACTAGGATGAGTAAAAAGAAACGGCTGTCTTCCATGTATTCACAGAGCGACTCCCGCCAGAATTGTGACGAATGTCGATCTAGAGTGACGTGAAAGTCGCATGAATTCCGATATGACCGTTCAGACTGAGGTGGCATTGCAAAAATGTGATTTGTGCTGTTATAAAAAAAAACCCAGATCTGAGTCACATATGAGCAAAAATATCAGCTTTGGGCCACTTTTGCCTGTCTGAATGTGGCCTAACTGTCTCTTTGTTTAGAAATGAATTTGAAGTTACACTCAAAAGAAGATTGAGAACTAAGTGTTATAATTATTTGTGCTCTGCTGTTTTTTTGTGGCTAGTATCACAAAGAAAGCACATTAGAGGCACAATCTCAAAGGCTCTGATGGTTTTGCCCCCTCCATCAGCATGCTGGGAGTGTTTTTCACTGGCAGGGGGTCTCCCAGGAACACCACAGGAGCCAGAGGTCAATGACAGTGGGGCAGAGATCCTAGTGATCCAGCCACTTGCCATCGATCTGCATCAATGATACATCACAGCCAAATACAGCAGAGTGGTAGGGGTCCTGCACCACAGTAGAGTTAAGACATGAATCACTTGATGAGTCGGTGAACTGTGTTTCTTTCTTTTTTTTGAAACCTTTGAGACAATTGTTTCACTTCCTGACAAAAATCAAAGAGCAGCGTTTGAAGTAATCCCAGTCTGTAAATTGCCAGTGATGGGAGATGTCCAGAGGCTGAGAGGCTTACACAATTTTCGGACAGAGGGAGCAAAGGCTAGCTGCACTGGGACAGAGGAGAGATGGAATAACAGACCGATAAAGTAAACAAAACAATATTGCTGTTGAATGGCACAGTTGATCTTGTTTTTGGGAAAATTGACATGGCAGTAGTTTCACATCAACGTTAATTGAGGGCCGTCAGGTCCTTTGTGTGTACAGCAGCTGTCAGGCTGACTGCACGGGGGAAAGGACTCTCCTGTCTGAAGAGCAGCACTGAAATTACTGCTATCCTCTGCTCTGATCCTCTGCAGGCTGCGAGGGTTGCTGACCGAGCGAGAACTCTCTCTCTCTCTCTCTCCCCCCTCTTTATGTCTCTCTCTCTCTCTCTCTCTCTCCCCTCTTTGTCTCTCTCTCTCTCTATGTCTCTCTATCTCTCTCTCTCTCTGCTCAGAGGTATGTAGTGTCAGCACCTTGACTCTCAAAGAAGAACTGTAGACTGCTCTGACACTCTTGTTGAAATGATTTCATATTGGCCTGGCGGAAGTGCATTTAGCAGCTGGAGGCTGTACTGTATAAGTGATTGTGTTACTTTAGCCTTGTATATTCAGCTCATCAGCAGTGCAGTGACCTTGTGTTAAGGGCAGAGGGACTCTTTGGTTACCCTCAGTGGAAGGCAATATCTAGGATTACATTCGTTGCTCTGTCTTTGGAGATAGAATGATAAAGTCGACTCAGGAGTCCATGGCGTGATTTGTATTGGTACTCTTCATAAACCTTTTTATTACAGTGACCATTTTGAACTTATTAGCTCATTCTCCTTAAAGCTGCACTTATAAATATTTTTATATTAACAACAGATTAAATTAGTATGTGGATCACTTGTAATGCCAAACCCAAACTGTTTCTAGTTGCAGCAGACACTTGTTTTCAATTACAAAACTTTAAAAAAAACACTGTACACTACCTGCCCAGCACCAAATGGCAGACAAACAGAGTTACAGACTGCTGGTGAACACTGTGGAGCATTTAGCCACATTTATTCGCATATACCATATATAGGAGCTGGTGGAGATAAAAACTGGGCTAAAAGAGAAAGATGACTCACATTTGCCAAAAAATATTAATGCTAATGTAGCTCCGTGTCTCCTAGATGTGTAAATAGGCAATTGTTTGCTTTTAGATTAGATTTATAAGGTGATAATATGTCAATGTTGTGTTTACAGCTTGTTCCGCGGACACCAGCTAGCCAAAAAATGAAAATAAAATAATTTAAAATGAATGCTGCTTTAAAAAGACAAGAAAAAAGCTGATGTCTTGGTCAAACAAGACTCTAGTGACCAATAGGGATGCATATTGAATCAATACCTTTTTGGTCACTGAAAGCTGGCAATTAATGTCGGGTCAGATTTGTTATTTTGTTTACTTCTTTTCAAATCAGTTTCATATTATTTTATGCAGACTATTTATTGAGGCTGCTGGATTTAACATATGAGAAGTTTGGCTTCTTTCGTAAAGTCAAAAGTGGGTTTTTATAGAAATCTTTAGTAAGGTATAGAAAAAAGTATTGTTTAAGCATCAGTACCAAGCTCAGATATGTCATCAGCACTAGTATTAAAAAATTTCAAACAATACTCAGCTCTAGTGACCAATTACTTGACAATTTCAGGATGCAGCTCTACTAAGACGCAGCATAAAGCATTGGGAACACTTCAGACTTTTTGCAAGGCTTCCATAGTGAACTATAGTTCATGAGTACAGTATTTAACATCTGTTCATTTTATAACTGTTAAATTCATCTGTCCTCGTAAATGTGTTGACTCAACCTTAGTTGTTATGCTGATCCTCTGGATCGAGTGCGACGTAAATTCTAATTGGTCGCTGTGGGAATAAGGTTACCTGGCCTGATGGCACAAAATCATTAGCAAAGGAAGAGATTTTAATTCAAGTCAGGCATTAATTATACAAAATCCTGATGTTTCCTACTGTAATCTTGTTTGTCAGTACGCTGTTGTTCTCAGAGCTGAACGAGAGCTGAATATAAATGTCGACTTTCTTCAGAACATGCATTATCTGGCAAATCAGAACCGATGAGCTGACTTGAGTTTGTCTTCAATTTCCTGTAACTGTGTCAGCAGCAACTACTGAAGTGAGGAAGATATCAACATCCTCCTAAATCTTGGCCTGTTCATTACATTGCATGGCATCTAATGCTGGATTAGTTAAACATGCTGAGAAGCTGGATTGAACCTGTGTTTCTAGGGATCGCCTCCTGGATCTTGTGTGAGTTTGAGTATATTTTCACTGAAAAGTATTAGTGTAGCATTTACAGAACAGAAATAATGAAAAACGTTCATTCATCTCCTGTAAAGTATAACATGGGAGAAATCACATCATCTGACCTCTACAGGTAAGGAAAGAAAGAGACTCCAGGCTACAGGAGCTGTTGGCACCGTCAACAAAATATCATATCATGTGTACATTATTCGATTGCTTCCCTTCCATTATGCTCTCTAATGTCTTCCCTGTGGCTATTCTGTTGTGACACTGGTTCAACCTGCTTGTGAACGTGTGCAGTACGGTAAAATAGTCATTCAGTAGAATAATCATGTTATTTATAGAAGCATTGTTGAATTGAATCCAGCTCTGAATCATGTTGTCAAAGTCAGTGAGCCATCAAAACAAGTCGTGATTGTTTCGACGATGCCCTGCCTGCTCAATACAGCACAACATGAATGGACAGCGCTTTATGTAAGATGAGACATTATGTTGAAAATAAAGATAAATAGGGCGACCATTATATGCCTACTCTATGCATGTGCTTGCATGCTGTCACAGACAGCTTCCCCAGCACTCGAGCTGTAATAGCTCCTTCTCTTTGAAAGCATAATATCTGGACTGCCAATAACAATATGCAATATTAATTGCATAAAGCAGTGACTAATTGGACAAAGTAATGGCTTAGTAGCTTTGATTCCAAACCCTTAATGAGCTTTGCTCAGTGGATAGATGACTGTTCTGATGTGACAAAAAGCAGCCCTGTGTGCTACCAATATAGTAGATGTTAAATCTATAAGGAATATTCTGGTCCCAGTGGAAAGGGGGATAATTTATGCATATTAAAGGTTAATCAAGAAGTTTGGACTGTTAAATTTGGCACAGAGTATAATGTGGGAATATCAACCCACCACTTTTTTTTTTTAGATATTTGACCACTTTCTTCAGGAAAGAAGTTGAGCATTTTCAGTTTTGACTGCAGTGGCTGAGCTACTGCTGGAACCTCAGTAGATTTGTTAAAATCCCCATGAAATACAGAAATACTGTGTCATATTTCTGTCAATGCAGTTGGTATAGGTGATGTTAATTTGGATTACTGAGGACACTGTGCAGTCACATAGTACCTAATTCCATGGCATTTGAAGATGACTTTGCAGGCCTAGCTCACATGGATCAGAGCATTTTATATCTCCTGTCATGCGCGCAACCCAACATTGTACATACAAATTCTCTCTCAATCTTCTATTCTGTGAATACAATATAAGGAATATGTTAAAGCATGACAAATGTTTTATATGTTTATGGAGCATTCTGCAGCTAAGATTTCCATGTTGTTTTCCCTTTCATACATGCACTGGGCAACATTCATGACAAACCTGCATCGCTGAATAAGAATGATCATGATAATGTCTGAGCTATTGTATGCTCGCCATTGTTATTACTAGAAGGCTCTTGTACAATAAACAGTATTCACTTTCATCCACAAAACATCAAACCATTTTCTCATGCTGATGAATGTGAACAAATTGCTAGGGATGCGTGCAGTGTGTTGTTCCAAATATTTCTAAAAGAATATATAATGCCAAAAAAAAAAAAAATCAGACAAGCAGCAATCAACAATACATGGCACAGTCTGAGAAGTGTATTTTTTTAGATCTAATATTAGAAAAGTGTTGCAGACATGTATCTTTTCTTCACTCAAATGGAGATGCTGTGTATAAGTTTAAAATGATATGGTGTTAATTTCTTGCCACCATCACCATCTGCTCAGTCCACTATATGGCAGCTGTTTGCTTCTCTCTCCGTCGAGTCTTCAGTTTCCTCAGACAGGAGATTGATGGACCTGTAGCCAATGGAGGGTAGCTGCCCACCCGCAGTGGACATGCTACCCCTGCGAGGCTATACCCATGAGATGACACCCTCTCATTCCAGCCTGGCTGGGATGGAGTCATATAACATAGCCAGGTGTTTGTGCCAGCCTGAGGTCAAGGGTCATTCTGGTACTAAAGACCACAACTGGCGATCCTCCCTTTTAAAAGCAGTACAAAGTGGCTGATGTGCAGCTTGGTGCCTCTGGTAATTCTTCATTTCCTCTGATTTGTTTCTGCTGTGTCTCATTCATTATCCATGCTTTGTGCCCTTTTCATAATCCAAAATCAAATGTAGCACTGCCACATGTGAGATTATTGATGCTGTTATTTAATGACTGTCAGGATCTCTGGCATTTATTTGTGATCTATGGTCTACGTATGTGAAGAGCTCATACTGGGAAACATGCACTATATTTACAGTTTGATTTGATTTCTCTGTGCCTGGGAAAAGACTGTCATAAATTACAGGAATCTCATGGAGTGAGGCACTGTGAAGCTTTATAAATTCCCCACTGGGAGGAGGGACAAAGAGACAGTGGAGGAGGCTGTGCTCTGAAAGGGCGATCTGTATGCAACTTCAGTGGGAGACAGCATCCTCGACACATGGCACAAGCTCAGAGGCATTGCTTAGAATGTGGCTGGCTTGTCATGTAAGGCTGCTCACTCTGCTCTCTGTTAGCTTGAGCCTGCAGGCCCTCCTCATTCAGCCACTCTTTAGATAAGGATTGCTAAGGGTATTTTAGGAGGAACTGCTTCGTGTTGCTAGTACAGAGATTCCTGGGTTTATTTATTCCAAGTAGTTCTTTAGTTGAGTGAGACTATCTTTAATTCAAACCAACAGAACTAATGATGTGCTGCCAATATCTTCTGTGCATACACCAGGCCTGCACATCGTGGATGTCTCAATGAGATGGATCTGTCTGCCTCCCTTTGGTGCAGAACCGTGGGACTAATTGAATTACACATCCCCCTCCTTAGCTTCTCAGTCCCATGGGAGTGCACAACTAATCATTTGGAATCTCTGTTTTTCAGAAATGGGGAAGGGTGGGTGTATCACTGGTTCTCCTATGAGCAGCCAACTGTATAGACTGTGTTGTTTACATCTCCATAGCTACCATAGGATTGGATGTCGTCAACCTATTGACCTCTAGAGGCTGTGGTGCCGCCACAGCTGGTGCCCAGATGTAACCCACAAAGTTGCATTGCTTGCTAATAAAAGAAGAGTTCAATTTAAGAAGTTGACTGATGACTTTTCCCCAGAGGACAATATTTAAATTTGATGAAGTATAACAATATATGTGACCTCACTCCACACGTTTGCTACACTTGATTATGTTGCTGGAGTTGGGTAAAATGGTTTTGTTTGGATTCTGTATTTTGGATTGGTCTGTATATATTTTATTTTACATTTTGAGGATATTATAATCTGAAATTTTGTTGGCAAATAATTAGGATAATGGACCTTTCCCTGCCCTATGGTGTGAAGGAGAGGTGTGCGCTAAAGCCCAACAACGTTAAATGTCAAACCTGCCAGAAATCCTAAGCTCACAGCTTAATATTGTGACAAAGGATGTAGTGAAGATTAACACTGAACCCAATTAAACCCAGTTTACTTAACTGCGCTGGGTGATGTAAAGCATTGTTCCCATCATCCACAGCGCATTTTATAGCCGGTATTAAGAAATTGATGTATCATGCATAGAGAGGAAAAATAAGAAATGATCACATTAAGTGCAGGGGAAATTAATGCACTGAAATTATAATTGATTTTTTTTTTTTGCAATGCATGCCTCATTCACTGGAGGTCATACTTTACCTGCCTTTTCTGTTTACAGTACATATATTTTCTAATTGCTTCACTTTTTATCATGGTATTCAGGTAATAAAAATCAGATATAGGCTCAGAAAATCGGACTCTAATAGTATTTCATACAACATGACTCTGGACCTAAATGCTAAACTGCTGCAGCAAGGAAAGTATGCTGTACGTTTGAGAGGAAATTGTTCCCATTTCTTTGTCCCCTGTCAAACATTGCAAGCTGTGGTGAAACATAGGACACTGGGTGTCCCTCTCATCTGCTATTATGAATCCCTCTGTCTGTCTGTGTTGCTTTCGTCGTTGCCCTTTCATAAAAATCAGATTTACTGCTACATCTGTAGTGCCCATGCTAATAAAGTAACACCAAGTGCAGAGACACTGCATTGATTTCATTTCCTGCCTCTCTGGCTGCTCCCTGGGTAGCTAGATGGAGATTACATGACGATGTCATATAAAAGGAGAGATTAAAGAATCTGTATCCAACTGGAGTGTCACAGCTGTGTGCTCAGCCTCACAATTAGATGCAGAAGTTTAAGAGAGAGCAGCAGTGATGTCAGTACCATGGGCTCCCTCTCTTTTCCTACAGATCTTTGGAGCGTAACTTTTTGTCTTGTTAACCCAAGCTGGATGTGGAGGTTGGCAGGTTCTTTTCTCTCCCACACATCTCTGCCAGTGATTCGGATGATACTACCCCTGTCAGAGATCTGCGGAGAGGCAGCGATGAAATGGATGGGTGGTCCAGTTATTATAGAACAGAGGAAGGCACAATTCATTGCCTGCCTGCATGCTTGCCTGCCTTCATGCTCACCCAGTGCCCGCAGTCCATCTGCCTGTCTTTCCTATCAATGGAAGAATGACAAAACAAGGCTAGACAGAATGTAAATACAACAGTTAATGAATGATTTGTGCCATTTCAAACTAATTTTATTCTTTTACCTTATTCTTAAACAATTTCTGGTACTTCCTTATCTCATAAGGGCTGAAATATCTTCATGTTTACTGCATTGTATACCTTCCTTTAGGTGCATTATTACAAGCAATAAACTGCAGTTTTCATTGTGACAACTGTCAAGAAAAGGTCAGTTACATGACACAGGAACAGTGTATTGTTCAATGAGTGCAGTGCGGGAACAATTTTTCGATTTGTTGATCGACAGGAAATTAATTGGCCACATTTCTACACATTTGTGTAGAAAGAAATGTCAAACATTATCTACTTCTAGTGAGGATTCACTGCTTTTCTCTGTTTTATAACCCTGTAAATTAAATATCTTTGGGTTTTGGACTGTTGGTTGGACAAAACAAGCATTTTGAAGACATCACCAATTTTTCACTTTTTTTCTGACATTTTATAGTTTAAACAATTAATTGATTAATCAAAAATGTGTGTACATATTAATAAAAAAAAGGATCATTAGGGCCTAGTTGCAACCCTATTACAATCAAGCAACATAATTGTGTTAAAAGTCCCCGTTTAATCTCTCTACATTCTTTATCTCTGGTATTTTAAGATGCCTCATGCAGGCATGTGCACCATAAGTCGTGCACATTCTGACTATCAATACATTGTATTGTCTGCAAGAAATATTGCAACACACAGTCTCACAAATATGCGTTATTTGTTTTGTGGCTTTATCATTTAAAGTAACTTCTTCACATTGTATTTCCCCTGAAGGTACTGTAATGTTAAAGTGCTGAGGAGCAAATGCCCTGGATATAATTGTTTGAAGGGCATCATTTGATACGCCTCGTCCCACATTTCTGTAGCACGCTGCAGGCGGGACATTTGAAGCATCAGCCCCACAGTTCAGATTCATTGATCCTATCAAGTTTGGAGCAGATGCATTGAAATGCCTTAAGTGTATTTCTATGTTTAGACACTGAAAACAATTGGAGCATTTGAAAACTCTACACTCTCATGCTTCTAGCACATTTTTGGGTTTAAGCATTGCAAATGCTTTAAGGTTTTTTGAAACTGCCATCTTCTGTGAGTAATCACAGTGTGAGACGCCATTATTTCTGTCTTGCAGTCATGTGCTGCTCAATTTGGGAATTGTACTGGTGTCTTCGTAGTTTCACCCTTTAGCCCACTACTTTTTAAAATATATGTGTCGACTTTTCAAAGGACTTACAACTGGAATGTCCTAATGATTTCCACCAGGGAAAACTAACACGTAATTAATTAATTTTTGTAGCCTATGATCCTAAACTACGCTGTAGAATTGATGCTGTTCCCTTCATTCGCTGTGCCTCCGCTGTCTCATTTGGGTTACAAGCGAACAGCTGACTCCTAAGATTTGTTGTCTTAATGTTACTGTGAGGAAATTGCATTTTACAAAGTGTCCTACCTTTTATTGTGATTTTCAATGGTGGTCAATCCAAAATGCTTACTTCTCATTTGGTCCGTTCAACACGGCATGCTAATGCCCTCCATTTTGTGTCAGTGAAGAGAACAACAATAACCTAATTTAGTGCATGCAATAGATCCAAGTGACAGTGCACTTCCCCCAGCTGAAATACAAGGCATGGTCTGTTGCACTTATGAATTTTGAATTCTGACAGATCATTACAGAGCAAATTTCATTCTTGTATCTGTTTGAATTTCAGATACAAGATTGTCAGCCCTATTGCCCACGGTTCCTCTTTTTGTTCCTGCCGCTCCTGAGCACATTTTCTGCCATTTAATGAACATAAAAGTTTGTAAAAAAAATCATATTTTGGACAAAGGAGCCAATTAAATCCAAGCTGGAGCCTAGTTCATTCTATTAATTGCTAACTTTATTGATGCCCAAGGGGTAAAAACTTAGGTACATGATAATAGAAATAATAATGCCCAGATGTTTCTCAGAATAGATCAAGAGACTTGCAGTTGTTAGGCCTTTTAATGAGGACATTAACTGATATGAGGATAACTAGTATGTGTAGAGTTTTTTGTAAAATTGCGTTTGATGTCCTGGTTCTTTTGTTTTCACCTGACGTAGTCTTTACTTGGAATTCAAACCCACACACATTATCTGTGGCAGATGATTGCCATGTTCTGATCTGTGCTATCGCTGCATTCCTCAATTAAAGCTGCTGATAACAATTTGTGTAGGTGTTGTGTTAATGAAATGTGATAATGAATAATGAAATGTTATTATAGTTACTCAAAAAGCAGAAATAATAAGAATTCAAGTTATTAGCTGGCTGAATGCCCCCACTTAACTAATTAGAAGTCTGTGTCAGCATTAATGAATGTGTGTGTGAATGTGGCAGGATTCATTGAGGCAATTAGTGAATTTCAGAAAGCATGACACTCCATGGCAAATTGCTGAGCTACACAGTAGCTGGGTCACTCATTACTGACAGCAATCAGCAATACGCAGCCCTGAGAATGACCTCTGGTGTCCAGACTGTGACACATGAAAATGTTAAATTTACCGTTATGCTGATACATTGTGTTGTCATGCTGTATGAAATGATATCATGTACAGTTTTGCTGCGTGTGAGGTGGGAAAATCTGTTCAGCTGAGTGAGCAATTAACTTAGCGATAGCCAGAAATCAGGAGCAGATGATGAGAAGATGCTATGAAAGAGACTTTTGTTATCCTCAACATCAAAGTCACATTCAGTTATCTGAAGTATTTGGACCTCTGAATGAGCTGTTCAAAACATACTGTACAGAGACAGATGTTTTCTACAAACTAGGGATTCGGTGAGGTAATGGAGAAAATGAATTTTGTCAAATACTGGGTTTTATGCTGTATTGTCCCAAAATATGTAACAAGACTTACGAGTCTACAGTCACGCTAGTGGCTCTGTGAGGCTTTACTAAGGCACAGCGGAGCTTTGAGCTAAACGCTAATGTTAACATGTTAACATTCTCACAATGACAGTGCTAACATGCTGATGTTTATTACTGATTTATTATTGATTACCATGGTCACCATCTTAGTTTAGAGTGTTCATGCTAACATTAGTACTAAACACAGAGTACAACTGAGGCTGACGGGATATTTGGTCGTAAACCAAACTATTGGAAAAATTACAATTTTGACCTGATAATAGATGATAGATGAAAATGTGGGGGATCACCAGAGTTATTAGGATTCATCCTCTGGGGACCATGAATCTATCCAATAGTTGTTGAAATATTTCAGTCTGGACCAAAGTGGTGGACCGATTGACCGACACTGCCATCCCTAGAGCCATGCTGCTTGCATGACTAAAAATAGACTAGAATAAATTCTTTTGCAGCATACCCTCTGTATTGTAAATGTCATCTGTCAAATTTTATACTAATGTGTTTTCTTTGTATACTATATTTTCTCTATAGCATGTATAGAGCCTTATAGTCAAATTGGTTCAAAATTGGTTCTCAGACAGAAGTAATAAGACTGTCTCTCCACCAATTCAATTTCTTTGGATGAATAGCCTTAGTCAGAGAAAGCTAACTGATGTGTACAGAACGACATGAGGCTTCAAGTAATTTTGCAAAGCTGCAGTGTCTTACAAATGAGCTTGTTCTCCTGCGGACAGGACATGATGAAGGAAACTGAGATTAGCATAACAATTGTGGCAGATAGATGTTTTATTTTTGTGCTCTTACAGTGAGGTTTATCTCCAACAGAAAGGATTATAACTACCGATCTTAGAGTTGCAAGCCAGTTATATATTCAATATAGATGCAAGCTTGAAAATTAAGGAAACACTGTGGTGTAAGTGGATATTATGATGCAAAGTGTAATTTGACTGCAAATAGGCCAAGTTTGGTCTTTTGTTACCCACTGTAGTCGAGTTTTCAAAGGTAGAATGTCTCTTTCTGCAAACGTCACTGTGGCGTCTGCACCAGGGATCCTTTTCATTCCCTCAGGATATGTGTCCTTTACCGATCACTGAGTTAACTTTAGGTAAATCAACACACAAAAGAGCTTTCTGTTTTCTTCCTAATGGGCTTGAGTTCCACTAACCTCAAGATGTCACATGCTGGCTCCAGACTCCGGATTTTGTGTTACAGTATATACATTAGGCACGCTAACACACAAACCCTAAATGGATAGTGTTTTTGTGCCACTTTGCGAAATCTTGTCCCTCTTTTGGTGGATAAAGAAGAATGAACCTGCACAACTGTGAGATAGTGAGTGCTGTAATTCAAGGGATACAGAATACTCAGACACTGAGGAGAGATGTGTAGATTCAGACACTAACAAATTCTCTCTTTGCTTGTTAGCATCAATCAAACCCCATCTTCCTCTGATAGCCCCTTCAGGAAGTACTATGTGTATCTTTATATAGCCAGTACCAAGACTAACTTGGCTCTCTCGTCTGAATTATTTCATTTACATGGATTTTTAATCGGCACAGTGTAAGCCATAAAAATGTATTTTCTTCAAGGACAGTTTGTGTCGATTTGAGAGCAGAACTGTTTTTGCATTCGCCTTGTCCTTCACCAAATGCTGTGTCTTTGACAGGCACAGACTTAATTACAGTCGGACTGCAGGGAGGAAAATAACTGCCCCTGTAAAGTATAATTTGGTCACTAAACCATCTAAACACCTTGCCCAGGTTCCCAGAGGGTTGTTGATGCTGATCTTTTAAACAAATTGGGTAAACTCCTTGGTACTAGGGTTATTTGGTACTTATTGTGAAAAATCTTATGCCATTAAATGTGAGCAAGAATATTATGAAAGTTATGTATGAATACAGTGATTGTAGAGGACCTCCCACACTGGTGTTTAAATCTACCATCACTTTGTGCCTTAAGCTTACACTCTTCGCCCTTTCTTGGTATATGTGTTATGTTCATGTGTTTTTGCTGAAGCATTGCAATTAAATATGTACACTTTTAATTCAGTTTTCTCTGAACAACTTCATGAATATTAAATTGGCCACAGGCTCCTTGGACATTAATTATACAAATGCAAATCGCAAAATCTAGTTTTAAAGTAAAAGATGAATTTCTCGGCATCAGTTCTTTTCAGCAAACTCATGAACAAGCCAGTTTGTCCAGTTGCATCGCTTAATACATCTAAACTTTGCATACTTACATATTTTCCTGTTCCTTTAAAACTGTTGTGTGCACCCTGATAACCTGGCTGTCACACAAATTTGGTAAACCTGCAACTAGAGAGACTCTGTTCACTACTGTGGATTTATACACTGGTGTTTAGTCAACATATGTCATTGTGAATATACTATGAAGAGTCTGTTAATCATAATTTAGAGCTGCACCTGGCAGCAAGTGGCAGATTATATTACAACAAGAACTTCACATATTGTGTCTGGAAGTTACTCCCACATTACTCCAGCTACCGTGCGCCCTCTTGATGGTCTTGATATTAGCAACAGGTGCAACGGCCTGGCAGGATGTCCATGGATGTTTTGGGAATTGATCAAACCTCTGTGTCCCCGTTCCTGGCACTGGTGTTAACAGGAAGATAATGGATATTATACAGACAGTGATTGTGTACTGTCCAAATATTTTCACACATTGTATTTTGATACTTTGGCAACATTGTTTTTTTTAACTTTCATGCCAAGAAAGCCTTTTTGAATTTGCATTTGATGTACAAAAAGTTCCTTCCATGTAAAAATGCTAGATGCACAGTACTTCTCGTAAACCATTTATCGGGATCCTCCATGTGTGTTAGTAGCATTTTTCTCTGTAGATGTTCACTTATCTCCTAAGAACATGAGAACATCTTGGTGTCTTTGTTGTTGAGGTTTGTCAGATTGCTTTAAATGCCAACCAACTATTCATGGACCAATGGACAGCGTTGCACAGCTCAAATCATTACTTTCGAGCTTATATGACTCATATGATCCAATAATATATCCTTAACATTTATTAGTATGCAGACACAGAGTCAGAATCTGTTTATAATGGTGATTTAAGCAAGGGTTTGCAAGGGGCACAGTATAAATTGAATTGGCTGTTGGGTGTGTAGTGCTTAAATCAAGGTCTGAAGGTCAAAAATACTTACTTCATGAGAAGTGATAAGTAACTTTGGGCTTCTTTATGCAGAAATTTCACCTAGACACATACTGTTATTTTTGGCTGGCATCATTTCCTTGGCATTTTGACAACTTTTTTCTGAGATACCTTTAAATCTGCTTCACCTTCGACCAAATTGCAATTTCCTGTTCTCATTCATTACCCTAATGATTTCTGTGGTCAATGAGCCATCTAGCTGTGCTGGGTTTCAGCCTGATGGTGCGCCTTGCATTCAGCTGCCAGTGAGCGTGCAGGGAGTGAGTGAGTGCAGTGTGTTTGTCTGCATCCACATTAGATGTTGTGCATCCAACAGTCTCTAAGCTCATTACAGTAATCAGGTTAAAAAGAGGGGAACTGGGGAGCACTTGGCCTGCAGCATGTTTCCTCTGGACTCCTCCAGTGAGACGGAGAACCTCTCACACAGGCTCCGGCTGAGCTACTGGGACGCGGCCCTGCAGACGCCTGCGCCTAATGATCGGCTCCCGCTGCTTCTGTTTGTATGAAACCCACACTGGGGTATTCAACTGTGCCCATGCTGTCATAATGACCAGCTTGTAATTGTAAAGCCCTTCTGATATACAGCCATTCTTTTCTAGGTTTCTGATCCATTTATTGTGGTTCACACTAACACATTTAGTAAATAGCAAATCCTGCTTTCTGCAATTTACTGTGTTTTTGCATAAACAATGAAGCACAGATGAAAAACAGATGACTCTGTCCTTTAGTTTGTCTTCACAAAAAGTAGCACAGTGAAACTGCATAGAATAGTGACTGTATTTACAAATGTAGCATGACTGCGTAGGGGATAGGTCTTTGTTTTGTCGCTTTTGTAGGTTGTATTTTGCTGAGTCACAAAAGCTGTGATTCAGCAGTAATGATAGTGCCTGCCTTGCATAATGCCCCTCCTGTTTGTGCCTTGGTTTTATTTTGTGTTTTCAATTCTAAAACATCTGAAATCCTTTAACACTTAGGGCTGAGTCTCTTTATCTTAGCCTCATGAGAAACTACCGAGCAAGTTCAGTAAAAGTGATTCACACACACTTCAGTTGATCTGTAGTAGTGACAGCTTTAAACACTGATTGTGTGTAGCCATTGAAGAAACTTCAGTGATCATCTTAAGAACCACTAATGAAAGTCAGAGCCTTTTATCATTCATTGGTTTCTTTTGCAAACTGCCACTGCTTAGAAAAGGCCCTATTTTTTTTCCTTTGGAGCTGACAGAAGCCACCTGACCTAGGAATTGCCCAAAACCAGGGTTGCTATGGTAACCAGCAGATGTGGAGCATGAAATAGTGAGCCTGTGAGTCGTTAACTAAGCATGGCAGCATCCCTTACATGCTCCACTCCGTGTTGTGTGGATCCTCTATCTCAGTGTAGGTCCAGCTGCAAGATGTGTCCAGAGGTGTATCGCCGTGTTTCCCATCCGTCCCCTCGGCTTTGAGCTGGAACCGTGCGCAGAAAGAATTTAAAGTAGTCAGCACGGTTCTTGTCAGTTGACCCTGTTGCACAATATGCTAAGGATATGCATGCTGAGTGTGGGTGGGTGGTTAGTTGACCAGATGTTTATGAGGCGGATTTAAGCCAGAGATGTTTGTCTCTAGAAATCAGGAACACTTGGACATAGTTTACGGGTGGAAATCCAGTGAGAAGGTTTGAAAACGAGTATTAAAAATTATGGCAGAAGACTTCTACAGTATATAACTGTATGTGTCCCTGTATTGAAGATATAGTTGGTTTTTATTGTACTATTTGGCTCACATGTCCTAACCAGATCCCAGGGGTGGAAAGTAACTGATTACAAGAGCTGTTGTTTCTGTTATTGTGTAATTATGTCACTTTTTCATGTATTTTTCCAGGATGCATTCAGAAACCAGGAACTTGACTTTGAATTAAGTAAATGTTCAACATGGCATTTCCCTCAACTACTTTTGGAAAGACAATATATATGTATCAGAGTAGTCTACTCTTCTACTTCTACTCTTATGGCAAAATCAGGATATATTTATCTTTGATTTGAACGTTTTCTCCTCCTTTCAATAGTTGAGAAGGCTTTCTTGTAAGGAAAAGATGGTCACCACTTTGGAGAGCATCACAATCACCTTTTTGCTGTTTCAATGAATGTTTTTTTATTGAATTTAAAAACCTGAAATTAGTTTTTTTTTTTGTTTTTTTTCCTCAAAAGTATATACCTATCTAAATAGGCAAATAAAAAATGAAAAATGCATTTATTTTATATAACATCTCTCCACACCTGGGGATTGTAGCAGTAGAATATACCAGAAAAACTATCTTGTTAAAAACACGTTTTCCTCAGAAAAGACTCCCAATTTGTCAGCAGGCCTCCAGCGCACAGCCTCCGCTTGAAGAACTTTGTGAAGTGTACAGTATTTGTCTGAGGGAAAGTTGTTGTATACGCCTTCTCCAGCCAATTTAAACATTTGATTCTCCAGTGCTTTTAGTCCTCGCTGAGAGAAAAACAAAGCTGTAAGGAGTCGCACAATGATACTGTGCTTGGAATGTACTCCCAAGTTAACTGCATAATGGAGTTTTTTTCGTTTGCCTTGACCTTGCACAGTTTGCTTTCAACTTGTATTGTTTGCTCTAGATGTTGACCAATCATTCATCATTTTGGAAGGGAACACACACATCTGTAAAGCAGTTTGGTTAATTGAGTGGAGGGAAAAGGTTCTTGCTCCGTACGTTCTGTGTCTGCCTGTCTTTGTACACGCACATCTTCTTCACTACACTATGGGGATCAATGCAGACCGTAGACGATATCACAGACAGTTTCTCATTCTCACAGTGCAGCTCTCCACACAAAATGTTACATTATGTTTCTCTGCAGAACCTTCAACAAAGCAGCAAAGCCGAAGTGACACTTCCACATAAAGGTATTTTCATTTTTCAGACACGCTCTATCAAAGTGAATCAAAGTCAGCTCCCTCAATCTCTTTTTCTGCTGAACCTTTTCATGTAGTTGTGACATGATAGCTTAGGGGCCTTTTGGATGATACTGGGATTGTATAGTTGTGTACACAGATAAAGCCGCCCTTAACATTATCAAAGCTCTCTCTCTGACCTTGTCTGCTTGCTATTTAAAAGCTGACTTTAGGTGAAATCCTTAAATCACTGCAAGAGTGTACCCTACATCCAGATGACCCTGGAAGCAGTTGCAGCCGTGGACCTGAGGGCAGAGTGGATGTGGCTGCTGCTGCTGTCCAGCCTTATATGTCCAGGAAAAGGTGGGCACAGCAGCAGCCATGGCAACTGTGGGTAGAGTTGCTGATCTGGAAACAATGGGCCAATGACATGGCCTCTCCCTGAACCTCCTCTCATGAAACAACATGGTTTCACTCACCATCAACAGAGGGTTTTATTGTTACAGACACCACTTTAATACGGTTATAGATTACCATGTTTGTAAGTTTTGCCTTTTCTAATGCTCCACTAAGCTCACTATGAGTGTGGATAATAACAGGAGAAACTAATAGGAACTGCTCTTTGTGATTAAACTGGTGCTGTATGTCTACTTATGGGGTTCTTGGCTAAATGTTTGGTTGGCGTAAAGAGCCAGAACAGTGAATCTCCGCCCTTGTGTGTCAGGTTTCTTCCTTTACAGCATGCCAGAGGATATAAAATGCTGATAGAGTCCCTCGGTGTATCACACTTTGGAGAGAAGCCAGTGTATGTTCCGTTCCACTGCTCTTGATACTGTAATCAGCATGCAAGTGGTAGTAGGCAGTCGGCTATTGAAGTATGAGAGAGAGGCTCAGTGCTGGGGAGGCGGCACAGACCGGAGATTGGAGTCGCCTGATTTACAGGGCATGACACTCCAGGAAGAATATACTAATCGTGGCAGCCAGAGGTGTGAGAGCATTGTCTAATACTGCTCAACGGATGAGCCACTTTGAATATTTAAGTTAATGAAGCCTGTTCAGTTTGTGTATATGTGTGTTGTTAATACGCACACAAACTCCCACATTCACCTCACCCTCCACCAATTGTACTTTATTTGCTTGTGATACATTCTCAGGCATTAATTCACACATGATTTGTTATACAGTTAATGCAAGATTGCGTTGTTCATTTTTCACATGTTTTGTGTAATGAGGTAATGTTTGGCAGACAGCTACTGCAAGCTTTTTATGAGGAAAAGCTGCATCAGTTTGATTTTGTTGTATGGTGCAGGGAGACAGATTGACGTTGAGATACTGAGAGCGGGCCTGGCATCTTAACTGTGACCTTTGTAACTGTGATGCAATCATTTCGTGAGCTGGGTCTGCCTCGTACTTACATATTCTTGCACTAATTACTGTCACATCTGTGGAGTCTTTTCTTGATACTCCTTAATCTTCCTGTGCCTGTCTGTCTGCATTTGATAAAATAGCATTTCAGTTATGTCATGCTGTATTGCTGGCACATAGTACTACGATCAAGTTGTGTAGTGTTGCATAGGGGAGAAGCAGAAGGCTTATTACTGTAAGTCTCCCTATTGGTTTGAGTGATTTTGCAACCTACTGAAATATTTTCTGTTTTGGGTAGGTTGTGTACTGTGTAAGGTAGATTGCTGCTACAAAATCATACATTTTAGTACATGGAAGATTTAATGTATATTAGCTCTGTCATTGTTATTCAGTGTGCACCCACAATTTGCATGCACGTAGTGTTTGATTTACTAAGGTAGCATCAACTCACACATTTCGCAACTGCTGCCTTCCATTCATATTCTGTGAAGGAAGGAGAGGTCAAAAGTCACACTTTGTCTGAGATTACCTAGCCTATCCCCCCATCAGAAATAAAAAATTGGATCAAGGGTCCATGATAATGTAGTGATGCTGAATAAGAAATAGTCATTAAGTGAAATAATACAATTCAGAAACATTCACTACAGCTGCTAAATGGCAACTGAGAAGATTTTGTGGCTGCCCAGGTATTACTGATAAAATAATAACTTCTATTTATTATTAGAAGTTGTTATGTAGAGGCACAACCACTTAAAAGGATGATTGAAGATGGAAGGATAATTTATGAACAAATGCAAGACACAGCAGATACTGGTCAGATACTGTATTATTATTGTACTATTATTCTGGACATTTGTTGTTGTTGCTGCTCTTTTTCTGTCTAATACAGTTGTTAAATTGTTTTATTGAAATACTTCAGCGCAGCTCTCCCACACCCCTCTTTGATTTCTGTAGAACATACATAAAGTCAGTTTGTGTAAATCTTCTTTTCACCACCTTAACATTTCTTTAATATTCATGCACAAATCTGCACCTGCGTTTGAGCGGTGGGTTAATTGCCATGTTAAACTGACCCTCGCAAATTGAGTGAACCTCAGTAAATACAGCAGAATGTGCAATCACCACACTTCATCACATCTCCTGCTGTGATTTGTGTGATCCAGCCGCATGCATAAAGGAGCTGAGTACACTTCACTAATTGCACCTCAGATGACAGGCAAACTGTGCTTCCAGGTCGGTTTGTCATTTGATAAACAGCACGCATGTCTATACGTGCAAAATGCATCTGAGAGGAGGAAGAGAAGGCTGAATAAATCATGTCCAGTGTGCCAAATGCCAAAACTCTCAATCACCTCAGATTGTTTGGGGATTCTTATGAAAAAAGGTTCAAATGAAGCTGTCCTTTTGTTCGACCAAGACATTGTGAACAACAACCCATTCTGCCTGTTGTCATTCACATGGCCATACTGGGGATTCAGGTCCCTGAAACATCAGTTATGGTACACCAGCCCCTAATGTTCAAATGCACTGCATTCTGCTAATGTCACAGAGTTTATGTTTTTCAGTTGGTGTGAGAACTGAGAGGCAAAAAGGGAAAATGCAAATGTGTGTTGCTTGAGCTGGAAAACATGTGCATGTAGTGACACTAATAGTAATACCAAGTTGGCTGTTTATGTTACAGTGTGAGCGCTGTTATACTTTTTTTTTTGACAAAGGTTATTGCCTTTTTATACTGGGCTCTGTGATATTGATTATTTAACAAAAATTAAATCTGTTGCATTTTTGTTGGTATAAAATTATATTCTGGATGAAATTGTGGGGAAGAAATGCTTTCCAGCTTGAACATACTGTAGTGCGTTGAGATCAAACCATCCATATGGTATTCAGTGAACAGTACCTAATAGGCAAACCTGTGTGGATTGAGTGGTTGAAGCCACTTGACAAGCACCTGTTCACTATTTCTTTCCCATAATAGTCATAAAAACAGCAATTACATACCCAAATATTTTATGTGGCATGAGATAAAGATGTACAGAAATTCACAATGTTAACAGAAGAGAAATTAAGCCTTAGTGGATTTAATTTAAAATTAACCCTTCTACATGAAGAAGCTAAGTACACATCACTAATAGAGAGAGTACTTGATGGTAGTTATTTTTTTTAAAGAAATTGATTGTTTAACTGATATTTTGTATTAGTAGGTTTAGTTGAAATGCATCTTCATTTTTTTTAGCAAACTATTCTTTGGAGTCAAATTATTTCTGAAACACTGAACTGTTGACTCCAAACATGTTTCCTATCATTACATCACTTAGTCTGGCATAGTTATCAGTCAAAAACCAGATGTAGGCTAGTGGACCAGATGCCGCATACTGTAAATGCTCTAAAAGAGATTTATTGTTAAAAATGTGGTTGATAATGATAATGAAACCATCATGGGCTGAGTCCTTTGTTGCTTTTGGGCCGATCTGCATCCATCAGTGTATGTAATGAAATAAAAATGTTATTAACCACTCCCACTGAGTGACTGACTCAGATGCCAGGTCAACTCCACAGTCAGTGGACTGGCTGACTTACTGCAAGGCTAGTTCACTTGCTGCAGCTGCTGGGTGAAGCTCTCCTCCTCTAGTAGCTGTTTCCGTCTCCATCTATTAGGAAGCTCATTCTTCACATCTCTTAATGAGGGATGGTACATATTGAATAACTCTGTGTGTTGTAAGACTCAGTGTATTGGACAATCTAAACCAATATTATCTCAATAGTAATGTAAATGAGTCAAGTGCATCCTATACACACAAAACTACACAAAATTTCTCTATTTCCTGAAGGATTTGCTGTCTAATCTTCAAGAATTACAATTTAAGAATTAATAGAATTTCTTCTAATTCTAATAGAAAGAAACAGTTACATTTATTGCACTGCTTCTGCCGTGGATCCCTTTGAAACGGTGCTGCATGGAGGACGCTCTACTTCGCTGGTTATTTTTAGTGTAAGAGGAGCTGCTCTCTCCCTCCCTGCGACAAGGGCAAGATTCATAATTTCTGTCAGCATCCGTACCCTCAAATTGCATTACGGCAGAGTGTGTTGCCCAGGAGCAAAGCCGCTGTAGTCCAAAGAGTGGGTCATAGCAGGAAGGTTCATTTTTAAAAAATAAGTCAGTGTAACTGTGAATTTAGAGCGTGGGTTTGATGCCTTTGTTTTTTATCTGGATCGACAACCACTGCTTGACTAACACTCTATTAAGTGAAATAACACCATCCAAGCCATTTATAATATGACAACTTGTTCATAGTAATCCTGGTGAACTTTAAATAGCAAGGGTCAGTTCTGCTTCATAATGACGTCCGGTGATTGCTGTGTTCTGCTGGAGCAAGGATTAATTAATTTATGAAACGTATGGAGGAAGTGATAAGGGTGGAGGCAAAAGCCTATTCACTTATTAATTATTTGAATTGTATTCAGGTAGACCCCAGATCCAATGGGATCTTTGCAAGGAAATGAACAATTATCATCTTGATTAAAAAAAAAAAAAAGAAGAATATAATCTCTGTGAGGTATAAGAAAGTGGACATTTGGAAATGGTACATGTAACAGAGGGCATGGTAATTTATATATCTACTATATGAAAAGAAGATGTGATAATAAGCATTTTTACACTCTCCGCACCTTCTACGAGAATTAAACTGCAACATCCATCATTCTTTTGGCAGCTTAGAAATATTCGACTTTTTGCATCAGTGTATCATATTCTCCTCATGTTATTAATGTGGTGAAGGCTAGCTGACAGAATGATGTCTCTGTGACCCCATGTTCTGCTTAGATTACAGCCCTGGGCTATTAAATAGATATATAATATATAGTATAATAATTTGCTATAGGCTTAGGTTAGTTGTAAATCAAGTACACTCATAATAAAGATGTATTTATGCTGGTTGATTAATGCCTGCCTCTTGTGTACTGTTAGAGCTATGATTTACTAAATTCAAATAAGGATGTGAAGCGCTCAAAATGATAGTCTAACAGTCATTAAATTTAGAAACAGCTTGCACATCTGGTGGAAATAACACACCTGACCTTGACACATCTCTCCATTGTGGAGAGAAATGTAGTTCCTGGGTTGCAGGAATATTGGATTTGAATACGCAGATGATCAAAACAACAACAACCACTGTTTGCTGTTATGTGACCCACCATGTCTGTGTTCCAGGAAAACGTAATGGTCTCCAGAGACGCACTGTGGTCCTGCAGGAGACTGACCTTGCTTTCAATCAGACAGGGATAAAAGGCTGATGTTGTGCTCAGAGTGTCAGTGCAGGATGTAAAGAGGAGAGAAAAGGAGGTGTGGTGTGAAGCAGTTTAGCCAATAAGCAATTTTCTCAATGCACACATGCTTTAATCCTGCTGTTCTCAACAGTCCTGAGAACTGCTGAGGTCGGAATTACTCTCAGCCCTCCATTCAATTCCATTAACATACTACATGCTTAAATTAAACAATAATAATAGTCCACCAGGCGGGAGATAATATGGTATAGTAAATGCCAATTCATCGTATTTGAGAGGTTAGTGAAGGCTGCAGCCACAGTATTTTCCTGCTGCTTCACTGGCTATTTCATTTGAGCTTTGGGGTTATTTTCAATTGCATCACAGCATGTTAAAATCTAAATGTCATCCTTTACAATAGGTGTGCTTGCTTTAGTAATCTACCTTTTATCCCAGAGTGGCTGTCTTTATACTCACAGTAATCGCTGCTGATTGTGTAAGAAAGACAGTATATGTTTGCATCGGCTTCTCTATTTCTGTGTCTACTCACTAATGCTGCTAAAGCAGAGAGTGTAAAATGCCTTCTTTACCAGGGAATCATTACTGTTTCTCCCTTGATCTCAGTTTAATGGGCTGACCTTGAAAATCCTGTAGCAATGTGGGGGGATGGTTTAGATTTGGTGCTTTAAGAATAATGAATTATATATTTTATAAATGTGTTATTCAAGTTGCTTTCTTTTTATTATGTTTGTCCTCTCACTGTTCTATAGCTCAGGGAGGTTTTGTCCTTCCTACAGTAATTAATGAGTAATATCAATACAATATCAAGTACAATATCAAGTATTTGCGCTGTGTACTCCTGGGTCTTCAGCTTTTTCGTTTGTTTAGATAACGTATCTTGTATTTCACAAAATACAAAGCAGGAATTGATTTAATAGACAACAGTACCCTGGCATCTGATGTAAATTGCATGGGACAATCTTGTGCAGGATGGCTGAAACATACAATACAGTAATTGCCATATGAGTTTTGCACTGAACAGGCTCAAAGCAGCTGTAAAGAGCTTGTATGCTCTTCACAGCTGGAAATCATGGCCGTGGCTCCAGATAACCCGGGCATATCTCTTTCAGAAGAACAACGGATCCTGGCTTTTGTTGCACTCTGCATGTCCCACATCTTCCTTTCCACACTACATGAGAAACACGCAGGTGTTTACTCTGGTATTGATCAAATAAAAACCACAAAATTGAAGCACCCCTGGTCAGCATTGTTGTATGGTTGCCCTTGAAGGAATGTTATTCATTCTTATCCACACCCTGTTATGCTCTCAAGGTTCATTCTGCTTCAGATTTGTTGTTCTATTAGAAACATTTGAAAGAGTGGTCCAAACAAACTGCTCAGGCCTGGACAAACACTGCTTAAGTTTCTGGTCGAGCCACCTCCTTGCTTGTTGTGTGACAGACTGGTGCAGTAATCGCAGCAGTTGTTGCTCTCGGGCTCTGCGCTGCTGCTGGTATTACAGTCAATCATTAGAGTTGTATCCTCTCCAGATGGCTCCTGCCTTCCTTGGTCTCTATATTGAATTGTCCATGTTTAGACTCCCCAGCAAGCTGCTCTTTGGCCATTTTCATGTCTTAATATTTGGAGTAGTGAACAAATCGAATTCAAAGCAGTACTCTTTTTTGATGGACTAGTGATTGTCATGGGAGATAATGTTTTGAAATTAAATTTTTAGGTCCACCTAGTGATCTAGAAAGGGTAATAAAATAAATAAGATTCAACAGAGAGTCATATAAGTGAGTTGTTTCTCATTACTCCTTTCTCAGACGTGGATCCATCCATGCTTGAAAGCAGAGCTAATGAGGAGCTGGCTGCATTAGAGTGTTTGCACGAGGATCCTGCTGAAAAATGTGCTCTCACACTACTGTAAGCTCAGGGATTATCATTATCCTCCTGGGTTTCATCATGTGGTTTATGCAGTACTTACTCTCTGAAGTGACTGATGCTACTCACAACAGATACTAAAGTGACTGTTGCTTTAGCAGTAGACCAACAGTAATCTCTAGCAAATACCTGTCGTCAAAGGTAACTTTGGCTTTTTGGTAGAGATGGACCTGTTGGAAATCCTTGAGAAACTTCCACAAAAATATCTATGTATCTGGTGTGTGTTTGTGTGTGTGTGGGTGTTGTTACCTGTGAGTCTACATTGTGAACCCGCATCTGTGCCCATGTGGCCTTCCATGCTGTCAGTCTGGGATCTCAAGCTGCTTGTCTAGAAGAGAGTGTCTGTGGAAGAACTGGATGACAAAAACTCGGTGGGACTTCTCTGCCAGCCTGTATAGAGGAGAGCTCATGCGGTGCCATTACCGCTTCTTCTTTGTGCTCGTCTTTCCCACTTTGTATGAGGAAAAACTCAGGGAAGGCGAGGGGCTATTGGAGAGGAACCCATGGCTATGACAGAGCCACAGTCACAGGCGGACTCATTCACAACTCCATCATTACAGAAAATGTACTTCTCAGACTTTCTCTGCTCTGGCTCAGAAAGGGGCCTGTGGATGAACTGTGAATCCTGGGCACAAAAAACCTCTTTGTTTCCAAGTGTGGATGAGATCTGAATCGTGTCAGTGTGACGACTTGAACTTTTGCCTTTATAGCCAGCCATTTAGAGAAATACTAAAATTCTTTTAGTGTTTAGTGAATTTGGAATATTAGAGCTGAAACGATTAGTTAATTAATGGATTAGTTTACCGCCAGAAAATTAATCTGAAACTATTTAGATTTTTTTTAAATGCAAAAATACCAAAAATCCATTGCTTCCAGCTTCTCAAATGTGAATATTTGCTGGTTTTCATGGTCTTTTATTATATTAATCTAAATGTCTTTGTGTTTTGGACCATTGGTCGGACAAAACAAGCAATCTGAATATGCTGACTTGGGTTTTGGAAAATTGTGAAGGGCATTTTTCAACATATTCTGACGTTTTATGGACCAAACGATTAATTGATTAATCAATTAATGGAGAAAATGGTCAACAGATTAATTGACAATGAAAAGAATTGTTAGTTGCTGCCCTAGAATATACTAACATCAAGACATGGGAACTTGAATCTATGCTGTTATACCCATCTTCTCCAGAAGAGATGGGTTGGCTTTGAATGTTTCACAGACTAACTTTTGTTCACAAAAAAGTAATAAGTAGATTTTAGGTCTATGATGTGGTTAAGCAAGAGGCAGAGAGACTCCCGGGTATAGATGGCCCTATTTATCACGTTCATCCCTCTCCCTGTTGAATCCAAGGTCAAGAAAGAGGAGAGACGCTCTGCAGTATCAGTCTCTTTCCTTTTTTGCGCATATGAGGCTCAGAATACCTGAATTGATTCACCCTAATTGCAGTATGTGACAAAACACCCACTGATTTGTCTCACAGTGAAGTCTGCTTCTAGGGGAGAGTGCAAGCCAGCAGAGGAGCCAATAATGATGCAGCGGTGGAATGTCATTTTCTGTGTTTTGACTCGGCTCCTGCTATTCCTGATGATTATTCCCTATTTCTGCTGAAAGGTTATGTCGCTTGCCTTGGTTGAGCTAATTCTACACACATTGCAATCAGGCAGAAGCTTTCATACTCGTAACCCTTAAAAGGAGCTGCTGAGGCAGGGGTACGGCATATGTGATAATTTGTTCTTTGCCTTGTGGTGTAGTATTCTGTATCTGAGACTTCCTCTTCTCACATTCAAGCATGATTGTTTTATGAGAGGACATTTTAATAACGACTATTTAAGGATATTAGCCAGCGGTATGACTTTACATGCTCTGACCCTTACATAATGTTTCTTTGTATTTTCCAGGTGTGTAGGTCGGTGAGGCCATTATACTACCCACCAAGATGGTGGCTTTGTCACTAAAGATCTGTGTACGCCAGTGCAATGTGGTGAAGACGATGCAATTTGAGCCATCCACGCCTGTGTATGATGCCTGCAGAATCATCAGAGAGAGAGTCCCAGAAGCCCAGACAGGACAAGGTTGGTGGATGATTCAGAAAATGTAATTTACATAATGGAAATCTATAGGCATCTACATTTGCATACTGTGTTTCACTTTGTGTTTCAGCGTCAGATTATGGCCTCTTCCTGTCTGATGATGATCCCAGGAAAGGAATCTGGCTTGAGTCTGGAAGAACCCTGGATTACTACATGCTGCGAAATGGAGTAAGATTAAGTCATATAGTCTGGGGTGGAGAACTGTCAGTGTCACTTACCATCACTTAAAGTGATTTACATTTTCTAGTTGGAACGTCAGATGTTTATGCCTCCCTGCTTGCTGGGAGTGATCAGTGGGGTTGTGAGTGACGGTGTCATTGTTTTCTCAGGATGTTTTGGAGTATAAGAAGAAACAACGGCCGCAAAAGATCAAAATGCTGGACGGTGCAGTTAAAACCATCATGGTGGATGACTCAAAAACAGTCGGGGAGCTGCTTGTCACCATATGCAGTAGAATAGGTAAGTGATAGTCTCCAAGTACTGCTAATATGAATCTTGTCAAGCCATCATCTAAGGCTTGAATTATTCATCCTCTATTTTATTTTTAGTCCAAGGCATACCACTTGACTTCACACTGAGTTGCATTATGTTACTGTGTTATTATGTGCTATTAAATCCATATTTAAACCACAGCATTTGTTAAGCGCTTATGAGCATTCACGTACGCTTGATAAAGTCTTAATCACTTTTTGTTTGGAGCACGATGGGCATGACTTATCAAGCTCAAACAAGCTTGTTTCTAATAAATGCTGAAGTGTTCTTCCTAAGGCCCACACTGTGCCATCCTTGCCTGTCACAGAGGTGTTCCCTAAGCAGTATATTTCAATTATAATAGGCTGCTATCAAGCTCAATTGGGTGAGGAGGAGAGGGACGTGTGTCTGGCAGATAGCTTTATTGGAAAATGTTTGTTTAGAGCAGGTCTTTCTGCTTGGCTTCTCCTCCTCCTCGGCTCCCATTTTAGCTTGCTGGCTCTGCACCAGCTTTCCTTCACTTCTGTTTCAAAGCAGAGAGAAAGAGATAAAAAGAGAGTGCAAGAGAATTGCAGAGGCGCTTTCTCTATCACTAGTTATCGTGCTGGTTTGAGGCATCTCCTCCGCTGAGAATCCCCTGGCTAACTTGTACCCCTTTTCAGGAATCACCAACTATGAGGAGTACTCCCTCATTCAAGAGGTGACGGAGGACAAGAAGGAGGACGGAATGGGGACGCTGAAGAAAGACAGAACGCTGCTGCTCCGAGATGAGAGGAAGATGGAAAAGCTCAAAGCCAAACTCCACACAGATGATGACTGTGAGTGTGAGCTTGCAAAAGCCTCCAGAAGTGTCGTTGGTATCTTGATGGCTTTACACCCATTTCTTATTTTCACATTAATGAATCTGACTCAATGCCATCATCTGGTCATGTGCTTTATCACTCAAGTCTAATTTGTTGCATGGACATATCAAAGTTTAATTAAATTACTACTCTTATCTTTTGCCCAGAGAACACTGATTAAATGTGGAAACATGCGAATATATACCCTCAAACCTTGGCTGAAAACTATCTTTCGTCTCAGCAGAAAATAATGCAAATGACACTGTCCATGCCCTCAAGATTTTCACATCCCCATGATTCATTCGTTAGATGGTCTGTCTGAGCTGATCCGTCTACCTGTCTGATGTTTTCCAACTGCCTGGTTAATTTCACCATCAGTATCCTCGTCTAGTAACATCTCTGCAAAGTGAACGTCTATTCATTTCAGTGCATGTGGTAACGGAGTGTGTGTATTGATTGGACAGTGAACTGGCTGGACCACAGCAGGACATTCAGAGAGCAGGGAGTGGAGGAAAGCGAGACTCTGCTGCTCAGGCGCAAGTTCTTCTATTCGGACCAGAACGTGGACTCGCGGGACCCTGTCCAGCTAAACCTGCTCTATGTTCAGGTAAACCAATTACATACACCTTTTATGCTGGTGTAGCAAAAAAAAAAAAAAAAAAAAACAGGAGAGAGAAGATGACCTACTGTACTCCCACATTTTTTGCTGTTACAGGCCAATCTGCAAAATGAGGCCAAAGCAGGCAAACATATGAATTACACTGCAATTTTTTGGGGTGTTGTTTTCTTTTAAATCTTTATCAGAAGACATGAGAGAATGTAATTAGACTCAATAACTATGTTGTAGTGTGCATCTAACTTGTGGCCAGGTCTGAAATGTGGGTATGTGGGATTTTGTATCACCTTATTCCAACTCAATTCACAATGTTTAGACTGAATGAAATATTCAAACCCAAAACTCCATGTTTTATTATGGCTGCACCATTCCTCCAAGTGGAAATATTCTAGATGTATGTCCCCGAAATTCAGCCTGACATATGTGCTGTCCTTGGAAACTTTAGGATCCCCACTGCAACGTCCCATAAGGTTCTGTGGGTTTGAACAATGACTGACTGCACAGCATGAGTCTGTACTGACTGACCAACCAGTTATTCAGTGGGGTTGAAGAGGTTATATTTATAGTATAATAGTTGTTCATGAGGTTTAGGCATTTTCAGAGGCAGTGAGTCACGTCAGTATCAAAAACACTTCCTGTTGTTGGCAGATTTTTCCAACACTCAGCATATATCTGGTTGGAAAGAGAAATAGTTTGGCTTTGTGGGTGGGGTAACATCTGGATAAGACGGTCTCTGTGAGTGTGTGTGTGTGTGTGTACACTCAGCAGTGCTAGTTCTACCAGTTTTGTAAACTGAGGGAGCTCTGCTAGCACCTGGGGGTTCCCTGAGGGGGGTCAGCTGAGTCCGGTACCACACTAGTCAGGGTTACACTAGTCAACTACACTCACAATAGGATGGTTGCATGCTCTCCCACACAACAGCTCTGCAAAACCAGCACGTACTTATATATATATATAGATAGATATAGATATAGATATAGAGATATAGATAGATATATATATATATATATATATATATATATATATATAGATATATATATATATATATATGTGTGTGTGTGTATATGTATGTATGTGTATATATATATATATATATATATATCAGAAATATGTGTAGTCGTTCGTAGTTGATTCTCTCCATCTTTTCAATCCCTGCTGTATTGAGAGTTCCTGAATATGTTCATAAAACACATGCTGCCACCCACCCTCCCTGTCTGCTCCGGCTGCTCTCCTCCCTCCTATCTGTCTGTTTCTGTTTTTGCCTCCATTTTTCTTACCCTCCGTTTCCTTCCCTTCCAGTTCGCCTGTATCCACTCCCTCTCCATCTCCTACACATTCTGACATAATCGCACACATCCCCACCCTCTTAGCCTGGCACACATTACAACACAGTGCATATCATGCTCTCCTCTCAACACAGACTCATATTTCCTTTCACAATAACAACCCCGCCCCCTGCCCCCGCCTCTTTTTGCCTCTCCGTTGCCCTTCCTCATCTATCTTTCCCTCGTTGCCTCGTTCTGACACACACTCGGATTGTTACCCAGGCAGATCACAGAGACTCTTCACATGGCAGTGGCTCTAATTTGTCATTGTGTTAAAAAGGCCAAACCGAGCCAGAAGAGAGATCTTTAGCAGAGTGGAACATACCCCGGGCTTCTCTTGCACTTTCTTTTCTTTTCTTTACGCAGCTTTTTACTTCATTTTCCTCTTTAACATCCTTCATCATTCACAGTTCCTGTAATTCTCAGAAACTCAGCGGTATTGCATAGTTATATTCAAGATTGTGCCGATGATGACATTATTGCTGGCATTTCTTTGACAGAGCATCCCTGCAATGATCTCAAATGTTTATTAATGATGTGAAGCTTCCATGATTCAAACCCACACACACACACACACACACATAATGGAGGCTCTGCCAGTAACAGACTAATCTCCTTTACTACTCGGCCACTCCCTTTCTGTCATGTATTTGTGCTAAGACCAGGATAAACCTCCGTAGCAATAGCATCACCCTGTGTGTCCTTCTATTTTGCTTTTACTTTTGCTCACTTAAGTTGATTCTGAAAGTGTACTATTGTATCACAAGACAGCATAGTCCAAAGCAGGAACAGATGAATTATTTGTCTTCAAAATGATATATAACCTATATAAGGACCTGCTATCCCACAGAATGTAACATCATTTCATCATGTTTTTTCCATCAATAGGTCTGTAAGAGTTCGTGATAAGAGCTTATGAAGCATTTATGCTTTATTGGAAAATGAACAATTCAGAGAAATAGAAGAGAAAGAAGGGTCAAAGGTTGGATTTGAACCATGGCCAGTTCAGGTATGGTACTGTAGCCAACTGAGCCACCAGGATGCCCCCAATTTATCTTTTCAAACTGGAACATTTAGGATTTGTCTTCAGAATAAAACTGTGTTGTCTAGGTCATGAAGCTGTTAAATATTCCTTTACTCAAAGATTTATTAGCAACTGTCCTGTTCGAACACTGTGTGCATTGACTTGCTTTAGTGTATCCCTATGTCAGCATTTATTTTTAAGGCTATATTATACTCTGTGTGCTCTGCTGGACCACAGTGGACTGGCTGACCTCCGTGTTGTAGCCTCGGGCTGTATGTGTCACAGCTTCTGATGTCTTGTGCTTCACTTCCACTCATGCAGCTCTATTAAAATGTCCTAGAACCAGCGCCTGCATCACTTGCCATATCCGCTGTGAGAAATTCAGGGTCTCTCCTCGCTGTCTTGTCTGCTGACAATCATGGTAGAATTATCTGGCCAGTCGTTTGACCAAATAGAGACATGTACCTGTAAACTGGCTGTTTAATCTGACAATTATTAATTCAGTGTTAATTGTAAACTTGAAACTCATATAACAGCAATGCCAAACTGAATAATATAATGTATATTGTAAGCAAAGCAATGAGTATTTTGATGTGCCAAGTATCCCATCTCATTCTGGTTTTGATCATATAGTATGAGTCCTGCTTGCCTTAGCTGATTGTCATCAGCTGTTTCATTCATGCTTCACAATCGCTGGCTTATTCACAGCTGTGTGACCTTCAGCTGACGAGTAACTTCCAATCAAGCAGGTGTACAGCAGCCATTGTATCCTGACACTTCTCACTTTACTCTGCTGATACGCTCCTATCAGCAAAGTTTGCTGTCACTATTCAAACCTCATCAAAGAGCAGATTTTCTGCCTGTATAACCATTTGCCATAAATGAGGAGAAACTAGTTATTTACCTCCTTGTATACATGATTATAGTTGATGATGACTAGTATCCAGGTTGCTGATCATCTTTGTGTCAAAAATGTCATTTCCGGACCGAATGAGTTAACTCAGCAATTGAGGATGAACCCACTTTAGTTTCTGGCTGCCTGGCCACTCTTGCATTCACCACTCTGTTGGATATTGGCTCCCTCATCTTATTGCCAGTAATGGAAGATGAGAGCAACGTCCGATAAAATGTATCCTTTGCATTACCGGTGTTAAACTTTCACTCTCATTTTAGGGTGTAGGTCATCATTACATCAATTCTCATCATATTATTTGTTTCACTGACAAAGTACTGAGAACTCCAGTTGGGGACGCATCTGTAAACCCTGGATAAGGTGTTTACATCGAACAGTATCTTAGTTGCTGTCAGAGTGCTCCAGCTAGCACATCTGAGTTTCTCAAAACCAGGATAGGCTTGTCCAGGTTTCTGAAACTATATTTACATATGCAAACACATAACCAGGTTACTCCAAACACATGATAATAACAATATAGTGTGCATGTAACACACTAACTGTGAAATGTCAAGATGTTAAACCATGTACAGTAGCTGTGATATATTCCAAGTCTTTGTGTATCTGTGGGACAGATTGGAAACTTAATGAACAACCTAAATTATTTTTTCTAAGTAACTGGGACCCTCTGGTGAATTCATTATATTATATAACCAGTTTGCATCCACCAAGCAATACTTTAAACATCTAGTTCTCCCAGCATGCCTAGCATCTTACTTCACAATAATACCATCTGAACAGTGAACAGTGTGTACCATCATAGTGAATGGCATGTGTGAGGGCTAATTTTAGAGTGTCTTCTTGTTGAGCCTATGTACTCCACTGTGAATTGCACTGGGGGAAAGGACTTGATTGTGAGTGGAGGAGATTGTTGCCCTCATTACAGCAGTAAGCTGCTGCTTAGTTTTTCATTGATGTAATGGGACGTAAGAATGAGTCGAGTCCACGCCGGGCACCGATATGCTAACGCTAAAAGCACTGATGGAGCCATTCTCACTGTCAGCAAGGCCTCTCAGCTTTTGGAGCCATTCGTTTTGCAGCAGAGAACTAGAAAGTGGGAGTAAGAGAAGACGGAGAGAGAGGCAGAGCCGACTGCCCCCTGGAGAAAACGGCACACACTGACAACCATTTGAAAGATGTCAGCAAAGGCTTCTCCCTTTCCATCTACCTAAATGGGGAGGATAATGTAGACAGCCTGGCTGAAAATGCATTGAAACATAAGCGATGTCTCAACAGCACCAAACGGCTATATATATATATATATATATATATATATATATATATTTTTTTAACATTCATTAGATTTCTTAACAGCATATTGAGGGCCATTCTGTAATGCAGATGGGATATTGTGAAAGACTGATGCATTTCTGTAATGTGTTTTCCTTTTTAATAACATGTAATGGGCTGTGATGACAAATTGTTGGAGCTGCTGCATTCAAAAGCCAGCAGAATGGCTTTTATTGTCACACACAAATCTTATTTGGCTCCTCTGTGTGGATGAGTCTCAGTTATGACGTCCCTGCTCTAGAAATGCACTTAGTCATTCACTTAGGAGACAACCTCTCTGAAGCCACAGTGCATTCAAAGCACACAATGAATTGCTCATTACGGAGCTCTGTTGGTGTGAATTTTGGATAATTCTCATGCTTTTATAGTTTCAGTGTGTTTCAGCCTCTCACTTACTCCCTCACCCCTCTACTCATGTCTCCTCCAGGCTAGGGATGATATATTGAATGGATCCCACCCCGTCTCCTTTGATAAAGCCTGTGAGTTCGCAGGGATCCAGGCTCAGATCCAGTTCGGACCCCACGTGGAGCACAAACACAAGCCCGGATTCCTGGAGTAAGCTTTTTTCATATCCAAAAGACGCATGAACACCAGCATTCACAGTAACTCTGTACATAGTGTTGTGGTTTCATATGTTCACTTTACAGCTGTGCATATACAGTGGTTATCTCCTCCTTCAGTAGAGGCTGTTACTTCAGGGATTTCCTCCAGTGGAAAGCATGGAGGGTGATGTCAGCTGTAACAACTGTTTTCTGATATGTAGGCAGTAGGGCAAGAATGACCTCATATGTAGAGGTATGTTAATAGAAAAGGAAATGCCTGTAGCTCAAAAGGGTAACCATGTAAAAATGTCATTTATCTCCATAGCCTGAAGGAGTTCCTACCTAAAGAGTACATCAAGCAGAGAGGGTCCGAGAAGAAAATATTCCAAGTATGTACATTACTTTGCTCGAATGTTGCATTTACAGAAAATAATGTGCTTGACACTGAAGGCGGCCCATGGGAATTATAGTAATTTGTTCTCTGTTGAGGCATAAATTGATAAAATACAAAACATGTAGATCACATAACATAATGTAACACATAACGTAGGTGAGGATCAGGCTAAGGAGGTTGAGATGTAACTGCTGTTGTTTGTCCAGGATCATAAAAATTGTGGAGAGATGACGGAGATTGAGGCAAAAGTGAAGTATGTGAAGCTGGCCAGGTCCCTGCAGACATATGGAGTGTCCTTCTTCCTGGTGAAGGTAAGAGCTGAAACCATGCTAATTTACACCAGTAAAGAGGTAAATTAATGAAAGAGAATGTTCACAAAGATGTTGCACATATTGGATTCAGATTCCAGGTGCACAGCAGACGATATGCTCACATTCCTACAAAAACATGTATTTCTGCCGTTAAAGGATAATTACAACTTGCATTATTCTGTCATCGTTTCTATTAGTTATGGTACCAATGTACAACAAGTTTATCATCGTAGTGTGATCGTCTGACCGCTCGTGTTCTCAGCAACTTACAGTACAATGTTACCATAACTGATACAAATGAGGGCCAAAGATATGAAAAATAAAACCAGATTTTTTCTTAAGTATATACTGAGCAGTGTCAATTTAATGATACATCGGGTTACAGAAACCGGACACGTAATGCTTCTTTACTGAGTGGCAGCTGTGATTGAAACGCTGCTCTGATGCCCTGTGCACTGCGCTGTCAAACAGGTATGAAGGGTTGTTGAAAACACCATTATCAAGCCCCATTATCACAACAAATCAGAAGCTTCAGAGTGGAAGCTTGTGCGTTTGCAGTTCAGCAGCACACTCAGTGCTGTGTAATACTTGTGACAATAGCAATTCTGTTCTGTTCTGGTTTGGCGAACACAAAAGTGGAATGGAAGTGCTGCGTGCGAATGGGATGAAGTCGCACCAGTAGGTATTATAAAAGCTCTCTGACAGCAGCCCATTTGGTTACGAACTTGCGGGACAAAGAGGAAGAGTGCAGTGCTGGGGTCTTAATGGACGATAAATGGAATGTTTGGCCCCGTAGTTAAAGCAGACAGCAGGGTTCAGATTATATTTGTGTGCGAGTGTGTGTATGCAAAGAGTGCGCGTGCATCTACATGTACGAGTGTCCGATGAGGAGATGTACTGATGGAGATTTCAAGACTCTGTTAAATAATTCACTCCAGCTGCACTCTCCTCTTGATGCTAGCGAAGGCAAAAGCACAGACCTGGCTTTGTTGAAGCACATCTGAGAGTTTGTTGTAACCTTCCATTTCTCATCTGTCAGTCTTTAATCACTCCAGGTTCTAGGCTGGCAAGCCCTCTATTGCTGTAAACTTCACAGAAAAGAAAATACCATACATGGGAAGTAAATAAGTTTGTATGCGTATGTGTGTGTTTGCTGCAGCCATGCATGCAGGAGTGTAATATAAAGCCTCCCATTCTATTGTGCTCTTCTGTACAAGCAGATTTTCCCCAAAAATAATCAAGGTTAAACAATTTGAAATAATATAATACCTCAGCTACCCACTATCAAACTTCCTGCTTGAATACAGCCTTGATGGTAATGACGTTCAAGTAACGTAACCTAATACAATGGAAGTTTTTAATAAACCTTTGTACGAAGATATCCTGAACACTTGGATAATGTTATCTGTCCTTGTGTTTAAGATCCCTTATCGTAGAAGCTGTTCTACTCATTGGCCTTTGTGTGATTCTCAGAGCGCTCCATTTTGACCCAGTGATAAAAACAACAATAGCCCGGAGACATAAAATGTACCTATTTTAAACTCCCTCGTCTCTACAAACCGCTAATTTTTGTATCGTCCTCTGCACCCACTGGAGGGGAGCCAAGTGTAGGCTCAGTCTCTGAAGTGAGCTGTAATAGATTTTCAGTGGGCAGAGTGGAGGGCACTGGAGCTGGTCAGGCAGAGAGCTGGTGGAAGCACCATGCTGGTGTGCTGACAGTGACTAAAGCCTGTGGAGACCCTGCTCAATAAAGCAGCAGTTAAACAAGGCTGTACTCTGTTGGGTCAGTTCACAGCTGCCCTTCTCCTCCTCCATTTAGGGCTTTAAGCCATGGTCACAGCGTGTGTATTACGCCAGCACCAGCAGAATGGCACAACGATTTTGCGTTCGCGCCTTGAATGAATCATCCGTGTAGGTGTTTAGCACCGACATAAATGTTATCTGATGTTTTCCTTTCTGACAGGAAAAGATGAAGGGTAAAAATAAGCTGGTCCCGCGGCTGCTGGGGATAACCAAAGAGTCAGTGATGAGAGTGGAAGAGAAGACGAAGGATGTGGTGCAGGAGTGGCCTCTGACAACAGTCAAGAGATGGGCTGCTTCCCCCAAGAGCTTCACCCTGGTACTGTGTGACTCTCTGCATCAAGTCCTCAGTATTACTTTGAGAGTCAGGTGTTATAAACTCCTAATCCTATGCACATATTCAGTTATTCTGTGCACAGTGTGATTTTCACAGCTCTGTATCACATATTCAATCTATCCCCCAGTTTTCATTTTCCAGTACAAACAGCATCCTGCAGATTACTGAGACCTCAGACTCCCGTATTGAATGTTTTCAGCATGCTAGCCATCTACTTCATCTGACTTAACAATAGATGCCCGGGGAAGAATGTGCAGAAATTGGATGTATTATTTATCTGAAAGCTTTTTCAATTTTCTTTACCTGCTGTTGGCAACAGTACTGTCTGTTTTCCTCTCATATTGGAAAGGAGCACTCCATTTAAAGATTAATATTGTGCAAATTTTAAAAAATACTCTAAGATATATTTGCCACCTTGATTTCAACTAAAAATATTCACCCTTGCATTTCTGTCGAATGCTCTAAAGTAAGTTTTAATATTCAGTACATCTAATTTTTAATCAGCTTTTTGAAGAAATCGGATGTGCCATAGAACCCAGTCAATTTTTCTTTTCATTAAGGATAGAAATAAAGAAGGTGTTTATTCAGAACCTCAACCCAGTAAGGACATTTTTTTTATCCATGAGCAGGCTCTTGTTAGGTATAGAATGTTTTAGTAATGCTAGATTAAAATAGTTTGCCCTGAATCTCTGCTGTCTTTAATACATTACAAAGGATTTTGGAGAGTACCAGGAGAGTTACTACTCTGTCCAGACTACAGAGGGGGAGCAGATATCCCAACTTATTGCTGGATACATTGATATCATTCTCAAGAAGGCAAGTAATGAAAAATTGAATGTAAAAGCTTGAATTAATACAACATAGATTTGATTCTCAATGCATTCAGCCTACATTATTCACTGTGATGTCTGTTGCTCTTCTTTCTACAGAAGCAGAGTAAGGATCGTTTTGGTCTTGAGGGAGATGAGGAATCCACCATGCTGGAGGAATCGGTTTCTCCTAAGAAGTGAGGAGCACTCATGTATCATCTACTGTATTGTCTGTGCACTGCTAAGTGCAGGAGAATGCTGACCATTCTGATTCAGCGAACACAGTCTAGTTATTCTTCATGAATTTAAACCTCTTCATTTAATTGTGCATGTAATTACATTTCTGCCTGCCCAGCATTGTATCCCCAGGAGAGGTAATGTTAGAATTAAACACAAAAACAGCACTTTGGATTTTAAAATAACACAAACACAGTTTTCGATATATTTCAGAATACAATTTGTTGAATTGCTTCCTTGTATGCTTTTTGTTTTTGTAAACCTAAACACAAAACCTGCCTCAGGGTAAATTATCATCTTATTTCACAAAAGAAAGCGGCATCATTTGGAAATTAAGATATCACGCAGGTAAAGATATCATCTTAGTGGAAGCTATTTTCTTCAGTAATTTTTATCTCCCAGTTGGTTGCCGTCTCTCCTGATTTTCCCATATAGCTTAGTAACTGATGGAAATTAAGGTAATGCTGATGGACCAGGGCTCTATCACACAGAGCTTGGAAATTTGTTGTCACTGGAAATCCACATGGCTCTTAGTGAAACCACTCTCTGGCAGAACGGGGCATCATATTCCTGCTGCTTATGGGCCAACTGACTCATGTTGTGGTTCTCAGCACAAAAACATAATTGCTGCCTCTCAAAACAAGCCATAATTAACCAATGGAGTCAGGAGCATCTGTTGAGCTGGGCAAGAAAGCAGATATTTTCCCGTACAATATGTTTTCTGACAATCTGGGAACAGTTGTTAGCATGATAATTGTTTTAATTATAACTTTGTGTTATAATTGTTGCGTTATCATCTGGAACAATTATCAGAATTTAAAGATCCACTCACAAGTAACACAAAGGAAAATAGTCAACTCTAGAACACCGCTATAGGTCAGTTTGCAAAGCACAATGCTGAAGTATAGAAATACAGACAATTATCTTCAAATAGGATCATTTATAATTGATCTGATGGTTTTTTTTAATAAGGGTAGCAGATTAGATGAAAACAACCACGAACATCATTATCTTAGGTTTGAATGCATCTGCATGCATCCTGTGCATGTATGTAGAATATACATACACAGTGAAACAACTTCATGATTAAAGTGTGTTTAATTTTGAAATTCAACATCCACTTCCTATCGCTTTTTCTCCTGTATAAGGTCCACAATTTTGCAACAGCAGTTCAATCGGGTGGGTCGTGTGGAGCACGGCTCAGTAGCACTTCCAGGTATAATTCGATCTGGGTCTATTGGCGGCCCGGACACCTTCAATATGGGTACTATGCCCTCTGCCCAGCAGCAAATCACCACAGGGCAGATGCACAGAGGACACATGCCCCCGCTGGTGAGTAAGAGCATTTTCACTTGCAAGCAAATATGGTGTCCTGGACTAATGGCGTATCCCCCCGTGTCACCATATTTTGACATGAAATCATAGCATCCAACCTTGGGCCAATCTGTGCAATTACAATACTGTGTGTGAACCAAATAAATTGAACCGGGAAGATGAGAAAATGCACCGCCGCTGTGCTCAATTCTTGAATTTTTTTAATATCAGAAGACAGTGTTGAGGTACATCATTCTAACATTAGTTATGTAAATCTGATCTGCGGCGTTTGAAATATTGCTTGTGGTCCCTGCTGTCAACATTTAACCACAGTGAACAATATGAAGAGGGCTGTGAGTGAAACAGGGAATTAAAAGTCTGTCTCCTGCGGTTTATAGACATTAGATTGCAAGACTGAAAGTTTCACAGTTTTGCACCCACATACAATACATATTGTTCGTGTAGCTTGCTTTTGTTTAGTCATTTGCACAGTGTGTGTCTCTGTTGTTTGTTGTTGTCAGAGTCTGGCCCAGCAGGCCCTTATGGGGACCATCAACAGCAGTATGCAGGCTGTGCAGCAGGCTCAAGCTGACCTGGGATATGTAGATAATCTGCCTCCACTGGGCCATGACTTGGTGAGTCTCCTCTCCACTTACTACACAGTTTGGAAAAATATTTTAGGATAGGTGCAGCATGGATAGATACAATACTCCCCCACATGCCACCATTTACTGCAACTCTTTGAGTTCCACTTTTCAAACACTCATTAATGTGTGCTTTCTGATATTACAGACTCTGGTTTTGCAAAGCAAAGACATATTAGATAGAAATAAGCATCCACATCAAAGTCCATCATATTTCTCAAATATAATTAGGATATAGAACTGACTGTAAATATGCCGGCTGTATTTAATGCTTGAGTGTTTCCAAAGCCGTAGGTGTTGTACAGCCCTAGTCCTTTAATCCTGCACGAGAAAGTTTATATGAGCTGAAAATCACCCACTGTGATGAAAGCCAATAGCTCTCCTTTTCCTCCTCCACCGAAAGGCATCCAGGGTTTGGGTTCAGAACAAAGTGGATGAATCCAAACATGAAATCCACTCTCAGGTTGATGCCATCACTGCTGGAACAGCATCTGTGGTCAATCTCACTGCAGGTGAGTGCCCAGGAGAATACTCAACAGCTAAAGGATGAAACACGCTATCACACGCAATCAGAATTCCGGTTTATGAAATCTGTGCTGGACAAAGCTCTAAAGGAAATTGACCTGTTTTTAAATATATTGTTTATCTCCATATTATTGTAACCCCAAGGTGTGAATCAATAAAAATGTTTTCCAATTCAGTGTTAAGCACTCACTAATGATGATCATTTAAACAAAGGTGTATTCCCCCAATAAATATTTCTACTGATATATAAATCTTGATCTTGTCCTGAAGCTCGACTTACTGGCAATGTCTCTCTCTGCTCCCCATGTTGCTTGGCACAATTCCAGTCAAGTTCCTGCCTGCCTTTTGCAGGGTCTTAATCTTACCTCACCATCTGTTTGGTTGCACTTATACTCCCCCCACTACTTAAGACAAAGATTTTCTTTTTCACGGCCTCTTGCTCCATCAACGTGCTCATCTCCGTGGAGCCACTTCAAATAGATTCTAATTATGACACTGACACTGATGTGTGTGTTACAGCATATGACATAGCAAACTGCCCCGTGGATTAGCTAAGTCAACGTGGCAGCAGCACAACAAATTGAGATGCACAGCAGAGGTGTAGTTTGTAATGATGGCGATCCATCCTTCGCAGGTGAGCCCACAGAAACCGACTACACAGCGGTGGGCTGCGCCATCACCACCATCTCCTCCAACCTCACGGAAATGTCCAAGGGAGTCAAGCTGCTAGCGGCATTAATGGACGATGAGGTGGGCAGCGGACCCAAACTCATGGGTGCTGCCAGGATGCTGGCAGGAGCTGTGTCAGATCTGCTCAGATCTGTTGAGCCTGCAGCCGCTGAGGTGAGACGCCCACTGATTACTGTACTTACTTGGTCTTCATCCTACACTGTAATCCCGGTAGCCACAAAGCCATATACAGTGTTGGACTGCATGCTTTTCTTTTTATCAGTGTCCCAGTGAAGATGATAGTTTTTCTGGGATGATTTTTGATCCAGAAGTCTGTTTTAGACAATTCACGGAGGCCTGTGTATTGAATGTGGTGATGTCATCCTCGTACAGCCCAGACAGACGGTGCTGACTGCGGCAGGAAGCATCGGACAGGCCAGCGGGGACCTGCTCCGTCACATGGGGGAGGGAGAGACCGATGAGAAGTTCCAGGTTGGACGCCGCCCACTCACTGTTTCTATGACACTGCCGGCCAAACAGGAAGACACACACATATTCTCAGGCCCCCCCTTAAAAATGTCAATACACACTTCAGTAATCACGTCAGGCTTTATTATAAGACTGTTACTATGTGGATTCAATAACAAAGTGTCAGAAGGAGAGCTTTTAGTAGTAAAATGACTTCACTATCTGCCTCATTTACCTTCAACATAGACATCTTTTAGTTCCTAGGTGTCTTCTCACTCTCTTGATGCCACCGTTTAGGGAAGGCTCATATATTATCCATACTCAGTTTGTAATGTAATTGCTTTACTTAATAACATATATAATTTGTTATTCACCTGCTAAACTTCATAATCACTATCTGCCTCTTGTGTGAGGTATTTTCAGTGTTACACTACTGTTATTCTTTGTGCATTACATGCCCAGTAATCACACTATATCAACTCAGCAACATGAGTTAAAAACATTTACTTTCCTGTTTCATTCACTCACATGTGTGCAGCTGTGCTGTGTTTCAGTGAAGGACATTGATTAATATGTTGCAGGACACCCTGATGAATCTGGCCAAAGCAGTGGCCAATGCAGCTGCTATGTTAGTCCTGAAGGCCAAGAACGTGGCCCAGGTGGCCGAGGACACCATATTGCAGAACCGGGTGATCGCAGCTGCCACTCAGTGTGCCCTGTCCACCTCACAGCTGGTAGCCTGCACCAAGGTACTGATCTAAAACTTGCTCTTCACAGTAGCCAAGTAGGTAAAGGATATAGCAACAGGCAGAAGGCAAAATCAGGCAAAATCTGCCAAGAAGAATGTATGACATTGCTATGGAAATGTGCAATATTGAACTTTCAAAAACAGGTCATTCTTGTCATATCATGAACAAAATAAGTCATTTTTTTTATCAGACACTAATTAGTAACAGTATCATGTTTAATTTTAAAGGCCTGAATTCTTGTACTTGTTAGATGAAACAAGATTTACTACAGATATAGTCTTTCTAATGTCATAATATTCATGTAACTTGTAACTCTTGTAATTCATCTGAGTTTCTGCTAACGACTGTGTGTTGTGATGCAGGTGGTAAGCCCAACCATCAGCTCCCCGGTGTGTCAGGAGCAGCTTGTCGAGGCCGGGAAACTGGTGGACCGCTCTGTGGAAACCTGCGTCAAGGCTTGCCGCTCGGGCAGCGACGACGGCGAGCTGCTGAAGCAAGTCGGGGCAGCAGCTGGTGTGGTGAGCCAGGCCCTCAGCGACCTGCTGCAGCATGTCCGCCACTACGCCAGCTGCGGAGAGCCCATCGGACGTTACGACCAGGCCACAGACACGATCATGAACGTGACGGAAAACATTTTCACTTCCATGGGTGATGCTGGTGAGTACATAAGGAATTACTCAAGGCTAGAGAATGTTGTGGGTGAAGTTGTTTGGTGTCTCTTCTGTTTTATCCAAATGTTTATTCGCAACAAGGACTTAACAGTAAAAAATCAGGTGATCTTTAATGAATACCTGCTTTCTCTTGACTTGTTCTCATGTGTTATGACTGCCTAAGAGGGCCTTAAGAAATTGTCCTTATTTGTGTCCATGTCAAGCGATCTAAGAAATCCTGCTGAAACATTTTCAAAGCACTGGTTATTTGTTATGGTTTGAGCCATGAGGCTGAAGAATTTCCAAACCCGGCCAATTCTCAAGGGGTTGTAGGAAACATGTCATCCAAAACCACTACAGAGCTCTCAATCTGGTCTCAATCAGCATGAGGAAGGCTTTGAAACTTAAAAGGAAACATATGACCTGGACATTTTTGGTAGGACAAACTTTTTACCTTCTATAAATCAAAAAAAAGATCTGTAGCAAAAATGATTAAAGTTCATTCTAAAGATAGTGTGCTGGTTGATTCCCAAGTCCACTGAATGTAGGTTGTAAAGCACCTACATGTCTTGTCTTTCATAAACTTCTCTGGGTGAGTTATTTCGAGCTGGAGGTGGGTGTTTGGGAAACACAGCTTTTTATAGCAGGTGTGTCCGCCCACCAAGCTCCTGGAAGGAGAGGCCTGCTCGGGAAAGGGTAGTCACAGGAGATGTTACATATATTGTAAAGACTTTCATTTGTATGAGAGAGGATGACTCACTGGAAACCTTCAGCTATGAAAGTTTATGAAGGTGAAAACAATGATGTGACTCAGCAAGATTAGGACACTTACAGAAATGTCTTAGTGATGCACCAGGGTTGGGTGATATGATGATATACTGTATACTATGAGATGATATTAATTTGTCAACTGACAGACATTCTGTCAAACCGTTTCTACTGAAATAAATATCCCTTTCATATCTCTGGCTGTATGAGGCCATTTCTTCTTTTTTTTTTTCAGGTAATTAAGTCACCGTATTAGTCAAAAATAGACATTTCCATTGGTTATTTTATCTCTAAAGTCTCAACTGAACATCCAGATAATAAATATCATATTTCACAATATACATATACTGGTATTGTGATATAAAATTAACCATACATGACTTTATCCATATCACACACGTATTTTGTCTTGTTCATATACAGACACTCCTTTCTAAAACATTTGAATTGAAAACAGGTTGAAATATTCAGACTGCACTGCAAAATAAGGTTTTTAGGATTCCGTTAAAGACCAAGATGTTTTTATAAATTTGGAGGTTTTTGCAGATGAAACTACTCAGCACTTACGTAAGATTTTGAATAGTATAGTACAGAAATATTTTTACATTGTTGTAGTATTACTTTTACTGAAGTAAATTACCTAAATACTTCTCCCACTACTGCACCTGTGTCAGTACTAATGAGGTGCTATTGGCAGTTAAAATATAAGCATGTGTTAGGTGGCAGCCAGTGTTGCTGTTTGCCTTGGTTTGTTTGGGAATTCCTTTGTCATACTGTAAGAAGCACATCCTCGATTCTGATGGCTAAGTGGATGATGACAACTGTGAAACGTAACCATCACTTTCAAAACATCCTGGCTGTCGAAATGGATACAAATCTACAACAATCTGCACAACAAACAGACAGTCGTCTTTGAAAAACAAATGCAAATGGACAGGGACGCCAGATCAGCTTTGCAGCACAAACTGAAATTCAGCTGTAACATGAGCTTGTCTTGGTGCTGTTATCCTGATAGTCTTGATGTTTGTGTGGGGCATCTTCCTTTATGTACTTGCATGTCTGTATGTGTGAACAGGTGAGATGGTGCGTCAGGCCAGGGTGTTAGCCCAGGCCACCTCTGACTTGGTCAATGCCATGAGATCTGATGCAGAGGCGGAAGTTGATGTTGACAACTCCAAGAAACTGCTGGCTGCGGCCAAACTCCTGGCTGATGCCACAGCTCGGATGGTGGAGGCTGCTAAGGTAAGAGTGTAACAGGTTAACTCTCATAATGTAATGCAATAAATATGATTAATTATTTGTTCAAGCATCTAAGTAGTAATGTATTTTACAAAAATACTTCAACTTAATAACCTAATCTAATTGCTTTCTGTCATTATTACACATTTTTTTCCTGTAATTTAATTAGTCCTTCATTCCAAATGAATACAGTAGACACATTTCTCATTAGTTTAACCCCATGACAATCAGTTTCGTCCACAGCTGATGATATTGTTATATTGTTTTATTCAGTTTTTCTCTTTTTCTATCAGCACTTCCATGATGTTCTTGCATGTCTAATGTCCTGTTGGGTGCAGTGGTAAAAAAATTAACTGAACTCAATTGCTTTATTTTGATCAAATACACATTTTGGCATTACTGTGTGCACTAGCTATGAGCATCATTTCACATCCGAAATAAAAGGGTGCAGCATCAGTGGCTCTTAATAAGCCCCTGGCACTGTCGAGCAGGATATTATCAGTGTGAAATACCCAGGCAAGTGTAACGCTGCTTATGGCACATTCGATTTTTTGATCTGTGACACATTAATCACCACATCACTGCCATTATCAAAGAGGAAGTGGGAATCTGGCACTGACGGTTTCCTTGGAAACTGTCAGAAAGCAGACAGAGCTAAATGCTTCTTTGCATCTATTTACAGCGTGTATAACCAGAGTTGTTAAACTGTCATTGCTGAGGTATGATAGCTATTGTTATATACTGTATGTATGTATCATTGTCATATGTGACTGTGTGTTGATGTGTGTGTGTGTGTGTGTGTGTGTGTGTTTATGTGCTCTCAGGGGGCAGCTGCCTACCCAGAGAATGAGGACCAGCAGCAGAGGCTCAGAGAGGCAGCTGAGGGACTACGTGTAGCCACTAATGCTGCAGCTCAGAACGCCATAAAGAAAAAACTGGTCAACAGGCTGGAGGTGAGTCATAGGAGTCAACATGTCCTCATCTATGTGTTGTTTGACCTTGATCAAAACACAACTCTCCTCCTTGTTTCTCCTTACCAGCAAAGACGTCATGTAAACATCTCTTTCCCACTTTTTGTCATGCCTGTGGTATAAACATAGAAGAAGTGTAGTAGAAATAAATGGAGAGTTTAGACATTAGGCTGAAGGAAACGCATGCCAGAATGTGAATAATGAAATGCCTCAGCAGTCATTTGTACAAATACGCCCCATTTAGTTTGTGTTATTTCTCTTTTCCCGTAGCAGTGAGCTATAAATTCCATTTGTGCTGTGAATGAACTATCTGAGTGTAAAGATCTGTGTTTAGCCCTTGGTATCAGTTTGCCCCTAATGACTAGCCCCTCTCTGCTCCAGAGCACCCAATGTTCAATTTCCTAGGCACATAAACTATGCATTACTCGGGGCTGGGATCAGCCTGCTATCAGGCATGTATCTCAGTCCGCCCCCTTGCATCAGATGGTCACAGTAATGGTGCTAATGGTCACCTCCATCAAGGAAACGTGAGAGCCAATCAAGACCAAAGTGTCATGAATCTGCAAGTGTGCATGTAACAATGATCACAGTCACATTTAGGCCCTTTAAGACCTACTTTATCTTACCTGTTGTCTCCTGACACACTGTCATTAAGTTGCTGTGCAGATGTGCTTTTATTTAGATATATTCTAATATATAGATATAGATAATATTCTGTATAGAATATTAAAAATGCAACTCTTACCTATCATGTCAGTTCTACATGCAGTTCAGTCTTGTTTTTTTCCTCTCAGTATAATGATATAATGTATTCCAGCTTTCTTTTTCATCCTCGCCTCCTCATCCACTCAACAAGAAATGTCTTCTCCCTCTGTTTTCAATCTTGTCATCACTTCAAAGCTAGTCTAATGAGTTAATGTGAGCTAAGCAGTATATTTTTAGTGTAGTTTTGGAAATGTATCAGGGGGACAGCAATGCTGATCATCTGATGAAATAATGATTGAGCAGCGCAATCCTACCCAATTCCCTCTTCACACAAAACGTTTGGTTTGTGATCCCTCTTAGTTTGATTAGAACAACTCTGTCTGAGTACAGGACATGACAGCATAATACTGCACAGAGTGAATGTTACTCTTAGCCAGGCGCCACTCTCTTACTTTAGCCTAAATGATTTCCGTTTGTATCTCCTGAACAGATAGCTGCTAAGCAGGCAGCGGCGGCTGCTACTCAAACCATCGCAGCTGCCCAAAATGCTGCTGCTTCCAACAAAAATACCGTCTCACACCAACAGCTAGTACACAGCTGCAAGGTATAATCATGTACTGTTTCTCATTTACTCTGATGTATTAAAAAATAATGTCAAATAAAGTACTGAAAAACTCCTTACAATATATGTTGTCATAAAATATGTAAGCTTTGGTAGTCTTGCCAGCACATATCTCTTTCAATTATGATGATGAGTATGAAGCATACATTATACATATGTGTAAATGCAGGCAGTAGCAGATAGCATTCCCCAGTTGGTGCAGGGGATGAGGAGCAGCCAGGCCCAGCCTGAGGAGCTTGGTGCCCAGCTTGCCCTCATCATGGCCAGCCAGAGCTTCTTACAGGTTAGACCTTCCACCATGACACAGTCCGCAACTATCAAACTCTCTGTCATCAGATACACACACACAGGAACTCCTCCTTTAGTGATTATGAATTTGTTGTTGTGGTTTTTCTGTCACCATCTCTCAGCCTGGAAGTAAGATGGTGACGTCTGCAAAGTCAGCAGTTCCGACGGTGGCTGACCAGGCTGCTGCTATGCAACTGGGCCAGTGTGCCAAGAACTTGGCTACCTGCCTAGCCGAGCTCAGAACTGCCACCCAGAAGGTATCTATCTATACATAACACCGTTAGAGATAACAGGATTCATCTCACTGATGCAGGAAATTTGTTGCTATCTCTTGTGAAATGTTGTTTGTTGTAAGGCTGCACTGGATTTAGAGATACCAAGCACAGCATATAGGTTGACATTCTGCATAATGGATGGGTGCATGTGAGTCAAATTTATGTGTGTGTGTGTTGTTTGAAGGCCCATGAAGCCTGTGGTCCTCTGGAGATCGATTCAGCCCTCAAAACTGTACAGACACTCAAGAGTGAGCTTCAGGATGCCAAGATGTCTGTCATTGACGCCCAACTCAAACCTCTTCCTGGGGAAACGGTCAGTACAAAGCAACCTCAATTGAAACATTATACTGTAGATATCCAACTGTAGAAATACTCACATGATGAGGAGATCACAGCTATGAGTCAGATGGTTAATTTGTGTGTCGTGTTGCTCACGCAGCTGGAGAAGTGTGCCCAGGATTTAGGAAGTACATCTAAGGCTGTGGGCTCCTCCATGGCCCAGTTGCTGACATGTGCTGCACAGGGCAATGAACATTATACAGGTAAGAGAAGTGTATTCTACACAGAGAGCAAGCCTCAGAAGATCAAGTAGGCATTGAGTTAAATAATTTACTTCTGTCTAGAGTAGTTACATAGATATATAAGGATTGCTGACTATAATCTTTATTGAAAAAAAGTCATTTCTTTAAATTATACCAAGTGGGAGCATGAGGATAAAGCAGGCAGAGAAAATTATGACTCCTTTATATATGCTATTACTATTGCCTTAAACTGCACCCTTTGAATCCAGCGTGGCTTGGCTGTTTTGCCATCAATTTTAGCTCAACTGAGGATCTCAGGGGAGGAGAGATGAAGACAGATAGAGAATAGCAGTTCTAACAATGAATGCTCCCAGGCAGCACTTCATGCTGTGGCCCAGGGTGCTGCTCGCTACTCATTAATCTTATTTTCACTAGATTTAACATACCATCAGCAAATGGCTCCACTTGGCTGGTTAATGCAATTTGATGCAATTTGCTGCTTTTCTTCTCGGCTCTATGTATAATAAGTTAAGGGCACCTCCCATGCGGGGCCATATTTATTATATTAACTCATTTATTAAAACAATGAGGGCATTTCAGTATCACAGTTTGTTCTCAGTGTGGTACGGCTAGCCCCTGCCAGCTGATTTGAACAATGCTATTACAATTATAGTAAAGATAGGAAATACACACAGTTTGAGTTGCTTAAATGGGTCTGCTGCAAAGTAAAACTAATGAGATTGAAATTATTGTGTTAAGTAAAACGTCAGTTTCAATTTCTACAGAAACGTGGTTACTTACTCTCACTACATAATAATGTTCAACACGGGTGAATGTGAACATCATCATGATTTCCTCTATATCTGTAGAATATTACACCCGTGTAGCATCCAGTTACTACAGTAGATGTCTGTGATGCACATGAAACGGTCACACTGTATCTTCACTTTCTTGTATTTACTGATACTGTTGTTATACTGACATTATTTAGTTTGCTAGATGTCCCTATAATTGAAATTATTTATTGTTATTTCAACTTGTGGCTGGTTGTTTGCAGGTGTGGCTGCCAGAGAAACAGCGCAGGCTTTAAGGACATTGGCTCAGGCAGCCAGAGGAGTGGCAGCCAGCACCAAGGAGCCTCAGGCTGCAGCTGCAATGCTGGACTCAGCCCAGTTTGTCATGGAGGGCTCGGCCATGCTGATCCATGAAGCCCATCAGGCCCTGGTTCATCCAGGGGATGCTGAGAGTCAGCAGAGACTGGCACAGGTAGCATAGCTCCCAGGAATAAATACCCCAGAGGCAGTGATATTCATGTAGCGATCACATTGTTCCTCTCAGGCCCCTCTCTCTCTCTCTCTCTCCTCTACTGATTTGTAAACATTTCTTCTTTCCATAACAATCATCCCCTCTAAGCGTTGCTATTTTCTCTCTGCTCTGCCTCTCGCCTGGTATTCCTCTCTCAGGAGTGCTGGAGTAAAACTGCTCATTCTCCTGCAGCCCTTCGGGGGATAAACATATTGTTTGGCATATATCTGTGACAGCAGCATAAATTAGTGACATGGATTACTGTGCACCGCTGTGAGCCCAATTTGCATTTGAGATGTTTTTTCCCCTTATAGCTTTGCTCTGGGACTTTGCGTTGTGTAGCACATTGTTAGAATGACTAATGGCAGTCCATTGACAGAGAGTTGTGCTGTGTTTCAGGTGGCCAAAGCAGTGTCACACTCCCTGAATAATTGTGTGAATTGCCTGCCAGGCCAGAAGGATGTTGACATGGCCCTCAGGAGCATCGGAGAGGCCAGCAAGAAGCTGCTGGTGGAAATTGTGAGTCCTGCCCAAGCTTTTACTTGGGAATTTTTTGACATTTAGTATATTTGTATTTACACAAAAACATCTGTTCTGAACACATACATTAAAATATCACCACATAACTGAACAGGTTATTTCCATTTGACTTGATTTTTGATATTCTGTGTACTACAGTATGCCCTAATTGAGGTTTGTCTTGTCTTTGAAGCTCCCTCCCTGCAGTAAGACATTCCAGGAGGCCCAGACTGATCTGAACCACACAGCAGCTGAACTCAACCACTCTGCAGGCGAGGTCGTCCACTCCTCTCGTGGAACGAGCAGCCAGCTGGCTGCGGCCTCAGGGAAGTTCAGCCAAGACTTTGATGAGTTCCTGGATGCTGGCATTGAGATGGCAGGACACACCCAAGTAGGTTTCATGATCATACAACCCCTCCACACTCCATTGAAACAGTTCAGTGGTAATCCACCGCCACCAGTATTTTAGACATGACGAGGAACATTCAAACCTTTGATGGACAAACGTAAAAGTCATAAATGCTGAATGGCCGATCTCATATTTTTGTGTCACTTTATCACCTAAGCTATTTAAGTCATTTGTTAATTAGACCTTTTCATCTAATTCACTTAGGCACATGATGTCCCCAAGAGCACTAACACAGTCAGATGTAATGAGATCTTGTGATGTTCTTGTTCTGGTTATTTTGCTCATTAATTTGGAAAGATCGTCTGGGATTGGAGTTGATGTAGCATGACACCCAAGCTTTAATCAGGCTCAAAAGAGGCCTGCTGAGTGAGGAAAGGGGATATAGGTGGTAGAGACACATTAAATACATTCTTGATACTTTATCCCTTGACAGCTGTTGCAGATACAGTAAATACTGTATATTTTTGACTATATTTAATACAGCACTGAATCCATCTTAAAATAATCAGTATTTCTCTTTTTCCTTGCCTGTGCAGAGCCAGGATGACCAGATCCAAGTCATTGGTAATCTGAAGAACATCTCCATGGCGTCCAGTAAGCTGCTGCTGGCTGCCAAGTCTCTGTCTGTGGATCCAGGTGCAGCCAATGCTAAGAATCTTCTAGCTGTGGCAGCAAGGTGCGATAAAGAATTCAGACAGCACCAGATATGTATCAGATATTCTCTGCTCTAAGATATTTGTTTCTAAAGAATATCATACAGTATTTGCTAGTAAACGGAAGCATTTGGTCCTAAATATGAATCCTGGTCCAGATTTGAGTCTGTAGCAAGTTATTAAAACTGAAAATGAAATGAAAGATTTTATGCTTAAATGTCACAAAACGTCTTCCTGCTGCATCTGTATGCCACTCCTAAGCTGTGTCTGTTCGGCACTGCTAGAAGGAGTACGTATCCTCCCCCTAGTGAGAAGCCAGGCAGCTGGTCCCACAGGGCTTTGGGCCCGACTGACTTCTCTCTGTCTAATTAGGAAGATGGAAGCCTTGGCTAGGGCCTGTCTGTGCTCAGCAAGGCTGAACACAAAACTCAAGACAATCTCCGCACTCCTGTGCGCTGTGTTAGCCTATCGCAGTGAGAGGCCGGCAGTACCATGCTTGAACAGGGGAGCTAAAAGCATGTGTGAGTGAGTGTGAGTGAAGCCAGGCTGTGCGTGCATGCAGAGGACACATTTGAGAGCTAAAAAGCCTGTGTGGCTGCCTGTGTGTTTCAGGGCAGTGACAGAGAGTATTAACCAGCTGATCACGCTCTGTACCCAGCAAGCAGCAGGACAAAAGGAGTGTGACAACGCCTTGAGGGAGTTGGAGGTAGCCATCCTCACATACACTGTACCACACACAGACCTCTTTCTCTTCAGGCCTGTTTTCTGTTGCCTGTAGATGCCTATATGTTTTTAATCAGGGAAACTATTTGCACTTTTTCACCCTTGCCTTCCATCTATTTAGCAATTGATTACTCCCATAGAGCCATTAATTGTAAATGGACATTAAATTCAGAACTACAGTAACTGCATTAGCGACACTGGTTGAACAACAGCTTTTTGCATACTGAAGCCTATATTCACTTTTACTCAAGTAACTGAGAAAGACAATAACGCTGTGCATAATAAAGGCTTGATTATCAAGGAAGTATATTCTAATAAGCTTGATTTGCGTTTATAGTGTTTCCTTTTTCAAATCTAAATTAAGTGGCTGATGAAAGTGTGAAATCATAGCAGGAATGTTCAGTGGTGTGTCCATTGTAGTTTAAATTATTATCATCTCTGTCTGTGTACAGGCTGTCAGAGGGCTCTTAGATAACCCCAACGAGCCTGTCAACGAACTCTCCTACTTCGACTGCATCGAGAGCGTCATGGAGAATTCAAAGGTACAGGCTTTCAAAACAACTGCATGAACTATACACTCTAACTGTCAGAGATATTTTGTGTAGTAGGCAGCTGAAGATCTAATTTGTACACGTTTTCTCCATTTCCACATGCCTCAGGTCCTAGGAGAGTCAATGGCAGGCATTTCTCAGCACTGTAAGACAGGTGATGTGGTAGCCTTCGGGGAAAGCGTGGGCTTGGCGTCCAAAGCTCTGTGTGGGCTAACGGAGGCGGCGGGACAGGTGAGATTGCAGCATGGTACTAACTCACTGTGATTTACCATACTGCTCTCATCTTGACTTTCTGCTCGGGTGGACTCTTTTTCTGCTATAGTTTTTTGATATATCTTTAGAATGAATCACGTTACATTTCAATTAGGAAAAGGCAAATTGTTTTTTTAAAGTTGATACAGCCCTCTTAACAATACATGAAAAGAAATTCAAACATCTTGACCACAAGGTGGAAACCATTCACCTTTGTTGGATGCTTTCCATTGGAAACTATGACAGTGAGGCACATGAGCCAGGTTTCATTGGAGGTTTTACAGACTCCTGCCCCTAAAGCTGTAAAATAACACCCTCACCTCCATGCAACATTCAGTTGCCTTGTCTGGAGAAGGGCACACTCTGACAGATGTTTTTTTCCCTCCGCTTATCTACTTCTCATGTATACAATATGAATCTATGTATGTATCTATTCATATACTTATGTATGTAGAGAACGTGGACTGCATGTGGCGTTAGCTTGTCTGTGACAACAAATGGGATCTCGGAGGACAATAAAGAACCTGTCTATTGGCAAACTGATACATTAATATAACTCTGTTTTTGTTTTCTGCCCTGTAGGCCTCTTATCTTGTAGGTGTGTCTGATCCCAATAGTCAGTCAGGCCACGAGGGGCTGGTGGATCCCATCCAGTTTGCAAGGGCACACCAAGCTATACAGATGGCTTGTCAGAATTTAGTGGACCCAGCCAGTAGTCCTTCACAGGTAAGTAGGTCCATGCAGGGCTTGAAAACATTACAGGACCATTCCCTGGCATATGGGGACTGCACTTGGGACAATAGTGTATATAGATCTCTGGTGACTTGAATTAAACGGCTCATTGAGTTTGAAAACTTTAAAATCGACCTGAATGTCGTAAATAATTTACTTTACACACCTCACCTGAATGCCTCATTTTATACAACTTTGCCTCCTATTTGTTGGTGTTTCTTTGTTTGTCAGGTCTTGTCTGCAGCAACAATTGTAGCCAAGCACACCTCAGCTCTCTGTAACGCCTGCCGCCTGGCTTCTTCTAAAACCTCCAACCCTGTGGCTAGGAGGCAGTTTGTCCAGTCAGCCAAAGAGGTGGCCAACACCACAGCCAACCTTGTCAAAACCATCAAGGTCAACTCCCCATCTGATCAAAACGTTGAGTGTAAATTTGTTACATAATTTATTCGTCATGTGAGAAGCTGTGAATGTGTGTAGAATTCACTCGCTCGCATAAATGCAACCAAAATGAACAAATATTCATATGGCGTTGTCTTGTTTCAGGCTTTAGATGGGGATTTTTCAGAAGAGAATAGAAACAGGTGCCGTGTTGCTACAACTCCACTCCTTGAGGCTGTAGAAAACCTGTCAACCTTTGCCAACAACCCTGAGTTTGCGAGCATCCCAGCTCAGATCAGCAATGAGGTATTCATCCATTTTGATGCTTGTTTGTAATGCCCCGTTTAAAATGTTCTTTTACGTTTTTCTACAGTTCCTTATGATTTAGCTGAATGAAAATGAATGGCAATCTGTTATCAGGTCCCCTGTTCTCAGAAACATCCAATTTGTAATTTTTTCCCCCTCATCCTGCAGAGGGTCTTGAAGCTACTCTTCAGAGAGATTTAATGAATATGTTTGTGACTTCTGCACTCAGTCCCCTTGAAACAGGCACTTTTATATGAGCCAACACAGAAAGGTTTGTACAGCGAACACGGGGGGAATTGGATTGAGAGACAGGTCCAATTTTCCCTTTTCTTTTTAATGTCAGGAAAAGAATCGAGGAGAAAGATGGATTTTTATTTTTCAATCTGAGCGGAACAGTTCTCACACAGTCCTCTAAAAGCTTTATGGCTGTAATCTTTTGGAGGGCAGTGTTTAACGGTACTCTTTCTGAGCACAGCTGCTCTAATCTTCAGCTTGTTAATCTAATTGTCGAGGGAGGCTTTGGCTCGGATCATAAAGACTGAAGGTGTTTCTTCTTGCATCTGTGTAAAGCTGCCATTCTAATCTCATCCCTCCATTTGATTGCACCTTTGATCTCTCCAAGGTAGTCAATGAATATTAACTACTATGTCATACCAATATGGCTAGCTCTTTGCTGTTGAGCTTTTACCTGGGCTGCTGTTTCACCTGCATTTTCATTTCCACAGGGCTCAGCGGCCCAGGAGCCTATTGTGCGATCAGCCCGCTCCATGCTCGATAGCTCCACTTACCTTTTAGAAACGGCCCGCTCGCTGGTCCTCAACCCCAAAGATCCTCCCACCTGGTCCATACTAGCTGGCCACTCCAGAACAGTTTCTGACTCCATCAAGAGCCTCATCACCTCCATCAGGTCCGTATTAATCCCACCTACTGCCACATCTGTCTCTGCAGGATTATCCTGAATCAAAGTGTATAATGGTTTGCTCGCGGTTGCTGGAAAAAAATAGTTTCTGAAACCAGAGGGCTTATTCTGTGATGTCTGTTCAGCTAAGCAATAAATTGCCACGTTAGTTTATATCTGCTGAGATTCCCGCTGCCTTGTAATAGATTAGTGAACAAGATAGAGAAGTGATGAGATGATGAGCCGCGGTGGATCTGCAACACATTTTTATCAAAGGTAGTGCCCCACCCACTTCTATTTTCATCATCATCCTCCAGTCACATGCATACACCATTCTCACAGCAGCTAAGGCCCAGAATAGACTGCATTTGATTATAACCTGGCCGACAGTATGCTTTAAATTGTCATTTTGGGAAATACGTTTATTCGCTCTCTTGTCAAGAGTTAGATGAGAAGAGTGATACCGCCCTCATGTCTGTATGCTAAATATGAAGCTAAAGCCAGCAGCTGATTAGCCAGGCTCAGCATAAAGACTGCAGTGTCCGTCATGGTGATGACAAAACTCCAGGAAGTCGCTGCTCCCAGCCAAAAAATAGCCCTCCACAAAACAGGCATTATTGCATTATTTATACGTATACATTTTATTTTACATATTTTATATTTGCACAATAATGTAGAAATGTTTTTATATATGTGTTTTTCAACATTTCTGATAGGGACAAGGCACCAGGACAGAGGGAGTGTGATTACTCCATTGATAACATCAATAAGTGTATCCGGGACATTGAGCAAGCTTCCCTAGCTGCAGTTGGGCAGACCTTGCCCTGCAGAGATGATATCTCCATGGAAGTGAGTTCAAGTACCCCATCAGCTCTATCTTGTCTGAGAGAAAGAACTTAATGGATCTGTAGTCTTTCTGTTGTGACTTATACCTTAATTCCCTGCCGTTATAACTCACCAGGCACTCCAGGAGCAGCTGACATCCTCTGTGCAGGAGATTGGGCATCTGATTGATCCTGTCTCCACAGCGGCCCGCGGCGAAGCTGCCCAACTAGGACACAAGGTGCTGGTCTGACCATATATCCCTTCATCCCCTCTGGATTTAAAAAGAAAAACCCATTCTGTCTGTTTTCTATCTTGTGATCCGATCCTTCCTCAGACAGCTCTCTTACACTCATTCTCCCAGGTGACCCAGCTGGCTAGTTACTTCGATCCACTCATTGTGGCATCAGTGGGCCTGGCCTCTAAGCTGCACGACCACCAGCAGCAGATGACCATCCTAGACCAGACCAAGACTCTGTCTGAGTCTGCCCTACAGATGCTCTATGCTGCCAAGGAAGGCGGGGGAAACCCAAAGGTACTAAGCAGTGCATATAGCTACAGTGTGTTTAGCCTACCATGAATACTATGTCAAGGGTGACCTGTGACAGCTCAAGACAGTAATGCAGTCATGTTTTTTCCTGGGTAGATAATTAAGATATTCAAACCATTCTTTACTGCTGAGCATGAAGAATTTCCTTCTGCCTCAGCTTCTGTAATTCTCTATTATATGTTCCTCTTTCAGCTATAAGTCATTTGCTCGTATCAAACTCCGACAGAACAAAATGACAGGAGTTCTTACTGGATTTTATGGCTCTCTATTAGTGTTAGAATTTATTTTAAGATTTTAGTGATCATCTTTTAAAACCCATTTGCTGCACAACTTCTAATCCAATTCTCGGGTGATTTTGCTGTTCCTCAAACTCAGCCACAAAATAATAAAATGACCCTGTGAGGAACTTCTGTTGTCTCATTAGACTGCCTGTCTACTCCTGCCTACGTTCTGATATATTATGTATTTCAGTTGTATAGTATGTGAACCTTGTGAAATTCTGAACTTGGAGTTTGAATTGTTAGAAAGTAACGTGGTCCAAGTCCTTACAGCAGCAAGAATCCAGCCTGGTGAAGTGTCCTCCAGCGAGACACTGAGTGCTTACCAGCTGTAGGGAGACTGTGGAGCTGTTGTCAAGCTGATAAATATCCTTCTGGCTAGACCAAGACAGTGTCACAAAAACGTTAATCAGCTGACTGTGTCCCCAGGCGTCCCACACCCACGATGCCATCTCTGAAGCAGCCCAGCTGATGAAGGAGGCTGTGGACGACATCATGGTGACTTTGAATGAGGCGGCCAGTGAAGGGGGCATGGTCGGGGGCATGGTGGAATCCATTGCTGAGTCCATGGGCAGGGTGGGTAACAGTGTGTTTGTGTGTGCACAGTATGTGTGATGCCATCTCATGAGAAGTCTGCTCAGGTGGTTTAAATGGATTTCAGGTTGACACTTATTCCCTATCTTATTTGTCTGAAGGTAAAATGAGCTTTCGCTGTACGAGTAATTCCACAGCGGGTGTGCTGAGAGTGTGTCCTTGTCAGTGACTCTCATTAGTCCAGTAGATGACAAGTTTTAAGTCCACAGCCCACCGGTGATGTTAGCTGTCACTCATCCTGCTGGGGGACATGTCACTCTGTTCACAGCGCGGCTAATAATTGACTCAGACATACACGCTTGGCTCAGATCTTTTCATTTCATTTCATTTTTATTTTTCTTCCTTGTGTTTTTATTTTATTTTACCCTCAGCTTAAACATAGGAGAGCAATCATCATTAAAACTCTATTAGCATATATAAAGTGGAACCACTTTACAAGAATGCATACGTAAACAAAGCTTTACATTCACACTAATGGCTTTTTAATTGTTAAGAAATTACATATCAATTAACAAGTTGTGCTATAGAAAGAACTTTGGTTGCCAAATGGTGTGTATCCAATATTGGCATTGCCAGCACAGCCCGATTTATCTTTGTAGTGGCCTCTTAAATTAATCACACAAGTTCAGACTATCTGATCCCCTACAATAATGTACCTTCTAGCATGCTTTATTGTAAAAATTAATCAGAAGTCTCACATTAATGGGAGTACCTAGTGTAAAAACACATAGGATAGCTACTGTAAGCCCTAAAATAAATAAGTACTAAAGGGTTGATCTTCACAGCTGGATGAAGGAACACCTCCTGAACCTGAGGGCTCCTTTGTGGACTACCAGACCACCATGGTGAAGTTCTCCAAGGCCATTGCTATCACTGCACAGGAGATGGTGAGTGCACTAATGCAATAGAATATCCATGCCTGACTCTGTGTGTTTTCCATTACATTTCCAATCTACAATGACAATATTTGTCAGTAGGGCTAGAGAAACATTAATCTGCCTCTGCTGATGATGTATGTTCTCTCTGTCACCAGATGACTAAGTCGGTAACCTGCCCTGAGGAGCTCGGTGGCCTTGCCTCTCAGGTGACAGTGGACTATGGACAGCTAGCACACCAAGGACGCCTGGCTGCAGCCACTGCAGAGCCAGAAGAGGTGAGAAGTCATGTTCTCTGTCCTATGGAGTGTGTGGGGGAAATTACATACTCTTATGAAAGATTTAACACATCACGCCGTATATCTCTTTGCAATTGTGCCCCTGAAATGTCAGTATGAAATATCAGCTTAGGTCTGCATTTTATACCTAAAATCCTTTCGGATGTATTCACTCTCACTCTGATCAGAGCAGATGTTTGCTGTTCTTTGATATGACACCCCTTCCTCAAGCGTGCTGCGGACAGTGTGAGATGAAAGAGAAATATACCCCTCCAGCATCCATTGCTCTCGACACACACACTCTTTTTTTCAAAGCTTTTCTGTGTACTCCAGCAATATGTGGAAACATTGCACTAATAAGCACACAGCTCTTATCAATATCTTGTCAGGCTGCTGGAAACCCTGCTGGTTACCATAGCGACATTGTGCCTCTACAAGTCTAAAAGCCTATAGTGATGCTTATAATGAAGTACCACCCACCCGTGAATCTCAGTCTGGAAATTAAAGGTGTAGTGCCAGCTTTCCCTCTCTGAGCTTGAAATCATTTTTCATCCACCCGCTGGATAAGAGACATGCCAGTTTAGGACATGATTGTAATTGTGTAGTAAAGTGACACAAATGAGAAGACGGATGCGGTTTAAGTCGATGCCTGGTTGTGCTTTCAGGTTGGTTTCCAGATAAGGACACGGGTGCAAGAGCTGGGCCATGGCTGTATCTACCTGGTCCAGAAGGCTGGAGCCCTGCAGCTCAGCCCCACTGACAGCTTCTCCAAAAGGGAGCTCATCGAGTGTGCCCGCGCCGTCACAGAGAAGGTAAGCTATGAGGATAGAAACTGGTACAGCATCTTTAACTCTTGCAGATGGAAGCTCCTTTTTTTTTTTTTTTTTTTTTTTTTACACATCTTGATTTTTTTTTAAGGGAAGTCTATTTTTGCCATTATTTGCCATCTCTGCTGCTGGAAGTTTGGAAGCAGCATCAACTCAGCATTAGCATTTTTAGCATTACAGTTGCTGTATACAGTATATACCTATTTAAATAAAGTAATAGAGAACATATAAGTGTGTGCAACTGCAGGATTAAAGAAGAAGCAATCCAGGTGCGAATAATTGTTTACTATACTGTAGCTGACAGCTATGCTTTGTATTTTAATTATTCATCCTTATTAGCTTTACTAGTTTAGCTTTAGCCTCACTGTTGAACTAGTATATAGTCAGAAGAATATAGGTTTAATGTATGTTATTTTAGGTGGTAATAACTGGTGCTTTACTGTATTATTGTACCAGTCATTCAGGTCATGAGAGCATGGTCTCCTGACCACCCTCACACTGTGCAGTTAATAATAATGCTAATGTCTCCCTGCTGTGACCCTGGCAGCAGGATAGCCATGCTGCTCACACATTAGAATTTCTTTCCACTCTGAGGCTGTGATTTGATTCAGAGCTCATATCAAACTTGAATAATTTGAGGTCTCACGTTTGCTGATACGTGGAGCTTGTGCTTCATGGAAATGTACCTCTCAGGGCTTTCCATTTGTTTATGAGGGATGGGCAGACAGCAGTCTTCAAGGGAGATGTGTGATTTGCAGAGTCAGGCCCATTGACTTAATGTGATTGTGCAGCAGACTCTGATTTGATGCATGTTTAACCCTGCTCTCTTTTCTTACTCCCGGTGTCCTCCTTTTAATCCAGCTCGTCCAGATTTTTTACTCTAAACATTTGCAGCCTTACTCAACTGGTTTATAAAGACTCCGCCAACAGCCTGTAAAGAGGATGTTTAATCATTAAACATGTGCAATTCATACAGAAACTGGGGTTATTCATAGCTGTTTTTACAGCTCTGAAAACAGCATGTTTGAAGGACCTCTGTATATCTAATGCTATGCTTCACATGTTCCAGGTGTCCTTGGTACTGTCAGCACTGCAGGCGGGGAACAAAGGCACCCAGGCCTGTATCACAGCAGCCAGCGCTGTTTCTGGCATCATCGCTGACCTGGACACCACCATCATGTTCGCCTCAGCTGGAACACTGAACCCTGAGAATGAAGAGTCTTTTGCCGACCACAGGTGCAATGACCTTGCTGCAAACAAAACAGACACAGAGCAAGACATGATGTGAAGTGAAAACCTCCAATCACCAAAAGAGAGAAACGTGATGTTAAAAATGGGCGATAGATCAATAGGTTTCGAGAGCACAAGGGTAATATAACTTAACATGTGTATACTTTGAGTTAACTTACTAAGATTTCAGGTGCTAGATTTTTACACTGCAACACCAGAGCTCCCTTTTTCTTTTGATGACTCACTCAGGAGAAGTGCAGTTTGCCAATAAAGCTGAATATTCGGATGCATTTCACATAATGAATGTAAATTGAAAATTGTCCTTACTAAACACACATTCTGTTAGAAAAGCAACAGCTTCCCTTCATATTGCTGGTACTTGAGTGTGACTGTGGAGCAGATTGTGACACAATGTGTCCCGTCCCTCAGGGAAAGCATCTTGAAGACAGCCAAGGCGCTGGTAGAGGACACCAAGCTGCTGGTTGCTGGAGCCGCATCCAGCCAGGAGAAACTGGCCCAGGCTGCCCAGTCCTCAGCCAAGACCATCATCCAGCTCACTGAGGTGGTCAAACTGGGAGCGACCAGCATGGGCTCTGAGGACCCAGAGACACAGGTGATGAAAATCCAAAACACATTTACAATAAAGAATGTCTTATACAACCACAGATGTTTCAGCCATATGTAGTCACAGTTGTATGCAAAGCTCAGTTATTACTTTTTTTTTTCAGCTGCACAGAGCTTTAACCACCTATTATAACCCATTATCATTTTACTATTCTGAAATTTTAGTCACCTACAATGAATGTCTTCTATCTTTCTGTACACCCAGTGTTAGAATCTCTGTGTAATTGCAGTTTCATCTGATAAACATTGTGTCTCCTCTTCCCCCTGTGTGTATACCTCTATGCCTGCCCTCCGCTAAGTCTGAAGTATCATAACTAGGTGGGAGCGATAAGGGCTGCAGTGTTAAATCCTCTCCCCGGGGTGCTACTGTTAAACCTATACTCTGACCGTTGTGCCGTATTGATACCAGCTCTATCTCCTCAGGTGGTTCTGATAAACGCGGTGCGGGATGTGGCCAAGGCTCTGGCCGAACTCATCGGTGCCACCAAATGTGCCGCCGGCAAGCCACCTGACGACCCGTCCATGTATCAGCTGAAGAGCGCTGCCAAGGTAAAGCAAAAGACTGTCATACCTGGTTTAGCTGTGTATTGATTTCAGCAACACGAGTCTCAGATTCTCAGATTTGTTATCCAGCTTATGCTTCCTCACTGAGAGGATACTGCATGTAGATATGTATTCTACAAATGCTTTGTTTGTATTACTATGTTTAGTTTGATGTATCTGGTAGCAGAAAGTAAGGCTTTTCCAAAAGAATGACATGACAGTCCTTATCAGGGTTTGTAAGGTATTCTCTTTTTTTGGTCATGTCTGTATGTGGGACTAGAACCATTACTACGATGTCCATTGTGTGCATGCATTTGTGTGTGAGAGAGAGGGGGTTGGTATGCTTTACTGAGAACTATCTGTAACCACAGGACTTTTTCTATTGTGACCATTGATACAATAATAGTGCTTTTTGAAGCTTGACTGTCAAGACCTGATCTAAGTGAAGCTTCAAGTAAAGCTCAGCCTAACAATTCTATTTCTCACGTCAAGTCAGTTTTATTTATATATCTCAAAAACACGAGTTTGAGTCTGTACAAGAAACCCTCTGTTATTAGAGGAAAAAGTCCACATAAAAAACTTTATAGGTGAAACAAATGGGAAAAACACCACAAAAAAAGGAAAACATGAGGGATTCCTCTTCGAGAACATATAGACATAAAATGTATGTACAGAGTAAGACAGAAATATCAGTAGTAGAATTACAATATGGAGAAACAATATGAAATAAATAAAAAATGAAGTTATAATATAAAGTACACAAAAGGTGTAATATAAAGCAAATGCAGTATAATATAAGTGGAATAAGTTTAGGAGTTTCAGGCAAAGTGTATGTTTAAATTTTTTCTTGTAAAGACAGGATCAAAGAAAAGATGTTAAGCAACTTCCAGATGCCGCCAAAGGCTGGGAGAATCTGGACTATACATACACAAGAGAGGCGAGAGTTGTCATTTTACTCTTGATCGTCATGACCACTGTCATGCCTGCCAGCGGCTGAAGAATTAAAACTAGAGATCAGACCTTTTGCATCTAACCTTGGTGCAGCTGCGGTCGCTGCAACAGAGAAACAAAGGTCAAAGTATTTAATCAGTGACAGAGCCTCAGACTCATCCAAACCAAAGATTTGCTAGTCTTCTGCAAAGTCCCTTATATTATTTTTTTTATTTTTCTCACAACTATCATCCCAAGCAAAGCATGTAACTCTACCTGTTGCATGGGGGTTCTTCTGTTTGCTCATCTAAATGGAATTAGGGCCACCCATGGACCTGGTTATGTTGACAGATTGTTTCTGTTCCTCCAACATATGGTGACCTCCAAATGGGACCCTCTCAAACTCCTGGCGATCATGTTGCTCAAATTCCTAACCTAATAATGTACACTTTGCTGAATGCAGCACAGACAGAACAGAATATGTCACCATGAATAAAACTTGAATTGTTTTATTTTCCCTCCTAGGTGTCAGTGAATAAACTCTATTACCAGTAGTAAATCACCCTCTTAATTTGAAATGCATCCCTCAGTCTTCTCTTTCTCCAGAAGCTGATGTCTTTCATATTCATTAGATAAGCAGCATGTAACCATGTAACCAGTGTTCACTGTAATGGAATCAGTCAAGGAGGAGTCAAAAATAATTTTGTAATGTAATGTTTTACAGCTGAGGAGAAAGAGCTCCACCTCCTGGTTTGACTGTGAAGCCTCATCATTACTCGCTTTACTTGACAGGTCATGGTGACCAACGTGACATCTCTTCTAAAAACAGTGAAGGCAGTGGAGGATGAAGCGACTCGCGGGACGAGGGCACTGGAGGCCACCATTGAGTGCATCAAGCAGGAGCTGACAGTAAGAGCATCTCACAGGCCCGAACCTCTTCTTTATGGTCTTTTGGGAGTCAACTGATGAGACGCAGCCTCTCTGCAAAGCTGTCTCAAAGAGGGTCAGAGATATCTATGTCTATTATTCTGAACAAAACAGGGGAGCTTTTTGTTCTTTTTCCTTTATTTTCTGTCCAGCTCCTTTCCTTCCCCTTTCTTCACAGCCCCTGCAGGTTTCTCACAGCTCTTATCAGGGTCTGAGTACCAGGCACAGGAGAAAGGAAGAAGATTTCAAGAGCTTGTTTTTTTGTAATTTACTGTTAATCCTGATTGGAGGATCCCCAGCCCGAGAGGAGGCTTTACCAAGAGCTGCAGCCAAAGCCAAATTCAACACAGTCTACCTAACTCTATACTGCAACCCACATGAAGACGTCCTCACTTGTTTATACTTTCTGCTGTTATACACAGTCCATATGCACTTTCTTCTCTGAGAATGTTCCCATCTATATTAATATATCTGAGCCACTGCCTATATCCAACTGCCTGTGTCTGTGGGTCTTCATCATGTCAGGTGTTCCAGTCCAAGGATGTCCCTGACAAGTCCACCACACCCGAGGAGTTCATCCGCATGACAAAGGGCATCACCATAGCAACAGCCAAGGCAGTGGCTGCAGGCAACTCTGCTCAGCAGGAGGACGTGATCGCCACTGCCAACCTGAGCCGCAAAGCCATCTCCGATATGCTGACTACCTGCAAGGTGCTAATCCACACCGCCCTGCCAGAACAGGCCTCACACAGACATCACCAGGCTGCCAGGGAACATGTGAGCCCAGCCTGCTGAGAGCAGATACGACATTAGAGTCTACTCTACTTTATGGCTGCTCCCGCTGGTAGTGACTCAGTCACTTTTCAAAGTCGTGCAGTGGAGCATCAGTCAGGATGTCCTTCAGTGACTGTAGAGCACTGAAGGACAAGACAAAATCAGAAGGAATACAGAGCTTTGTAGGCTATGCTTTTAAAAATTAAGGCACTACAAAGAAATAAGTGAAGAGTTTTTATTAGCTGTGAATTTGATTTGTGATTGGCACTAGATAACATCCACATGTAAAATTGTATAAAGGCTATTCCAGACCTCACATAGCACATTTTCACTTTTATATCAGGACCTATGTTAAATCTTAACATTGCAGTGGGAACAATTTTGTATCCTTTTTTTAAATTGACCATACGACGTTGTTTTGTCACCCTTCCAGCAAGCAGCTTGCCACCCAGAAGTGGGCGAGGAATTGAGGAGCAAGGCCCTGCAGTACGGCTCTGAGTGCACCGCCGGATATATCAACCTTCTGGAGCAAGTGCTGCAGGTAAGAATGAGACAGTCTCATAAATAAATGATGGAAGTGACTTGCATTTGTATGTGTGTGTGTGTGTATATGTCTGTAGCAGCAGTGTGGAAGAGTGGATCCTGATATTTACTATTACCAAGTGAGGTTTTACAGGTCTTATCTGTGGGATTAAATCCTTTGTAGCTTGAAAAACGTTCCTGGCTTCCTGTCAGTCATGCTTGCATTTACTGTAGCATCACCTTAACTGAAAGAATAACGCTGGTGATATTCTATGTTTTTCTCATTGACAACAAATCCCACAAAAAGACCAAAACCAACAATAAAAAGACCCTACTAACAAGCGTTATTTGTGTAGCCAAAGCCTGATGAAGTGTATTCTTCTTTGCCACAGACCTCTATTATTGTCCAGAAACTATGAAAAAAACACATAAATGAGCTACACTGTTGCACTGGGTGACTTGTTCTTCATTATGTCCTTGGTCTTTTCTTGAGGCTTGTTGTAAATAAGAAAAATATAGAATAATGCCGGCCTTATCCTTGACAAAAGGTCTCATGAATGATTACCAGCCTTCACCAATGAATGACAAAACTGAAGACTTGAAATTTAAAAAGCTTCATGCCCACAATCTGCTGTATCTGTCTGTAACCGCATTCATCTTATAAATAATATAATATATCATTTTTTTCTTACACCACAGTGTACCCCTACAGAAGATCTGATTTAATTTCTGAGCACCTTGTTGCATAAATCTGCATATTAATCAGCAGAAGTTATTTTCATTAAATTCCTTAGTTCATGATAACACTCCCCATGTGTTATGTGAAGAGTGATGACATGTAACAGCTGCTAATTAATGTATAAAGTAGCTTAATTAATTATCTGACTTGCAGATTTAGTTACAGGTACAACATGTTTATTCTGGCAGGCCACTAAAAGTACCTTGTGTTATAATTTGTGGTCTAGTATAAAGTGTGCGCTGCCGCTACTTGCTCGAGCAACAAAAAAACCAAATGTGAAAAATACGGGAACGGTAACTTACTTACAGGAAGAAAGTGATATAAATGCTTTATTTGTCTGCTATCACTGGCAGCTATATGAATGTTAGAAATCTTTTGCTGTTTGGGAGAATGTGCTGCGAAGTAGCAAAGCTAACATGTCTTTTAAAACTGTATTCTTTGCATTCTCATTCATCTTGTACTTTACATTTACTTGTGCCTCTTGTTCGTTTGTGTGCACGTGCATGTGCACGTGTTGGCCTCGTGTATTTTCAGGTGCTGCACAAGCCGATGCCCGAGCAGAAGCAGCAGCTGGCCGTACACTCGAAGCATGTGGCGGCGTGTGTGACAGAGCTCGTCCAGACAGCTGAGGCCATGAAAGGTGCGGCCACACACACTGCTGATACGCAGCGCCACACAAGTGCCTCTTACACAACGCACACAAATGAAAGTTAGGCTTAACAACCTTCAGTTACCAGTGACCCCATTCTGACCGACATCAGGATTACATGGACAATTTAACACACATGAAAGTTGTGTATATATTTAGTATTCCAAGCGTTAGTGGACCATATGAAACTCTATAATGTTATTTTATTAGGAGAAATGAACTTTACAGAAGCTTGTGTGATGTCCAAAAATTGTTGGCAGCAGATTTTAATTTTAAAATAACTGTGAGACATTATAGCCACTGCAGTCTAAAACTGGGAAAGCTGGCATTGCAGAATGCAGTCAGTTTGAAGCGAGGGGATTCCTGTTGGGAGCCAACTCAATTTGATAAAATGTTAAAACAAAAAAATAAAAAAGGATTGTAGAGATGTTAGAGATTAGTCAAAGGAGTCCTAATCCTCTTGACTGAATAATATTATAGTGTTATTGAGTCAAGCCACCAAACCTGTCTGCGTTCATAATAAAGATAGGTCATGAAAATCACTTTAGAATATTGAAATCGTACCACTGAGTGATTGCCGTGCAAATTGTTCCAAATTAAGCTCTGCAGGATGGTTATGACACAAACGTACAAGAGTGTTTCCTCTAGAAGCTTCACTGCTGCATCTGACAGGAGTAATAGAGTGTGTTTGGATGAGAATTAGATTTCAGCGTATAGCCTGAGACCCAGCGGGGCTATCCACTTCACCTCTCTCTAATGTCCCATGTGCTCTCTCCCTCTCTCTCCCCCTCTCTTTCCTTGCTGCCTCAGACGGAGGTAAGTGGGATATGGTGTGTTTTGTTCCTCCAGATCACCTTTCATAGAGTCGGAAGGGGGTAGAGGAGTAGACGGCTTGGGGGTGGGCGTGCAGAACAGATTTCCCCAGAGCTCAACATAATCTATGAAAACATCGTTCCATCTGCTTTACCAAGCTGTTCCCAAACAGCTCCGTTTTATGGGCATTTAAAAACCTATAAAAAGACAATGATCCATCAAATGTGCATTTCTTCTAACTTTTAGTTTATCTTATTTAACTTTGAGGTATTACTGTCATACTGCAAACTATTCTTTGGAGTGTATAGAGCTCATGAGCTTTGCTGCAGTTGAAGTGGGTGGAGATTTTGCATCTCTGTGATGCCTGGATTGTGTGAAAGAGTGCATGAAAAATGGTTGAAGCATAATGTTGACCTCTTGTTACATGAAATAAAATGCTATCACCAGAATTATTGTACTGGTGTTTCTTTTGCGAGCCTCTGCTAGAAAAGCATGTGATAACCAACGTCTGGGTATGTGATGTTCCCGTTCAGGATCAGAGTGCGTGGACCCCGAGGACCCCACTGTCATTGCTGAGACTGAGCTCCTCGGAGCAGCAGCGTCCATTGAAGCTGCAGCCAAGAAACTAGAGCAGCTGAAACCCAGAGCCAAGCCCAAGGTATAAGTGCCCCTCCCGACCCTTTCCACCCACACAAACCCACGCACAGCTTTTTGACATTAATCAGCAGGGAGACGATGTGGACCGAAGGTAGGAAAAGGTGACACTGACTTTGAAGTGGAGTCTTCTTTTTCAGTGACTGAGCTGCTATCTCGATATGATTAAAGGAGAAACTTTACACATACCATGTTGACTCAGGCGGCTGGTCCATTGAGCTAACACATGATGCTCGGAAAACTTTCTTCAAAGGCACTTTTGGACATTATGTTGAGTTGTGTTGCCAGGAGACGCAATTATGCTGCTGGGTCCTCGAGCTTTTTTTGGAATGAGCTCAAATGTGTGATGAACTGTTGTGACCCTTTCTGAAAGAGAGGGCCTCTGTTTCATTTCCTTTGTTTTATTGCACTGTTCCTCATTTCTAAACTAAACTGAGGGAGGCTTTTTCAGCCTGTTATTCATCTCCCCTACGCTGCGGTTTTGCCTAAAAAAACAACAAAACAAAACTTTACCGCATCATACGCAGAGAAAATAGGCAAAAGATGGGAGATGGTAGTGATAGTGAGATTACTTTCATGTTGTTCTGTATGCAATACAGGGTTGTGTTTGTGGTGTGCTACTGCATGATTGTGTTGTTTGTTTATCTGTCTCTGGAGACTGGATAGATGGATCCTAGTGCTCTTCCTTCTGTACCTGTAGTGCTTTCCCCCTTTTCTATACTTCTTCCTGTACACAAAGTGATTGTCAATTCAGCCCTCTGCCTGTATGATATAAAGGAAAGCATATTGAGGTTACTCCAGTTTTTATAAAGACCGTATAATGCTCTGTCTCATACTATAATTCCACAGCTACAGACTGCATTTATGAAGGCCTTTATGTTTATGAAAGGGGATTAGTGAGTGAAAGGCTTTTCCTCTTTTAGATGTCAGTGTCTCCCTCTAGTGATCTAATAGGAAGCAAGCCTTACCTTTTAGCATTTAAAGGGGGCCTACCACTGAATTTTACTACGTTTCTTCCTCATGTGAGGACAGTTCAGTTCATATTTACAATCATGCTTTTCTATCCCCTATATTTAGAAACCGGCTAAAATATTTATCCATCCATAATCTGTGTTCATATAGTGATGTAGAGAACAAAATAAAATCCAAAGACAGAGATAATAGAGATAATGTTCTACCCTGAGTAGTTTTTTTTACAAAGACAGAGATAACAGAATACCACATATAATTCTTAGAAGCATTAAGCCCCCCTACAGCCTGTAAAGTAGGTGTTACAGTTTTATTTATTTGTCTAAAACAGCTTGGATTCTCCTTCCTCCTCTTTACTCCCTCTCCTCTCTGCTCCTTCGTCACTCCCACCCTATAAGAAGGGAGGTCTCTCCTGCTCCCAGCATGCTTCCTTGCCCTGCCTTCCCCCCTCTCTGAGCCGTTGTAGACCTGGAAGCCTTCTCTGCAGGGCTCTGTCTGATATGTTTGATATATTAGGTTGTTATTCAGTCCAACTATATATCAAACATATTCCTACAGTGTCCCGCCCTGTCTCCAGCCACGTGTGCCTTATGTGTTTATGGAGGTCTGTGGTCAATCACATGCTGTTGACTGCTGAGGCAGAGATGGCCATTTGTTAACTGTCTCTGAACTGATGCACTGTGATCTTCATAATGGTATTTAGTTCAGTTTTGGGAAATGGGACATTGTATCGAGCTACCACTCTGTCTGTAATCATTTTCGATTGTGCTTTTTGTGAAAGATAGTTGAACATATGTTCACGGCTCAAGGCAGTAGCTACCATTGAGGACACTAAGGTCATGCACTCAGTACTTTTCTGGGAATTTGTTTTAGGAAGCTGGAGGGGGCTACATACTACAAATAAAAATAATACTTGGTGGATATTTTATATGCTGATTCCAATATTTCTTATATTGTCTATTTGTAAATTCTTCTTCTTTTAGGCCTATTAATAAATGATAAATAAATGATTCAATATTCCCCCACCAGAAGTTAATTGCTGGCAGTGTAGAAAAGGCATTTGAAACAGTATTTAGACCATCATGTTGGGAGTTAAATTTACAGACAATACAGTTGAGTCTTTTTTTATCTTTTTTTAGTGTAGGATACTATAGTTATAAGTCTAAATTAATATGTGGTTTTACTTTCAGCAGGCAGATGAGACACTGGATTTTGAGGAGCAGATCTTAGAAGCAGCAAAGTCCATCGCTGCAGCAACTAGCGCTCTTGTTAAATCTGCATCAGCTGCTCAGAGAGAACTGGTAGCACAAGGCAAGGTCAGTCAACACACCTACTCAGACACCCCGCAGGATACTATACATTACTAATAATGAAGAACAACATATATGTTGTGTTTTTTACCCAATGTCTACCTCAGGTGGGATCCAATCTAGCCAATGCAGTGGATGATGGACAGTGGTCACAGGGTCTCATATCAGCTGTAAGTATTGCCTTCTAACACTTCTAACTTCAACTGTATGTATGTAATGTTACCCAGATTAAAACAACAAGAGCATGTGTGAATTTGTTGCTTGCTGTAGGCGCGTATGGTAGCAGCAGCCACCAGTAACCTGTGCGAGGCAGCTAACGCCTCAGTGCAGGGCCACGCCAGTGAGGAGAAGCTCATCTCTTCAGCCAAACAGGTTGCGGCCTCCACAGCTCAGCTGCTGGTGGCCTGCAAGGTGAAGGCTGACCAGGATTCTGAAGCCATGAGGAGACTACAGGTAACACCAAAACATACTTTTTAATGTATCCATGGGAACTGTGTACACAAGGATTGTGTGCATGTTAACTTTGAGATTATCTCGTTTGAAGGCTGCTGGCAACGCGGTGAAGCGAGCTTCAGACAACCTGGTGAGGGCGGCTCAGAAAGCAGCATTTGACAAGACTGAAGATGACAGTGTGGTGGTAAAGACCAAATTCGTTGGAGGCATAGCTCAGGTGAGACAAAATCCTTAAAAATGTTTATGTGAGACCTGGAACAGAAAGCATTCCTATTGTGTGGTTTGCCCTTTTCACTAAATGTTTGCACCTCTCGCTGATATTCCAAAATGCCACAGTCGTTTTGTTTTTTTCTGTTTTGTTTTCTGTGGATTAACAGCCCATCAGCTTCATTTCAAAGCTGTTTACCAGGTTTAGCAGACACCCACAGCTGCAAAACATCACATCTCTTGAAGACTTGAGAACTTGCTTCCTTTTCATCTTTACAGGAATTTGACAGTAATTGAAGAGTGAGTGTCTCTTTTTCAAAGCTCCAGGGTGCTAGAGGAAGCTTTACTTTTCATGATTGATTGAGTCCCTGCCTCAGTCAGTGGTGCACCCCAGCTGGGCATTTTTCTATCTGACCAGTGAGGCTCGCTGTCTCATTGATGTCTGAGGGGAGCTTTGGACGACATTGTTTCTTTAATCACTTTACACTGTGACTGACCATTTATTGTTTTTTTTAAACACTATTATTATCATTATTTTCTAAATATTATAGCCTAATGCAAACTATCCTTACTACTATTATTCATTTTGATCTGAAAACTGTTCATAAAATGTTTAAATCAGATTGATGAGCCACAAGTGATTTACAGCTAATGCAATAATAAAACACAAGCAGTCCAAAAGTTGTCATGAAATAACCTATTTAAGTTTTTGCTGTAATGTTTAAATGTTTCTTTCCACATGCATCACTACCAATCTTCTCCACTTATCTAAATGTATAGACATTTCTAGGAAATTTGGTTCATTTTAATATACAATAAGCCATACTTTGTCACTATGAGATGCTGTTTCCTGTATTTTTTCCAGTGTGTTGTGCTTGGAGTTAACAGACAGTGTGTGGACCGTGTGAGCTGAGTACTGTGCTAGTTACTGGTTTTTCATATCGAGCTATCCACAGGAATGGGATTATAATGAGTAGAATGCACATTTCCTGTCAGCTGTTCCCGTTCTCCTCAGATCATCGCGGCTCAGGAGGAGATGCTGAGGAAGGAGCGCGAGCTGGAGGAAGCACGGAAGAAGCTGGCTCAGATCCGACAGCAGCAGTACAAGTTCCTGCCCAGCGAGCTGAGGGAGGATGAGGGCTGATTGGCTGAGCAGACGGGATGTGCGCCACGCTGATGAGACCCTCTTGTCATGGGGAGATGTTGCCGATGTACAATTGGCTGCTTTACTCTCATATAACCGAGGAATATACAGCACTTGAAACAGGCCTGTTTGGTGAGAAAAACAAGTGCCTGTGCTCTGTAGTGTATTTGTGTGCGTGTGCGTGTATGTGTATGTGTGTGTGTGTGTGACGTGTGTATGTATTTGTCAGTGAATAGCATTGACATCCAGTAAGGAAAAGGTTGTTACAGTTACGCTTACAGTACTATAAGCAAGTTGAGACAGTATGATAAAGTTGTATGATAAACATATCATTGCTTTGTGAGTGTTACTGCATCATGAGCATTACTGACTGTTACAATCATGAATCGAAAGTGTTACCAATGCAGAACTCCTCTATAATCATTGAATGTCCTATGATAGTTGAAGGTTTAGAGCAAATAGAAATGACATGAAATCTCTGCAACTGGCAGAGCAAACCTAAGGGTCCATAGCGTGTAGTCTAAATGTAAAAACCTCAAAGGGTTAATAACAAGGCAGGAAACAGGGGGGGTGCCTCATTTCACCACTGGCTTGCATGCACCATAATGTCTATACATATCAATGAAGCTACTAACCAATAGAGTAGTGTAGGTGGAAAGGCACTTGTATTTTACTAATAAAAATGTGAACTCCTAGAAATCAAGGATTCTGATTCAACTATGTTGTTCAGCTGGACGCCAAACAATGAGGGGCTCTGATTGGAGTAAATGTCAAAATAAAAAGCATAACAGACCACTGGCCAACACTAGCGATAAAGATATTTATTCTTGACTGATTTCTTTAAGAAACTTGTTGTTCTTAAAGAGCAGACAGGTGTAATCTGTGTTATTCAGAGAATCTGGACTATACGTGACCAAAATATGTCATGCTGCTTGTACATCCTGTCACTTCATGTAACCCCACCAGTTCTTTCTTCACATACACAGAGCTGTGTAAGGAATATGTGTTTACATTATCTGTCATGTTTGTTCTCTCTTGGCTTCGTGTTTTAATTCCTCTCCCATTAACACTGGCCAGGTTTTGTTCGGGTACCCACTGTACTGTATACACACACACACACACACACACACACACACACACACACACACACACACACATACATAGATACAGTTATTTTCCACCAGTCGCTGCCCTGTCATGGTAAAGGCATTTTCACTTTAGACTGACTGTCTATAGCAATACATTACACTGAATGTCCTAGCGAGAAAATAATGAGACTCTGTGCTGTTACTGGTTGGAAGATTGGTTGCGTGCAGTGATATTTGGCTTTGGGCTCTTGAATGAAACGAGCACACGTTATGCACTGAAGTTGCTCATAAACATACGCACTGAAGAAGGCAGGAAAGCTTCCATTATATTAAATGTAGGACATTCTCCTAGCAAACAAGAAGGAAATAGCTTTGAGCTCTGATTGAGGAAACTAATGATTTTCATTTTCTTTAGTATATTAATGTATAATATATTGGAAATTTTAAGCAGTTCATCTCCTCAGTCTGTCCATGCCAGTGTCTGGTCTGCATTGTGTACTAGTGCCTTACTTGAGTCTGCCCTGCGAGCAGCTGAAGATCAGGCTGGGTGGGAGCCTGAGCCTTGTTCTCTCTGGATCAGAACATTATGCCAGTCTATTCCCCATCGGGGTCTTAATAAACTGTCACCTAGTCCTTTGCCATACAATACAATGCCTTGGCTGGTAGCCTACTTGCCTACAATGTTATAATGCTGATATAAAAGGGCACCTGTGGATACCTAGGATTTAGAGACCATATCTGAAGACTAACACTAGACTGCATTCCATGAGCATGTGGCAATTTGCTTTTGAAGTCGAGAAATTGTTGAAATCATTATGCCAAGTCCCTCTTAAATGTTGGACTGAATAACTTCCTTGTTTCATTGTCTAACCACTATAAAAAAAAATAGGTTTTTATCAGTAAATGTAAAAATTACCCTGAACTATATTGTCTAACTGATTTGTGCGAGTATTAACGGAAATAGAAAAAAAGTTACTAGCTCTGTTATGAATAGGTGTTGTGCTTTCTTTAACAGACTGCATTAGTTTTATGGTTTGATGCTGTATGTATAATATTTATCTGGTCACAAAAGTATTTTTTGTATTCACCAAAAATAAAGAGTTTCAAACAACCATCAAGATTGTTTTGCCCTTTTTCATATCAATGCATGTAGTCGACAAAAGAGACGTCAAATTGAAAAAAAGGTCATCCTGCATTCTTTCCAGCAGATGTCAGTATTATCCTTCAGAGTTCAGTCAGAGGGGTCAGTGGATGTTTGGAGAAATATGTTCTAGTGGAAGGATTGGCAAAGTTATCCAGACCAAATATGGACATAGTGGATGTGTTTTTTTCCCCTCTTGGTTCACAGACCAGACCTTGAAGTATGCAGTGATTCCCATTTAGATGTTTCGGCTCGCATTCATTTTGTGCTCTGGGTTACACAGTTACACAGCTAAAATCTTTGTGGGGCTGTTTAGAAGTAACCTCATGTTGACATTTTGTTGGTCTGCTACTTTTGATGAATGAGGCTTAAATTTGAGCTTGGCCTTTTTTTTTCTTCAGGTGATTCAAAACTTATTTCACTCTGAAGCTGATCCTCTCTCTGTGTCAGCAGCATATGGGGGCAGAGTGTGTGAAGGATGGTTGGAGGTGGCCAGCACAATGCACTGAGTCGTCCTAATGAACACCATATTTGGTTGCTTGAGTGTTTTGGTCTCAAACAAGGCCAGGCCACACAGTGGAGACGGAAAACTGAAGCCATGTGTTTAACTGGGAGTGCCCATCTACTACTCACCCTTTCTCTAACCTCCCTCTTTCTCCCTTCAGGACCAGGGGGATGTTTGTCTGGTTAACTTTGGCGTTTGTACGGAGCTATCAAAACCTCAGTAGATGAATGATGTAAAGCAGAGACGTGGTCAGGTCGAGTTTGTCCTCTTATTGTCCTGGACTTCATGATTTCAGACTGATTAGTAAACCACTCTGTTATAGCTATAATCAAGTTTCCACTAAGGTCTTGCATTTATAGCCTTTTTCTGCAGAATTTCCATTTGGCAGAAGAAGCACCACGGTCAGCATGATGGTTGAAATGAAAACTAAAAAATATTTTAGGGTTAGGGTTTCTCATGCACTCAGCCACCCCTCTGTTCACTTCAACCTATATCTATTTCTCAGGCTCTCTCTTTGTTTTTCTATTGGCTGGCATTAAAGAGATTTCCTGTCACATGTCATTGTCCTGCACATGGACGAAGGTATGGACTCCAGATGCACCTTGTTGGACCTAGGTTTGATGCCTTGTTACACCGTGGTTTATATCATTGACCTCTTCAATCCCACAGACTTTTGGCATGTCTTTTTTTTTAGGGGGGGTTTTAGTCTCATGACACACAGTAATCCTTAGTGTCAACAGTGTACATCTCTGACATCCTAAATGACTTATATTTGCTGTGTTGAAAGGTTCGTCACTGCGTCCTGTGCTGTGCCTAATCCCCACAGCCTAGCAGCCATTTAGTTCAGACTTTGTTCCACGCTCAAGTTCTCAAAAAGTGAAGCCATGTTGGCCCGTGGCTAAATCAAATGACACTAGTTGACTATCCACTTCCATCGTTTCAGCACTAATCTACAGTATGTTAAATAAGCCACAGCAGGGCAACGGCAAATGCTCTTGGCTGATATTGGTGTCTTTGATCCATACATTTATATACTTTCCAGAGTGGATAACAGGCAAGTTACTGTATGCTCACAAGTGATACTGTGCAGGAATGGAGTCATGGCTTGTGCTAAGAACAGCCTGTGAAATTGAGAGTTGTCACACTGGAGAGCTATGTAGCCACTTATAGCATGTAAATAATACTCCTTGAAATTTCAGTGTTTATCACTTTCTTAATTTAACATTTGGGGAATTGCTTTTAATGTTATATTACTACACTAAACAATAGTGAATTCTTTATATATTAAAAAAACTGGCATAAATCTCAGTATAGAAGAAACCTGTACATGAACTGACCGTCAATCTGGTAAATATTATTTTTATTTGGAAACCAATTCTGGTAAGGCTAAAATTATAAAACAGATTGAGAGGGCATCGTGGTCTTTTACAGCACAGAGAGAGGGAAACTGCCCTAAGCCAGTTTTCTCCACTTCTAGAGAGAGATGGAAGAGGAAGTGAGGTTTGGAAAAAATGCACATCAGGAAAGGCTTTTGGGTTTTGGGCTGGGCCATTTGTCCAAAGCATGCTACTGAAACTTTCTGGGGTTTGTTTCACCGACAACATGTCAGTCTGACAGTGGTCTTTCTTTTTCAGGTCTTTGTCAGATTAAAACAACTGTAACACAAAATGTTCTAGTTGTAAACTTTGGGCAATGTGAGGGATGTTCTCATCTCTTGTCCTTTTTGGCTGCTTTTCAAGCACACCTGTTCTTCAAGATTTTCATGAACATTTTTTTTGTGATTACAATCGTATTGAGATTGATTGATATACACAGTATAGTGAAGGCAAAGGAAGGGGTTTAGCAGTGTTTCAGCAGCCATGTCAAGCCAAGAAATTTCCAGTTTGCCCAAGCTGATAAAACAGTGGAGACCAGCATTGTTCATGGATTGAATGGCTATAGTTAATGTTTGGCTTCAGTCCATTTTGTCAGGAAGTTTCACATAGCCCAGACCCAAAGATGGTATGGCAGAGAGAAGGTAGAAGGCACTTAACAAACTGCAGGAGACAAATTACCAAATTACCAATTATCCAAGTTTCCTTCAACAAGACTCTGAGGCACTTCATGTTCTGTAAAGTGTACATGTAGTGTATGGACTCTGTGTAAACACACTTGCACTGTGTTGGCAATCAAATACCCTGAGAAGGCTGTAGAAAAGAAACACAGTGGAATATAGCAGTGTCTTGGTCATGGTGTTAAAAGGATGCCTGTTGTTTACTCATACTCACATACCACCCCTCTGCCGGCTCTGAGAAGCAGGGCTCCCTAACATAAACCTGGGAGACAGCAGCTGATGGATCTAAAAGAGCCTTTTACTCAGGTCTGGAACACATGACTATTTTAGGTCATCAGTGGGAATCTCTCGACATGTTGTCTCCATAACCTATCCACTGTACAGCCTCTGATTTAAAGAGAATAGTAAACAGAGTCTGTAGAGATGACTTCTGTGCTTTCATAACTCAGAACTGCTTATTGTCTATATAATAATAATAATAATAATAATACATTTTATTTATCAAGCGCTTTTACAAGTGCTCAAAGACGCTGTACAAGATAAAATAGATGTCAGTATAAAGTCAAGCTCTAAAAACTACATTAAGCACTAAGACACAATAAAACAGCATTAGACACATTAAACACTAAGACACAATAAAACAACATTAAACACTAAGACACAACATATAATCAGGCTCTAGACACAACATGATCAAACATTAAAAGCCAGTTTAAAAAGGTGAGTTTTTAACAGGGATTTGAAGGTGGGGAGATCAGTGCAGTCTGATGGGTTTGGGGAGTGAGTTCCAGAGCGAGGGGGCAGCGACGGGAAAAGGCTCTGTCACCCCAGGTTCGGTGCTTGGTCTGCGCAGGCAAGGAGAGGAGGTTGGCTTCAGATGAGCGGAGGCTGCGGGAAGGGGTGTGGTGGTGGAGCAGGTCTGTGAGGTAGGAGGGGGCCTGGTAATTAAGAGCTTTGTGTGTGAGGAGGAGGATTTTGAATTGAATGCGGTGTGTGATAGGGAGCCAGTGTAGGTTTTGAAGGACAGGTGTAATGTGGTATATGTCTGTGTGATTTCACTGAGTTAAACCCCAAAAGGTTATAGTAATATTGCTCTAAATGATGTAGTGGTTGATTTCACTATTTCGAATTTTACATCTGACAGATAATCATTAGATGGAAGTCGCATGAGATTAGATGAAATGAAAACTGTGTTTTCTATGTAAAATGACAAACAGAGTTGGTTCACATACTCTAAACTTTAACTGCCCAGCCAAATGTTATTTTGAGTGTCAAATTGCAGGAAGTGTCTTTACGTAATGCTACAGCAGACAGAATTCACCCATTTTCATGAGATAACAGGTGGGTGGTGCTTTTATGTGAAGTGTGTGAGTTAGTTGCAGTCACCGTCAGTGTCCATCCCCTGCTGAGTGACTGTGCTCGCTATTTATTTCTCCAATGACGGCACAGCAGCTCCTTTAGCCATCATGTAAGGAAGGCACAGTATTTCTCAGTCAGCAGTGACAGCAGGGCTATATTGGGTCTGAGCTGAGACTTAAACCTTTGGCGCTAATTTTGGACAGCTCCACAAGTAACACTAGGAATATCTATCAAATGTTATCGTCTGACCCCAGCACCTGCCCTTCCAAAGTGAAGATTCTCCAAGTGATTTACTGTGATTTTTCTTGGTTTTGTTCATGACTGAAACAGTGTTGAAAATGAGCTGTGGAACAGGGGAACCGTCTGTCTCAGACTGCGCTGCCGACTGGAACTGATCTGCAGTGTCTCCTGGGATTTAAGCTGTCTAGAGTGAAATGTAACACTCGTCCATCCAAACCCTCTGTCTTAATAAGGAAACTTTGCTCTACACTCGTTAGATGACAGGCCACATTTCTGCAGAGAAAAAAGTCCTTGGCTCCTTTTCATCTCTCAATCCTGCGGCCTCCCCGCCCTGTATTAAAGCTGAATAAACACTCCAGTCAGTGCTCAGCAGATTTTTCTCAACACTGATGCCAATTTTCATGAGAGGATTTGGTGTGGGGACAGCCAAAATGATTAGTGTGACTTTAGCCGTACTATTATGTCTTACATGGACAGTTTGCCTGTCTGCCCTTCTTCTGCTGTATTTGCTCAGCCAGAGACTCAGCTGATTACCTTTGATGGATCCAGGGAGTGACCGAAAAACTTTCTTCACAGTCTCTCCCAGTGGTGGAAAGTAACTATGTACATTTACTCAAGTACTGTACTTAAAGACAATTTTGAGGTACTTGTACTTTACTTGAGTTTTTCCCTTTTTTGCTACTTTATACTCCACTAGCTACAGTTCAGCCACATTTATTTGACAGCTGTAGTTATTTTTCAGATTAAGATTTTACATAAAAAAACAAATGATAAGCTTATTAAATACAATGCATTCTTAAACCATTTGCAAAAAAGCAGTGTCTAGCTGGGGCCCTTTGTCACATTTCAAATATCACTGAGTTGTTAACAGTTCCACCAAAGAGTGATATCCCCCCTTAACTTATCAGATGGTTTCATTTAAAAGCAAAGATTGGAGAAGTCCAAAAAATGCCCCTCACATTTATCTTGTGAGCCTTAGGAGGGGGCTCGACCCCTATTTTGGTAACCACTAGACAAACCCAGCTGTATACAGAGTTGTTCAAACTAGCTACACCTCAACCAGCTATAACTTTAATTACAATTATGGGGGCCATTTTTCTGAAGAACAAGTACTTCTGCTTTTGAAGTAAATTGTGCTGATAATACTTCTATACTTTTACTTAAGTGGGATTTTAGATGCAGGACTTTTTATTTTTTACATTAATGCAGCCTCAGAGCATAATTACCCTTTTATCATACTGTATATTGTTATCTCATTGTTATCCCATCCATGGCGTCAGGGCAGGAACTAACCAGGCCACACCAGGTGGATGTCTATTTATTCTCACGTCTGTGCACTCAGACAGTTGTTTTATGACTGACTTTGCGTAACTGTTTTATCTAGCTCCCTAGCTGCGTGGTGAGTCTGGGCCTGACTGGAAAACATTCACGGCATCTGATCAAATGTGGGGCTGCAGACAGGCTTTGGTATAAGAATGCAGGTGCCGCAAAGCTGTGGGTTTCCGTGGCATTCCTCACTGTACAGAGACCACTGTGACTGGCTCACAGTGAACATAGCCTGCGAGCTTTCAAACAGCCACTCAAAACCACACTGGAATGTCTCATCACCATAGATTCTCACACATGCTCCACATTATGGCTTTTTCTTCAGCCAAGCTTTGGTCATTTTGCGGTTTGAAGTTCATAAACTTGATATAAACCTTCACTTTCTCTGTCAAATTTAGAAAACTGGACTTTTTGTTTACCAAAAACGGAAAGTGAAAGCGTTTTGATGATGATTATTCTCCCTCAAGGAGAGCTTAGATGGATTTTGTTGTTAAGAGAGGAGAAGTTTGTTGGTAGTTACAAAATTAAAGAAAGGGAAACTAACATACTACCATAGAAGTCCAGCATCCTCCTCCTCTTGCCATTGTTTCATTTTTCTGCGCCAGAGGGCTTTGACAGGCAAGACTGTAACAGGGAGAACAGTGGCTGAGCTGGAAGTGCATACCAAGAAGTTTTATAGCCCTGTGGAATGGAAAGAAATATCGAGTACGTCTTTGGACCTCACAAAAAGCCCCCGCAACTTAGCCCTCTCCTCTGTCTCCTCTACCTCGCTTACACCAGAGAGCCCATATATGGACACATATATGAAAGATTCTCCCTCTGTGTGTGCAAACACGGAAACTTCTAGCCCTGTGACATGAGGGGCAAAAGATTGAAGGCAAATATTTAAAGAGGGCTATCAACAAGATGCTGGGCAGCTGTGGACTGAGATACAAAACCAGTAAGAGCAAGCAACAATTATTAAGAGGGTGAAGATATCAACTAGCACAAAGAAAATAACAGTGAGCATTTAAGTCAACGATTTAGAAAGATCTTTCAACAGCTTCTGATCCCTGGAGGAAGAATTTCTGAGCAGGACTCAACTCTGATGCTTTGGAAGGAATCTCTTATCTGGAACAGGCTCTCTGTAAACAATCATTTACTCCCCACTTCCCTCTTGACTTGCCCTTTACTGTGTACAAATAAACACAGCGAAAGTGTTGTTTTCCTAAATTGAAGGCAGATTTTTATTGCAGAATGTCGGACAAATTGACTTTTTTGTTCCAGAATTCGTGCTATGACATGTCTGGGCTTTTTGAGAATTTAATTTCACACTGGGATTCTAGCATGACATCCTGCATGAGTTTGAAATGAATCGTGACAGTTCCCCCCAAATGCTTTCTCTCCTCCCCTCTTGTAGTCCAAGCTGACTGAGCAGCATCAGATATGGCTGACATTCTTGCCTCTCTGTGTGTCCCCGTCTGTAGAGGGGGAACACAAACAAACAGTCTGGGAGGAGCCCTGCCGAGGCCACAAATATTCCTCCATCATCCCACATTTGTGTTTGCAGCACTGGAAGCCTTCACTTTTGGTATTTTTACTCCATAACTCAGCTTGTTTTCTCTCAATAAGTCATAGCTGCTTGCATAGTGTCACTGAGGCTTCTCTGCAAACTTCCCTCTCTTAAACTTGGAAAACTACATCTTAATCTCATCTTTGTCCAACGTATTTGAGCTCATGTCTTACAGTTTTCTCTAAGGTCAGCCTCAGCAGAACTTTTAAAGCACCCCGACCATGGGGATTTCTGTAAAACTAAATGAGACTAAAATGTGTATGCCCCATTCCTGGCCTGTGAGAGAGTTATTACAGGCCTTCACAGTCTGAGAGATGACAGATCCTTTCATTTAACAGCAGCTACTTGTACTGTAGCAAAACTTGGCACAGGAGGAATGTCACCCATCTTCAATGAAGCACCTGCAGCTGAAATATTTGACCTTCATACCTCCGGAATCTGACTCCTCAAATTATTGAGCATGGTGAAAATTGAATTCTTAGCAGCTTATACTACACTGTCAGTTTCCATTAACTAAACAGAAAGTTTAAAATGGAATTCCATGTCACTGAGGGACACTTCTGTGTAATTTACACCTTTAATGACAGATTTATCACCACACAGAACTGTGCGAGTCAAAGTGTCACAGCCTTATTGCAACTATCCATAAAGTAAAATACTGTGGCTGTCTCTGTGCGGTGGTTGTGGTTATATGTCCACCTGTGTTCACTAATATACCAGTTTGGGTCTTACGACTACCAGTATATGTCAGTGGAACATTACAGTGAATAAACCAAGCAGCAGTAGGCCATTGACCGGGCTTGGGTTACAGCTTGAGTTCCACCCTCCCTGTACTCCCTTTCTGTTCTTGCTATGCTAAATGATTATGCCCCTGCATGGAGCTATCTAATCCCAGGGGTGCCGTCTCAAAGAGCCAAGGAGTTCTCTCTATATATATCTGGATGATGTCTGCAGAAATCTTCAGATGGTATTTGACAAGGAGCATGCCAACACTGTGCTTCTCAGAGTTTCACTCAGTGGCTGTGCACTCAACATGGAGGGAGAGCTACCCTCAATATTCCCTTGCTGTTCTGTGTCAGTTGCAATCGTTAGAAAATAACCACACACATGTCAGAATACTCTAGCTTCACACCAAGTGGTATCATTTTGGCAGTTTAAGATTTTTTTTTTTTTTTTGCTAGAAAAACTTGCCATTTTTGCTTCAGACAGGCTTTCTGACTGAGCCTCAGCAGACGCAGAGACATACTTTCTTTAATGCAGTAACATGTTAGCCATGAGAGAACCTTAAATGTCTCTCCCAAGGGTCTTCTTATGCAAACATGATTTCAGGCACAACAGCCAAGTAAAGCTCAGCTCCTCCCTGAGCGGCGACTGAGGAGAACCGGACATTCCACATACATAGTGGGTTGTCACTGTAGGCCTAACAGATTAACTGATACAGTGTTACAGTATTAGTATTAAAGCACTTAGAAAGGCTGCTGCACTACCACCTCAAGACCACTAAGTCACACAGTTGAAAGTCTGAGAGTTCAGCCAGCAGCTTGTTTGTCTCAGTTGTTGATTTTCCTGAATATTTATGTGAAATTTGGTTGTTTGACACCCTATCTGCCCACTTTACATCTATATTTACTCATTTTATCACTATAAACACTTTTGTGGCCTCATGCTTTAATGTGGTTCTATGTACTGTAATTTTTATCACCTTCTTTATAACCATGGCCTGCCATAAAAACCTCACATGGTAGGAAAGTGAAGATAATGAAAGCGTAGTGAATGTGAATCTGAATTCTGCTCATTGCTGCTCCTGTCTCACTCAGCTGTCGCTTCATGTAGACAACCGAATCAGGACACAGAGACGATCAGGATTCCAACATGTCAGAGCATCTCAGATCTGTCCGGAAAATGGGCAAGTGTGTTTTTTCACAGTCAGACTCACTTTATGTTGTGAGGAATGAATTCCTCATTCAGTAAAGTCGGACTTCATCCCCTCAGCTGTTTGCCGCCTGTGAGGATGAGCATCGAGAAAATTCGTAGCTTTTTGAATGAGCTCAAGCAATCACTGTTTTCAACACAGACAGAGCTTTCTCAAGACAACAAATTCTTCACTAATGTGACTGGAGGCAAAGTTTCGGGACAGAAGAGAGTATAGCAAGAGTAGAATCACAAACATTTATTTGTTCATATTGTTCCTACGAGTAAGTTCCCTATTAAAGATTTGATGAGTTTTCATGTTTCAGTATCAATTCATATGCTACAAAATGGTAAATGGTGGGCTAAATCCTTTTCAGATGCTTTCATCAGCTGCTGTGGTTGGAGGATTTAGGGGCCTTGAGAAGCAGATTTTTTTCCAAAGAGCACAAAATTATATGTCTGGAGATTTTTTTTTTTTTTTTTTTTTTTTTTTTACTTCAGCGGCCATGAAAAAGAAACTCTTTCTGGAGCTGTGGTGTCTTCAGAACGCCACCACAGCCTAAAAACTGCCTTAAATATCGAAGGAGTTTGTTATAGCTTTTCTCCTAACACGTGTAATGTAGTGAAATAAAAGGAAACGTAACTCTGTCTTGATGTGTGAGGGCCTTTAATTTTCCACTGGGATGTAAGTCAGAACGCACAAGCCTTTCAATAACGTCTGGACAGAAGGAGAGATTTGTGACTACTTTAATCAAAGCGAGCGCACTGGGCCCTGGGCTATTTTTACTGTGCCATTACGTTAAAAGAAAACATCATAATGGAGCATTCCCAGCATGCCACAGCAAATCCAGTGTGCCATCACAAACCTCCCCTGAGTCCATTAAGTGAAAATACTGTTTAAGACAATTAAGATCAAATTACAAATGAAAATTAAAACCAGCGCTTTATTGTAAATGGTAAGGACATTATGAAGACAAGTAATTCGGACAATATCAAATATACCTGAAAATATAAACAGCATAAAATACTGTATACAGTATCAAATCTAGAAAATCTAGAAACATTTACAACTATATGTAGAATACAGCATATTTTATATGTAAAATGTACACGTTTAAAGCACATGATGAACTTTCATATGCACACTATAAACATTATATAAAGCCAATGACTTATTCAGTAAAGCAATATAGTAACTGAATATTCAGAGCCATTTCTGTGCAGCATCAACCTCCAAGTTTTATATATGTATATCTATATATATAGAGGATAAATCATTTTCACTCATATGCATATTTGGAAAAAGAAAGATAACTTTTCCAGACATGTGATCCTAAAACCACATGTAATTCTGATCCAGAGCAAGAGAAAAGCAGAAATAAGGCTGGATCTGTGACCAGTATTTTTCATTGCCAATCACAATTATACAAATGCCAGTCTATTAGAACATGGGCTGGCCTGAGTTGATCTAAATATTTTTCTATTGCTGTGACTATCAATCAAAGTCTTAGACAGGGCTGATGTCTGAATTACCAGAACAATGCCTTCAATTATAGCAAGGCAATATGATGAGAAAATTGTGAACACCATACCTGATATAATCATTCTGTGTTGTTGTCTTGGTCATATTTTACTACTTTTACCACTTCAGTAAAGTCTGAAGACTGAGCATTTGATTCTACAAGCATGAACAAGTCTGCCAGGCGTAGCAACAATAATGTATAAAACAGACCAAACCCTGAGCAAGACAAGGATTATTTTAGAGGACATATCTCATAGCATTAGACCTTGGACTCTTGGCACAGAGTGCTGGATCCATATTACAGACTAAGGCAGGTGCATGAAAGAGAAGGCGATCCTAAAAATATCCTTGAGAATCTTTGTGAAGACTAGCAGACACTTGGTGTGTCCTCAGTCACTGCAGTTGTGTGCTTTAGCTTCTCATTAGTTCAGTGCATTTATTAGCATTTTAAAAATCTCAGAAAGGGTATTATTAGATCACAAAATTAACTTACAGTTCATGCATTGTAATAGCTGAATATATTAGAATTGTATAGAATAGAATATAACACAATCTCACCCCTTCAGATTTAAAGCTGCTAATAAATGTACTGCACATAAACTGAAATATACTTCTTTAATAGTTTGTAAAGCAGTTAACATTTCTCAAATGCTAAGTCAATCAGTAGCTCAGCTGCTGTAATTGAGGTATAAAACCCATCCTGGTTGGCTGGCGCTGGACGCTGTGCTGCCACAGTCAAATGACACATCAACAGTTTACAGGAAGGATATCCGATACATTATCAGGTAAACACTTCCCTGTCTTGAGCCCCCCAGACTGTGAACAATGCCTCTAGGGCTTGCATGGCTTAACGAAAGCATCTCTTCTCAGACAGTCCACTTGCCTTGAGCTGCTACAGCTTATCCCAGAGGAACTTTCACTCACCTACCCGTCCAAACACTCCCTCACACACACACACACACACACAGAGAGAGAGAGAGAGAGAGAGAGAGAGAGAGAGAGAGACCAGTGGCTGCAAGCTGACAAAAGCCTGGTCAAATGGTTATTACAGCTGCCTTGTGGTCCCACTCCCAGCCTGTCACAGGGTAAAATGAGACACAGATCAATAGGAAAACACTGTCACTATGAAATCAGAAAAGATCATTTACATGAAAAGCAAGCATGCCCCAGATCTCACTAGCCTAATACTGGAAATTGAACAAACTCAAAAGACAGTCAATAAAGAGACATACGTGTTGCTTTGAAATGTGTTGCCACAGTGGTAAAACAAACTGTCATGCAGAGAGCCATCTGCATATTCTCTGTGCATTAAATTGCTTCTGTTACATTACCATTAGGGAGCCTATCCGTGGGAGCTGCCTGCTTGTCCATCACACCCCATATAGAGGCGTATAAAAAGTCAAATGTTTGGGAACAACGAATCACCGAGCAGATCCTTAAAGAACGCCCGGGCACCCACACACGCCCCCTCCAAAAAAGTATTGGATGTCCAAAGGAATCCAGTCACCCCCCCTTGAAAGTACATATTTGACAGGGCACAGTAAGGCAGAGCCTGCACTCCAGCTTAGCGTTCAGTTAGGCACAGACGCCCGAGCCCCTCTCCCACTCTCTCCTTGGTTTTCATTTGGACGTTTTGTTGGTGCAGCCGAACAGCAAAAATCAGCCATGGATGCCATCAAGAAGAAGATGCAGATGCTCAAGCTCGACAAGGAGAATGCCTTGGACAGAGCTGAGCAGGCTGAGTCAGACAAGAAAGCAGCAGAGGACAGAAGCAAACAGGTCTGCTGATTTTGTTTGTTTTTTTGTTTTGTTTTTCTTTTGTGGAAAATCCCAAAGATCTGTAGAAAAAGCAGGAATACCAGTAGCATTATAAAACTGCTGCCCTTTAAATGGATCGCCTCCTAAATGCGGATTAATTACTTTCATGGATAATCCCAAATAAGGATTAAATTAAGAATAACTCATCCTTCTTGTTTTTCGGATGTTACAAATCCTCCTCTCAACTGTTTTGGTGATGTAAATATAGCCTAAAAACATGCTGATAATTTTGAAAATGTGAATTAGAGAGAAATATTGTTGAATAATAGATTGAATAATTGCATGCGTAGCTCATATTGTGTTTAACGTTATAATGTCTTTTATATGCATGTATAGTTAGACGACGAAATAAGAGAGTTGGAAAAGAAATTGCGTGTTACTGAAGACGAAAGAGATAAAGTGTTTGAGGAGTTCCAAACTGCTGAGGAAAAGCTGCTGACCGCTGAGGAGACCGCCACCAAGGTATCTGACCCTGTCGTGCATGAGCTCCCCTAACTTTTCTCTTCTCTCTTTCCCCTGTCCTGTCCTGTCCTCTCCTGTCCCGTGTGTGTGTCTCTCTCTCTCTGTACGCGCTCTTGCGCCTGTGCGCGCTCACGCAACTCCGTCTCCCCGCTGATCACCTCTGAAACTGTCTGCGCACTGAAACTCGCCTCAGCTTGAGGACGATTTGGTAGCTCTGCAGAAGAAGCTGAAGGGAACTGAGGATGAGTTGGACAAGTACTCCGAGGCTCTTAAAGATGCCCAGGAGAAACTTGAGCTGGCTGAGAAGAAAGCCACTGATGTAAGTAAGGAAGGGATTCACAATGGCACCATTCCTGCACCACTCTTCCTCCACATCTTCATTCTCTCATCACTGTGATTGTGGGAAACGACAGTTCAACACCACAGAGAAATAAAGTTTCCTCTCTGTGGTAATTCAAACTGCCCTCATCTATTATCTCTGAAATGATTTACTTTTTGGATGGGTAGGTTTTGCACACTCGCCCATCTTGGAAAATTGACCATCAAAGTCCAAATTTACCTTTTGATTAAATGTCCAATCATTGTTGAACTGTCGCTTTATGTTGTTTTTTGTTTTGTTTTATTTTTAGCACTTTATCACTTACAAGTCAGCCCAAAGAAAGTCAGATTGGCTGTTTAACTGAAACACACATTGTTTATTTGAAATTAATACATATAGGCTAACTCATAACATTAATAGTTTATATTGTGTAATGCTTAGGCCTAGATGTGTTCAGTCTTACAGGTCTTAGGCTGGAGAAGTCTTCTTCAGAGTGAGAAGTGAAGTAGCCTAATGCGCAGTCTTCCTATGAGCGAAAAGAGCAAACGCCTGGATAAATATAGCCCACTGCTTTATATGGTCAAGATAGAGCTGACATCTGCCGCCTGGCCTCTCTGCTTACCACAGGGGAAACACAGTTTCCCATCAAAATGTCCCAGGCAGCGTAATAGCTACATTTAGCTTATCTACAGGAAAATTAAATGTTCCTTTTTAAAAATATTTTGCTCCTCACAGTGCTTTCCCCTATTTTGGTTAAATGCATGGCAGGGAAACTATGTAAAGAATTTAAATTTAGGCATTTAAAGGTCGCAACTTGCTTGGGAGAAAAAAAGAACACTTTAGGTCCTCGTTAAACATTTTTATTTCACAGTAAACAATAACCGAGTTAAAGTATCTTTGTTCACAAGAGTAAATTGCAGGAATCGATCTGTAGTGTGGATTATAAATTGCCTCCAGGAAAACCCGTTGTACTAATCTTTTAATTGGATTCCTCCGGGGAGTTAGGCCACGGCGTGACTACTTTATAGTCTAGTGAGTTTTAGCCTATCACACTTGATGCTGTTTTTATTCCCTAGGACTAGATATTGTAGTACGGCTGTAGCGCTGAAATGAATTTAACTACTACTTAGTGTTTTATGGCCTTGTTTTTTCCCTTTCATATTCTTGGAGGGATTTTCTGTTATATTTGCAAAGTCTAAAACGTAGCCTGTAATTACTGTATTCAGTGAAGACGTATTGAACGGCCTGTTTGGAAACATTTTACTGCCATGTGTACCGCTCACAGGTGACCAGCAGAGGGCGCTGTGGCTCTGTTAGCTCGCTACAAGCGTGATTATGACTAGGTGTGTTTTTGTCATTAAAAATGCATTGTTACTTTGGATAAATTCAATTTCACATTTTATTATTTTGCCGGGAAACGCGGCGCATTTCCACAATGTAACGCTTTGCACGAACCTGCAGAATACTTATTTTTTAGACCTATTTTGAAATCAGTGGTACTTCCTGGACGAAAAGCAGGCATTGCAGAGTGCGTCTCCAGAAAGCTTGCGCACCGTCCAGCCTGTCTTCACGCAGCTTTCAGCACAATCAAGGACGTCATCTCGCTGCTTGACAGTTTCTCGGAAACTGCGCTGCAGCTCATAGCTCTTTTTAGGAGAAAAAATATAGCTGCACAGCAGGCTGAACAATGGCCGGAGCTACATCGCTGGACGCGGTCAAACGAAAGATCAAATTCTTGCAAGAGCAGGCGGACGGCGCTGAGGACAGAGCCGAGAGATTACAGAAGGAGTTGCTTGCGGAGAGGAAAGCCAGGGAACAAGTAAGCATGTTTACCGCGCGTACAGCCAGACAAGAGCTGCTTATCAAACGCAAACAAAAAAAAACAAAAAAATACACATCCTCCTCTCGCAGCCTTTCATGTGTGCTGTGTGTTCCGATCATGAAGGGCGGCTGCTTGAATTGATAGGCACAGTGAGATAGCGGGGTTTCTCTTGATGCACCGCAGTGCTGCAAGCTGAGCTTTACATGGCTCCATGCTGTGCCACCGCAGAGTACCCCCGCTGAGGGGTTGTTAGCCTGCTGCTCCTGGCTAAGCGCTTATAATTGGCAACGTTAGGCCGCTGATGCCGAAGTCAAAGCAGCTGAATCACTTTGTTGCTTCATCGCCCTGCTTTGTTTCACTTGCGTCTCCTTTGATGCACTTAGCTGTAACGGTCCCATTCAACCTGCTTTCCAGGAAGTTCCGCTTTTTCTACTCTGCAGGCACGCCACCCGTAGTAGGTAAAACCATTTGATTAAATTATTTTCTGCAACCAGGAAGTTGCAACCAAGCTGTGGCAACGTTTGAAGTGCCAGTTTGCACAGTGAGCTTGTGCTCTTTGACTTGCCCTTATAAGGACAATAGGTTTTCACAGCTACAAAGAGTGAACATAGCGGCAGTTATCTAGACGGGAAATAAATCTTTCTGCAGGGGCTTATAGCAGTCTGGCTCAGTCTGACCATTTGTAATTTATCAAGGCGGTGCTTTATGTGGAGTTGAAACCATTGCTTCAATTAATAGATTCTTTTTTAGTAGGCCTGACTTCCTTGTCATGCTTCACAACTTGCGATGCACTTTGGTCCAGCACTGCACACACACTTGTGAACGTGAACTGCAGGGGAAACAGGATTAGTCAAACTTGTAGCCTGTTTTCACTGTGCAATTTCATTTCAGTCTCAAAGCTGCTGAGCAGACACCAGGAAGCAGAAGTAGCTAGGTACAGGTTTGACTAATCATAGAAAAGGTCTACTCTTTTTTCAGTCCCTAGTAATGCATAGCACATTTTCCCAAAGATACCAGATAATTTAACGTGGAGCAATATGTTGCAAATGTGACCAGTTCAATTACACTTAATTGTCTCCTACAGTCCTGAACTATCCAGGGAGTCTCCTCTCCTCTGTTGTATGTGTACCGTGTGAGCAGTCATTTTCAGTATAATTGTCTCAGGGCATTTGACTTGAGCCTTGTTAATATTCTCTCCAGGGCCTAGTAATGAGGCATGGTATTCAACCTTCTGTCAGCTCGGGACATTGTTATCATTATACATAGTGAATGAGGAGCACAGACAAGCCTCCTGGGAGGGCTTTTCCCAACAGGTGGCACACAGAAACACTTCTGAACAACCGTGATTACATTCTGGGTGAGTGGCATAAAACAATGTTGGACTGCACGACTAAAAAAAAAAAAAAAAACCCACAAAAAATCAAATTCACCACCTACATTCTTTGGGCTGACGTGTATGTGTGATTTCCAGGTTGTATGTTAAAGATGGTGACCTCCAAGTTCTCCTGACGTGCTGCTCTTCTCTCCCTAGGCTGAGGGAGATGTCGCTTCCCTTAACAGACGTATCCAGCTGGTTGAGGAGGAGCTGGATCGTGCTCAGGAGCGTCTGGCCACTGCCCTGACAAAGCTGGAGGAGGCTGAGAAGGCTGCTGATGAGAGCGAGAGGTGGGTTCTTATGAGCAGCGTAGACTCAGACCTCTGATCTCTCGTTCTGGCTCTCTGTGCTGCAGAGAGCAGGTGGCAGGGCTGTGTTTCCATCGCTTTTGTGTGGGGTACAAGCAGAGCCTCTGTGCTGCAGAGCTGCACGTCAGACAGGTCACTGTCACACTAGCTGTGTCAGATAGTTCAGTCATTTCTTAGCATCCCAAAATCTGTATTTTCTCCCTCTTTCATGTCAGAAAACAATCAGCCATTCACCTTTAGAAGGATATATTAAAGATTTACAAGCCAACACTACCAGATATGTGTGTCCTCAGGGAGACTGCACCTGATTCCTAACATCCCTAACAACTTCTTTTGTTCCGTCACACAGAGGCATGAAGGTCATTGAGAACAGGGCCATGAAGGACGAGGAGAAGATGGAGCTGCAGGAGATCCAGCTGAAAGAGGCCAAACACATCGCTGAGGAGGCTGACCGCAAATATGAGGAGGCGAGTGTTTCAGCCTCTGGCAGCCACCCCAAAACACCTCTGTAACACCTAACGTGCAGTCACTCATTTACTGCAATCAGTAATTCTGTGACAGACTTGTTACAGTTATTGATAATAGGTGGATTTCCAAGATGTAATTATTTGTTTAATAATAATTCGATGTAACTTTTCTATGTTTAAATGACCGATTAGGATGGATTTTTACCTACACCTTTGGATTTTCTGAACACTTTATTTTACTTTAGCATTTATAGGCAGTATTTAGACATTTAATAAACACATTATAATGTAGTTGTAAGCAGATATAAGCCTATATTAATGTATTTGTCAAAAACTGTAACTCTGGTGGGCACCCATAAGTGGAAGCTGGTGTTGAAACAGATACTGAATGACAATATAGTAAAACACAGTTGTAATCAGTGGAATGTAACTCAAAAAACATGTATTGAAGTACTATACCTAAGTACAAATTTGAGCTACTTGTACTTTACTTGAGTATATCCATTTTATGTTACTTTATACTTTTACTTCACCACATTTTAGAGGGAAATATGAAACTTTGTACTCCACTACAACTCTTTTACAGCTTTAGTTACTTCACAAATTAAGATTTTGTATACAAATCATGTGGAGATCTTTTAGAATATGATAGTTTGTTATAGATTAAACTATCCAACAGTATATACAATTAGAGCTGAAACAGTTAGCTGATTAATCGATTAGTAGAAAGTAAAGTGTCAGTAGTTTAATCATATTACAGTGGTACTTTCACTTTGAGGAAAAAAAAACTGTAAACCACATCCTAACTGTCACAGTCATCAAGTATTTGTTGTGTTGTAACACTTTGTTGTGCTGCACCTAAAGGTGGCCCGTAAGCTGGTCATCATTGAGGGTGACCTGGAGCGTACAGAGGAGCGCGCTGAGCTGTCAGAAAGGTAAGACGTTTCAACCTTTACATCCACTTTAATCCACAATCACACTTGCATGTAAACCGGCATTTCAGCAGTTGGAGCTTTGAGCACTAACACACAAAGTATTGGACGTGTTTCCATTTGAACAGTGTGCCCTGTGTTCTTACTGTATGTGCTGATTATTTGCATGCTCTCCTCCGTGTTTTGAATGGTTTTGGCTTGCACGCGTACGCCACACCCACTAACAGAAGAGTTCGAAGAGCAGACGATGAACTAAGGGTTTTGGAGCAAAGCATGAAATCGCTAGACTCCACAGTCACACAGGTACTACAAACAAAAACTAACACTAACACTTTGATGAGTGGCTCTTCCCACTGCCTTTCATGCTGCAGAGTTAAGCCTCTGCTTTGCTTGCTGTGCTTGTTCTTTTCCTCATTTATGCTTTTTTTATTCTGGGTATATTGGACTCCTTCACGCCTCTAACATGGCAGAGACTGTGCAAGAATAACACCTCACGTTTAAGAGAAGCATGATAATTTAAATGCGGAAATATGATTTACCAAATTATTGATTTCTTTTATAACTCACTACTCTTTGTGTGATGAGTGACACTGCTATTCTCACATTCCTGTTCTGTTAAGGCACTTTTAAGGTACTTCGGTTTTGGTTTCCTCCTCGTTTAATCCCTGTAGTTCTTATTTATTTTGTTTCCTCTCCCCCTCTTCCCTACTTTCCTCCTACCTGTTTTGTGTCCACCTCCGGTTCTGTCCATCCTCACTTCCCTCCTTTTTCCTCCACCCTCTCTTCTTCTTCTCCTTCGCAACTTTTTCCCCTCGTGTAAAACACCAGCAAATGCTCTGAGCTTGAGGAAGAGTTGAAAACTGTGACCAACAACCTGAAGTCATTGGAGGCCCAGGCTGAGAAGGTAAGAGCGACCTGCTGGCCGAGTGCATGCTGTCAAACCCCTCAGCTCCCCATCCACCCAGCAGAAGAGCCTGGGCAGCCGAATCTCTTTACTTCAGTTTTATTTCATAATACTCATCTGTATAGATGTATTAAAATGTGTGGTGTCCGTTTGAATGCACTAGGACATTCAGAGTTTGACTCCATGCCCATATGTTTGACACCTGTCATTGTTTTTGTCCCACAGTACTCACAGAAGGAGGACAAGTACGAGGAGGAGATCAAGGTCCTCACCGACAAGCTGAAGGAGGTAAAGTTTCACGAGGCCTTATCTGGGGTTCCAGGATCATTCATAAAAGTCAGAGGTGCTTTATCACAGTGCGAGTGTTGGACTAACTCATAAATCTGTCTCTGTAACCCAGGCTGAGACTCGTGCTGAGTTCGCTGAGAGATCAGTAGCCAAGCTTGAGAAGACCATTGATGACTTGGAAGGTATGATTTTTTTTGCACCTCACCCCAGAATGTTACTGTGATTATTTTGAAATTTTGTCATTGATAGTATCTGGGTAAGTGGTCAGTGCTTTTTTTAAAAACAAATCGCTTTAGCCCATTCTTTGCTTACTCTATTTCTGCTTCCCTCTTAATCTCATCACGGTTCTTTTTCTGACAGCATCATACTTTTGTTGTGGTGACCTTTATCCATCCTCCATTAAGTCTAGTTGATTTGTTTTTTAGTTTCAAGGTAGGACAGAAAGGATTTGATGTCTATCAGCGATGTCAGGCCTAAATGTTGGCTTAGTGTTCAAGGAGTCATAGTGAGGGCTAAGGGCTGAGAGCCACGTGGCAGTGAAATACATGCTCCATTTCTTCATGGCGCTGATGAATTTTCCATTCTATCATTTTCTGGTGTAACTTTGTTTTCCTCTTTTTCCCCTGTTTTCAATGTTTTCTGTCACCTCTTCCCGTCTTCCTCCCTGTCTTGTCAATGGTCTGGATGCATCACCCTTTACCTCCTTGTCACGTGCTCCTTCACTTTTGCTCCCTTTCACTCCACCTCCCTCCCCCTGCACCCCTGGCCCACCAATAGATGAGTTGTATGCCCAGAAACTGAAGTACAAGGCCATCAGCGAGGAGCTGGACCACGCCCTCAACGACATGACTTCCATGTAATTTTCAACTTGCTGCACCTGCTTGCTCCGTCGCCACCCTCTCTTCTCCCCTGCACCTCTCTTCCCCTGTACACCAGCTGCCTCACCTCCATCATCTCCCTTATATTTCCTTGTACCCATCATGACTAGTACATCCAACTCTTGTATCTGCTCCTACACTTAAAGTGATTATGCAGCTATGTTTTTATACAGTCTTAACATTTAATGTCTTAAAACAGACACTGTGGTATGTCTGTGTAATTGAAGCCCACTTGCACACTTCTTTATTAGTGTGTTTTATGATGATACTTTATGATACCTTTTGTATCAGTATCATCTGTGTTTAAGAATACTGTAAACAGGACTGAAGTAATGTTGTGCATGAACAAAACTCAGCAAGAGTCTGTTTACATTTCTCAGCTTGTTCAATAGCAAATTGTATTACTATAAAGTAATGACGTGTTCTCTGACTTCAAAATAATCATGATATTTTCACATGATATTTTGACATCCTAAGCAACACATGCAAGTTGTCTCAAGTTGTCTATTGAAGCATTGTAGCAAGCATTTCATTGAATCTGATTCACTCACTGTAACTCAAGGTTATGAGTGTCTCCACTTTCCTTTTCTACTAACATGGTCTACTTCTGTCCAGAAGAAAGGCCCCCCAGTGTGTTTGTAAGAGCCCCATTTGTTTTGTCACAGTTTAGCATCACTGGTTGAGCCCCCAGTTTTGCTAAATTAGTGTTGTCCCTCAACATTTGGCCATTCTGTGGGAGATTGACAAGGCGCACCACATCTGTCTGGTGCAGCGCTGCATCTCGCGTTTTAGCAGAAAGGCCTCGATGTAATCGAATTGGTCCGACCTCCAGTTTGTGTTTTTCAGCGTGTTCCACCCCACAATGCATTTTCATTGTGCATTGTGGTTTTTGTAGTGTTGTGCCGTGACTCATGTGGTTCTGGTGTATTGTGGTGCACATCTTAAATTTCCGTAGGTCCCACACCGACCCCCTGGTTCACTTTACTTCTTCTCTCCCACACAGATAAATTTTTTACACCTCATCAAAGACGCCTCCTGCCGGCTGAGCGGCATCTGTCTGCTCTCTCCAGCCTTCTCTCCATTTTCCTTTCCCTCTCTGTCTTTGCTTTGCTTTCCTCCTCATGTTTTCATCCTCACGTCAAAGTTAATTGCATCCCATCTCTTGTACAGAATCCTAGAATCTTTCTGCGTTGTGTAAAAAATAAACACCCTTCCATCTATGTAAGCTGTATCTCTTTACTCTGTCCTTTTTTTTCTTTTTCATTTCTATTTATTTTCAAGTGGCTCTAATAAAACCAGGAAGCCTTGATTTTATTTTTGTTTTTGATTTTGTTTCTTCCTCTCCACAAACCTTTAGTTGAGCTTTGCCCTGCTTTGGTGTAGTTTTATAGATTGCCAAGGATGTTCTTTTTATTTTCTTCAAATATTGTTCTGTAAAGCTGAGATATTAAGAATATCACAGTAGTGCTATGAACACAGAAACCTAGAACAACTACAGGTACTTGACTGAAAGCTGAGCCAAGATGTCTTCTCTCTTGGCATTTGAGACTGATGCATGCAAGCACTTTTCAACATTTAGTACTGTGACAGGAGGAAGCTGACTGGAAAAGTTTGAGAATTGGAGGGAATTAGTGTTGGACTGTTAGCAGGAAGAGTGCGGGAGTAGTAACGGGTGTGATGGTGGAACACAGTATGTACGATTTGTTGAGCCTCATCTGGTTGCTGGAAAAATTGGATGAAACTGCCATCAGTGATTATGACACATGGGCTTTGTAAGATACACAGTATCCTGTCATATATTTGAATAAATATAAAACCACACATTCTGAGTGTTTTTTTAAAGTCGTTCACGTAAATTCAGACACAGAAAGATAAGCAGAAGTGAGCAATTTTCTGGTGTTGTGTGTTTTGAGACTTTGTAATTCAAAGGGGACTGCAGAACAATAGTTAGAGCCACATCCTTAAACTCTTAAAAATGTCAGACCAAACTGAGGCCACAAAATGGTTAATTCTCAGTAGCAGTTTATCCAGTTCTAATGTTGACCAGTCGTATTTAAGCATATGATAAGATGCACTTGATAGAGAATGTCATGATCAAAGTGGCATTACTTTTTTCTATTTTGTTGCCACACTATCCAATTTTAAAGATGTTATTTTGAGGTTAAGGTTCGCTGCCATGGTTCTTTTTAACCTTTCTTGGTTAAATCTGCTCATCCTCTGTTTTCACTCTACACACTGTCCTGCCTTGCTTACCTCTTGCAGACAAAAATCTAACGAGTGGATTGCCAAAACACCCTCTCAAAAATCAAGAACATCAAAACACTGTTTAATAATGTTATTTAAAGGCTATTCAGATATTCTCAGTGTGATTTATAAAGATTTAAAAAGTCTCCAGTGATCTATTCTAGAGAAGGTAGGTGTCAACAGGCATTGCACTTCCTCTTTTCCTCTGATTTCATGTCCTCTCTCTGTTTTTCAACTTGCTTTCTGACTGCAAAGATCGCCTCTACCAGCATCTTGAGAAAAACCGTCTTCTCACTAATGAACTACGCGTGGCTTTGAATGAGGACTAAATTGTGTGAATGTTTTGTCTGTCTGTTACGGTTTTGTTTTTAATGTGTGTATGACAATCTGATCCAGTGTTAATATCCAAAGCTCTTCTGTTTGCATTGTCCCTGTACGATGCCTGCACTGCTTGAAATTTGTGTTGGTGGTGGTGGAAATGTAATTTAAAATATAGTGAAAATCAGGGATTATCTCAAATATATCATTTTCTAGTCTTACAGCTCTATACAATAATCACTTTTATATGGATTGTTGTGTTTATGTGTCTTAAGAGCTTTGTTTGTTGTAGACTGTAACCTGTTTGCATGGTTGCTTGCATATCATGATACGAACTTGTTTACTCAATGTGTTTCTCGTGTTTTCTGTCAGTGAAGTGTAGGTCAGGTTTAAAAGCACTCAAATGTAATGACTGACCTGAATGATGTAGCCAGCTTGATTAATTAATGCAAGCTAACCAACTCACTCAATTAATGCTCGCTTGTGTGAGATTAAAACTTCTTCATTTGATGTTCTAACAGAGAAACTGTCACAAGCTAAAGAAGAGAACCTCGATATGCACCAGATGCTGGACCAGACTCTAATGGAACTGAATAATTTGTGAAAGCACAGTCTGACCCCACACACACTGTGGTTTTGGCTTTTTGTACCTGCACCTTGCTTACCATAAACCCATCGTCTCATACCTTGCTCATGGTGGAGATTCAAACAGCCAGATGCTATTCCTATTGCACCGTCCTGCCTTCAGCGGAACCAAGGAGCAAAGCTAAGGGGAAGTAAAGCTTAACCATTCCTTTTGATGAAGCCTAAACTGAGAAACAAGATTGTTTTCGCAAGCCAGTTTTTATCTTGTAATGTCTGCCTTTTGCAATCCTTGAGCAAGTTTTTTTTCTTTACTTTTTCTTTTTTTTGACAAGTCATCTGGTGAAATGACGTGTGCCACTGGTTACAAAGATTGTTTTTCTTTACATCTGCATTGTAGCTGATCTGGTACGTTCCATTCCACCTTGATTATGCACATACCAAAGGACAAAGTGGAGAAATTTTGCACTTAGTTAAACCTCAAATATTATGCACATTTTGCATTCTGTAAGACAAACTATGTTTAAAAAGATACATGCCCTCCTCCCAGAACATTTGTGTAATAAGTATACATTGGCTTTGCCTGTCAGTATGTATACTGGTGCTACTGTCTTGTTAAGCAATGACCAAAAATGCTAATGCATACAGTATGGTTCAAAATTTTTTCATCTTGTCTATAAAGTATGATTTCAGTCATCTGGTTGTGCATTGTTTTAGCATTGTATTAATGTAGATGTTTCAAGTGTTTATCATATCTGAAATGTACAAATGATGAATATAAATAAAAGCACGTTTTGAAAGTTTTCTAACTTTGTTTGTGGTGTGTGCATAGCCTTTTTGTCTGTCAGAGAGGTGACCTAAATTAAAATCTTAATATATTTTGGGGTGATCGAATACAACCTGATGCAATGCAACGGAAAATAAAACTTATTTAATAGACTTTATTTTCCCCATAGACGTGTAGAGTGTATTAAATGTTCAGAACAAATGGAGATCTGTTCATTGTGCAGCTTTGTTGCATTACTCCTGGCTCATTTTTTTGCTTGACCCTCAGTTTGACTTCCAGCTGGGGGAAAAACATTGTCATGTGTTTCTTTGGTTCACTGGAGCTCACTAAGCTCTACTGGACCATATCGGTTCAGTTTCAGAATAATCAAACCATGTAGCACAGGTGGAAAACTTTCTAAATGTCTTTAGTTGAATACTAAAACAGATTTTAAATGTATGTATCAAGGTAAAAGCCTACTCCTGAGTTAAGGTGCCTTTCATTTGTGTGGAATTATTGTTGCATTAATCTTTAAGAAGTGTTGGTGTGTCTGGACCTGTTGAGGCAGGTTATATAAACTCCAATAATCTATAGTTTATGACCTTATCATGTACTATAACTTTACATAACCATGCATTTTGCATGCTATCTTATTTTACTCAATACCCATCAGTGGAGCTAAATGCACCGCGTCTCCGTCTGACATGTAATGGAGTTTAAAAGTTTGCATAATATAAGACTACAGTGTAAAGGGAAAGCACCTCAGAACTGAATATATATGTAGTTTATACTAATATATATATATTGTGTGTGTATGCATACAGTATTATTCAGTAGTTTATGCAGGCTTGAAATTTGACCAAAGAGGAGATAAGGGTGTGTGTGTGTGTGTGTGTGACATGGTCCTTGGGGTAAAGCTTGTGCATATTATAAGAAATAGTCAGTGAGATAGAAACATGTTAACGGAAATCTATCAGTTGACTTTATTTCAGACCTTAAATACCAAATATATAATCAAAGTTTAAAAGCAAAAATCCTGGGGTACCCAAAAGCCCCACACTGACTGTATGCCAATTAGTTACATCAAATTTGAAAATTTGATGCAAATGTATTGGGTAATTTTCAGCACTAAGGTGCAATATCAGCCAGGTGGGTCCTGCAATATCATTTGACCCTGTCTTAAAATCCAGTTTTATTTTTATTTTGGTTATCATTATGCTTAGGCTACATGGTGCACTTTCCTAAATACAGCTGATCAAATTGCCTCCACCTTAATTGGCACAGAGAACCAGGTGCCAGTTAGTGTTATTTCAGCATAGGAGCAGCATGGTTGGTCTCTGGACAAATAATGAATCTGTCATGTAGTAGTATGTGGTGTACTTTATGGGAGTTTGGAAGTGATTGGGTACATACATAATGCACAGAAGGTTGGAGGTGGGGGGTCAATAGGGGCCAAACAACGACTACTGATACCACACTGTGTCACAGGTTGCAATATCCTCAGTAGCTCGATTTTGTCTGGATCGTGATTTGATTGATTTGGTCTGGATCGACGGCGCAAACAGGAAGCATGTTGTTGTTGACTGAAGCATATCAGCCAGGGACAGTTATCGCCAACAAAAGGCGAGAGAAGCAGCAAATCTAACAATGTCGCGATTGTTTTTGCCGTACCGTTTTTGCGCCAAATGCACCCTGCTAGCAGCGCGGGGGCCTCCTCTGTTGACACCGCGAGCCGGAGCGCGAGCCAAGCCACAGCAATCAGATAAGCGGGGTGTTTTTCTTCAACAACAAAGACGATACGTCGGGGGGTCAAACACGACGTTTTTTAAATACAGGTCAAAGTCCAGGATTTGGATATGTGGGGTTGGTGTGGGGATTGGTTTAGCCGTCGGACTGAAGTACCGCACTGACACGGCCGACAGTTCCTGTGATGGTAAAGTAACAGAAGCACGGCGGGCTGAGCGATACAGCGATGCCATAAAAGTTAGCAGGGACCTTGTGGAGCGGATAAAGGTAGGCATGGAGGTAGGCCTGTGAGAGTGGTCCAGGTCTTGCGTCGTCCACTCTCGCCTTTCTCTCTCTCTCTCTCCTTATATTTCCTGCCTAACTTCAATGCAGCCTGTGTCAGTTCAGTGTTTGTGTCGCTCAGGCTGAGGTGGGGGCTCCAGGGCTGGTGGTCGGGGTCTCTGTCAATGGTGTTCAAGTCTGGCGTGAAGGTTGGTGCCTGAACAGTCCACTTTAAAGGTGCTACGTGTAGCATTTTCTTTTATTTTTTTATTTAATTACAGTAAAACAAATGGAGCTAGTCTGGTTTGCCCAGCATCATTTTGTGTTGTGGGCCCACATTATGCCAACTGGTTGAGCCAATGCTCACATGTGCATCATTGGCCCACAGCACAAATGAATGCTGGTCCAGTGTTAGAATATGTGATAACAATGTTGCCTCGCGTTTGCCTTGGTCAAATTTGGGCCAACAATGGTACAATTAGGGTTATAACAGTTTTTTTCATTATCAAATAATCTGCCAATTATTTTAATCGAACGATTAATCATTTTGCCTTTAAAACGTGATTTATCATTTTTGTTAAATTACTCAAACAATTAATCAGTTCTCAAAATAGCTGCTGATTTAATTTTTTGTCCATCAACTAATCAATTTATCAACTAGTCGTGTCTGTGTTCTCACAATGTTGAATTGATGTTAAAGTTGCCAGTCTTGATAACATTATGCCAACGTAATGTTAACAGTGGCTCAGCATTGGATTACTGCCCAGGAGATCTTAAAATGCAACACATGGAATCTTTAACATATTCCTCTGAAAACCCATAAATAGTCTTATGTGATGCATTTAAATTCTTCATGTAATTCAGGGATCGGTTACGCTGATTTGGAGAATCGTGTGCCATGCAGCCCAGAAACAATGATGCGAATCGCCAGCATCAGTAAGCCCCTCACATCTGCAGCTGCTGCACGACTCTGTGAGGAGGGGAAACTAGATCTTGATGTCCCTGTCCAGAAGTATGTCCCAGAATTTCCCCAGAAACAATTTGATGGACAGGATGTAAGTTACTTGAGCAAAATGTCAGAGTTTTCTTATTATCAGCAATAATATCATTATGTTCCTTTTTGTGTTCAGCTCACATGCACATAATTTATTCTGTTCTCTTCAGGTCACAATAACCCCTCGTATGATTCTGTCCCACCTAAGTGGTATACGGCATTATGAGAAGGATGCAAAGAAAGTGAAGGAGGACAAGGAGAAAGCTAAGCGACTTTTAAAGCCACCAGTAAAAGAGAAAGAGGATGAAAAGAGCTCATCTGAAAACACAGGTAAACCCACAACAGAACAGAACACCAAAGGCAAAGAAGCCACTCAGGCTCAGAAGAAAAAAGAGTTTGAGCACGAGGAATACTACTTGAAGGACAACTTTGAAAGTGTCACTCAGGCCTTGGACCTCTTCAAGGACGACCCACTCATTTTCAAACCTGGTAAATCACGCATTTGCTTGCTAAACCTTTTAAATATGATAAACTTAATGTCTTGATAAGTAAGATGGGTGTTTTTGTTGTTTTTTTTACTATGTGCAGGCACCACTTTTCTGTACTCCACCCACGCCTTTACCCTGCTTAGTGCTGTTTTGGAGCAAGCTGCTGGACACCACTTCCTGGATCTCATGATGAACATGTTCCGTGAGCTGGGGATGCTCAATACTGTGCCCGATGAGAATGGCCCAATTATTTACCACCGCTCCAGGTAATCTATAATCACCAATGTCAAGTTATGTCCAAATTACTGATACAGTCACAGTTGAGTACATTGGTGATGCATCAGAAACATCAGAGTAGAACTTTGTAAAGATCCTTCTTTGAGGTTGTTTCGATTGCTGTTTGTTTTTGCACAACATGAGAAAAATCCATTATTGATGCTCCTTCACAGATTTTATAATCTCAACAAAAGAGGACGTGTTGTGAACTGCCCATACGTAGACAACTCCTACAAGTGGGCAGGAGGAGGCTTCCTTTCCACTGTGGGCGACCTGCTGCTGTTCGGTAACGCCCTACTCTACAGCTACCAGGTGGCCCACCTGAAAGACACGGAGGGCCTGCTCCCTGGCTTCCTCAAACCCAAAACTGCCATAGATTTGTGGACACCAGTTGACAGGACAGAGGCCAGCTGGGATAAGGATGGACTGTATGCCCAAGGCTGGCTGGTAGTGGAGAAACTACAGAAATATGGCCAGTGCAGGAAGCGCAGACACTATGTGTCGCACACAGGAGGCGCTGTGGGGGCTAGTAGTGTCCTCTTGGTGTTACCTGGGGATGAGCTAGACCAGCACCAGGGACAGACCCCCCTCCTCCCACAAGGGGTGGTGGTCACCATTATCACTAACATGCAGTCTGTGGGACTCAACAGCACAGCACTGAAAATTGCGCATGAGTTTGACAAAGCCAGAAGCCTGTAAGTTTTTCACAGAAATGCGTGAGTTTAAATTTTAATGAAAAGTATTTCAGATAAACCTTGTGATGTTGTGTAATTTTGATACAGCTTTCAAATTAATTTAATTAATTAATTTAAACTCTACTTGCTTTCCATTACAACACTTGGCAGAGAAGCCATACTGCCACTAGGTGGAGGCAAATTACTGCATTTCTAACACTAAAAGAAGGCCACTGGCTTATGATATCATTTTGTTGGCTTAATACAGATGTTGGTGCATTTATACCTTTTTTTAAAAGCTAACACAACATTTTAATATATATATTTCTGCATTTGAGAGAAATAAAAATGTTTCATACACAATGGAAAGAGGTCAGTTGCTATTTAAAGCAGCATGGTACACATTTTCTACGCAACATGTAGTGACTTTTAGGGCCCACCCTGTACAGATATTTCCTCATAGCAACATGACATGTTGGGGAAAACCCTGTTGTATGTTGACCTAATACTGTTGCTCTATCAATAATCAATAGGGTGACATTTTCACAATGTACTCACTGCTGAGTCACTTTTATATAATGCCATTGTTAAAGTTGACTTCGGCCAGTGAGTACAATCCTGACTTTCTTTGAATTTAACAAAACAAGAACAATTCCAGATTTTTGTGCCTGAATGAGTGTGCTGCAAATGGTATCTTGGTGACAAGAATTCTAGGGAGTAACTAAGCTGTCAGCAGCCAAAATCTAGTTTTTCCTTCCACAGTTGGTTGTTAGCAACTGTTGGAGAATACTGGAAGTCCATCAAAATGGAAAGACTTGACAAACTGTTGGTAATGCAGTCCTACAAGTTTTAATTCTCTCCTTAGCTTGCTGAATTGAAGCATATTTGATGCCACCATTCTCATTATGAAACTCCTGGGATCTCCTGTGCCCCTGTTTTTAGATTTAAAGGAACCGAGGAATGGCTTGGGATATGCTAATTATACAGACTCCCACACACAGTGTATCACTAAGTTTGCTGTGTGTGTGTGTGTGTGTGTGGGTCCAGCTTTGTGAGAGCCAATTTGAGTTCTAAAACTGCAGAATGAAGACATTTCTGAAAAGTGAGGTCATCCTGGCTGGTCATATTCACCCTTCAGGGGGTGATTATGGTTTTAGGGTTAAGATTAGATTTACGATTAGGTTAAGAATAGGCTACAGGCTGAGGTTAGGAATGAAGTGTAGGTGGTTAGGTTTAGAGGATGGGCAGTGACTAGTCCATCAGGATCCTCACGTGTGTGTGTGTGTGTGTGTGTGTGTGTGTGTGTGTGTGTGTGTGTGTGTGTGTGTGTGTGTGTGTGTGTGTGTGTGTGTGTGTGTGTGTGTGTGTGTGTGTGTGTGTGTGGTCCACCAGAAATCACAGTCAAATCATTCAATAGTGATCATTGCATATATTTACACAATTACAAAATATTTAATAACATTAAGTATTTTCATTAATTGATACAAGGGGTTATTTCATAATTCCATATTACCAGTTCAATGTTTAGAATAATATTTCACAATATATTTTTTTACATAGTCCAACTATGCTTCGTAAATATGTTTCAGACAAAGCACATAGATTGAAATGTGATTTAACACGAGTAACAACAGTGCCAACTACATAGCTGTGCTGAAAAGGCTACTGCACAAGATGTGATTAAATTCCCACCCACTCACACTTGTTTCACACCTTGTTTGTGTGTGTGTTAATGAATTACACCTTTCTGTAGCAAACTGCATGGAATCCAGAAATCTCATGAGACAATTAATCAGCTATCAGTTATTCACCTGCCTTGTGGCCTTTAGTTAAGGTGAGTGCAGCAGTTTTCCCCTGTCTATTGGTCGTTCATAGTCATATTCAAACCAGTACTAGTAAGTCCAACAAGGCGTGACACTCATCACTGAGAAATATTTCATAATCCAATCCAGCACACAACCAAAAGAGAAACACATGTACATCAGAAGAAAGATCATACTCTCGGTTTTACTCTCCAATACTGTTGCGTATTGTTCTGTTGGCTCTGCTGCTTGGCTTTCAACATCCTGTGTGTGGACACAAGTAATGGTTATTAGCTTTAAAATAATATATTCTGGCTGAAGTACAATAATATCAAGGCTGTATAACACATAAAACACTTGCACATCCTAATGCTATTTTTAGACTCATTGAGAATGTTGGTAATCCTAAATCCATAATGTACTTACTTGCGTACGTAGTAAATAACAACTGCCAGAATCACTAAGATGAGGAGGGCAATAATGACCACGGCTGCAATTAACCCTGCTTCCCCTGCATTGGCGGAACTGCTGAAGAGCTGGAACTGCTCACATCTGCTGCCTTTGTAATTTTTGTTGCACCTGAAGTAAGATATGACGTACAAAAAATGTAGGCAGTCTGTCAGCACAGAGGAAATTTGTCAACATTGCCATGTTGTGACATCAACATACATCTACATAAGAGTTAAAGATTCCTCAAGGCTCATTCTTGTATCAAAGACAATTGAAAATTAAGTTTTGTATTTAACTTACACACAGGTGAGTGTATCCATGGAACTTATTTTATAGCATGTCCCTCCATTTATGCAAAAGGTGGCTTCCTGCCCATTACAAGGGTCTCCGTGATCTACACAGCCATAAAAGCAACATTTCAGGAAAGATAGCTCAAACAGGACTGAACAGTCACTTTTTAAAATTATTTGGTGTTTCTTCTGGTCATTGATTATAATTACCTGCCATCATTTGGAATGTTTTTTCTTGCTGTTTCCTGAGAATGCAAACATTTTTGTCATACACAAGGAAATCATCTCTCACCACTGAGGAAATCATGGCATAACCACAAGTTTCAGATGCCAATCATAACCTACATATATAAACAGTTTCTTAAATCTGAAAGGCATCATGAAGTAATACATAGTTGTGAGGGGACTATGTCATCACACTGACTGAAATAAATCAAAAATCTGTCCTTACCAGCTCGTGAAATCCCAGCTTTTGGTAGTTAGTGCAGGTTCCCAATGTGAGTCATAGAGACGCTTCAAAGTAACTCGGAACTGCTTTTTGTTGGACTGTAAACTGTCATGTGGGCGTGTTCCTCCCTTAGCCTAAAAAAATGTTGTGATGGCAGTTTGTCCACATTGTAAATGGCAAGCTAAATGTCAGGATACTACCAACTAATTCTAGGTAAACAGTTAGTGTGTCATTTAACAGCATGTGAGCAACACATACAAAGCTCTCGGAGGTCTGAAAAGTATCCCAGGGGTCATTTTGACAATGTTGACATCTGTGTGAGATTATCAGATGAAGACTGAGTAGAGTACATTTTGTTTTTGTTCTTGGAGGTTTAGTTGCATCATGAGCTCAGGCAGAGGACGGGTGAGGAAATCACCTGTTGTGTATGTGAGCTCAGCATGTGGGTTTGGTAAGAAACAAGTGAATGACTGGCATGCAAAGAAGGCATGAATGGAATCGTGAGAACCTTTTTGTAGTCTAAGAATGCATCACACCACTTCTTTCAGACAAATAATTACTGCTGTGTGCTCCAAACCGTTAGCTGACTCACTAACCGGCCATTTTTAATTCTATACTGCTTTCTTAATAAAAAGTTGCGTTGTTTTGAGCTACCTAGTGATTGTGCAAACAGGGCTAGGCTTTCTGCAGATTATACAGGTCTCAAACAAGCAACATTGTGGAGATGCTAAATTGATTTTGAGGACATTTCTGTCTAGTGTCTGATCATTTGATGAGTAGGCTACTAAGGGCCTCGCCTCATAGGGCTACCATTGTTATATTTCATTTGGCTAATAATGTTGGTACCACTTTCTAATAGGGCACCGTTTTCTAAAGGGTTTTTTATTTTGTTGTAACTAATGACTAAATTATTGTTAATAAATCATTTACTAATATTTATAATATAGGTCAGTTGTAAGCACATAATAAGAACAACTTATGGGTTGCCAGGTTGTGAACAATCCCTTGGCTGGTGTTTATCCTCCTCCAGGATAAAACTTGCTCTCTGTGTCAGATAGCTCTGTAGTTCATCACGAGGAGTCCCTCAATGGACTACAAACCTTCTGGAAAAGGGCTGAGGAAAGACCAAAATCCATTTATTAACTTGTTAACATTTACAATTGCAGATTTGATAAATTATTGTAAAAACCCCTTTATTAAAGCTGTATTAACATGTATAACTGCAGACTTGGTGGCTTATTAGAAAGTGAGAACCTCATGATCATTTATTGATAGATTACTAACTTTTCTAACGGCATTGTTAGCAAACAGAAGGGATAAGAACACCAGCCAAAGGGATCCCTTTTAATGAGTGTAACTGATCTATAATTATTTATTAACCATTAATAAAGCCGTTATAAACCCTGTATAAAGGGGTCCTTATTAGGTGTGGTAGCATATATCTTAATGCCAATGACAATGTTTTTGTAGGATACAACTCACACATCTCAGCAAGTCTACCTGGAAACAGCAGTGGAAGAAGTATTCAGATATTTTACTTAAGTAAAAGTAGCAAGTGTAAAAATATTCTGTTTCAAGTAAAAACCCTGCATTCAAAATCTTACTCAGGCCTAAGTAACAGCACAAAAGTATTAGCATCAAAATATACTTAAAGTACCAAAAGTAAAAGTACTCATTATGCACAATGGCCCATTTCAGAATCATATATATATTATATAACTGGATTATAATTAGTGATGCATTTAAGTGTACATCACTTTAATGTTGCAGCTGATAAAGGTGGGGCTCATTTGAACTATTTTATACACTGCTCGGTAGCTTAACCTATAATAATATGTCATAATTTATTAGTTGATTTATATTTTGTAGCAAAGTAACTAAAGCTGTCAGATAATTGTAGTGGAGTAAAAAGTAAAATATTTGTAGTGGAGTAGAAGTATAAAGTAGCACGAAGTGGAAATACTCAAGTAAAGTACAAGTACCTCAAAACTGTACTTAAGTAGGCCTACAGTACTTGAGTATGTACTGTTACATTCCACCACTGCCTGGGAGTATTACAGTGACGCTGCAGACTCATAAATGGCATTAAATACAGCCGACTTAGTCCGTCTTAAACTCACCATTGAGCGCCACAGAAACACTTGAGGTCACTGTAAGAGTATTAGTGATTTCTTTTTTTTTTTTTTTCGTGCGAGTGGGTTGTTATCGCGAGGAACTCTGGAGCTCAAGAGGTGAAGTGAAGCGAGAGTGTATTTCTACGTCGACGCTTCCAGGGTGGCATAGAAAGAGGGACGTATGCAGGCTCTCACGGCTTAATATGAATATAGACTACGTATGTGCTTTATTTGATGTTATTGTCTGTGGGGGGGGGGGGGGGGGGGGGTTTGTAACTGTAGCTTCGTTTCTTCCGCGTTGACGGCGCTGCTCGTCACACATCTGTAGCCGCTGGAATCCCGTTTTCAGCACCTGGACAGCTCCCGGTCGCGAACCTCTTCTTCTTATTATCGGGCACATGGAGTCCCTGGTGTGATTGTGGGGGAAGCCCTGCAAGCACATTATGCCTCCGTCCGAGGATGTCGTTATCTTCCCGATTCAGTGACAGCCTCGTCGTCTCCGCTGAAGGATGGTGCTTTCAGTCCGGAGTAGGTGTTTTCGTCGTGCGCTGTCTTCCGAGAGGCGATTCGGGTGCTTGGCCAACGCAAATTTAAGGGGAATCGCAGCCTACACACAGCAAGATCCGAGCTTCCCTCACACTGTTCATCATCATCGGCGAGGAGGGAGATATTACAATCATCACTGCGAGGGCAAAGGAGTCACGACCACACTTTACACAATGTAGAGCACGAAAACACAAGAGGTCAGTGTGTCTTTGTGTTTCTTTTCTTTCTTTTTTTCTTTTTTGAGTCGGTGTTGAATTAAAGCGCACAGGGTAGTTGATGTATTTGTGTTGGTTTAAACAAGAATGAGACTGTGGCCTCTGAGCACAGTGGGGGGAAAAAAACGTAACAGCAGCATAACTGTTTATGTAGCTACGTGGGAAATGATTGCAAATGCATCTTGATTAGGTTAAATGCAGAAAGCCTGGACAGAAATAGCCCACAGTGGTTGTTTTCGTGAAATGAAATAGTAAAAAATTGCTGCCTTGTGGACAACCACCTCAGCACTTATTGTAAACTGTACTTATAGTAATAAGTGGCAACTCAAGTCCAGAAATACTTTCATCCGCAGTAAATCACCTCCTGAAACAAATACACACAGCTTTGATCCCACTTGCCTTTCTGGTCACCTCTACAGTGATTCCTTAAAGGGAAGCACCTTGTTAAGTATTTTGGCTGTGTCAACCTCTCTGACTTTCTGCTCATCTTACAGCTGGATCAGTATCTTTTTTCCTGAGTATTATGCTAAGGATCACATTTTTGGGGGGCGCTGCGGTGAAACAGAGTCACTCTCAGCCCTTGAATGACCTGCGCTGATTTATCCTGAGTAGCATTTAATCTGCTGTGCCTCACTACATTACTCTGCTGTGGTCTGCTGCGGCTGTGAGTGCTGACTCCTCACCTCTCCATGTCTGAAGGTTTTCGCTGTGCCTCTGTGTCACACACTACCCCGAATCCATATGTAAATGACAAAGGTGTGAACAACGCAAATGTGTAATCATTGCAGTTATAATTCATCTCTTGTTGACAGCTGATTTCAGAGTTACATTTACTTTGCAACACTGAGAATTGGGCTTGCTCTTATTTTTGTAATAGTGGACGATTCATGTGGTCATGTCATGTCTGTTCCCTGCAAAGCAGCTGGAGTGGGCTTTCACTGAACGGACTTGGACATCAATGGCTCTCTATCCTGTGGCACAAAGAGCTAGCATCCTGCTGTACTTGCTATGCAAGAGGTGTGATGTTCCTCAGCCCCTAAATCACAGAGCGGAGCGTATATTGGAGGAGATTTAAAATCCATTACAGTTTAGTGCTCCCCAGGAAAATAGTTGAACAGAGCATAGCTAAAGCTGAAGTTAGGACAGGGAAGGGCGCCTTCAGGAAAAGCATAAGCACTGATACTTCATTGATAATTTTGCATGCATTTGTGTTATACTACTCAACTGTATATAGATATTAAATGATTTTGAGATTACATGTTCATTTTTGACCTTGGAAACAGCAGTTGGCAAAACAAAATATCCCCTCAAGGTCTATTCATTGCTGTTCTGGAACGTCCAATCATATCTCACGATCTTCCTCAGCAGATGGAGTTTGCTTCATGATTTCTTTTTTCTGTAGTAATTACATTGTTCTTTTGTATTTTCTGCAGGTGTGGTAGGAGCCAGGTCTCTGCAGTGGTGAAATCACATTCCACACTTGGGGTCATTTAGTGGGGACGTCTATTTGCAGCAACAAGACCTCGACATGAGCAAGCCCCAGTAAGTGTAACACCCGCCAGAGTCTTGTTTGAAACCATGTCTGAGAGAGCGTGAAATCTTAAATCTCTATTTATGAACACGCAGTCTTATGCTAAGGGCATCTCAGCGTGGTAGGATATGATTACCAGAATGGGACCTGCGAATTCTCATGCCCCTCCTGTGAATGACTTTGAGCAGGGATCAGTGGGAAAGCGGAGCTCGGCCTCGTCCAGCATCTCTGAGGAGTGAGAGAGCGGCCGGCCATCTCCAGTCTCCGCTGGCATCTCTTAGCATTCAGGAGGGATGCTCACTTGTCATCTTCTCTTATTAATAATTACTCTGTGTGTGGTCCTCCAGACAGGCCCTGCATTCTGATGACGGCCAGGGTTGGGGCTAAGAGAAGGGAAAAGAGAGGGAGCAGGGGAATGGAGTGGAGTGGGAGGAGGTGGAGTGGAGTAGAGTGGAGTAGAGTGAAGGGTGAATGCAAAATGGGTTCAGTCAGCTGCATCTTCTGGTTAAAGGCACAGGATGCTGCTTCCAACCAACAGAGTTCTCTGTCCAGGTCTCAGACCAGCAGATTAGTACAGTTGATGGTTGATTACAAGTCTGTTTGAAGGAGAACTATGGTGCAAAACATCTGTAAACAGATAATATGGAGAATGTGTTGTCTGGTTAGTAGTACAAAAGCATGATTTAATGCTGCTGAATGCTGGTGACTCTCTGTGAAGTGACAGATGGGAAACTCTCATGCAGAGAAAGGTCATTGGAGTTATTTTCACCCCTGCTCTCTTAGACTTGATGCTGCCGTAAATTTTTCTCACGTGACAGCTACACAGGCTCAGCATTGGACAGAAATGAGTTGTCGTTGTCCGCCCCCACTGAAAGAAATTAACGAATGACTCAAAAAAAGAGTAGTTCATTTTACTGAGCGAGATTTAAGGAGCTAAGTCACTAAAATGAACCGGTTATCCCATCACTAGCTCAAATACAACACATTCAAAGGCGTTTATCTTACATATTTCACATAACAATTTTAATTTTAAACTATTAAAAAATCTAAAATCTTTCTATGTCTGTCTGTAGTTTGCATACACTGTTTTCTTTATGTAAAGAGAAATTTTTTTTAAAAATAACACAGCCTTACAAGCATAATTTTTAACAGAAAAAATAAAGCACCACTGACGAGGCAGTGCTCTTCCTGTTTGCCTAGTATGGAGCTGTTTGTATATTTTTATCTCATTCATTCTTCTCAGAGTGAACACCACACACCCTGAGGATTCTCGTTTCTAAAAACATACATTTTTACAAGTATAATTTAGTGATTTTTCTTACTAAAATAGTTAAGTCCTTTTCCAAACATAGATTCCTCTTTAAGATAATACATTCAATCACTAAATTACATGGTTGAAAGGAAACCAACCAATGAATTCTTCCTACTAACAACTGTGTAGCCAAAACCTGATATACTGTAATGTATTCCTCTGTGCCATAGAGCTCCATTGTTTTCCAAAAACTGTTAAAAACGCAACAATGTGCTGCACTGTTGCACTGGATGACATGTTCCTCTATTATTATGAACCTGGGCACTGTAGTTTATTTTGAGTCAATCCCATATCCCGTCCTAGTGCAGTGAATACCTGTGAGTGCATCAAATATGTATTAATCCGCAGTTGAAAATAGTCCCCAACAAATGCACTTTTAATGCTGTTTGATTAACTTTTGCTAAAAACAACAGTGCCCAGCTGTTTTAGGAAATTACTTTGTCTATTTAGAAAATGAAACTATCTATTTGTGACCCTTTTTTAAGATTTACGTCTTCAGTGGGAATGAATGGACTTGGGGCTGAGTGCCACAGACAGGGTAGGAAAGCAGGAAAGTATTGAGAAACAGACACATTGTTGGTGTTGGTCTTTTCACAGGATTTTTTGACAATAAGAAAAATATAGAATAATGACTTACCCTTGAAAGTGTTACTGTATCCATATGCAACATAGTTATGGTTGGTTACTTGAATGCTTGCGCCAGCCACTGAAGATCAAGTAGCTACTGTTGGGATGTCTTCAGAGTAAATCTTAATGTTTCAGGCATCATCCTTTCTGCTTGCTAACTGAGGTGATATGGACATAAAAAAGAGAGATTCGAAGCTGAAGCATTTTCTTTATTAACGGTAAAAAGACTCCAGAGACCAACAAAACACATTCACTCACCACTGATGCTGTGGAATTGTCTACTGCTGTAATTTCCCCTTGGACCTTGAAAGAGCGGACGTTGCCTAAAAGATCTGATCTTACAAATGTACCATTGTGTCAGGAGCTTGTGTCAGGGCTGCTGCTGCTGGGAAATCTGGCCGGTGCCCATATAAGTGATTTGGCACATTGGTCCCGCTTTCCTGATGATATCAGGACAGTGAATTGCTGTGCACCGGGGAGTAGCCAAGTGTCCGTATACAAACTTATTGGGTAAGACAGAGCGGCTGGGTTGCAGACAGCTGGCCAGAAATACCGTGGCAGTGAGCGCTTAGAATGACAATGATACCGATGCCCTCTGCAAACCACCAGTTCATGCTGAGGCAGCACTTTAAAACCCACTGAAGTGACAGAAGCAGAGAAGTTATTGCTCAGAATAGGTGATTTAAGATATGATGTGACAGGCATCAATCTCACCCCTTATCACCTTGATAGAATAGCTACATTATACTTTCTTTGATCGTTGTTGTTGTCCTTTGTTGGAATTGCATTGCATCATAATGATCATAAGCTGCTGACTTGACTTTATGTTAACAGTTATTTATCCATGGAAAGTTGTCTCGTCCACACACTCTGAAGGTTGCTGTCCTATGAGACATGTCAGCTTCACAGCCATTGTGGGAATTTGAAGTAAAGACCACTCAGCCACAACTGCCTCTTACAATAAAATACTATTATCTGCCAATATAATACACAGAAAAGTTGGGTGCAGATGTCTCAGACCGGGGTCTGTTTAACCAAATAACAAAAAATATGAAGTAAAATACAAAATAATATAACCTGAACACATTCATTAGGCATTTAATATGTCCTGACATAAAAAAAAAAGATTAAATTAACTCTGATAGTCTTGGTCTTAGTCTTGGTCTCAAACTGGTTTTAATCTCGTCTTAACTTGTTGTTACTGCGAACAGACTCACTCACTATCATTGGCTGATAGTTAACACGGCCCCGTCTACAGCCCTGGAAGTTAACATATTCTCTCCTGATGTATCTTATGTCAGCATTTGAACCTTCTTTATGTGCACTGGTGTAAGTATTCAGAGTAAAAAGATATAAATTAGTTTTTCTTTCTGTTTAGTTCTGCAGTTTTGGTCTTCAGTGGTATTTGAGCAGCTTTCTCACAGAAGGCTGCAGAAAACTGAGATTACAAGTGAGATTCATTTAAACTCTAGATCTACTGAGTGTTGCCAAGAAGATATTCCTATTGAAAATGTCCAAGTGAAAAAAGGCGTTCTTGCATGTATTTCCAAGAAATGCGTCACTGGGGAGTGTTGCGTCACTTGTTGTAACTGAAAAGGGTGGAGGCAGATAAGAGGAGTCACATCGTCAAGAAAATTCATGATGAAACCATGTAAACCTGATCAAATACTTTCTTTGTTTTGTATTCATGCTAAATAATTATTATATGACAAACAGCACTAAATTGTCTACTCAATTAGTTTGACCTGGAAAGAAGAGATCTCAGCAGGATATTATATTTTTATATATCTATTGATCACTGCATGGTGACTTATATTGATGTAATGTAAACAAGGCTGGAGGAATAACTATACATCATTGTTACTCTGGAGAAGCCAATCTCTGGGAATAATTACACACAAGGAGGAAATAGACCTCCTTAAAAACACAACTTAAAAACTTAAAAAACGCAAATTGTTTGTATGTTATACCAATGCATTGAATTTAATCAGCATTATAGTTTCGCATTTTAATATAATATAGCAAGTTTATGTAATTACAGCCTTTAGACATGGGTTTAAGAACAATACCATGTAAAACAATACCGGACCAGCATTTAGAGACATTATCTAGTGTAGAAGCATGGGTTTTGCACCTTTTGGGCTTCATGGTAAGCCTTAGCTCTTACTCTGTATGGGTGCAAGATTTTCCCCCCAGCCATGCATGCTCTATGTTAACCTTTTTGCTTCCTCGTGGCGTTTGCTAATATCACATGCCTCTGAAAAGATCCCAGCCTTTAGCATGCTACTGGCTGTCCTTGCCTGCATCGTTGAAGGGAGCAAAGTGTTCAGATGTGAAGCCTCCACTCCCTCCCCAGCATGGCAACCAGCCACTCCACTGGGCTCTGCACATAATGGCTCCTGGACTGCTCTGTGATTGTCTGGAAATGTGATTTCGATGCACTAAACAGTTTGTGTCTGTCATGACTGATTAGCGTCCTTGTTGCGGTTGGTCAGAGGTGCCAAGTCCACAGATAACACTGGGATGCACAGGCGTGTTTTGTGGCGAGCATGTTAATATATGGCCGTTTGACCCTCAAGCTAAACAACACATCTAGCCGGACTCACAAAGAGATCGGATATTTAAAGGGAGGAAGGACAAAGCATTTTATGTAGTGAGGACATGAGAATAAGAGTTTGTGTTCCATAGCCCTATTGTGCCATGTAAAGACAATATATTTCAAGTGATTCTTGGTTTCCTGTGAGAATAACAAAATAACCTTTCAAGGGAGTCCATTAAACAGCTATTAGGCAGGAAGTAAGTCAGGAAAAAGAAAGACCTATTTTCCTTTCCAGGCCTGCCTACATTAACATTTAACAGGAAGGTGGGTCTGCTCAGTGATCTTCTTCTAACGGTTTCCTCCCACTCTTTCACCTCCAGCGTAGAGGTTGTAGAATTCACCAACCCAATGGCCTTTGTTCCCTCTGTCTTGTAATCAATGCCTTCCTCCAGTGTTAAGCACTGGAGTTATTGATGTCTCCACACTGGCTGCACTGGGACGGCTGCCAAGCCGTGTGAGACTCCTGTTCCAGGGTGACTTCTCCTTGTCCGCTATTGGCTGAGCTCGTAGGATCACAGCCCTCCCTACACATTTAAGTTTTAGGACCTCAGTGGCAGATAAAATGACACTTTGTCTGGTTCTGCCAAATATAGCTAACCTCACAGAGAAAATACAGTGGATAAATCAAAATGGAGAAAACAAAGCTGAAACAACCTTTTTTGTGCCCTCCAATGTCATTCATCCTATTTGAAAAATATTGTTTTGTTGTAGGATGATACTGGTTTTGCACGTTTTGACCTATGCAAAGCGTACCCTACCTACTATAAGTTTTTATTTTGATTTCAAGCAGCCATTGGTTTCCATTCATTTCGGTGTTCTGTCAATTGTAACTTAGATAAACCATCATTAGTCACATTATTAATTGGTAATGCAGTTTGAGCATTCAGTGGCCACTCATGAGCTATGTTTTCATAAATACAAATGCTGGAGAGAAATAATGAATGTTGTAAGAAGGATGATGTCAGTTCAGTTGGCAACCAATTCTGAACTATGAGGTTCAGGTTCAGAATCAACAAGGAAAGTTTTCAAAATGGCATCTGGGCAATAGCATCATTTTAACCAAAAAGACAAACAAAAATGAAACCCCAAATTGTTCACTGTAATAGATCACTAATCTCAAGGAAGTTTCAAGTTTGAGCGTCAGTCTGTAGTGATGAGTTGAAACCAGTGGCTGTCTGGAAGGTGGGAAATCATTTTAAATGTTAATGAATGCCTTAATCAAGATACTGTTAATATATTTCCATATGTGTGGAATGCAAATTGCCATATTTACTGTGGTTTGAGACTTACTTGTCTGCATACCCTGCTAATGAGAAATGTAGATCAGCTTGTCATCACTTGCCAGGTGAATGTGTCCTTGTTGAGGGTGCCAGCAAACAAGGAATTTCACACCATGTTTGTGTTTTCATTCATCAAAATTAAGCATAGTCCCAGTAGTTAATGTCACACTTTGCTACCTGGAGCATTTTCCAAGTAGGTGCATTGACTGATTCAAATAAACAGCACACTTCCATACAACCTTGCACTGCAACCAACTCCGCCATCTTTGCTGTAGACCTCACACCACTACACAGGGTGACACCGTGCAGATACAAATTATAGCTACTGTATAATGAGCTAAAACATGCAAAACCACTCATGGGTGAAACTCACAAGACATCCATCCTCTGATTCTAATGCTGCTCTTGTTCACTCACAATAGCGCTCCTCCCCAGGCCAGAGCCTCAGAGCTGGAGGTGATCTCCCAGCAGGTGGAGGAGGACAACCAGTGTGTAGCCCCCGTCCAGCTGGTCAGCTTCGCCTACAGAGACTTGCCTTTGGCCGCCCTGGACATTTCCCTCGCTGGATCCCAGCTCATCTCAAACCCAGATGAAGAGGACAACAGAGAGGGGTACGTCCTACTAATTCACTCCAACACCACCCTTCACTTTGTGTTGTTGTTTGATAGTTTGACCATAATCAGTAAAACAATCTCTAGAGATGATTCTGTAATTAGTAAGAACTCATGACTGGTTTGGCAAGCCTGAAAAAGCAACTCGAGTGTGGTCATGAGGAATGTGAAGCTCATGTTTTCGTTCTGAAACTACATGAAACGGAACACTTTCATTTTCATCGTTTGAAGCATATCAAACATCATACTTTTTCAGGAAGCTGGAAACAAATTAGTAGCATGATTATCAATGAAATCTTTCTATGATTAATTTGTATACTAAAAAGCCTCAAAATGTAATTACATATTGATTGATGTTCCTTATGTTTGTCACCACAGTTAAGAAGATTCTAGAAATATGGTGTCTGAGACATTGTCTCTGCTTGTTGCGTGAAAGTGCTACATCCATAATTAAGGCAGAATTGCAATTACTATAATCTATAATCTACCCTGGCAGAGAAAAGCTCTGCCATCACTCTCTCCATTGCTCGTTATTGCACATGGTAATTACACCTGGCGTATTGAATCACCCTTCATTTTATATTAGAGTCCGGGAGTCGAGGATATTTGGCGATGAATTTATTAGTGTCACCATGTTAAATGGACAATGTCTCCACTGATGTGTTCATTTCAGCTCAGTGACACAGCGGTTTCTCGTGACCAGACAGGCTTCTGTTCATAATGTCGATTGGCACAAAACAAAGAGTGTTGTTAGCACCATAGCTTTCCTGAATTGTCAGAGCCCCGTGGCGGTGCTGTTTCTGTCCATAAGCCCTGCTTGTCCAGGGTTTGTGTTGTTTTCTTATCACCATATCGCCATGCTGCAGGCCCAGTACACTCAGGACAGGACACACCCGTCCTAGAGCACCCCTGTAGCAAGTGTCCATGGCTCTCTACTCAGGAAGTGTGACTCACAACCCTTTGGCATGCTGCGATGCTGGCATCCATGCAGAGAAAGTCGACAAACAGCATAAGCTTAATTAGAGCATCCGGCATTTCGCCATCCAAGCCCTGGTGTGTCAGCTGACCATGTCCGGCTGGACTTTGCCTGGTCTGGCCCGGTCCGGGCCGATGGCTCTGTGGGACGGAGGGCAGGGACAGATGGGTCATGTCCCAAACACCCACTCTCTCATCCTACCTTGTATCTTTCTCACTCTGTCTTGCTCACAGAAAGGACAGAAAACACACACACACATAGCAATGCCACAGTAGAGGGCAGAATCTGGCAACCCAGCAAAATCATCATCACAGTGGGCTCTCTCATATGGGGCCATATGACACCCTGGTCCCCTGGGATTTGGCATACACTGCCAGGACATGTCTCTGAGGGGTTTATTAAGTCAACAATGTGATTATTCTTTATCATGAAAAGTAAGAACCTTCTCTGATTAGAGAAACTCCCTCTTCAGAGTCCAGGAAGCTTGAAAGTATTCAGCAGACTAGTGAAAGCAGTGTTGCAATCTGTCACCCACGTGAGTGTTCCAGTATGTTCAATGAGCTTTTTAGATTGGAATTCCTGATTTTCAGGTCACAGGCATTCCAAGACATACCTGTCATGACAGTTTTATACACACATTCGTTGTTTGGAAGCGCTGTTGGAAAAAACAACAGAGCAAGCTTGTCGCCACAGGTTCTGGCTGCCTTTGTGACTCATGTGTGTAACCTCAGAGGAATGACACAAAGGTGGGATGTGAGGTGGGGCTGCAAGATTTAAATTAATCAATCAAAGGCCCTAATGGCAAAGAAATGAACTGACTGATTAACATTGCTCTGTTGGCTCTGTAAACTGTTTTTCTCTCATGTATTGGAATGTATAGTCACATAGACTCTCTGCATACTGTAGGCTAATTTTAGCACTTTGTAAATGATTCTGTACAAGAATGTAAATCCACTTTCATAGCCTCACTAATGGTTTTGCAGTGGCTTCGATTTAAGTAAATAGTAGGACAGTTTGTTTTCTCAAGCTACTATGACTTACATGCCTGAGATGTTTTATATCATTGTCATTTTGTGCATGTGACTATTCTGTGGTCATAGATACATGAGCAGATGCGTTCTGATTTCAGTTTCATCATAAAAATTACTGTTGTTCTGTTTGTAAAGTTCATATTGATCTCTGGTCAGTGCTTTGTTTGGATGTGGACATGGTGAAAGGAAAAGTGTTAAGGTCAAAGGAATAGCTTTCTACCAATGGTTAAAGATGGGACTATAATCTTTGATGATGAGGCCTTGGTTTTGTTTTGTTCCATATGGCTGTGAAAAGAAAGCAGAAGAATACACACCAGAGATGCGCATTTAGTCTTGCATGGCAGCTTCTCATGGCTCTTTATCAGGAGACGTGGGCGATTATGTAGGTGGTGGATGTTCTTGCGGACTACAAGGGGCACACGCAGTACTTGCAGATTCTGTGCAGTGGTGAGCTGGATGGAAATATTAATAGATTTTGGCAGCACCATCTTCTCCAGAACTTACTGGAAAGTCCAAGATGAGGGTGGTGTGATTTTACATCCATCTTTGGTCACTTAATTATTGTCTCATGTGTATTATTGTATTATTTATAATTCTGCCTTTTTAATGGTTAATAGTTGCATGCTTTGTCATGTTTCTGTATTTTAATTAAGCTGTAACAACCTAACGAACCTTGCAGCAATCCATCTCTAATAGGAGTTGCAAAAAATGGAACAAGCAGGTCTTTAATAGGCATGTGTGTAATTAGTGTAAGTGACAACAGCTGTTTGTGTGGGTGCAAAGCATACACAAATTGACTTTTAAAATATTTAGGTGCTTTAGTTATTTTTCTTTAATTTGGAAGCTGTAATAAGCTATGTCAACATAATGGAGTGTGCATCTGTTTCATCTATTGATTTAATCAGAGGTTATTTTCATTTAGCTGCGTTTGCCAAAAATTAGTTTTGGATGTCACCAATACCTTCCTTCTACAGTCATTTCAGAATATCTCATAGATCACAGCATAGTCAGAGGACTTTTTGGATGAGGCAATTTAAAAATTATAAAGCTGTGTATTATTTCTTAGACACTGTACATGTAAATCCAATTTAATTTAATTTTACAGGTGCATCAGCAACGTGGTGTGTTGAGATTTTCTTCTACTTTAATCCTGACCTCTTATCGTGCCCTCCAATCTGGGTGGAGCCCAGGCTCGTGGAGAGCATCTCCCTACCTGCACCCAGTCTCCGGACCCCGGGCTGCACATCTTGTGCTTGTCCTAGGTTATCATCCCCAGATCAGCCTGCTGCCCACAGCTGCAGTAGCGTATGCCATTGATCTCCAGGGGCCAGACTGAGAGGTGTGAGGCACTGCAGCATTGACAGATGGTTCATATGGGTCAACCTGCTGCTTTGACTGGAGAAGAGAGGAGGCAGAGGAGATAAAGAGAAGGATGGAGGGAGGAGTGGAGCAGGCCACCCTTCCATTCACAAAGCTGCTGGCTGCAGATCACAAGGAAATGGCTCCATTTGATGAATGTTGTATCTGTCCATGTTGGACAGTAGTGTGGGATTAACCCTGTGCCGTGTTGCATGGTGACAGACACAGTTGCTAGCTGATACAGTTTCGGGTACAATGTCAGATATTAGATAAGCTTAAGTGTGCCCAGGCCAGCCTGGATTGATTACATTACTCAACATAGTGCTCAGGCTTCCCCAATGAAATAAAGTTCTCTAGCCACTTTTCACTCACTGAAATGCATTAATGTAGCAGTATGTCAACATGCACTTAATCAAACCTAGGTTGACTCAATCAACTCAAGGCTGAAGTAAAATTTAATAATTAGAAAAATCTAGACTAGAATATAGCACTGAAGGACCTTGCCAGACTCTACTATGAATCTTGGCAGTAGTAATATTTCATGGGGTTTTGGAACCAGAGCCATGCTATACCTGTTCTGTGTTGATGGATGTCTGAAAAGAGAGCAGGATTTCTGTCCCGTCCCCCCCCCCCCCCCGACTCTATTTCAAACACACAGAGGAACTGTCTTCTCCATCAAATTGGCTCTCTTGCCTGGCACCATGTGCGACACAATAGATGACATTTGAGTGCAGGGTTTGAGGGTTTGTTAATATTCACAGACATGCAAAGTGTGAGATTGCTTTTTAGGCTGAGAGCGAGGGAGATCAAGTGTCCTGGTGAAAACCCATTTATCAGGGACAGCTTGTCTGCTGCTCTGGACATGGAGGCCCATCCATCTCCATTTGCTTAGTATCTGTGGCCCATTTCTCTGGCAAAGACCAGCTCTGAGTCCCCTCTGCTAGGTTGTACCGTGGTGTAGGATGCAAGGAGTGGAGAGATGATAGCTGATCGCACTTGGAAACCAGTGGAGAGGTCTGGTTATACTGGAAAGCTGCATGCATTTTCATAAGAAGAATTTAGTTTACTTATTACTCAGAGAGACTTCTGAAGCCTAAACTTTATTTATTGGCATCTGTAATCAATTAGCCCTTTTCATTTGATTTGTTAATTTACCACAAAAGTATTTGCTAATTCCCCAGGCGTGAGACTGTAAGAGATTAATAGCGATGAGACATGGAAGCTCTAAAATGTACAATTGATTACCTATGACAACTTCACTTTATTCAGCATATTTATTGCTTAGCTGGTTTTACTCTCTCAGGGCTTCTTTGCTTCTTTTGGCTGTGATAACACAGATGACTCAGCAGTGGTTACACAGGATAGGATTTAGGCAGTTGTTATGTTGGCATTTGTCTTGATTTTCAAGCAATCTGGGCAGATACTCCACCTGTGCTTTCTTATGAAACAGAAGCTCTCCATTAAAAAAAAATAAAAATGAAATGCATGGATCAGGGATTAAACAAAATGCCTCTTCAAGTGTATAAAGTATATTAAGGAACAAGTGTAACATAGAGAGTCTGAACAGCCTGAATGGAATGAAGTCCTCCAACCTTTGCTGTTCAGCAGCCTGCAGGCACACAGTTGTGGTCCATTTTCCCCTGCCCAAGCCTGCTGAGTTCAGCAGATTGGTGTGAATTGGTTGAAGTTTATATTGGAGAAACCATGGGGCTGTATAGTTATCAGTACAGAGAGAGAGAGAGAGAAATTGAGAGGAGACAGAAAACCTGAGTCAAGTAGTATCATTTTATAATGCTGCAGGAGTAGTATCTGACATTGCCCCCTTACACCTTCAGTGTTCATATGTTTCCCGCCAACAGTTGGTCAAGAGATTCATGAGATGTCTGCCACTTGAAAAAGAACATAGTTTGTCAAAATAATCTAGGGGTTCCAAGATAAATATGAGGGCTCACAAGATGATTTAAAGGTTTAAGAAAGAAAAAATATATTTTTGTTACATAATATTATGTTTATTTTTTTCTGACTTTGCTATATATCTTTCTGTGTGCTAAATTCTTGATACTTTCACCTATTCAAGCCTACTTAAAAATCCTTAAAAAACTGATTCAATATGAAAAGGGAATATCACTCTTTGCTGCCCACAACTCATGTTTTGAGCAGACCAGAACCTGAGATGAAGGGTCACATGTAGACGCTGCTTCATTTTCGGGGGACACGGGCCAAATGGGTTGGGAACTAACTGTACTAAAGTGACAAATTTGAAAATTAAAAAAATTGTGTGACTGCTGCCACAGGTCTGTACCCTAATGTGCTGGAGTTTTTCACTGAGAAAAGTTGCTCTGTTGTGAATGTGCAATCAAGACATCAATCAAGAGTTCCAATCAATTATTTAGAGGCCTTGCACAGCAGTGCAAGTCGTTCAGAGCGACACTATTTTAGGCCTTTGCAAACATTTTGAGGGAGAGGTTAGTGTTTGCAGTTGTTCATTGGCTGTTTGTGTGTGTGTTACAATCAATACCTCAGACGAGTTGATAGAGTCTTTCAGACTCATTACTTCTGAATGAATATTTCCCTTTGCAGCCCTTCCCTTCTCTCTCACTCAATCTCTTAACTCACAAACACACAAACAGAGCACCACCTCTCTGATTTAATTTCCATTTAACTTGTACCTAATGAGTTTACATTGTATTTTATCCTGTCTCAATTACAGGAGACAGTATAATGAAAGAGATGCTCCTTGTGATAGGCTCCCCACTTTAGTGAGAGTTATTTAGCTGGGGCTGGAGCCAAAGCTCTGTCCTGTGTGTGTGAATGGGCCCCAACAGAGCGACCAAACACCTTCCTCTGTGCCAGTCACCCAGCCTGATGTCTTTGACCGCTCTGTCCTGTCTGGCCATTCTGCTGCAAGGAGCTGCAGCCGGCATCATGTACAGCATGCCATCACTTCCATCTCAGGCCACTATTGATCAGTCTCATGATCTAATCCCCTGGCTCTGCACTGCTGTCGGGCGCACTTCGATCTTCCCTCAGTGTGTTACCACTGCAGCTGCTGGCCTGTTGATGTCTTTATGAACCTGTCCACAGCATATGCCACTCTGCATCTCTCATTTCCTCCACACACAATGTTCTTAACCGTGTGTGTGTGTGTGTGTGTCTGTGTGTGTGTGTGTGTGTGTGTGTGTGTGTGTGTGTGTGTGTGTGTGTGTGTGTGTGTGTGTGTGTGTGTGTGTGTGTGTGTGTGTGTGTGTGTGTGTGTGTGTGTGTGTGTGTGTGTGTGTGAGAGATGTCTGCCTGTGCACGCACACATGCGTGCATGACCAGCCCTTGAGGTATTGCCCGTTCGATCCACACCTGCCGTGACTATGGGAGAGAGTGAGATGATTTTCTTCCTTGGCTTGCTCCAACACTGAAGCAGCATCACTTCCTCATAAATACTTCAGGTCCTCAGCGTTCAAGGTTTAAAGTGATTTCCCTAAAATTAAGTTTCTGAGCTTGGAGTAATCCATCACTGCCATTTACTCTGCTTCCAGACAGGGTTTTTCTTTACAGGTTTATTAAATTAATACCTTTTCTGCCTCGCTTGTGGGAGAGGTCTGAATGAATTATGATTCCACACAGTATGAGTTAAATCATGCTTTTCGGTCCTGAAGGTAAGTGAGGTGTCTCTTGGAGTGTGTGCTGCTCATTCCTTCTTTTAACTAATGGTCCTCAAATGTCCGGTGACTGTGTATTAGGCATATCATTAGGTAAATGTTTCTTTTTCTTGGCTCTCCTCCACTGGCAGATGGGGTTTGACAATGTTCCTTGGGAACAAATTGGTGCCGGGGATAGTCTCCATGGTATCTGTTAATGATACCATTACCCTCCACCACCTCTTTGTCACCCCAGGTGTTATGCTCCTAATCTGTTGGCTTTGGCTGGTACTGAGGGTTGCTGCAGAGGGCTGAGTGCATTGGTTAGCCTCTGGGAGAACATTGACACAGCGTGGCCGAGCTCCAGCCACTCTGCTGACCTTGGTGAAGGATGGAGAGGACGTGTAGTTGTGCTACACCGGAGGTTCAGCTACAACTGCAAAATGACACCACTCACTAGGATCCCCTCTCCCTTTTTCACCCCAAAGGATAACTCTAGTTTATTACATTTTAAGTATTATTTTCATAGTTTTGACCATGATTCCTGTTGGTAACATTGTACTCACCAGATTCATTGCTGAGATCTGGGGACATGGGGACATTGCTGTAATGCAGTCCAATGGCCCAAGAAACAAGATCAGACAAGTTATAAACAAGCCAACTTTTTTTGGTGTATAACGAGAGGTAAGCATGCCCGAAATATCAATGATAACCCCTCATTTCAAGTACAGTTGGTCACAGTTGCACCAAACTGTAAACAATAATCATTAGCAACTATTTTGACAATTCATATATTGTATGTCATTTTTCAAGCAAAAATACCAAACATCTGCTATTTTCAGCTTATCAAATATTTTTAATTTTTAAATTGTCTTATATGATAGTAAAGTGAAAATCTTTGGGTTTTGGACTGTGCCTCAGACATAACTAGACATCTGAACATGTCATGTTGTGGTTCAGGAAATTGTAATGAGCATTTTCACTATTTTCTGACCATTTATAGTCTAAACGATTCATCAGTTAATTGGGAAAATAATCATTGGTTGCAGATAAGTTTAGCTAGCTTGGGGGTTTGTTTAAACCTGTATGATCGTCTGACCGACTTCTTTTAAGCAATGTTGCCACATTCATAAATTCTAGCAATTGCCTTGATGAGTACAGCACTATTATTACCAAAAGGAATGATGACCAAAATTATGACAAATAAGACCCAAGTTACAATAAGCCGGAATTATCCTTTAACTCAATCTGCATCTTCCTTTGTTCTCTCTTTCTCATTCTTCCTTCTCCAGCTCCCCCTCCTTCCTCTCTGGCTCTCTCTCCAGTTCACTTTTGGACTAGTCCCAATGCCTTTGAACAGGCTGCACCCTGCTTCCTCTCTCAGTGTTTGCCTCCTTCATTCTGAGCTGAACCAAGAGGAGAGTAGAATAAATTGCATCCTCTCTTGTCCTCTGACAGACATTGTCCGTAGCTTTCCTCCTATGGGGGACAGGTGACAACGGATAGCTGCTATTTTCAAAGCAGCATACTGCCTTTCTCAGTGTTGCCTCAGAGAAAGGACAGCAACCCCACGCACACATGCACACACACACACACACACACACCCCTTCCTTTCTGCGTCTGGCTTTCTAAGAGTACACCTGAGTAGCGTGCGTGTGGAATGCAGAACTGTGACAGGAAGGGAAAGCCCTGTGTGCCACCTGGAGATTTGTCATTATTTATTGACCATAAATCCCCTGGAGTTTCAGTCAGTCACAGTCTCTGATTGGAGGAACTTGAAGGGGGGAGAAGGGACGGACTTAAGGCAGGTCTGACACTCACATCTTCAGGCACAATGTACCTGGACAAGGAGCAAGCACACGAGGGACACCGGCACACTCTACACTAATGGAAAATATATAGCAATGTGGAGGAAGATGTACAAAGCAGTAGCTGCTAAACCAGTGGTAGGGATGACGGCGTGTATAACACAGATTCTGGGATCAGGAATTATAAGTGTCTTATTACTAACCCAAATTTCTCCCTCCCCCCTTCACTCTGATGCTCTCTCAACAACCGGCCAGGCACGCAGGTATGAGAGTATAAACATTGTCATGGAAAAATCAGATGAAGGCATTGTCATTCAGTTAAGCAATCATCTTTTTGGCTGTGTACGACTGCACCCTCCAGATGGTGCACATGCAGCCTCACTGTCATGCCTGGGAGCGCTCAAACAAGAGTAGAGCCAGTGAGCTAACTACCAGCCTGGTTGTTAGCAAAACAGTTGCCCAGATGGGCATTCAGCCAGCCAGACAGCTAGCCAGTTTTTACCCAGAGACCTGTCCTGTCACCCAGTGAAGCAGCAGAGATTAAGAGAAGAATTAAACACAGGAGACTCTAATCTCTCCACCCTTTATTTACTGTAATGTTATAGATGTGTGATATGTCTAAACAAATATAGAGAATATAAAACACCTAATGACTCAGGTATCACCTCCTCTATGGATGGTCCGACATTTCAGGCATTAAATCTTTTGGTGCTATATATACAAGCATGTTCTTATGAGACAAAAACAAATGATTTAATGCTTGAATGTGGATTACAACAGCTGCAATGTAATCTGTTTCCAAAAATAGGCACAAACAAACTAATGGCTGTTATAATAAGTAGACTACACTGCTTGGTGATGCACAAAAGGAGGGCTTTAACGGGAAGAGGAAGGTTACAGAAAAGGCCAGAATGAATGGTTTCATGAGGAGATGAGGAAAGGGGCACAGAAGCAATGACACCACGAATTCCTGAACAGAATTACTTCATACTGATATATCATCTCAGTGCCAGCAGAACATGGATTTATGCTTCACATTAAATTCAAGAGTGTAAATTAATTTCAGCACGCATGCTCTGAATTTATATGATTTGTATGCAGAATAGTGCCCTCTGCTGAAAAATATTCAGAAGAACGTTGACTGATAGAAAACGGAGCAAAGTCAAGGTTGAATACACCTCACGATTTGTGAATCTTGACGCTTCTTGTATTTTATTGATTTGACCTTGGATGCTGCCTGTCAGGTCCGCACTCTGGAGCAGTATTACATTTTAAAATAACACCACAACAAGACCCACCATTTATCTTTTTACCCACAGCTCTTCTAACCCCCTCTCCGTCTCTCCCCCTCTCTCCCCCCCGGTCAGGTCGAACTGGCTGAAGCCGTGCTGTGGGCGAAGGGCAGCGCTGTGGCAGGTCTGCCTGCTGTCGGCAGGCTTCAACTGTTTCCTGGTGGCCTGTGTCATTCTGGTGGTGCTGCTACTGACACTGGAGCTGCTCATAGACACCAAGCTGTTGCAGTGTGAGTGGTCGAAACCAAGACAGTGTGACGTCACCTGAGATGATCAATATAATAAGGATGTGGTTTTGTGTACTGGGGAGGAGGTTTGTTACATTCATTGTTTATGGTCCTGACTTGCAATAGCACTCTCGGAGAGGGAGAAAAGTGGACTGCTCAGCACAATTGTTTACTTATTGTTATACAAAGGCACTGGGTCAATGCATATAGACCTGAGACCTATAAAGGAGTAAGTTCACAAGAACTTAATTAGCACAAAAACTAAGCTGCAGATAGATCATGTACTCATCATCTTGTCAGACTGAGCTGCAGTTTGGATGGAAGGGTAACTGGCAAAGGGGTTAGAGGTGGTCATGAAGTTATAAGCTAAGAATGAAAAATCTGACAATAGACATTTCATAGGTGATGGTGTTTCTTTAATTAAGGACAGGCACCATTTACCTGCACCTGGCAATATAACGCAGGTAACAGCTGTTACCAGTGTACTGTAAACGAGCAGCCAACAGACAGCTACCTTTTCTGGCAAGCTGCCTTTATTTTATCACAGCCTGTGATAACATTAACAGTGTTAGTTTAAATATGGGTAAATGAAGCACACCCTTAGTATGCTATGCTATACTGTACTAGTATACAATAATATACAATACTTTACTTGCTAGAGCTTGACCAATACATTAACCAGAAACCTCATCAAAAATGTTTGTTATGCGTTCGTTAAAAAAAAAATGTTTGAGACTATCGGCAGATAGAACATTATTGGATTCTTTTAAACTCTCTTTACATATACCTGCAACCTTTAACCTTTTGGGGGTGGTCGGCCTAAATGAAAGCAAATTCACAATTTTTGATCAGTAGATTTTTGCTTTGAATTTGATTGAAATTGAGTTTGCCAGGAGTGATTTAAATTATTGGACTGCGAGATTGCTTTGAAGTTAGGGAAACATCAAATTTTTAAGATTTCAGTTCTAGTTATACTCTGCCATGCATTTTACATGGATCTCTTTTTTTGTGACAGACTGTTTTTGTATTGTTTTTTTAAATGACCACAATGACCAAAAAGATGACACAATATATTATTATTGGTATCTGTTGATGGTCATATAACTTATAGTATTAGCAGTCTGTGAATGTTCTATGGAGGTACCTACCGTCCCCCAGGTGGAACAGTGGTTGGTAAAAGGTTATAATAGTATTATACTATACTATATTATAATTTATGATGTTTGATTGTAATATAATTCAGGACAGTTTTTGGATCTGACAAAACACAGATGTATGTATGTGAGCATGTGCAGAAGGCTTGTAAATACCAATAGATAACCTGGTCTTATACATCTACTGTATGAGTCTGCGTCACTGATGATCTATCCTGGGACCTGAGGCTCTGATCAATCACGGTCTGGGGAATATAATCCTCCCATTAGCTTTCCACAGCTGACACAAAAATGTCAGGTGGTCGAAATACCACTGTGACCCATGTCACCCTAGTATCACCTTCATCTGCATCATCTGGCATGGTGGAGCCATCCTCATTTATCATAAGTGGAAGGTCAGGGTTCGTGACCTGTTTGATGTCACAGGGCTAAGTGAAAAACACACACGGCGACAGTACTCCAGCAGTCACTCCAGCAGTATCCAAATGCATTCAAGTCTTTACTGTTCCCCGGGGACTGACTGACTGACTGACAAGATGGGGCAGACAAAGGAAAAGTAAGACAAATGCGTGAAGGGAGATTAGCGGAAAAAGAAATCAGGCAATACAGAGTTGGCTGGTGGATGAGTGCGTGGAGGACTGGAGGAAGATGAATGGACTGATAGACAGATCACTGAACACGGCAAACAAAGACAGATGGGGGGGGGGGAGGTGGCGCGTGAAGAGAAATGCCTCAGTTGACAGCCGAGTGATGTTCGAGCCTGTCCACAATTAGCCTGATGAATAGACAGGAAGACACATGAATGTACAGTATGTGGTGAATTCATATTTATGGTGATGCTTCATGCCTCTGTCTGTGTGTGTGCATGAATGTGCTCATTTTTACCACTTTACTGCACCATGTCAATGTTTAAAAAACAACATACTCCAGCATCCATCTTTCACCACTTCATGTCTCAGAAACTGTTCTTAAAAAATAACCAGTTATTCTGTTTTATTCCTGCAGTTAATAATGCATTCCAGTTTGCCAGCATCATCCACTGGATCAGCCTGGCTATTCTCTCTGTGTTCTTCACTGAGGTGAGTCTCTATCTTCCCCTCGCTCAACACAAAAACAGTCTCACTTACAGCTGATGCAGCGGCCTGTCAATTAAGGCCATGTTGTGCAGTATTTGGGGCCAGTGAAGTACACCGACAGATTCTCATTAGAATACTAACAACACCATGAAACGCCCTGTGCCCTCTGTCACAGCTTGATTAGATTCTGATTAGCAGAGGTGAACTCAAGTACAGCTCGGTTAATAGTGTACTTGACGGAAGTGACTATGAAATCACACAACAAAGATCTACATCAGTATTCTGAAAAAACTTGTGTAACTGCTGTTGTTAGAGCTGACACAGTTGGTCCCTCTCGGGTTATTCAATTGATCCGCAGCACAAACACTTTAAAATGCAGATGGAGCTTTTCTGTGCTGCTGGTTTTAAATAATTTCGAGACCGCAGGTGTGCTGTATCGATTACTGTTTTCTTTACAGCCAGCCACACTTGTCTTAGTTCCCTACACTTGATCACCCAACTGCTAACTTTTGTGTACCTGGAGTTTTACTTATCAATAAAAGCAACCCCTCAGTGATACATTGAAGGAGTAGAAAGAGCAGGGAGGCTGGTTTCTGCTCCAGTGCAACCTTGAATATCTGAAATGAGGATGGGGGCTAGGGGATGCTAGAAGAGGAACAGAGACAAAAGGAGAGTTGTTTGCCCTCTGCAGCCCCTGCTGCGTCAGCAGAAGGAGCTAAATGCGGTGTCTCTAATTGTTTGGATGAAATCCTATCGCGCTGCCTGTGATGTGTATGAATGTGATGTCACTGACGAATTAACAGTGGGTGGATGAAAGAAATCTGAATCGCAACTGCAAATGCTACTTACTGGGACTGTCAGGTTTATTACTGGGAATTACTACCCAGTGTGCTCTGCCTGCATCATCCAGTCTCTCTGTTTAGCTGTTGATGTTTTCTTTCTTCTCGCCATGTGTGTAACCTGCTCTCTGTCTCCATCTCTGTCCCTCTGTCTGTCTCAGACGGTGTTCAGGATCGTGGTGTTGGGGATATGGGATTACATAGAGAACAAAGTAGAGGTAAGCTCCCATGGGTCCCATTAGTTCTGTTACTCTGGGCCCCTTTCACTGCAGTGTCATTCCCTCAATGTCATACCGCTGTGGAAGCTACAGACATAACAGTAACTGTGTGTGTATGTGTGTCTGTGTGTATATATATATTTTTTTTTTTCTCAGGTGTTTGATGGAGCTGTCATCGTCCTTTCTCTGGCCCCCATGGTGGCCTCCACAGTGGCCAACGGCCCCAGCAGCCCCTGGGATGCTATCGGTCTCATCATCACACTGCGCATCTGGAGGGTCAAGAGGATCATTGATGGTGAGGCTGGGAGGGGCTGGGGGCTGATGTCCCCTGCGTCCTGTCCTTTACTGTCAGGTCACAGAGATAGATACTGCAGTGTGCTCTCTGCGGTATCGGCAACACAACCTTGAGGTTGTTTGCTCAGTGATTCTTTCCTCCTTTTTCATTATTTTCCACCAGGAACTACAGTAGCACATCATCTGTTGTAATGAACCTGTGGTTTGAAGCTCATGCATCAGCTGCTACATGCTAATTATTTTATCATATAGATGCATGCAGAGCATTTTATTTATTGGGAAGAATGCTTTTTTTTTTAACTATGTTGCTCCCCCTTGTGGTTTTTGAATATAGTACAGTACGTGTTCAAAGGAATGATTGGTGAGATTGTGGTGAAGTTTGAACTTTGTTGTCACCTCTTGCACTTACTGCTCATAAGAGGTAGTTTTTAACACATTAAGATATAACACAATCTAATATAACACCACAAACTAATGCCTAAAAGCTTACCATGAAATGAGCACCTTTTCTGACCCAACCTCGACTGAAGCCTCACAAAGGTAGCATCGTCTGCAGGGCCATTGTGCTGTTACTTTGTCCACCTTGTGTAGAGTATGCTGATAGTATACTCCTTGTCAGGTGCCAGTGAATGTGGAGAACATGCAGGCTTTTATTTCAAGAAAACAGTGGTTGACATTGATATTTAGAAACAGTGTGTACAATAATACACTATCTACAAGATCCACGATGGGAGGGGGAATGAATTAAAGAAGTCAATGTAGCGTTTAGTTGAAATTAAATCGACGGACACGGGATTAAATGTTTATTGTAGGAAAACTGACTATAATGTGCCCTATTGTTTTAGCCTATGTGCTGCAAGTGAAGGTGGAGATGGAGCTGGAGATCCAGCAGTATGAGAAAGCCAAGGCGGTGAGGGAGGAACAGCTTGACCGGCTCACCCAGATCTGCCAGGAACAGGCAGTATGTCCTCTTATCTGTCTCATATCTCTTACCTTCTTAACAGTCTACAATTTATAGCTGCATGTAACCAGCAGAGGGCAGCAAGATGCTATGCAAGAAACAAAATTCAATCTGTACTCAAAAAGGAGGAAAAGATGCCTAAAAGAAATTGATCTCATTTTATCACCAGATAATACTTTCTTGTGGATATCAGATAGCCAGCACTGTGCATTATCTCAAAGCAATCTATTGACTACTTCACAATTTAATAATGATAGTTCTATTATTGTTTTTAAGTCATATTACTCAGCTGAAGAATAACTTAACTTCATAAGTGTAACTGCAAGTGCATCCACTGAGTGCTCTATATTTCTCAGATGTCGACCCAGAAGAGGAGAAGGGTGTCTACTGTATGTCTGAGAGTTATACTGTAACTATTAGAAAAATTGGATATGTACAGTTTGGCACACTGATGGAATATTAGCGAGTACAATATACAATATGTTGTTGGTGTTAAATAGTCCTAGAACTTTCTGTGTGTATTTACTTTGAATGTCTTAAAGAAAGTAAGAGTTTTCTCCAGTTCTCCCATTTGTCCCTCTTCCCTTTCAGTTTGAAATCAGGCAGCTGAGGGCCCACCTGGCCCAGCAGGACCTGGATCTGGTAGCCGAGCGTGAAGCAGCCATGCAGATCCACCATATGTGGGGTAAACAGAGCAGCAGTTTCCAGGAGGTGGACGGACTGGCCCCTGGGGCTTCCGAGCATCACGGGCCAGCTAAAGCTAGAGAGCCCGGGGGGCCTGCAGGTAACCACCTGGAACACCCAACTCCATTGTATTACAGGCTATCAAAGACCTCTGTGCAGGAGGGGGGGATCCAGGCTGTGCTTTCTATGGTACATAATATCCACACAAAGTGGCTGCTTGAATGCAGAGACGTCCTCAGCACTTTGGGCCTTTTTAGGAATGATTGAGATGTTGGCTCATATTGGAAGGTTGCAGGTTTAAATTCTTTGGGCTTGATGGGAAGATTAAATGAGAAATGCTTCCTCATCCTAAGCAACAACACTGATCCTTCAGAAATAACACAATACTAATAATGCTTCAAAAGAATGTAACAAATGTAAGCTAGTCTAGTTACAGAGACCTTTATGGTTATTAAAAGTGACAAAAAAAATACAAATTAGCACAACATATAACCGCAAACCAGACACCTCTGCAGATAGAAAACAACCCGTCGCTCCAGAGCTCCATGTTGGAGGGTAGGACAGTGTATTAATAGTGGACACCAGCACAGTGTTGGTGTCCTCTTCTCAAAAACATTTGTCTCACAATCCACATCAAAATTCTGGTGCCACAGCCAGATGGACTATAAACCTTTCACAGAGTGACAGGTCATAACTTACAGGACTTAAAGCAACAACGCGCTGTCAGTGCAGGTGATGTCAGGGCTCAAAACACGGAGGCTTTTCCTTTATCAAAGCTATAAATCACAGTGCGACCTGCCATACATCTGAGCTACGGTGTTTCTAGTCAGACATCCCTTTAACTGGGGCTGCTCCTCATATACTCATGTTGTATTGATCATCTGGAGATGGTCCCTGTCACAGTTAAGGCTGAACAATAAGTGGCCTCTCTTGGGACATTCATAAAACTAATATGTGATTCCCAAACATAAATTAATATAAGCCATCCAACAGTCCTGTGGGACCTTGGATAGCACTTAAGAGAAACACTTGGACTGATTTAGCATTTGTGAACGACTTCCAAACCAAGTGTTGCTCATTCAGGTAGTGCTAAAACAATTTGTTCATTCATCCATTAGTAGATCAACAAAGAAAATAACAAACAACTAATCAATAATTAAAATTATATTCACCTTCTGTAATATGAAGATTGTCTGTCTGCGTTATATGATTATAAAATTTTGGTTTTGGACTGTTGGTCGGACAAAACAAGCAATTAAAGACATCACTCTGGGCTCTGGAAACGTGATTAATTTGGGCATTTTTCACTATTGTTTTACATTTTATAGATCAAATGATTGACTAAAAATTTAAATAATTAGTTGCATCCATATATTTAGGTTCCATGAGCTTCATACTACATTATCTATTCATTAGAATAGATAATATGCTGTTTATACATCAGCACTTATGGGTGCCCACAGGAGGAGTTATAGTTGTTAATAAACACATATCTGCTTACAACTACATTATGTGTTATAAACTGTTTATAAATAAATGCTAAATTAAAGGACTCAAAGTAGTGTGTTTAAAGATGTTATCACCTTCTATTATCTAAAAACCAAGTTGTATTGTTTTTACATAATTCAAAAGGTTACTGTTCACAAATTGGACTGTGAAACTAGTGTGGTCTCAATTTTCAGTACAATACCTATGATTAACTTCTAAATTCACACTGGTTTCACTTTTATTGTGTCTGAGACAAAGTACATTAAGTGGCCAATTGGATCCTCTTTAGATCACCATGGTCAAGACGACATGAACAACTACATCAGCCAGTACTACAGTGAGCCAAGCAGTGGTGAGCATCAACAAGATCCTGCTTCACTCTTATACAGCCCATGTAGCACCACAATATTTCAGAGCCCTGTACATATGTATGTGTTGTTCTTATAGATATGGGGATCCCAGACCCTGCACGTGTCATCACCACAGCAGCCATAGACGTGCACCTGCCTAACAACCCCAGCCAGCTTCCCTCCTCTTTGGTGAGTGCCGACGCAGTGACGTCCAGCCGTTTGCAGCGCACCGGCAGCTCGGTCAGCGAAGCCTCCACCACCACAGTGTCCCGCACCAGCTTCAGCGCCCGCCACAGCATCAGCAGCCACACGCTCGGCTCCACCACGGACTGCAGCTCCACGGTGCGCGAGGCCTCCACCTCCACAGATTACAGCGACCAACGCTGCTACCCTCCACCCTACAGCAGCCCTCTAGCCCTGGGCACTCAGCCGCGAGGGAGTCCCAGCGCTGTGATGCAGGAGCTGCTCTCCTCTCTGACCGAGGACTCCTGTCTTGCCCAGAAGGGCCTGGACCCTGTCAACCTTAAACCACCCAGCCCGGCAGGTTCCACCAAAACCAGCCCTGAGCTGGAGCACAGGGTCAACATCTACAACAAGAGGAACCAGGAGAGCAGAGTTGGGCTGCACTCCAAGCCTCTCATCCATCTGCAGGGCAACGAGTCTCTTCTAGAGGAGAAGTACAGGATGATGGGGCCAGTAGACGCCCCAGTCAACCGTCTGTCAGAGACATAAGACTCGGCCTGACGTGGAACTTCACAGGACTCGCTCTTCAGATCAACCGCAAAAATTGACGCTCTACTAAACTCGGGTGTTGTTGGGAGTCACTGGCAGATAAACTGTATGTCTGGCAACCTCTTTGTACTGTTGGGACTGAAAGGATGAACTTGACAGAGCAGCACAAAAACAGAGGGCACGGAAGACCGGGGGAGGCAGACTTGTTATCAGGCACCACTTATCAGGAATTGACATTCACAAAAACACTTTTTGAGTTTTCGGAAAAATTTTACCAAAAGAAACCAGCAATGGGGCTCAAGCCCAAAATTTTCAGACAACTGGTCTAAGCAGAAAAATCTGGCTTTTGATATGTTAAGTTGTGGTTTGATTTCTAAGAAGTGAAACCAGTGAGGCTTAGTTCCTCTGATACACTTTGTAGGACTGGAGATGCTGGACTGATCAGATCATGTATGGGAGGGCCACCAACTGCGAATCACTTCCTGCAAGCTACAAGGCATGGATTTATCACAAGTGCAGGTGTTTCAGCTGTTTTGATAGTCTAGTGTCTCCTAACTCACAAAGAACAGTCCTCTTTGATGGGACTGCTGCAGGGTACATTGGATCAGTCTCAACTTCTTTCTAATCTTTGTCTTTCTATATTAGCAATGTTAACATTTTTATCTCAATTCTGAGTGGAAAGAGTGCGGCAAACTTTTGTCTGGTGGATAATTCAAGTGATTCACAGAGTTTTTCTCCAGGTGCCATGACTGGAATCTGACCAAACCCAGCTGAGTCAGAGTTTACTGAGATTTTGCAAACTACAGCATGTCCGCAACTCACCGAATTAATTGAAAATCTACCTGGACATGATAGATTTGGTATAATTTAGGTCTAAAATCTTACCTTTTCATGATTTTAATGTTTGAAAGCTGTGTAAATATTTCAGGATGGGTTTGATCATATCACAGCCAAATATAGTGAGGGACTTGAAGTGGAGCTACAATAAAATGTCAAAGAAAATTATAGCATGAACCTTTTAAGATTTGCCTCTTAAATATTGAAACTAACCCTGTTTATTGTACTGTCAACAGGCATTTTCTATCTCGATCATGGAAAGAGGGCATTGAAAAATGAATCCAATAAAGGGAAAACATTGGCAAAATGAGACAAATGTGTCAATTTAATACATTATTTTCCAAGAGCATCTCAAGTACAAATCCTCTAGGTTAGCATGAAGAGCTACATCTCACAGTCAGCTACGTCAGAGGTCTGGAGACAGGTCAAGCATTCCCAAAGATGTCCTTTACTGTACCAGAAAATTAAATACATATTATAACCAGTACTACTAGAGACATAAAACACCTCTCAAGGTAAGTACAACCTCATTCATTGATATTTAATACTTGTGTAGTATTTATAAAAACTGGCCTTTATTTCTAGATTGAGAATGTTCTGTTTCCAGTCAGAGAGAAGATGTTGATGATGGCAATTATTTCTGGAAGTAAACACTCACAGCTTCAAAAATGTGTTAAGGCATTGGCTATGGGTTCCTGTGGTCGCTCTCTGAATTCTTCTTACTGAGGGTTCCAGCTATGTGATGGACGTTTGGTGGGACTTTGTTTCTCCTCACTTGTTCAGTGCTTCAGTCATCTCAGGAACAGCCTGAAGAGAAAACCATGTAGACTTAATTATCATTTTCTACCAACATTTTACACTGGCATTATGTCAGGACCAAACGCAGGGAATATTTTCTGTTAAGTGTATTTACTGCAGGAGTTTATTACAGCCCTGACAACTTAATCTACATGTTTGTACTTTTAAATGAATCACTTGTTAACTAAACTTAAATACACTGGAAATCTTTTAGGCATTTAGATGAAGTTCAAGCCATTTCTATTCTGCATTAATAACTGCTGAGACCACTTGAAATATTTCCAGGCTTTACCTGTGGGGATGGATGTTTGCCAGCACCTGTCATTTTCATCCCCAGCATATTCCATATAATAAGATTTATGAATTTACTACACAAACTATCATGCATGCTGGCGCTTACAGTATAAATGAGCACAGTGACTTTCGCCAGAGATTTATCAAGACGGCAGCAGGCTGCAGGCATACAAACATTTATTATCACAGTGTTTGTAAGGTTGACAAACGCAGAGCAAGATTCTACATGGGAGGCATCTGGCCCATAAATAAACACGCTGATAGTGCCAGTCCTGTAGTTTTAAAGAAGACAAATTCCAAAAATAATGAAAAAGTAAATATGAGTACAAAATTATTCAAAATGGCTCTGCTTGTGAGTGGAGCAACATCAGAACTGAGTCATCAGTCATTGCCTGAGTTGGTCCGAGGTATCAATTGTCCATTTGGGGAAAAGGTAGAGAGCCCATCCATTTTAATCAGCTATCTGAGGAGTGATCACATGTAAGGTGATCTCACCCAGCAGGTCACAACTCTACTGCCACAAGCTATTATTACTAATCACCTCTACAGAGTTTGTCAGGACACCTGGGCAGCTCATGCACTACTGAGGGGCTAAATAAAACATGACCAACAGGACACACATGAAAATATAACCTACTAGCTTTCACAAGCAGCACTGGACTCCAGTGTGAGTAGTGCCAACACTCTTGGCTCACTATCCCCAAGTACCAGCTAGACACAGGAACGCAACTAAGCGTGTAAAAGGCCTGGCAAGTAGAAACTGAATACAAGACTGAAGCCACATTTTAAGTAACTACTGATCATTTTTTATATCTTGTGAGATGCTAGTGTTTGTCTCTTAACAGCAAGCTCAGCCACAACTCTCCTCTGATTAATTCAGGAACTTAATAATTCAACAGTTGCACATTTCCATTAGGTGGAATAAGGCATCGTGCAAAATTTATCAGTGAGAAAGCAAACGTTATATTCTGACTGTCACTCACTGCTCGGTTGTTTCCTAATGTAACATCATAGTGACATTACTGCAGCAATATCAATCCCAGGCGCTTACCTTGAAAAGATCAGCAACCAAGCCATAGTCAGCCACCTGGAAAATGGGAGCCTCTGGGTCCTTGTTGATTGCAACAATAGTCTGAATAAAAAAGACATAAAAAAACATGTTTAGCACGTGTCCACAACAGAATAGTGAACAAACTGCCTAAAATGTTAACTGCTTATGACTCCTGCTTAGCCAAAAGCACAGAAAGAATGATCATTCAATTAATAAAAATGGAATTTACGACTTTAAATGCAGAATTTCACAAAAATGTGATGTTTTAAGGCAACAGCCTAACATTTGGTTCTTAACTGTAAACAATACAGAAACATCATGGAAAAGGACATGGCAACCAGAGCTATGTTTGTGGGTGCTGTGTACTCATTGTGTGTGACGTGTGCATGCAGACACTAGCATGCAACTTCAAGTTTTATTTCACGTGGTACCAATTCTTTGTAGTCCTTTGTAGCAAGGCAACAACTGTTTTTACAAAAGAGAGCTAAGGCTACATTGTGAGTAGAACATTTTGTTCAGTTTAATATGTGGAAAAAAACAGGTAAAAGAAAAATGCATAGGGGAAAAAAACACAATAGTTAGAAAGGGGAGGTTGGGAAAATCCTTTCATGTGGCTCCAGTGACTTTACCTTGCTATCTTTCATTCCAGCCAAGTGTTGAATAGCTCCAGAGATACCAACAGCAATGTACAACTCCTGTGGACATGAACAGAAGACAACCAGATGAGTGTTACTTGCTTGTAGACATGAAGTGTAATCTCAGGCCTTGGGAAAAGGTACACCTCAGAACTATGGTACAGCAGAGCTGACTGATGGTATAATGGCCACGGGTGTGTAATCTATCAGAGGGTGCAAAGGATCAGTCGTCTGCACATCTCCCCAAACCCGCTGGGAAAACCATCTCTGCCTCTCAGTTTAATGCACGGCCGTATGAATATTTCAGTGCTTATTTACTGTTGCAGCTGAAGTCTCAGAGGAGCAGAGCATCAATGTGTGAACAGTGTCTCATAACTGCAGAAAATACATAAAGCAATATTTTCCACAAACCAGACAAGGACAACAGAATCTGCAGATTTCCATTCTTACATCATTAGTTTATAAAGCGTAACGTGTTCCCATGAGATTATGAAAACTCAGTTAAGACGGTCCAAGCAAGGAGCTTTTGGCCATTCCAACTGAATCCGATATTTTAAAACTAAAATACCCTAAGACAAAAAATGTAATTTGTGTGGTTCATCCAGTGTCTTCTTTGCACATTTTAACACCATCCCTTGATCAATTAAATCAATAAATACATCTCTGGATTTAATCATCTATCGGTGTTGTGATATTAACTGACCGGCATTTTACTACACTCCAACACTGCCAAGCTGTTTTTAAAACACTATTCAGAGAATAACCACTGTTCAAAGACACTTGACTCAGATGTTTACACTTAATTTTGTGATGATAAATTGTTCTTTAATCAGCAGAGAAGAGATCATCTTACATGCATGTAAATAAAATGTGAATCTTTCATTTTACTGTATACACTAAACATTTTCAGATTGGTAGGGTTAAAAAAATAAACCAGACTTAAAATTATATTTAATTAACTTAGCCAAATTCAACAAGCTTGTCAAAACATTTGGAAAATCCAATTTAGACAGTCTGGCCTGAGGCTCTGACCAGACATTCACTGCACTCTGCTTTAATGGATCAGCTAAATCATTTAGGGAACTAAATGTGCCATTAAGTACATTTTGCAGGGCCTAATGTGTGGATAATCACAGCTGGGGTAACCCGGCTGAATCACATAATGGGAAGTTAACCTTTTTAAAAAGGGCAGAGCAGCCACCCTGATCATACTGAATTGCAGGCATGCTGTGTATAGGCAAACGCGCATTTGTCAGAAGCAACAGATTTGTCCACTCTGACAATGCAACTGAGTTTAAGTGTTCCCTGCCTTGAATGCAACCGTTCACATTTTGCCATTTGAAAATGTCCCATTGGTTATTTTCTTGATTTGCTGTACAAGAAGAAGTAAATCCAAATAACCACTTAACTTACCGGTGCTACAATCTTGCCCGTCTGTCCAACCTGCATGTCATTAGGGACATACCCAGCATCCACTGCAGCTCTGGATGCACCAACTGGAAAAAAGAATATTATGCAATTTAAACTCTCTACCTTAATAAAAATATAAGTGCCCAGGTAATAAACAACACAAAATGATAATTGCCTTCTACCTGCTGCATTCAGCTTGTCAGCAAGGTCATAAAGCAGCTTGAAGTTATCTCCACTCTTCAAGCCCCTCCCTAGGAAAAGGACACACCATTAGTCTACTTTGACAAAAATTTTGAAAAAAAGCACACATGTAACAACTACTACAAACACAGAAAGTGGCTTTGCAAGCAAATGGTGACATTGCTTTGGCCATCACTTGTAATTCAGAACACAAAAAGATTTCACACCTCCTGACACCACAACCTTAGCGCTGGTCAGCTCTGGACGGTCGCTCTTTGTCAGACTCTGTTCCAGCCACTCAGAAACTCCAGTGGGAGAAGAAGCAGCAACTGCAGTCAACAGATGAGAAGATCACAAATGACAAGGAGGGACATTATATTAAAAATTATATTTGTAATGATAAACAAATAAACAAACATTTGTATCCTTTTTTTTTTCCTCTATCTGCATTATAATATCAAATCATATCTTAGCATGCACTGTATCAGAGCTCTCTGGATGAAGCTACTGTACCGTTTTCTGATGCAGCACTTCCTCCCTCAGTTGGAGCTGCCTCAAAGGATGTCCCTCTGACCGTGAAGACCTTGATAGCCTCATTACATTTCACAGTGCAGAGAGCATTTCCTGTGTAATCAAAATATTATTAACATGCTGCCATATTTAAAAAGCACTAAGAAATCACCAGTGAAAACTTGTAAGAGCCAAATCCTGTTGCAAAAATAGAGTAGGGTTTAAGTTACATCTGTGTCATATCAAGGCTGTACCAAATCCAGTTAACATGATTTAACACTTATTCTTAAGTATGTCAATACTAATTAAGAATTTATGAGAAGATTTATGAAAAAAAAAAAAAAAAACTTTTGTTACATTTTTTACCATAATAACAGGGCTTACCGGCATAAATTGTTCTGATAAAAGTGTCTGGAGACTTGATCTCAATAATATCTGAAACTGGAGCAACATCCAACTTGGCAGCCACTCTGGGAAGCAGGTTCTGCAGAACAAAACGGTGAATAAGCAGGGAAATATGCACTGGTCAAACTTGTTGAAGAATCAAGAGGAGAAAGAGGGATTTCAGTTCATAGACTGATAGACTGACAGAGATGATGGGTATAAAGAGTTTCCTGAATTGTTGGATATTTTGTAAAATGAATTTATGTGAAGCAGGAGCTTCTGAATATTCAGAAGGCGATTAGAAAATAAATGCATTTCATATTATATAAATGCAAATTATACAGCAGAGGTGTAAGAAGTACTCCGATCTTGTACTTAAGAGTAGCAATACCACAGTGTAAAAATATTCTGTTAAAAGTAAAAGTTCTGCATTCAAAACTTTACTTAAGTACAAAAGTATTAGCATCAAAATATACTTAAAGTACCGAACTAAAATTACTTATTCTGCAGGTGGTCCATTTCAGAATAATGTGTATTATATTATTGGATCATACGTATTGATGCAAAAATGTGTACATCACTTTAATGTTGAAGCTGGTAACGATAGAGCCAATTTCAACTACTTTATCTGCTGGGTAGCCTGTGAATTTACCCTCAGGGGTCATTAAAGTTTTATCTTAATCTATAATACTACATCATAATTTATTTACTGATTATATTCTGTATTATTATCTGAATCTTTAAAGTAACTAGTACCTAAAGTTATCAAATAAATGTAGTGGAGTAAATAGTCCAATATTTGCCTCTGAAATGTAGTGGAGCAGAAATATAAAGTAGCAGAAAATGGAAATACTCAAGTAAAGGAGAAGTACATCAAAATTGTACTTGAGTAAATGTACTTAGCTACTTTCCACCACTGTTATACAGGTACCACTCTTGTTCATGACTTACCTTTCCGAAGGCAGAAGCACCAGCACAGATGTGGGTGAAATTGAATTGTTTTTGTGTTGCCAGGATAAGTGGAGTCAACTCCTCTGAGGAAAGAAAAAATAAAAATGAGAATCAGAAAGCCGAAACAAAATCAGGTACTGTAGACATAGGCCTGTCTGTGACTGCAACTGTGCCAGGTCTAGTCAGCTTAAACATACGAGCAGGGAAATCAAATGAAAAACAATCTCCCCTCCTTCAGTTACTACTGCCTTGTGCAAGTCAAGCACGACATCATCCAGCTGTGAATATGACGAACTGTGCATGTATGAAGCAGGTTATTGCTAAAGAAAAGAAACAGCATGTCCAGTATATATTTGCTTTGTGAGTGAAGGTTAAATAAACAATAGGCATCAGGTTTCTTTGATGTTACATACCTGGCAGGAAACCTTTGTAAGAAGCCTGTTGGGCAACCAGAACCTTCTTCACACCTTGTACTTTGCTGATTTGCTCCACAACCTGAGAAGACAGAAAACTATCTGATGTATCTAGGTTTCCTGGAGACCTTCTATATTGTCTTCTTGTCTCCATGTGTATGTTAAAAATGCACTACATTCTTAACTATCCTGTGTTTTTATCACAAATACAACACATTTGTTGATCCCTTAAGCCAGGGGTGTCAAACTTAAGGCCCGCGGGCCAGAACCGGCCCGCCAAGGGGTCCAATGTGGCCCACTGGATGACTTTGCAAAGTGTGAAAACAGCAGAGAAGTCATTAATTCCAATTTTTCAATAAAATGTAATGCTATTCCTATTGCACTGTCCTAATAAGAGCAGCAGGCACAAAGCCTTTCTGGCAGAAAGCCCTGAAGGCTAACTTCTCTCGCGTGCGAGTAGCGAGTGTATACGCTATTACAGATCCCACATTCTTACATACACGCTACGTGACACAACACTGTCAAGAGTGTTGGGTTTTCCAAGAAAATGTTTTGTGCCTTTGTAGATCCACTGTGATTTGTAAATTGTAAAAGTGGAAAGACTGGGACATCTTGTTGAAATTGCACTTGTTTTTCTTAAGACATCTCAGGCTGTTCATCATCTGTTTTGTAAATGGATGGTTGATTCAATTGTGAACGTTTTCAGAATGTACTTATTTACATAAAAAACATTTAGAGGTATTATTATTTATAGGTTATTATGCAATGGTTTTACTGGTCCGGCCCACTTGAGATCAAATTGGGCTGTATGTGGCCCACAAACTAAAATGAGTTTGACACCTCTGCCTTAAGCAGACCAATCTTATAAAAATAAATAAATAAATAAATGTTGCCTACCTTTGCACAGTCTGTTCCAGCAACCAGACAAGACACCTCTCCACCCAGCTTACTGGCAGCAGCGATGGCATTGAGTGTAATAGGGGTCAGCTTCTCATTGTTGTGCTCTGCAACCACCAAGGTGCTTTGAAACCTTTGGAGGACGCCAGTCTGCGGGAGAAAATGTCAACATCTCACTATGCAATGCACTCACTGCATAAGTAAAACCAAAGATCTGGTGGTGGCGCCTTCTGAACGGCCTGTCGTATTTGAGATTGTTTACAGGACTAGAGCTGGGCAATGTATCAACAGTAACCATATTTAACGTGTTTTTCTTCATCTTGATAAAACATTTTGATGAACTGATAAATTAACATTACACACTAATTGCTAAATCAAAATGACTAAGAAAGATTGTCGCTGGCAAAGTAAAACGGGACGAAACCAGCCTCATCCGGACAGTATCAGTCCATAAAGGTCATTCACATTAAGTCGAACAAAAACCGACAACATAAAGCTACTTATTAATCTATTATACGCGGCTACACGTCTCACAGGGGATTAAATGCTTTTGGTGACACTTTGGTGAGACTTTGGTGACACTTTGGTGACACCTGCTGCGTCAATGACAATTTTGAAGGAACTGCCGTTTGTTGTTACGAGCTTTCATAACCGCGAGGCTAGCTTTGCTAACACCGGCTAGCACTGGCTCAAAAACAAAAACAAAAACAAAAACCAAAAAGCCGTCGACTTGCCGTCTTAACACGGTTAATCCCAGCTTAAGTTAACCAACGCTGTCGCACGCGGATTCAAAGTAGTGCCGCGGCTTAGCGGACGACTAAATGAACTAGCCGGCTAGCAGCTGCTGCGAAGCACGGGTTCGCTAACTGACGCGTTTCGTGTCCTCGGCGCGCCAACGGCAGATCGAGACGGTGCCAACGTTACGTACGGTGTCGTCGGGCCGTCACGCTCTTACCAGACGTTTCAGACTTGTTCTGTTAAAAGCTCTCTTCATCTTGGGCCCTTCTGGCTGCTCAGCGCTGCACAAGCAAAACTGTGACAAAGGTCATCCGACGGGTGCCACGAGATGTCGCGAGATTTGCCGACCAAGAACGATCATTTCCGGTCATACCTCTCTCTCGCTCTCTCTCTCTCTGTCCGACATTCAGTTATCTTGCACAAAAGATCAGACAATTGCAAAAATGATTTTAAGTTAAACAGCTCGGTGCTTTATGATAATGAAGAGTACATGTGGATATATTCATAAAGTGAAATTTTGTTCAGTTTCTCCCTCAGAGACAAAACAAAGTAGCACGACACGACCAGCATCCAGGCCTTCTTAATTATAGCGCTACTGTCTTTTCAATCGGTATAATTAACCCGGAAACAAGTACGCTGCAGACCAGAAACATTATTACATTTAATAAATATTATTAAATATCGATGCATTTACATTTAGGTGTAGTTTCAAATATGTGAAATCAGAGTTTGCCTTGTCAGAGTTTTTCCTGTGTATTGTAATTTTTTACTTCAACGTATGCAGGCTACACAGTAAAGCCCTGTTCACAATGTGTGCTGTAGAGCATTTCATTAAATCCAATATTTAATATCAAGATCCCAAAATGTTTTGTGGAAGTTAGATTTAAGGCTAGAACCTCCTTCTCGATCATCGATATTTGAGGAAACATTCAAAAGACCCGCATGAAAGGTTGTCTTGTACGTTGGACATATTAGTAAATAAGATGGTCATGGGCTACATGTTTCAGCCTGTGAGAGGGGCGAGAGAAAGAGAGAGAGAGAACAAATGGAAATGTATAGCCCATAATTTGCTTTGCTGCTGAGAACCAAATCGCATGAATGTAGAACATGCATGTTCTCTGACTGATTGATTCACAGATTTATTTGGTTTATCTGAAGTTAAGTTTGAACTGAAATTAAAGAATTTGTTTGATGTTTGGTATTATAGACCTGCTTTTCCACAAAAGTTACATTTAAACAGCAAAGTTCTCAGAAAGTAACATATCTGCTTTAATTTTGTTGTGTGACTCTCTCTCTCTATTACACTATTGAGTTTTAATGGTTGATTCTTGTGTAAGTGATATGAATAGTCATCCACCGGTTATTTACAGTATTTAGAGTATGTATTTATTTCCTATCAGCTATCAATTACAAATTATATGAAGCTGTGGCGTACGAATTTGTGGATAATCCATACGCAAAAGAGAAATACCTATAGGCTATTTCTAAATTGTGCAGCTTATTGATCGCTCTGTGGATCCAAGATCTCTATATGATATTTCATCCAGTAGAGGGCTCTCTACAGTAGGGTGAGAATATTGAATATTGGCTAACTATCACTGTCACTTAAACAAAACAAGAACAAAACAAAAAAAAACCTGTATGTATTAATAGTTTTTACAATAAACAAGCAAACTCTTACCCAACAACAACAATATATAATTTCATTTTCATCATTTACAAAAGTTACAAAATGATAACCAGTGATATTTTTTAAAAATATATATATAACACTGTATATCAGAAGAAATCCATACATTATATGGTGACTTTACTTTGAAAAAAAATCTCACAACAAAACTACAACAAATTATTATAATATAGGATATTGGCAAGGATAAGCTTACCATAAACAACGCGTATTATGAGCCCATGTGGATATTAAAGGAATGTGATACCAAAGAAAAGGGCCTAACAACAATAGCATCTAAACTCACACTTGATATCACACAACAAGTCCCTTTAATTGCGCTGGGAGTTAAAAAGGAAATTGCTTTCACTCGGGAAACGGAGATGTGCAGGCGGTGCACTGGGACAAAAAGATGAAAAAAAAAAAAAAACCTTCTCTCACAGCCAGTCCAATCAGCAAAAAGAGAAGAAAGAGCAGGGGTCCAGGAGGAGATTTGCATGGCACCCTCTCCCCGGACCCACACAGAGGTCCAGGTTTGCAGACGTCACTGGTCGAGGATCTTTGTTTTCTCTCCACCTCTCGGTGGAGGAATACAAGTTTATCATCCAGCCAGGGACGGGACGGTCTCCTCTGCCGCTCCTCTCCTCCATCTATCGGCTTGCACTGGGCTATTTCTCCTGTATGGTGGATATCCTGCTCAATACTTCTTTCTTGGATGATATGGGGGATCATTCAAAAAGTAAGTTATTCCTCTTTCTACTCCTATATTACTATTCTGGGGTTTTATTTTGAGGTTTTAATTTCACATTTATGTCCTAACCGGCGTGTAGCCTCTTGAAGTTGATGATTAATCGCGCGATTAATTTCGAGGTTTGTAGATCAGGCTAACATCTAACCCTAACATCGAAAACTGCAACTAAGCAACACACCTGTCCCAATGAAAAATCACTATAATATTCATTAAATATCCTTATATAAACTTATATTGTAACTGTGGTGCTTATGCGTAAGTGACCCATGTCGTAGGTTACTTGGCGATATTTTTAGCCGCTGTGGCCTCATTATAATTCAGTAATATTCTTGGAAAGACCTACATGTTTGTTGTGAAACGTGCACAACATTTTCTCTCCTTAAGGTGAAAGGGTGAAGGGGGTTTAACAGGGATGTCATAGGGATTAAAAGAGCGCACACAGTGTTGCATTAATGCATCCCCCCCCCCCCCCACCCCTCACACAGAGAAGTCGGGAATCGCAATGTGTGTGGGCTGTGGAAGTCAGATACACGACCAGTACATCCTGAGAGTCTCCCCGGACCTGGAGTGGCATGCAGCCTGCCTCAAGTGTGCAGAGTGCAGCCAGTACCTGGACGAGACCTGCACTTGCTTCGTCCGAGACGGAAAGACTTACTGTAAAAGAGATTATGCAAGGTAGGAGTTCAACAGGAGTTTTCAGGAGTTTTTACTTTCAAATTGTTGAGGCGATGTGTTGGGTTGTGGTGGACATAAGGGTGCAACTGAGACGATGTGAAATAATATTCCCATAACGATAAATACTGTCCATTTCGATGGCAACTGTGCAGAGTAAATGAAAGTGTGGGAAAATGTGCATCATGAACTGCAGACCTGAATCAGATTTGTGTTGCAGGCATTCCGTGTTTTATTCTTTTCTTGTGATCATTATATCAGCTTTTTTTCGATTCTTTTGATTGGACCATGAACTGAGATCAACATCAGATTCGCTTAATTCAAGAACTTTTAGGGCTACTGCGTGAGACCAACACGTCTCCGTGCTCCTTTTCAGGTTATTTGGCATCAAATGTGCAAAGTGTAACATGGGCTTCTGCAGCAGCGACCTGGTGATGAGAGCTCGGGACAATGTGTATCACATGGAGTGTTTTCGGTGCTCGGTTTGCAGCCGACACCTCCTGCCGGGGGACGAGTTCTCTCTGCGGGACGACGAGCTTCTGTGTCGGACGGATCACGGCTTGCTGGTGGAGCGGGCCTCTGCAGGGAGCCCGCTCAGCCCGGGGAACATTCACACCAGACCGCTGCACATCTCAGGTAGGCTACAAACTGGTTTATTATGAAGCTATAAAAACTTAAACCTAAAACAGCACACTAGAAAATGATCTGGATAGGCCTAATATCTTGCATGCTATATCATTATTATTATTATTATTATTATTATTATTATTATTATTATTATGTTATTATTATTTTTTTCCGGGAAAAGTTTTGTTTTTCTTAGGCTAAATCTGAACAAAGTCAACTGAATAATAATTATATTTTGTGTGCATATAGGCCTACTCCGAAAATGATTGTCGGGGCAAGAATTGAGTCAATATAATTCACAATTTAATTCTACAACACGCTTACATATAGTGTAGGAACGTTTTAAACCTAATGTGTCTGGCACTATATGAGTGCTAATTATATTTGGTATTTCTATAGCCTAATATTTTCATAAACTGCAGAATATTAGTTGGCTAATAGTTGCTTTAATTTCTTAATTTAAGTTTACTATAATTTCGTATGGACGTAAAACATTTATTTATTTAGAATAATTGATCTGAGATTCTAATTAAACGTCTCCTTCTCCTCAGACACGGTTTCGGTCCGGCATCCTCCTCATCACCGGAACCACGTCCACAAGCAGTCCGAGAAGACCACCCGGATCCGGACGGTGCTGAACGAGAAGCAGCTCCACACCCTGCGGACCTGCTACAACGCCAACCCGCGACCGGACGCTCTGATGAAGGAGCAGCTGGTGGAGATGACCGGCCTGAGCCCCAGGGTGATCCGCGTCTGGTTTCAGAACAAGCGCTGCAAAGACAAGAAGAGGTCCATCCTGATGAAGCAGATTCAACAACAACAACACAGCGACAAAACCGTGAGTACATTATGTTTTTATACTTTCATGGTAACTTAGAAAATGCAGAATTAGGCCTATATCAAGTCTTGGGCAACGCCTGCTTTTTAGGCTTATTTTCTATTTTGTAGGCTACAGTCGTTTACTGTCACTCTTTCCCCGCACAACTGGTGATTAATTCCCCCTCAAGTTTAAACATTTTCTTTATAAAAATCAACAACAGCAAATGACCAGGTGTAGGCTACATAATGCTCATGTGCAATGTTATTGCCACACCTTTGCTCGATAAGATAAAGAACAAAATAATTAAATGGCAATAATGCTAGAGAGAGAAAAAACATGGCAGAACAAGAATAAACATGAAACCAAATGAGGTTTCTTTTGAAATTTGAAAGGGCTGATAACATAATATAAACACCATTTAAACAGATAATTGTGAATAAAGAGCCAGGAAATAAAACGATTCGTTACACAGCTCTTTAAAGAAACAGGAATAACATTAACCTTTCTGACACCACTAAAATCTGCTTCTTGTGTTTTCATTTTCTTCTATTCCACTTTCATTTTAAATATACAGATGCTATATTTTCAGAAATCAGGAAATAATTGTAAATTGAATTATTTAATTATTTTATAAGAACTGCATTTTTGGCAGAGTAGACCAAATTAAAGCCACTTCATCCAACTATTGCAGAATTACATTTAGGCTATTTTACTATTTTCAAAGTTTATTGTAGGCCTATATTTTTACAGATTAGTGGTTAGTTAATGATCATAAAGTTAAACATTTTCCTGCATTTTATGTGTTTGTTGTTGCGCAAAATTAGCTGTTGGTTCCCTGATAATGACCAATGAGTATCACTCACCCTCCTTGTATGGAGTCATGTGGCTACAACAGCAGACCCTGTCCAGGGTAGACTATATCACTTGCCAATATTTGAGCGAACTGAGTGTTTTTTTGTTCTCCCTGTAGAATCTGCAGGGCCTGACAGGCACACCTCTGGTGGCAGGCAGTCCTATCCGGCACGACAACACCGTGCAAGGCAATACTGTGGAGGTGCAAACCTACCAGCCACCGTGGAAAACCCTCAGCGACTTCGCCCTGCAGAGCGACCTGGACCAGCCCGCCTTCCAACAACTGGTAGGATTACATTAAATAAATCATATTAGAAATAAATGACAGGCTATTAAAACTAATACAAAGGGGCTGCTATAGACTTAGAGAGAAAGAAAAAGGAAAGAGAGAGACGGATTTGCTAAGCTTCCTTTATAATAAAGAATAATTCAGATACACATTAAGCTGATAATGATGATGATTATGATGGGCTTCACTCAGTTAAAAAAACAACACTTAGAAACAATCATTCAATCTAATCACACAGTTATAATTCAAAACCTGATTCCGATTATATTGACGATTTGACTCAAGTGCAAACAAGCTTCTTGTGCCAAACTGTTTCTCAACCTTGTGCAGGCCCCCACGTGGAGTCACTTGATATGCTGATGGAGTCTCGTGAGATTTACAAGGCTGATAAAGTGATGTGTTTTCCCATGTTTTTAATAGATAGGCATAATTCTTTGAAAGAAAGAAAAAACACGATTATTTCTACATTCATTTGGAGCTCCCTTGAAATTACAGCATAGCCTTGGTCATAAGCTCATTCACGTGTTGACGTCTCTTTAACTGGGGGTCCATGACAAGTTTGGCACCAGCAGAGATAAACAAGCAAAAACATACATTTTTAAAAATCACTTTTTTGTTGTTGTTGTTGTTATTGTTGTTGATCGGACCCCCTCTGTTTCCTCCGGCAGGTGTCTTTCTCCGAATCGGGCTCTCTGGGCAATTCCTCGGGCAGTGATGTGACCTCTCTGTCGTCGCAGTTACCGGACACACCGAACAGTATGGTGCCGAGTCCCGTGGACACGTGAAGAGGCCTCGAGGTCAACTGGAGCCCCCGAGCGCGCAGCCGCCTCCTGTGCAGGGACGCGCAGAAACCTCAGAGACATTATCAAAGAAAAACGAACAAAGGACCAGAATGGATTATGTTCGAGGATACATTCAGGTGCCGACTAGAGGACTGGAGGTCTGACTATTCCCTTTACATTTAGGCATTTTAGCTCACTGTCTTGCTCAAGGACACTTCGGCAGGACACACAGCTGTTGATGGACATTATGGGCTTTACTTGCCTTCTACCATGATGCCAATGCCTGGACTGGCCATAACGTGGTGAATATGTTATGGGATTCAAACACGTCAGCCTGTATTGGACGCCTGAACGTTAATGCTTACAATATGTTTATCAGGAACCCAGAATACAAACTGTATAGATGTGCATGATTTGTAAGTTTCAATATCGACTCTTGTAAATGAATGAAACAGATGAGATGCGCATTGTTCGCGTTTTCTCCAGAAAATAAGTTATTATTATTTATTATGAGGACAGACATAGCCGATCTTATCAATAAAACCATAGTTCTAACTGATAATTGCATGCAAAATCCATTTGTTCCGTAAACCTTCAGAAGATTTTTTATTATGGTCGGCAAAATAAATCAGCTTTAAGGTCAATGGAATCTGCTGCTTATAATGCTTGACACTGTTTTAAGAGGAGGTTAGAGCTGGATGAGCTCCCCTGTTTACACTGCAATTCAACCTGTTATAAGGGCTAATTCAGCAAAGACTCATACAAATAAACACATAAATATATAAGTGTGGGCAATCAGAAATTCAATATTTAAGTGTTACAAATGTTCAGTTGCCCAAATTTTAGGGTGTCCTTCTCTGCAAGTTAGCTGCGAGATTTAGTTCACAAAACCCTGCTTATAATTAGGCCTGCTCAGTTTCTGAGCCGAGTGGATCAGTGACTGGTGGCTGACAAGATATTATTAACTAGTCTATTTGGCCCACGTGTCACTGAATCAGACAAAATACGCTGAAGCCTGTTTAATTCGCCTCCACGTATGCGTTTTGTTGTTGAGTTATGGCCTCCAAATAGCCTGGGCCTATTTCTATAGCAAATTTTGCATGATGTTTTAGTGATAGTCATAGTGATAACACGATAAAATCGGTCTTATTTAGACAAATGTCATAGTGCCATACCAACCTGAGGCGCATGGTTACAAGTCTAGACAGAGGACAGGCAGTGGCGGCTGCTTATCTGCATCTGGCATCACCTGCAAAGGATACACTGAATGGACCCACAACAAAACGCGCAGCCGCGCGCGCAGCGCTGAGGGGACTCCCAGCCTGCGGACGCATCCTGGCGTGTCTTGAGTTTATTTTCATTCCAGTAGGAATCCTGAACGGCAAATAGCCGCTGGACAAGAGAGCATGCAGGTCAAGCCGGGACTGACACACTACACCTCAACTATTTGTTGTGGAGGATCGGCCTTTATCAGTGAAGGAAAGGGGGAGTATTGAAATTCAAAATCCTGTTAAGTCTTAAAGACAAGCTGATACACTAAATCTTTAAACTGTGTGCGAGTAGCAACAATAATTTAACTAGAAAAATACTAGACAGGGCTATCTAATGATAAGCACCGACTCCCCCAAATGATACTCTATTCATTTTAAAATAAGTACTCACGTTTTCCGAATTTGAAAAGTGATATTTTAGTGATTTTTCATCAAACCTGGCTGTAACTGTAAAAATTAAATAGCTCCCATATTTTCTACATCAACACTGCCTTCAAACTAAAATTGGACAAGCTGGGCGAATGCTCTTGCAGTTTCACACTGTGGAAAATGCAAAGGGCTGTTCTGTGAATTTTAGTTATTTTTCCTTTTCCCAACACATTTCTTTAGACTGTTTCTAAATGCTGCCTAAACATGCAGGTTGACTGTCATTTGTGCAGAACTAGGGGCAGCATTGGTGCTGTAGTGATGGGTCATTTACAATAACAAACTTTAACACTATATTTTGATTATACACCAGTCAATAGACTTCTAATAATCAGGGCAGGTACAGAGAAAGATGCTAAACACACTGGTGGTGTCTAAAACTAGATTCAAAAGTTCTTTAAAATATATGTTTTGCATCTAAAAACCCTGTTTTTCCTGAGGGTGTCAGTTTGTGAGGACTTCAGTCTGGGTGTAAATGTACATTTACACTAGTTCCTATGTATTCATGTCTTTTTGAGATTCAATAATGGAATTTTTTTCCTACAAATTGCATTAGTCCATCAAATCATAGACCGAATTAGGACATTTTTATTATCCAAGTTCTTGAGGGTCTAACTGACAGAAATACAAGACTCGCCACAAAGTGTTGATGTTAAGTCATACTCATGATATTAATTTAACTTTGTACAATATATACAAAATAAAACTGAAGAACAACAATACATAACCATAAGTATTTTATTTTATATGATAAAGGTAAATAACTCAATAAATTATATTAATTTGTGAGTGCCTCGTAACAGAGAGAAAAAGAAAAGAAAAAGATGTGAACTTGAAAAATACAACTCTTAACACATATTTGCAATCAAGGCAGGTCATGTAACTTGGAACTGGCATTATGTAGACTAGAGATAACATTCAAGTCATTCACATTCGAAAATGAGACAAATACAATAAATTAACAGTACTGATGACAATGCTTGGCAAATCTTAAATTACAGTATAAGTAAATGTTTCAGGTATTCTGCTTTGAAATCTTCATTTCTATCTACAACAGAAACAAAAAGAGAAACAAATGGCTTGTTTAGACATTGAATGGAGTAGTTGTGCGTGTGTTAAAACTGCAATATACTAACAAGACATTTTGTGCAAATTCCTCATAATCAATACGATTTCCAAGAAAACAAAACAGATGCACCGACAAAGGATAAGGCTTCACAATCTTTACATTTGACAAAGTCTGAAAGTATATATTTACTCGCGTGCAGACTTTAAGTCAAGAAAAAAACAAGGAAAAAACAAAAATCCAAAAAACAAGTCCACATCTCAGTCTCTTTTGTAGTGTTTATACTGGGCATTATCCATTGTGAGGACTGTGTACAACACCATCACTCTTCCTGCTTCTTGAGAAAAAACTGCAGCGCTGAGTCCCACTGATCTCTTGGAAAGCGGTTGGACAGCTCGCAGTAATCCAGCGGCTGGGAAACTTTGCACACTTTGAAAGAAAAGAACAACTACATTACACTGGGTGTCCAACAGAAATCCTTAATCCTTTTAAAACTGAAATCAAATCTGAATTTCACCAAAACAAGCCTAACGAAAAACTGTTACGTCTCAATATTCAAGTAGATTAGAAATATTATTGGAATCAATTGGAGAACATACATTAAAAAATAGCATGAGGCAACACCTTTCTTAAACAGTTACAATAGCTTTAGAGAATTAAAAATATTAAATAAATACAATCCAGCTAATTATTTGTTATGTATTTGATACGTTTATCAGAATAACTTACCTGCTTGCTTTGTTTTGTTGTCTGAATCTTTCTCATTTGCAGCACAGTCCTACAGGAATTAATAAGGAACATTAGTGCCTAGTATACTATAACAGTATACTGCAGGTACTAATAACATTGTGTATGTACAATTTCATTTGTCTCATCTAAGATTAATTAAACTTTACAGCAAAAAAATGTAAGCAAAATTTAAAGTTGATTGTAATTTAACTAATCAAACCAAATGTTTTTAGTATAACGGGTGATAAAGCACCATCCTGGATTAAACCGCTTCACTCCGAGGAATGTTCTTGAGGTTAACTCAACAATGAGGGCAGCGGGGCAAGACACCATGCATTATTGCTTTGTTTGAAAGAAATGACAATAGCTTGTCTCCCTTTGAATGGAAGTTAATCGGTGTCTAAACAGTGGTGGTTGCAGAGTGGTGAGGGGTGGGTTGTCAGAGGAAGATGAAGGAGACAAGCTGTTTACTGGGAGTCGAACCAGTGGCAGGTAAATCCACTGTGAAGGAAGCCATTTATCTTTGTAAAAGCCTGCCTGTTACAGATTCACCGGGGCCCAGATGAGCTATAGTTAATCAGCCGACGCAAAGAGGTTTCCTTCTGATGTGAAAGAAATTTATCGTGTTTGGATATTTTAAAGAGGATGTTTTGGATTATTAGTTTGTTTTTGAATATTTATTTATTTATTTTTCTTTTAGAAGATATTTTCCACATTGGAGAGAGTGTCACACCCCTTTTTAAATCACCTGCTTTTTTGTGATGCCCAAAAAAGTTGTGAAACATTTTATTTGGCGTGGACACTTTAATCCCTGAATCGTTCAGTTGTGGTACATCTGTGTGTAAGATAATGATCTATTTATGTGCATGTATATACTGTATGTGTGACCATGTTTACCTGAATGAATGTAGCCAGTAGCACGCAGCTCATCTCCTGCTGCAGGATGACCTTGTTTTGGGAGTTGTTGTAGCAGGCCGAGATGAGGGAGGGGAAGAGCACTCTGATGAGGCGCGGGTGGCTGAAGTACTGGAAGGGCAGCTGACACAGTTTCTGCAGCACGCTGGGCTGGCGGCCAGACTGCACTATCACCTGGAACACACAGGGAGCAGGGCCAGTCAGTCAGTCAGTCAGTCAGTCAGTCAGCCAGACGGCCAGTCAGTGGCACTGCTGGTTGTAAATCACCGCCCTGTGCCACTCCCACATGTAAATCTGCCACTAAAACAACACACAAACAGCCATTAGGAGGAGACCTGGGGGGGGGGGGGGCACTGCCTCCCACTATGCAATTATGGGCTATAAAACACAATGATGGGATGTTTTGTTCTTCCTTTACCAACGGCAATAGCAGACCTGCTGTAGCATAAGAGGGAAAAGAGAAATGTGAACTGAAGTCATTATCAGCGGTTAAAACTTCACTTTCAAGTTTTGCGTTAAGCTCGTTAAGCGACACTGAAGCACAGAAGCAGTGCAAAAGTTTGTTACCGCCCTGTGGGAGTGAAGCTCAGGTTGAGAGGGCATTCGTAGTGCAACAGGGGAATGAAGGGGTGGGGTGGCGGGTGAAAGGCAGGGTGAGCAAAACCTCCGCCAACAGTGTGGCCACCGCCACTTTCAGAAATGAGCAATAACATTAATGGTATTTTCAGCCTGCCGACATCCTGCTCTCCATCACAGCCCGTCAATCATACACCATCACATCCGGGCCACCAGTATTACAACCAAATCACTCCCAGCCTCATTTGATTAGAAAAGGGACCGCTGCAAAGGAAGGGGTCCCGGCCTAATGCTCTGGTCATCTCTCCTGAGCCTGGGAAAACCATCAGCACCCCTCTGAGAGCCAGGAGGTCATGCTAAATCCCGGCTGAAAGAAACGCTGCACTGCTTTGCAGGTACAGACTATGGGACTGGGGGGGCTCAATGCCAATGGAAACCAGAAGGGCGAGGTGAGGTCCCCAAGTCATGGTGACATAAATTCACGAGATTTACAAGATTTTAAAAATACACTCTAATACTCTTCCATTGGCTTCTCCTTTGATAATGCACTCCAAGTTTGAGCAGCAGGATAAACAAAGCGATAACTCACCTCTTTTATCAGTTCAAGGTGAAGCTTCTCAGAGCTGCCGTCTACAGCGGCGTTCAAAGGGACACAAAACAGTGCCACTTCCTATCATCATTTGTTTAAAGACACCATATGGACAGGTCAAACAATCTGAACTTCAATGCATTACAAATACTTAAAATGTGAAGAGCACTGAATTTGTCAACCTGATATGTAAGTGTTAATTTTTGAAGCTGAGAGAACACAACATTTCTGCTCTGGTGTGTTTTACTGAGTGCAGTATTGAATTAAAGAATAGTCTTGAATACATTACAAAGATGAAGACCGTGCTGTGAATGTGTGTGCGTAACAGTGGAGGAACAAAATCCCCACAGTTTCACTGACTCAATAAGTGTTTTTCAAAAAGGAATGTGGGACTCGGACAAATTCATCCACTGAAGGAAGGAGAAAAAAAAGGCAAGCTCTGGTTGTTTTCAAAAGCAGAGCTGCTTATTTTCAGTGCATGTAGTTTTAGTATTTTCAAGCTACCTTCCACTAAATCCTACATCATGATATTTATCTTGTCTGTTGCAACACTGCCCAAAGACAAACTGGCAATGCGGAGAGGGGTCATAAATTTATGCAGCAGAATTCATTAGAAAGCCAAAACCATGATTCTGCAAAAGCTAAAGAATCTATTCGTTGTTGTGTTTTTAATCCAGAACATTTATGGTTAAGGTATCATAATTTAACACCGTTGGATGTTTGAGCTGGGGCTCTGAGAAGATCCAAACCCACAAATCACCCAGCGATCTCATAATCCTCCACTACGCACAGTTCCATCTTCAGCTGCCTAAACAAATTGTCCACCTTCAAGTGCCTGACGCAGAAAGACATAAAACAAAGCCTGGTGGCAGCAAGAGTCTGGCAGTAACAAAGAAACCAAGTCCCCTGCCAACTTTCCACGCCTCCACCAGGTGAAGAGCAACACCAGAGCCCGAAATGGTTTCCAACTAGAGATTATGCCGTAGCGTTACTTCTCCCAGCTCAGCTGAAGTATCTGCAGCTCAAAGCCTGACATCATAAAACTAACAACAAGCATCTGAACCCATGCATCTGGCCCGCGTATAACGCAGACCCTGTAAAAACTCAAGTGTCTTGGCTGCTCTGTTCTTTCTTAAGTTCAGAGACCTGGCATTTTCAAACAGTGCCGAGTTTTATGACGCTTCCATTACATAACTTCCTCACTGTCCACAATGACAACAAAGAGTGTGTAAAGTTAATGTTCTGAAACGCAAACAAATTCCTGGAAAACCCAGTGTTGAAGCGGAAACCAAAGTTAAAGCAGATTTAAGAACAGAGAGGAAAAAGAAGAGACAGTCATCATCCAGCCATGCAATAAAGCATAAATCCCAAATAGCATAATTAGCCTGTGTGCATGGGGCTGCTGCACTGCTGGATCAGGCAAAGAAATGTTATTAATTTCTTACTGCACAAATCTAAATCATACATTTTTAATGTCACACTGAAGAAAAGTGACAATCTTGAATGTGTAGCACCGTTGTAGCGTCTAGACAACCAGAACACCTCAGGAGGAACAGGGCCATATATCTGACACTTGAATCCACAAAATAAACCAGATCCATCAGAGTGGAACTGCCTTAGTGATAAGACGAGCAGCTCAACAGACACCACAAAGCAAAGTTAGTCAAATAACTGTTTAGTGCTTCTTTACGACATTTACAATGGCTTAGAGACGTGCACAGGACGCTGTGTAAATTGCCTTTGGATGATCACATACTAGCTACGCAGACATTGACATAGACACTCCAACTTGACTTTTAAGGCAATTGTCAGTTGTTTTAAAATCCCATAAAAAACTGCTGTTTACACATTAAAGCTTAATAACTCTTTATTTATCTCTATGAGCTGACGGCGTCATTTCATCCCAGATCCCGCTGCTGATAATTCTGCTCTGAAACTAACCTGACGACAGTGTTGCAGACAAATGGAAACTCCTCACTGAAAGGTTTGCAGGGATAAAAATGTCCTCAGCTTCACTTAAAGTCAGTTGGACCTGCGTTCACCCTTGAAGCAGAGTGTAAATCATCTACCGAGCTAACAATAAGGCCCTCTCCTGCCAGTCAGTGGAGAGTGTGTATGTCTGCGTTTCTCTGCCTCTGTTTACTCTGCTGGGCGATACAGAGTGTGCATTCCCCAGCGCTGGCTCCCTATGGTCTGCACGAGCTGCACTTACCCTGCAGGCAGTGAGGGCTTGGTTGTCTTGGCAGTAATGGACTGCTGAAGGGAGCGTTTCAACATCAGGTTAACAGGAATTACAGGCCTAAAGCTTGGCTCGGGCCTGCGGGGCAGAGGAAACGCCCTCGTAGAGAATGGGAAGAAGAGGAATGACCCCACAGATAAGGCTGAGGTCTGGAGATGTGTGTGGGATGTTCAGTCTAGAGACGATCCATAACTCATGTGATGCTTACCGGTATAAAGAAAACAGTTTACGAAATATAAGCACAGAGGAGTCAGGTAATCTCAGGAGCCAGTGCAGGGAAAACTATCCCATTACATTTATAAAATGTCCATACTCTACCTGAAATTAGACCTGCTTCTGTGTGTGCGCGTGTGTGTTATGGAGGCAGCAGCATTTGTGTGTTTGTGTGTGTAGCTCGCTCTGCTTGCGTGTGTGTGGCCATTTTCCATGTACTGAAAAAAAAAAAAAAAAGAGCAAAGTTTTCTTAAGATTTCCACACTCTCAAATTGCTTTATGTCTTTCTAAAGAGCAAGCGGGAATCAGGTGGGTTAACATGTCAACAGTTTACAATTACAGTCCCGTCAGCTCAAAGATTCAACAGATCATCACCGTGGATGATTCACAAATGAATCACTGTATTTAAAAGACAAGGAGATTACCGGCACATATCTCTTCAGGGAAAAAGGAAGTACAGTTGCATGTCAGTTACAAAATAGGTGTCATTTGTTCTGCTTTTTTTTGTCAGGTCTCTACGGACGCACCCAACAGACAATGAAACATATGGCTACATGGCTCAGTGGCCCCCATGAGCAGAGACACACTTGAAAAACACACAAGCCTACATATGTCACTCTCCCAATGGCTTTTTGTGTGACAAGGTGAATTATTCATGTCCTCCAGAGCAGAGGGAATACATCACTACGCATAGTGCTGCTTCAAAGTTCTGCTTTTTATGAGCAGCCTTATTTCTAGAGCATATATATAAACAAAAGCTGGTGTGCCGACAGTGAATCAGCAGTCTCTGCGACCGCACAGGCCTCGGGTCGGGCCGCTTTTGTGTTCTGCCAATGCTTACATTAGCTTGAGAAAAGCTCAAGCTGCTCTAAATATTCTCCTTAACGCCATCCATCTTGGTGCGGAACTGAATGGACGCATTCCAAGAACTGGACCACTGGCAAAGATCAACTCTGTGTGGAGGTTGTGTGGGATCTTGTTTCCCGACAATCTATACTTGAATATGATTATTATTATTATTTTTTTTTTAACCAAATCCTTAACCCGAAAGCAAAGTAAGGCTTTTTGTTGCTTTTTCACAAAACTTTCTTATTGGCAGAGCCCAGGTTGTGCACTCCCCCCCCCACCAAATACAGTCAAGCATGGCTGCTCTGTTAACATCGTTGTGGGTGTACAAAGACGAATCTGTCATCTGTCACCCGCTTAATTTAATCATCAGTCCTCATTCAATTATTCAATATAATATGCAAATTGGATCTACAATGACCAACAAATGCTAATTCTGTACATCAGAATAATTAAATTGGATAGGAGCTGAGAGGAAAGGAAAGTGCCACAGAGAAAAGAAGATCCTTTAATTAGAAGTAAAAAATCTGGTAAATTAGAATCAGTAATCAGCCTATAAATTGTTGTGATGGGGGCTGACTGTAACCGTGCGGAAATAAATGACATATAAAAGGTTTGAGACTGAAGCTGTGGCTGCTGCCTGTGTGGGTCAGGCTTAACATAATCAAAGCCCAGTCAACTGTAGCATGGCTAATCAGGGGCCCGGTAGACGGGCCACGCATGACAGCCAATTACACAGCAGCCAGGTCTACTCCATCACATCCTGCTCGCTTCCATAGAGCCCCCTAAGTTGTTGTAACACCGAGGCCAGCACGCTGCTCTGCTTTACCGGGAGGGAACAATGGGTCACTCTGTGGGACAATAGACGACACACAGACCAAAAGCAGGAAGGTGCCAAGGCATGAATCTTTAAACAGGTGCTTTTTGTTACAATTACAAAACTTCACCCTTTTTCTGACAAATAATACATGAACAGAACAATAGTAAGATGATATTACCAGGCTCTTCAGTAGACAGCTTTTCACAACTGAAAGCATTAAATGTAACTTGTGCTGTCACAATTAAACGATTAGTAGATTGACAGGAAATGTATCTATTACAATGTTGGCAATTTATTAATTGTGTTAAGTAGCGCTGAAACAACAAGTAGATGAATTGATTACTTAGTAGACAAAAGATAAATAGGCAGCTATTTTGATAATCAATTACTTATTTTAGTAATTTTTCAAGTAAAAAGACCAAATATTCTCTTGGTGCTCGTCCTTTGCATATATGATAGTAAACTGAATATGTTTTGATTTTAGACTGTTGGTCGGACAAAACAAGCAATTAGTAGACATCAGCTTGAGTTAAGGGGAATTAAAATGGACATTTTCCACTGTTTCCAAACATTTCTTAGACAAAATGTTAGTTGGTCTAATGATCAAATGTTTTTTTTTGCTTACATAATTTCAGTATGCTTTCATTTTTATTTTTTTTAAAAATGTACTTTTTTTTTTTTTTACTGTTGGCCTGACAAATAAAAATCGCCGATGGGAATTTGTCATAACTTTTTATATTTTACATACTGATGAATTAAACAATTAACTGACAGTTGGTAGACTGATTAATAACAAAAACAACTCCAAGTTACAACTTTAACTACACACACACACACACACACACACACACACACACACACACACACACACACACACACACACACACACACACACACACACACACACCTCAATGTTGAGTAGTTTGGTTTTGTTAAAGTGAAAAAAAAAAAAGGAATTAACTTCTGTGCGGTCAGTTCAGGTTCAAGCTGGTTTACCTGGTTGTCAGGGTGGTTAACGGTAAAGTATCCCACACAGATGATGACTTCGTGCAGCAGCTCATCAGAGGAATGCTGGGTACAGTACCAGAGCAGGGAGCTGACGATGTGTCTGAAAGCTAGAGACAGGCCCTCGGCTCCTAGAACAGACTGAGAGGTCATAGACAAAGCATGTTAGTATGATTTACAGTAAATTAAGCATAAATTGTCTATGGTTGTGATTACAAAGAGTTCAATACAATAACAATACAAAGTAATAAAAGCCTATATGTTTTGCTGGTGGGAACATACATGGTGTAAGAGTATAAGCAATTCAAGAAGTCCCACCATAAAACTCCCAAATCCCGCTCAGAAATTAGATGCTAGGAGCAGCTCACAGACAGTATTTGTTAAACATGTCAGTGTGACAGAGCACCATAAGATCATCACTATTCCACTGGAAGTTTTGGGTGTGTTAGCATTGTAACATCCATAAACGCAATACCTGAGAAGCTAAAGGTTGTTTTCAGGCCTCATAACTTATGCATGCAGGCAACATATTAAACTCACTGAACCACGTAAGCAGCTGTCAAACAGAACAAAAGCAAAATGTTATTTAACAATCAATAAATAAATTTAGATTAAAAAAAAAAAAAAAAATCAATTCCTTTTTTCACATTTTGTTTCGAGGATCACAGATTCGTTGCAGCATATTCTGCCAAACTGCAACCACTGCAAAACCCAGTTATTTAAACTGCATTGAACCCTTTTGAAATTCCTCTCTAAACATATTATTGGGTGCTGATGCTGCAGCAGAGCGAGTTAACGGCCTGAATTCTGATCGTCCATCCACCGCAGCACATATTAGCCGGTGCTGTGAGGTAATGTGAAACACAAGGTGATTACAACCCAAAAAAAAAAGAAACGTTATTTAAAATGTTCATAAAACTCCGGCAGTGAAACGCTTTCATTTCCAGCTGTTTTGAGTTGCCTGAATGTGGCGGGTCAGTGAGAGGAAGCTGCTTCAAAGTAATTACCACAAGACATTAAAATAATTAACAGCATTCTCGCTTGCTCTCGTGCCTTTCCGTCTATGTGGTGACTTAGCACAGTGAAGCTGTCGCCCTCTCCTCCTCGGGGTGGGGTAATGTACGGCCCAGCATACAGTGCTAATCACTCGCTCTCCATCCTAACTGCTGACCCACCGGGCTCTCCTCAACCCCAACAACTGACCTGGGGTCAAAGGCCACCTGTGTTTATGTCCACAGGTCAGCTTTGTCCTGAGGAGAGTAACTCCTCTTCTAATGGCGCTTAACAAAGGAACTACCATCAATCTGATCGTGTATACAGATTTATTAAATCCAGGGAGGATCATTTAAATATTTTTAGGCATTTTTATGATAGCCTGCTGTTTGTGATAAGGGACATGTCATTTAAATAGCTCTTTCTACTGTTTATTAAAATACCAGTTAGGTACTGCCAAGGTACCAGCTACCTACAAACCATGTACTGTGAATGTCATTATATAAAATTATATAAAAACAAACATTAGATGCAGAACCATAAAAAAATAAATAAAAATCTATGTCTAACCTTCTGTCACTAATAGCTAAATCTAGTGGATCTGGTGGATCTTTTCTGAAGAATTCTGAAGGAATCTTTAATTTGTGAAAAGTGAAACCAGAATATATTTTGGATTTATTATGAATACCTGGAAGGCGGATAGGTCAAGCAGGGCAAAACTGTTGAGGAAGCGGATGCCTTGCAAAGCCACCTGGATGACCCCGGGGCTGTAGGGTTCCTGACTCTGGGAAGCAGACTCTGGAGAGAAACTGTGCAGCAGGATACAATACAGGGTGTGCACCACTCCCACCAGGTCTGTGGACTGCAGCAGGGCCGTCAATCCAGTCGGGTCCTGGCGTTTATTGTCAAATATACTGGGAGCACTGGAAGAGAGGGGAAGTGTGTGGTCAGCAAAACCAAAAATAATTGTAAGCGTTCATCAACAAATACACACAGATATGATGCTAGGAAACACTGCGTAGCATTAGGGTCTTTATTTTGTGCCTTTCTGCTGCTGGTGTCATGCAAAACAAACCAAGCTGAATGTCAGACTGTTCTCTCACTGCGACATCCCAAGACTGAGGATGCAAATAACAGTCGGCTTCTAGATTTACTCACCAGACAAGGGCTTAGAGATGACTCTCCCTTTAGATAAGAGATACTGTCCTGTTAATGCTGCTGTATTACCTGACTTAACTGACTGCCCCGAGTGGAAGAGCACCAAGTTTAAAATGTGTTGCATATTGGCTTGTTGGATCACAGCTGCTCTCAAGTTCATCTTCTGTTTTCCATGCGTTTCGGTTCATTTACGGGTTTCTTTCTTTGCATGCAAGGAGCTTCCAATCCGTTTTGACTTAACTAGTAAAATTCAGTGCCAGCCAGTTTGGTTGCAGCTGAAGAGTGGCATCTTCAAGTTTCAAGATCAGCTTTTCCGCTCCCACTGCAGCTACAGTAAACAAAGTAATGCCATGACGTGAAGCCGCCTGACAAGGTGCTGAGGGGTCTGGCACACTTAATCAAGGCCCGGCTGAGAGGATTCAAGGTGATATGTTTGTTTGGCTCCAACAAGATGCCACACTGTTGGTTAAAGGGACTGGTAACATCATCCTTTCATCACTTTAACAACAAAGCCAGGGATAATGCTGGTTGGAATGAGGAGGTACCAAGTTTCTTTGAATACAAGCATGACAGTATGGAGAAAAGGCTCCATTTAGTAAGTGAAAGATCTAACCTACCCGTTTCGCATTAGTGCAGGAGATTTAACATTTTCATGGTTTCAGTTTTTTTTTTCTTCCCCAAAGTAAATGTGTCATGCTAGGAGCTTCAAAAGATATTTAGACATTACATAGTACACAGACATTTGGGGGAGAATCCAATCATAAAAAAGGAACAATTACAACATTTTTAACACAACATCAAATAAGTTAAAAAATATTATTTAATCATATCAGTGCCTTCAGGGTCAACTGGACCACACGTTCAGCATTACTGCATTATTTGACATAAAACAATCCTGAAAGGCTACAGAAAATAAAAGTAATTAATGCAATAATGTTATTAATTCTTTTCAGTCGCAATGCAGAAGACTCCAGTGAAAACCCTCGGCTAATACAGACAGACAATTTAAGACTACTGCAGCAGCAGCTATGATTTGCAGCCATGTAGAATGGAGGGTGTGTGACCTCTGGATGAAATCTACAGTGCATGCTGATACTTGATGTTAGCCAACAGGCTCTGCGTGAAATATGCTGCTAGGCAAGAACACAGCCTCCTAATGCCATTATAATCCCCTGACACAGCAACTGGCATGGCCAAAATATTCTACAAGCCCACTGAGCATTCTTATATATGACACACAGAGAATCTTGGCAGAGCAGTGCTCGCTGGCTGCTGTATTGATCATAACACTGGTCTCATTAAACCTGAAAAGTCTGACACTGTTTTCTCACAGATATTCAGTGACAAACCCAGAGTAGCTGTCTTCTACCGTGCTGGCGTGAAGCAGCTGGTCACTGTTACTGCAGCACCTTGCAGCTGGCAAGGTACAGCAGCACACAGGGCGACACTTAAAACGCAATGACAAGATCTTGGAGTAATGTACTGCAAAGAGGTCGGGTAGTTATAGAAGAAAACTGAATTGGCTAGATTGATACCTAGATTCAGATTAACAATTAAAATGCATAAAGCTTATTCCAGTTCATATTTTATTGTAATGCACGACATCAAAGCATATCTGGCTTTGCTGCCATGGTCAGCATTTCTTTTCCTTTTAAGTGAGGAATTGTGGTACTGATGTCCCTCGGTGTGACTGTGTGCTTAGCCTCTGTCAGCGGCGCCACTGAACCTCTCTTGAGTGGAGGTCACTGTAGCACACGTGGGTGGGCTCCCCCCACGCTGCAGGCTAAGGTTTATGGTGAGTGACAGAGCGTGGGTCAAGTAGATGCCTATCTCTATCTGCAGTAACGACAGCTTAGCCAGCTAGCTGGTTGGAGGAAACGACCTGCCGGCTGATTGCAGACGAACCACAGTCTGTGTTTGAGTAACCATGAGCCCTGTCTTTATGGATCCTTGTGACATTAAGAACTGACAGTGACTCAGTCTCTGTCATTAGACGCGCAGAGAACAGTGTGTGTGTGTGTGTGTGTGTGTGTGTGTGTGTGTGTGTGTGTGTGTGTGTGTGTGTGTGTTTGTCAGAGGAAGATCAAGAGATCACAGATATATTTAAGGTGTGTAATAGAGAAAGAGACATGCTCACCGTCCAGTTACGACAAAACACAGCTTACACATGCTGTGCAGCAGAGCTGAGGCTTGCTGGAGGAAAGCAGACATCTTGGGGTGCTCGTCTACGGGACTTTGGACCGACAAGAAGCACCCGTACAGCTTGTCAATCAAACCCATGTTTACTACATAGCTGGAAGAAACACACAAGAAAAAACATGCAGTTAATAGCATTTCCTAAATGTTAAAACAAATGTACTATGGGAGACTTCGTTTGAAAAAGCTCATCTCACACAGGCAAACAAAGCCCTTTACTGTGCATACTTCCACAGCACTGCAGCTGAAAGCGGATACCTCACCTAAGCCCTCCACCCCCTGCTATTACTGTGATATCTCCAATTTGTCTTTGCCAATGACAGGTCTCATGATCATGTTCCCTGTACTCTTTCAGCCACAAATCACCACTAATAGTGTCATTAGAGGGCTGTTGTTACCCCAGTGCCAGCCCAGCTCTGGGCCCTTGACAGTCTGCTGACCTGGGGCCGTCTTCTCCCAGCTCCGGTATGCCTGGACCTTCGGGCTCAGCTCAGGCACCAACAGCTTACAAAAATCCATAGAGCACTACAGCTGCCAATCAAGGCTTTCTAGTAGCTGATGTGGTCACTGTGAAGCCACGGTTCTTCATCCTATCACTGTCTTGACTCTTCGCTTCTTCCACACATATTTTTTGTTAAATCTGTCACTCATTGAGGTCCTTTCAAAACAGGTGATTGTGACCGTTTTCAGCCACCACTGCAGGTCATCTGACACTTGAAGCAAGTCCCATTGTTTTGACTTGATCCTCTTCCACAGCTTTACTTGGGTTGAAAGGATCTTTCCTCACACTGGCTGCTTAGTTCAATGCCTGCTCTCTGTTTGACAACCTGCTTGGTGGTCGAATTTGCCACTTGGTGTCTCATCATATGAGCATGAATTAAAAACATTTATGACAATGATAGGGGACTAAAAGCACTGAAAGCCCAACTAAGAAACTGCTAATGAGAGGAGAGGAAATGGTGATCTCCTCTCTATGTGATAGATAGGTAGGCATAATGAGGGGGGAGTTGCAAAAGCTAAAAATGTTTTGATCTTTTGTCCTTCCTCACTAGCATATACATTATACAAGGCAGTTGAGGTAAATCTTGCACTCGTACTTGGGATTACCAGTCTGACGACACCATTTTTCTCAGGCCCTCCCCTGTCTCCAGGGTTACGACAGGGTCAGTGGATGAGAGTGGTGGGCCTGTGCAGCTGCTCCGTCCAGATGAATCATGGCTTGTGGGAGGGATGGTAGAAAGACTGCACTCTTCCACAAGGCTTCATCAGGCCGGGCCTGCCTTTCCTCACAGCCCACATTTCTCCAACACAGCCCCGACTCCTATAGTCCAGACCCACATGGCTAGCTCCAACGCCAGGTTCAAGGAGACCTTTCAAAGATTTGGAAGTGCTCTTTGTTTATGCTACTTTCTGGCCCCCCCCCGAAACTGATTTTACTTGAAATGCGGCGCTGAATGTGTAGAAAAAGTACGAGCTGGAAGGATGCCAGAATACACCCTCATTCTCACACTACTCCCATGCTAACAAGACACCAGTTGGACCATTTCCAAGAGATCTGACATTTTTGTCAGCCTATTCTTTACATGTGGCATGCTGTTGAGGAAATCAGAGGTTGACCAACTCTCATCCCAATGAAGAGGAGTGCAGGAGAGATGTACTAAAGGAGGTAAAAAGGTTGTGAGATGAGAAAAAGAGTTGCCATGTAGGAGGAGAAGCAGTGTGAGAGTAGTACAGAGCACTGGAAGGAAAATACCTGATTAAGTCTTGTGTGCGAGTGTTGAAGGACTCAGAGCTCTTGACCTTGGCATCTGGGGAGGATATCCACGTTTTTTCACCTTGTCCAGGCTCAGAGATATGTGGCCACAGGGACCCCAGGACGGTAGCAATGGTCTGCAGCAGGCCTGTCGTCAAACCCTCAAAGACTTGTTTGTTTACACTGCGCCCAAAAATGGATTTGTCCTCATCTGGGACATACAGCTGTAAGAATGGAAGAAAAAAGAATGTTTACAGAAGGTAGCCTACCTCTATATTGAGCAATTAATGAACCTATGTTCATTAAGCTGACAGGCAGCACTAGAAACCCAACAGCATTTAAATGCCATTAGACACAATATCAACAGAGTGTAGAATGATAAATAAAAGACAGGTCTATTTAACCTTCAGCATGCGCAGTAATGGACATTTACATAATGCAGAGGTTCATGTTAAATGCCCTGTTTTAGTTTAGCAAAAGGCTGTTCCCACATTGGTGGTACATTACACACTTAGTGAGTTTATTATTCAAAAGTTTTAGGCCAAGACTTAGTACATTACACTCACTGTGATTTGTAATAGCTACAAAAAAGGCATATTGTAGCTGTTTAAAGCATTTCCTCAGCCACACAAATGACAAAAAAGCCGGTGTAAACAAAACAAAGATCATATCAATGAGCTACATGATGACAAGATGGAAGCTCAAATAAAAAGCCTGTAGAAAGAAATTAAGACAGTGTAGTCAGACGAGCATTTTTCTCATTTGCATTTCCAGACAAAGTTCATGAAACACACAAGCAGAAGTCCACGTTTAAAATATAGTGCTAGTGTTTAACGTGGAGAACTTGCAAAGGTAAAACCTTCTCATTTGGTCTAATGGTTGGGGTGAATGCTGACAGCACAGGTAAATCCACCGACATTCTCCACAAATCTAATTAAAAGGGTACATGCTCACATGGCAGTGCAACCCCCACTGCTTCACTCTATTGCTCACACACACGCATGCCAGAACACAGACATGCACATGAATACGCACTCACAATAAAACACAATAACAAATACAAAGCTGTGTTGTGTCTGAGTTGTCAATTAAATCACAACTTATTAAAGCAGGGTGTGTAGGAGCATGAATAATTTTGTAGCCCAATTCTTAATCTGCATTGAACACATGGAGAACAGTTAATTTGTCTCCTGCAGTGCTGTTGGATATGTCAGTCAGCAGAGCAGCTGCTGGGATATGTTTTATATAAACTGAAGCATACAGGCTAACCTCTCCCTGTGCGCCCTACGGAAATATGACTGCTTTGGATTGGAACTCGGCACCAGAGAAGGAAGCCCCAGTAGAGTTCATGCATGTACCACAACCCTGTGCCTTGTTGTGAGTGTAGGCGGCCCCAGCGAGCCGCCACCGTTAGATGTTTGGAGTGGGCTGATGTTTACAGTCCTTCTTACAGAGTGCTGAAGGATATGGGCTGACATGTCGCCGCAATGCAGCCTGCCTGCCTGCCTGACTGACTGCGCTCTCACATTCCCTCAGTCAGGAGGCATCTGTGGAGAGAGGTTGGGCAACGGTTTGTTACCCTCTAGCTTGTGTCTTGCTCTGTCTTTCATTAACACTGTGGCGGGAACTGACACCAGCAAAAAGGCAGGGTTTTCTCAGTGGTCAAAGCACTGTATATCAACAGATGAATGTAAAGAAAACAAGGAAGGTTTAATAAAAAGGCTAAATTTAAGTGTGGTTAAATTAGAAATACTCTGTTAGTTTGATCACGCCTTGAATACCCCATATCCAATATTCAGCATCTCCTTTACATTTACTGTACTTTAAACAAATTGAAATAATGCTGTTGGCATAAACTAATCCGATAGCATCAGTTAGGAAACATTTTGTTTGTGATGGCAAATTAGGTCTCAGTCATGTGCTGGGATGCATAAACTTACTGTTAGCTGATGCAGCAGCAGGTCCATGAGGAGTGCTATCTTGTTGCTAAACAGCACATAGGAGCAGTTGAGGGGGCAGCAGGAACATGCCAGGTAGTAGGTATTTACAGCAGCGCAGAGGGATCTAACACAGAAAGATACCATTATTAATCACAAGTTTGGAAAACAAAAAAACACACACACCTCAAGGCAAGCTGCTAGTCCCCTTGCAATTCGTTAAAGAAACACTACTACTGGGATGTAAATGTCTAGCCCTGGGCACTGACAAGACTATCTGCAGTCATCAGGAAACCAAACACACTCTTCTGTATTTGTGGCTCCTTAAGGGTGCAGTTTGTCTCCACAAGTCAAAAGCATATCTCACTGACAGCACGAGTAAGGAAGCCGATTTGAGGAATAAAACACTCATATCAGCTACTTATGCGGAGACTCCCCTCACTACAGCCACCTTCAGAGGAGCTGAGCGCAATCTCAGTCCCATCTTGGCTGAGATGGTGCAGCATTTCCGCTGGAGAGATAAAACTATTCCTCTCAGCAACTCCTCACAGCCGCCAGGCAGCCCGGGCAAGCGCTGAGCCAGTCAGCATGCCTCTGTATTATGTCTGCTCTAAAACAAGTCCCAGAGAAGATTAATGCTTCAGATAACTGACCAATCGTTCTGCTGTGACTGCTACTCCCCCTCACCCCTGTTTCATCAGTTAATATTTTCTGACAACTGTATATTTTAGCCATTGGCAGAATGGCGTGTCCTATCTGCTCACTGGAAGAATGGAATCTGCCTCTCCAGTGCCTAAAGTAGGCCGTGTTTATTTCAACTGGTAAACATTTTGATATCTACCGAAACCTTCACATCTGCTGTGCATTTTCGGTCAAACCACGCTGGCATAATACAGGAAAATAGATTAGGCTGAGGCAGACCCAAGTCTGTCAATAACTTCCTCTATTCTTTGCTCTGCATTTGCTAGTGGGCAGATCAGTCGTTCCGCCGCATCATTATTGACATTGCAAAGCAAAGCTGTCAGACATGGAATGTGGTGTTAATGTGAGAAGCACTATATTTTGAGTGATCGGAGAGTGTCCAAATCTGACATCAAGGCCGACTTCCGTCCACCTGAAAACAATAACAGAGCGGAGCCTTCTTGCAAATTGTTAATGTCCTATATGGCAGCTATATTGACAGTAATTTTATTAAAGCATAAAGACGGTGGAAAAAGTTAAGCCATAATGGTTAAGTGCACTGATAGAGCAGTCTGTGTGGAGAAAGAGGTGAGGTAACACGAGAGCCCAACCACACTAAGCTGTGTGCAGCCATGCTTCATCATGACTGATGCACTGACTGATTCTCTAGTGAACAGGGGACAAAGATCAGCTTCTTTATAAATACCATAATGACAACTCAACTACTTTTTCTCAAATACTATTGTATAATTATATGCTTCACACAGCTTATGAAATTCTAGCTGTGGTAGCTGCCATGTACATTCCTCCAAAGGACAAGAGTTACTTTAGGTACCTTAAGTCACTATCCTGGTATTTAAGATCAGGTCCCTGTTCAGTAAAGTAATGCACAAAAGTAGAGATATCATATGACCGACCTATCAGAGATAAAATGACTAGGCAGGACTGACTTGATTACCGTCAAAGAGCAGTTTCAGAACAGCCAGATAAAGTTCATCTTGGTCAATGGCAGCATTCAGGTTACACCTATGACAACTGAGATTTGGTGCTCTCTATCTGCCAAATGTTCATTGTGTGAATTTTACAAAGTATACCGGGGAAGCAGTAGTGTCATCATTTCTTTTACAACAGCTTCAATTCTCCTTAGAATGCTGCCATGCAAGTCCTAAACTTTGTATAATCGGATATTTAAATCGTTCCTTCGAGAAAGAATAAAGAAGACAGTAATCTACTTTGAACTCTGAGCGTCTCATAGAGATTTAGAGAAGTTTTAGATCAGCAGACTGGAGAGGCAATGCTAAATTTCTGACTCATCCTGGTGTTCATGAGACCACTCTTGGGATTGTTTAAGAGAACGGGTATAGTACCATGTACCAAATGTGCGGTTAAGAGGACACACTGAAACCTCGTCAGGGCGTCCTGGTAGTCTAGATGGATAGATCTACCTATCTGACAGGTGATATTGTAACGAGATAATCAATGTTCCTCCATTATGACCAGTCAGTGGTCATGTTATTTCAGTCAGACAACTCACGTTGAGATGATTATTATGCAGCAGAACGTAGTTAGAGTTTGGCGTCTAGGCTCCGACCTCATCACTCCCAGCCAATGTGTTTACGTGAGATATTGGGGAGTGATGAGCAAATATCTTAAACCCCCCTAGCCGGAGCCTGCAGGTGGATGCTGGGGTGGTGGTGGGGCTGAAAGAACAAGCGGCAATATTGATGCAGGGCAGCAGTGGCCTTGACAGGCAGAGGGAGAGATGGGAAATTTTGCAGTTTAAATAGACCGCCAAATTGTGAGGGTGTGTTCGGTAGATGGTTGAGGAGAGTGAGGTATGTCACATGTGTAGCAATGCAGCTCGAGTTGACTGCCTGAACTAGCTCGCAGGCGTCGCTCCATGGCTGATCGGTGGATGGTGCAATGATTTTTGAGACTGTTCCCCTAGTCACATACAATTTAAGTATATTTACATTTAGATATATACTGTAGCCCATGTTCATGGTGTTTTTATTATTTTTTTTAATTATTATTTGGCTTTCTCAAAAAAAAAAAAAAAAAAGAATTCCTTATTTTGTTTCTGCTATTTGAAATTCATGGACAAAACAGTGGTTTTCACTTCAATTAACATAAGAGTATAAACAGGGTACTGTAAAAATTAAGCTTTTAACGAATAAAGTTAGATTTTATTTCAGAAAAGGACAAATACTTTGAAAGTAGTATTACACACCAGTGATAAAACTGTTTTTAATAATTTATTTCAAGGCATGGCTGTACTTTCTCTTACCAACCCGACTAGCATATTCTAATTAAATCCCTTCACTTCTGTCAAGACAGATCAGGCCCTATGGCTTCACAATCGACTTACTCAACTGTAATGGGCATGCAATTGCTTTGTAACACAGCTAATCAGGCTTGTCTTTGGTCATCTCTGAACAAATGAGGAGGCTGTCAAAGGCATGTTTGAGTTATGCCCTTACACCAGCTTGTACAATGAACCATCACAGTGATCTGTCTTTGGTTTCCTCCCACCTAATTGAGCTTGATGAGCATGACACCTGATAGTCTGCCCTCTCTGGGAATCTCACTATCTCAATACCCCTCAATGACAGCTCCAGTGAAAGATTTTAAAGAACAATTTGGTAAAGTGCCACGCCACCCTGTCTCATGTTGCACAAAAACTTTGTGGGGACTGATGTGTGCCAGTCTATATAAACAGGCAACATTCCTCCACCTACCACCATGGGGTTCTCATTACATTGAGAGATTGTGCTACAAATGTTCCCAAACCACAGCCACTATCTATCACCACCCATCTAGTGCATTATCACTCTTAGAACATTTCTGCTTTGAAAATATAAGTAATAAGCTATTGTCACACGTTTTAACTGGAGGACCAACATGATGGATCTGACGCTGATAAAAACCGGCGATTGAAAGAAAAAGTGAGATGCAAATAATGAGCAACGTAATCTGCACACCTACACTAAACAGCTTAACCTCACACAGCCAGGGAATACATTTTGCCTGTAAAGCTATTCAGATCCATAGAGAAATGAGGCCAAGAGGGATGGAGCACACCTGATCCTGTCTCGCCCCCCTACAGCCCTCTGGGGCTCTGCCTGGGTGGCCAACAGGCCTATGCACAATAAGTGGAGGCTTGGGGGGGGTTAGGTGTGCAACTGACCTCTGAATTGAAACCTCTAATATTGAAATATCACTTAATTTTAGATAAATATATAGACAAGGCTAGAAAACAGACTAAGCAGAAGAAACTATTCCTGAAGGTCAGGATTTGGTCACAACATGATTTAAAAAGCATCCAGACGTCACCGCCTGGTTAACTCTCCAGCATAAATCAGAAGTAACAACCATAAACACAGTTTCCCTAGCAGGGAGATATACAGCTATGGATTGTGTCTATCTTTCAACAAAGGCCATTTACTATAGTATATAGACAATTCTTAATTCAGTTGACAACAGGACAACAAGCATGTAAAAGGCTCTTTATGCTTTTTGTCACTGCCTTGAGTTATCAACCCTGAGATCTGTGCTTCTCAACCTGAGTCTCACGTTTCTCGCCCTCTCAGTGTGTTTCCTATGTGCGCAGTCAAGCCTGACTGGAGCAACGCTGCAGAAAGCTGACCAACTTCCAGATCAGGTTGAGTCCCTGCCTCTTAAACAGGGTAAATTTGTGTTCAGGGGAAGAAAAAGAATCCTAAGCCAAAATAAAAGGTGAGGAGCAAATCCATTTCCTTGTGCTGTCAAACAATCCCTTCATTCACTGCTATCTAAATGACATTTAATTTGATTCTGCTGTTGATCTCTCCGATACCCTGAGTGCTTCCAAGACATCTACTCTGGCTGTCGTGCCACACTGGCCAGGTATGAAGGGGGGAGAAATCTGATGAGCCGTCACACACCATCATGCACAGAAGCATGAGTGCGTGCACACACACACACGCGCACACATACGCTCACAAATGGTGGACAACATCCTGAAATAAAACCGCAGGTAGCAGGTCTGATTTCACAGGATACACCAGGTCATGTGAGACAGAAGTGGAAATACAAATTGGGTTAACACGCAATGTCCAAGGAGTCCTAAACCCTTTTCTGGAGATCACCTGTTCAAGTCTCTCTTTTTTTAATCCATGGAAATTGTCAACATACAGTACGACCAATATACAATATAAATTTCTGAATTTGATTTTTGCTACACAAATTATCACAGACAAGTTCCTCTGTTCTTTTTGTTATTTAGTTTTTAAAAGCACAAGTTGTGTACAGGCAGATGGAGCCTATGAGATCATTTACAAGCAGTACATACGTCTTCTCTTCACTGAAGAAAAAAGAGGGACAAGCCAAAAAAAGATTCTTGTCATCTTTGGGTTTAACTGACAATATGCAGTTGTCATAATAGAAAGACAAAAAAAGATTCTTCCATCCAAACTAACTGTTGAAACACAAACAAGAGTTGGTCCCTTTATTTATTTGGTCCTTACTAGTTAAACAGTTTGGGACAAAACTGCTTCGACTAAATAATAGTGATTATATATACAGTCAAGCCCAAAATTATTCATACCTCTGGCAAATTTTGACTTAAAGTTACTTTTATTCAACCAGCAAGTTTTTCTTGATTGGAAATGAGACAGGCGTCTCCCAGAAGATTATAAGACGATGTACAAGAGGCATCATTGTGGAAAAAAATATTTGTCAGCTTTTATTTACATTTGAACAAAAAGTGGCATGTCCAAAATTATTCATACCTTTCTCAATAATCAAGAGAAAAGCCTTTATTGGCTATTACAGCAACCAAACGCTTCCTATAATTGATGACCAGCTTTTTGCATGTCTCCACTGGTATTTTTGCCCATTCATCTTTAGCGATGAGCTCCAACTCTTTCAGGTTGGTGGGTCTCTTTGCCATCACCCTGATCTTTAGCTCCCTCCACAGATTCTCAATTGGATTCAAGTCAGGACTCTGGCTGGGCCACTGCAAAACGTTAATGTTTTTGTCCGCTAACCATTTCTTCACCACTTTTGCTGTGTGTTTTGGGTCGTTGTCGTGCTGAAATGTCCACTGGTGCCCAAGGCCAAGTTTCTCTGCAGACTGCCTGATGTTGTTGTTGAGAATCTTGATGTATTGCTCTTTTTTCATGGTGCCGTTTACTGTGATTAGGTTCCCTGGTCCATTGGCTGAAAAACACCCCCAAAGCATTAGGTTCCCACCACCATGTTTGACAGTGTGGATGGTGTTCTTAGGGTTGAAGGCTTCTCCTTTTTGACGCCAAATGAAGGATACATCATTGTGGCCAAACAATTCAATTTTTGTTTCATCTGACCATAAAACAGAAGACCAGAAGTCTTCTTCTTTGTCCAGATGAGCATTTGCAAAGGCCAAGCGGGCTTTTGTGTGCCTTATTTGGAGAAGAGGCGTCCTCCTTGGTTTGCGTCCATGGAACCCAGCAGTGTGGAGTGTCCGTTGGACTGTCTGCCTTGAGACGTTGCCACCAGCAGAGCCCAGATTCACCAGGATGGCCTTGGCGGTGATCCTTGGATTCTTTTTCACCTCTCTCACTATCCTCCTGGCCAGCACAGGTGTCAAAAGTGACACTGAGATTTTCCACAGTGATCTGAGATTTTCCACAGTGTGGAACGTCTTGTATTTTTTAATAATACTTTGCACTGTAGCCACTGGAACTTGAAAACATTTTGATATGGCCTTATAGCCCTTTCCTGACTTGTGAGCAGCCACAATGCGCAGCCGCAGGTCGTCAGTGAGCTCTTTTGTCTTAGCCATGACTGTCCACAAACCAACTGCAGAGAGCTGCTGTTTTTCACCTGTTGAGTTGATTAAAAGAGCTGTTCCCAATGAATCAGGGTAATTAGGATGCTTTAGAACAGCTTGGACTATTTGGAATGGTATAGAACTTTGGATTTTCCCATAGACTGTGACAGTTTGCAAAGGGTATGAATAATTTTGGACATGCCACTTTTTGTTCAAATGTAAATAAAAGCTGAGAAATATTTTTTTCCACAATGATGCCTCTTGTACATTGTCTTATAATCTTCTGGGAGACGCCTGTGTCATTTCCAATCAAGAAAAAACTTGCTGGTTGAATAAAAGTAACTTTAAGTCAAAATTTGCCAGAGGTATGAATAATTTTGGGCTTGACTGTATATGCTACTGGTACCGATGCTGGTATAAATGATGGGTATATGGTGGGTTCTTCACACAGTACAACACTACATATATAGATAGATCTCAATTTATAAGCATCATTTTATATTAAAGTTAACAATTAAGAAAATTCATCTACAACAAATTTAAAAAATCGATTCGTTATTTAAGTAAAAAATGCTATGCTATGCAAAGAATTCATTGGTCCCAGTGTCTCAAATAGAAATATTTACTGATTTTCTTAGATTTCTGACATTTTATAGATCAAACAATTAATTGAGAAAGTAATCGGCAGATAAATTGTTAGTTGCAGCCCTACTTAAGAATATTAACAGGCAGATATGAATATGTTTAACAATTGTGTTAAGTGATTTAAGCACATTAAAGACCATGAATATGAATTACAGAGAAAAATAATTAACATGATGCAAATCAAATTAGCTAGTAAAATGAATGTGAAGTAAAATGAATTTTGTTCACAAAAAACGGCATGCTAACATTTGGTATGTTGTTGTGCGTTTTGTGAGATATCAACTCTCCAGCTGAAGTTAATGACAGTGGCTGCATAAACCCTGATCTAGACATTCCAGTGACCACAGGGTTACACCAGGACATTAGTGGAGCCTCGTAGAGGAATTAGCTCATTAATGTAATGGTAACAATATGGAATCAGACTCCCTAGGGAGAGATGTGGCAGGAGCATCTCGGCAGCTGCCCTTTTTGTAAATCACTCTGCTTATCTGGTAGGAGGAGGTGATCAATACGGCAGCATCACTGTAAACAGATAATGTAGCGCACTCTGGGGCTAGCGTCTGTATAGCAGCCCATTAGGCCACACAGCCATCCAGATGACGGATAGTGATAAGTAGACAGCCGGGCTGCATCCTTGTGTTGCATCTCGTCACCAGCTCCCCGACTACACTGACCTGCCGGAGCTGCATCACAAGGTTAAAGTGTGACCTCTCCTGCATTTTACATGGTTTACAAAACAGAAATAAAAAGGAGTCAGTGAGATTTGTTTGAGTAAAATTGTGACTATTCAAATCTGCACAAAAATAAACCACCTTTTATTTACATACACAGTCGTTACTGTTGTTACTAAATCAATGTATTATGGTACATTCTACAAGCTAGACAACAAGCTGTTTCAATCTACACTACAGAACATATTCATCCTGACCACATATATTGTACACAGTGTCTCCACGGGGCTGGATTGATGTGTTCATCACGGGCTTATCTCCGGTTCAGTTCTCAGCTCTCAGCTGGCAAAGCTCTCAAGGGTCCAGTAGTATTAGCAGAACAGGACTAACTGACAGGCGAGCCGGGGAACCGAGGTATCAAGCTCGATTCCAAACAAGCTATTAAAATAAACTATTAGGCCTTGCACATACCATAGTGTTTGTGTGACTGATGTTAATCTCATGCTCATGTTAAACTCCCCTACAGAGAAACCTGTGGGAAAGGATTAGTTATGAAAGAAAAGCTAATTCAAGACTATTCTTTTATAATTATTCATATCTCACTCCAGAGTTTGATTGGGCTAGTGTGCAGAGGATAGAAACCCAAGGGTTTAGTCTTCCCCTCCTGTTCCTTCCCCACAGCGTGTCAAGAAGATGCATTAAAAGCCAAGGAGGTCTTGTGTGCACTTAAGCTAACACACCGTCACGCATGGACGAGCAAACAAACTCAGCAAACAAACGCTTTGTACAAGAAGACAGTCTCTCCATTTAAGATAATAAAATTTCTTCCAATTCAGAAGTCTGCTTGAAATTCCCTCAGATTACAATGATTGAGGAAGAGAAAGAGTACAAAAAAATCAATATACATGTGATGCCCTTTAAAAGCCTTATAAATATAAGAAGCATTTGTCCATTAGCAGAGTTTCAGAGACCAGTAAATGGTAATGAATGGGAGAGCAAAGCCATTCGAGTCCATTACAGAGTCCCACTAGTGAGTATGGCAGCCTCTCTGAGGTTATCTACTGGCAGGCCATGCAAACGCCAGACCCACAACTCAAAAATACTCTGCACTCTAAATGATAGAGTGGACACGTGTGCTTTTTGTGTTTCGAGAGAAAAGAATGAACACAAATTGATTACGGAAATGGAAATGCTTTCCATTTCTAGAAGGGCAGCGCTGTAACTCATTAATACATTTTGAGAATATTTATTGAGATGAAGCAAGTATAAACAGTGATTTAAGTAGGTTAGTCGAGATTAGCTCACTCACTTTATGCAACTGCAAAAACAATCACAAGGAGGAAATAAAGAAGTGTGTTGTCAGTAGGGTCAGAGAAAGGATACAGTCAAAGAGAGGTCATTGGGAAGAAGGACTGTAACAGCTGTTTGAGGCCTCGTGAATATAGAGCCCAGAGTGGACAGACATTAAACAGTATGGATCACTCAAAAGTGTTCCTGTCCTTTTGTAAATTTTGTAAATCAGAAATGCAAAAATGAAATCTGTTAATACTATTTCTATTCGTTCAACACTAACATTTATCCCCACACAAAAAGCCTCCTGTGTATTTGTACACAGCCAAAGAGAAATGTTAAACTGTGTTTGTATTTTTGCCAATGATTAAGGTGTACTGCCAGTCATAAATAACTTAATCCATTTCTGATTCTTTGATATCATTTACTATTTATAGAGTATTAAAAACATGTAAAATAACAGTCGGCTTCTTACTACTAGTAAATACATCACATAAGCCAGTCCACATGTGTTTTCAAAATCTATTTGATTACAGCCTTGAAAGTAGTTACTGATGTATTTAGTCTAAGAGATTGCACCAGAACAACATCCAACGGACATTAGATAAACACTATGGACAGACATTTATTATGTAACAGTTCCTCGTGCTATTTTAGGGCAATTTAACAAAAAGAGAATGTGTATTTTCAGTGGAGGTCATCATGCAGAAAATCACTCCACACTTGTTCCAATCCTGACAACGAACCTAAATTTAGACTTAAACCTAGTCAACGAGATCACTCTCACTCATGGCTAATGTCACCACTGATCTGAACAACAACTGGTCAGCATTTCAGAAATAAAACTGCTCCGATCATAAGCTAAAGAGACAGCTCACCCTGCTGGCTTGAAACAGAAACTTGATTAAGTCATGATAATAAACCGAAGGGCACAGCAACCGTTTTTTTTGTTTTGTTTTTGAGTTGTCTGTTAAATCACAGAAAAGTACTCGAGCACACCATTCACTTTTATGTATTCAAGTATATCGTTATGTTGATTAAAATGTAAATATTTCAATTTGGCGACAGTACTCACTTGAGAGGAATACGAGGAACTGCAGTGGGTGTGGAAGCAGCAGTGACGACCTGCAGAATTTGTTCCAGAGCCGACAGGCCGCCGCCCACTTGGAAGGCCACTTGGTCTGCATTGTTCTGTTGAGGCAAGGACAGAGAGAGAGAAAAGAGAAACAGAGGTACAGTCAGCAGCGAGCCACAGGCTGGACAGGGGATTACATGGCTCTCACCAGAGAGGGAACCTCTCTTTCTCCTACAAGGGCGAGGGATTGAAATGTGAAACAAAGTGATCCCAAAAGTATTCCTGTTAAATCTCAAAAGTGCACAACCCGACACCGCCCCACAACAGTCAAGTTTCAGTGGACGGCAAATGCTCTGCAGGCTCCAGTTAGCACCAGGGTGGTCTCAACGGATGACCACAGACTGAAGTGAAACTGAGAAAATGCAACTCTGCCAAAGAATGGGGCAATTAGAGAACTTTAAAATTAAGACAATCATCCTAATAGGATAGGATACAGACAAATATTAGATTCTTATCATAATCAGACCTAAACTGATAATGCAGTAGATCTACTGAGGTAAGAAAGATTCAGCATTTACAGGGATTAAAGAGCCATGTAATCCTGTTCAGAGACTTTTCTTCAACCTTTAACACTATCCAGCCTCACACGCCTGCAGAGGAGCTCCTCTCACACTTCCAGTTACTTTAGATATTACTTTTTTTTACACTGATAGCAGACTTTTCTTACAACCTGATTTCAGTGTGTTTGACTCAATGGTCTCATCTCAAAGTGGTGATTTGCCTCTAATGCCTCTTTTTTTCCTTCCATTGTGTTATTCATTTGATTTTAAACTAAAAATCTATGTCGGACAAACGTTTTTCAAATATACAAACATTTGGCAACAGTGGATATGGTAATGTCATTAAACACATTATTTGCTTAATTCGCCCTGTAACTCGAGTAAAAGCTACCAGTAACACATTTATTGCTTGCACAATCAAACTGTTTAATTTAAACTGTTTTTTTATGTCCATACAAGAACTTTGTTTTGCATTTCCTTTATTACTCTCTTTTATGGGTAAGCTCGACTCCTTTTTGTTTATTTTTAAGAACTAATGGTCTACACTTGTATCAGCTTTATTAGGCACTTATCCCTGTCACAAATTGCTTGTTCCTCCAGTCAGTGAGAACTTTAATGAACTAAACTGCTAAATGTTTCCACACAATGGTGCAATAAACAAAAACAAAACCAGTTAACAGCAGCGCTATGGATGAGGATATTGGTTAAAATTGCTTAATTTCATACTACCATGTTTGCAATCATAATTTTAAAACATTTTCTATAAACAGAACTTGATAAGGGAATGCTTACTTTTTAAAAACTTGTTGAGTCCATTGATTCCTGTCGTTCTGAAGTTATATTATTTTTTTCTCTCTTCACTTACAATATAAAAAAATAGAATAATAAATAAACTAACTTAGTAGAGGAAAAAAATACATCAGTCCAGTACATTAGATTTATGAACACATGTAAATAGTTAGGTCCTGCCCTCCTGTGATGATAGAGTAATTGGCAGTAGGTCAGATGCTGTTGCTACAGTGTCTTATAAATCAACAAGTACAAAGCCAGGAGCGAGCGCTGACTACCAGGCATGTTTGTGCCTGGGTCGACAGGGAGGAAAGGAGCTGGAGGGGAGCTGCTGATGGAGGGCCTTCTTCACACAACTGCAGAGGGCCATGTTACACCGCAGGTCACTCCTCCACCTAATGAGGTTACAGGTTCCTCAGTGCTGTGACAGCACTAAAATCCAGCCACTTCATAGCGCTTTTGTTTCGCAGATGGGAAGTTGCCAACAAGCCTGAACACATTGAGAGAGAAGCGCTTTACCAAATTACAGATAAGCTCTTCATCCGTCATTCATGCTCGCTGCTGAGGTAACTGCTCCTCGATTCCGGTGTCAGACACATGCAAAAGACGCACTGAACAACCATTTATAGTTTGGGACAAAAACATTAACAAGCACACCAAAGACCCTTTTGCCTTCAACATAATGAGAAATGTCTCAAAGACAGTCTCAAGAGTATAAGCAGTGTTTGTAAAAAAAAAAAATACCTCATTATGACTTCCTTTCTGTACGTTGCCAGCAGTTTCCATGTCTAATCAATTGGGTCTCAGTCAATGAGCTTGGCTTAACCCCTCTCTTAACCCTCCCATCAACACACCTACCTAAAAGCTTCTAGGCTAAATGAGAAAAGGCAGCTCTTTCATAGCAGCTTATCAAATGGTATTAAAGGGGGGTAACTGGGACCTGCCCAGTCCTGGCCGCCTCCTGTGAAAACCAGACAAGAGTTTCTTGGCTAGTCAGTGCCTTTTCTACTCTGCTGACAGATTTATCTGTTGTGATAATGGAACAATACGAGTGAAGAGGATTAAGTTCAAACTACCTGACATACTATCTTTAGGTGGTCTATGCATGCAACGGTACACAGAAAACAAAGAAGGCTTCAGAGTATTACTGTGAGGACACACATTTCACCAGAAACTGTGTTTAAAGTAAAGGTTTGTTTTGCATGATAACAGTTCTGAGGTCTGCAAATATTGATCTTTGTGCTGTGCAAAGCAGTTGACTTTATGTGCAAACTGGAAACGGCATCTAGTGAAGATATATCCTTTCTACAAACCTAACCACACAGGGCATCAGAAATCATGTTTATATGTAATTACAGTGACAGTGTATGTACACAGTAAGCTGAATTGGCATACAAACTTAACAGGATGAAAACAATGTTATCACCCAGTTCCACCCAGTGTTCTTAAAGGGATACTACCACACTTTGCAAACAAGTGTATTTGCCAGTCAGTTAGATAAGAAGATCAGTTTCCCCCCTATGCATTAAAGCTACCTTAGAAAAGTTGCAACGTTTGCACACTTTCACAGTCATGAACAAAACCCAAGATTCTCCTGGATGCATAGATAGCTGGTTTGCTACCTGACAAGATATAATATGTAAGTTATACAGGACTGGAGCTGTCAGAGAGCATATTTTTTAGTTTGATGGATTGCATTGAAATTTTGTACAGATATTCATGGTCCCCAAGAGGATGAATCCTACTGATTTTGGCAATATCCCCTGACCTTTCCTCCAGCGGCACCTTGAGGGTGAGATTTGTGGTTGTGAGTGAAATGTCTTGACAACTATTGGATGAATTGCCATGAAATTTGGTAGACATTCATGTCCCCCTCAGGATAAATTGTAACAACTTTGGTATTGCCTTAACTTTTCATCTAGCGACATCATCAGGACAAAATCTTTGCGTCCATTTCGTTGGTGTATGACTAAATACCTGTAAAACTAATGACATAAGTACAGACTCACAGAGTTGCTAGTGTGGCTGTAGACTCTTGTTTTACTTTCAGAGGGTCACTGCACAGATTTTACATGTCAAAGTCAATTTACAAGTTACAAGGAGTACTACTTAGCCTTTGAAAACAGGTATCTAAAGTCTCCTGTGGCCTGAGAACAATTATTCAAGTGACATTCTAAACTGTTCTTTCAATGTAGGCTAACTGGTAACCTTTGCTCTAATTCTTTGCGCTAAGCTAAGCTAAACATGTCCAAGATTTTCGGTATCTCTGTACTGAAAACACAGACATGAAATTCAGGTTGTGACTGTGGGTAAGACAGCAAACAATCATATTTCCCTTTAAGTTCCAATCTGTCTGTGCCTGGTCACACCCCAACAGAACCAATAACAAAACAGTTTAACAGGATGAGCAACTCATTTTCCCTCAAACAAAAAAAAAAAAAAAAAAGAGCCACCACCAAAGGCCGAGCATTAAGACACAAGGGAAAAGGATGGCTCCTGAATTATACAACAGGGGGAATCTTATTCAATTATTGTCCAGGCTGACCATTGTTACCCCAGCTGATGGGAAGCCTGAAGCAGCTGCCAGTTCCTGCGACAGTGTCCGCAGACCAGCAGACAAGCCAGATTGCACTTTGTAGTCTCCTCCCACCAGACACTTTAATTAAAGCAGAGAGGAGGGCACTGCCTCCGTCGTCCTGCCCCAGCAACAGATGGACAACAACTGGCAGAGTTCATAAAGGACTGACTTCAACTTTGATCTGCACCTCCAAGTCATAAGTTCACTCCTTCACAACTAAAACCCAAGAACGACAGAGACGAGTATGACAGATCACCCTCTCCTCCCATGAATTTCATCATTATACAGCCTCATAGAAAAGCTTGAGAGTGGATAAACAAAGCTCTGCAGGCCGAGTCGACTGTAAACCACAACAAGGCTGCTGGAGTAAACATTTTAAGGTTAATATAAACTTGTGTGTTTACAAGACATAATGGCATATGATTTAGTAGACAATGTGAGTGCAGGGCAAATATGGAAATGGATAATTCTACAAACTGTGTTTATTCTATAAAATGAACCAAGATTAATCAAAGGCCAGTGTGGCGCAAAATCAAACGTGCCACAGAAACCACAGACAGCCTCTAGTTGTAACTATTGGTGTATTAGTTACTAGAGTTTAGAGTCATTTCACTCCCTATTGGTCTTGTGGTGAAGAAACAAAAATGAGGCCTACAATGAGAAAAAAAACAATAACATTAGGGATGAAACTCAGATGATTTTCATTTCCCATTCATGTACAAGTTTTTAAAAAAAAATTAATTATCTGATTATTCAACAACCAAATGACAGCCACTAATATAATGATATACAAGTCTGATATAAAAATCACTCAAAGTGGCTTGGTCTAACAGGAAATGTAAACAGGGCTGAAACTGACAATTATTTTATTAATGAAATATTCTATTATTTATTTGATCAATAACCTCATCTAAAATGTCCAAAACAAAATTCCCATTACTGAAAAATATTAAGTTTCGAAATATATGAAGCTAAGAAAAGCAAGCAAATTTACTTGTAAATCTACAAGTTTTGCTTGATGATTGATGACAGCTATACAGAACATTTTATTTTATGTCTTAAACTAAGTATTCGTCCATTAATACACATATACATTTAAGATAATCTTAGAACTGATGCTTCTGAAAAGCTTTGTTAATGCTTGTTAATGGTCAATGTCAAACACAGAAGACAAACAAGGATTGTGGCCATATTATTGACACATACTCTAGTGACAGCATCAGCTTTTGTAATGCCATACATTGTTAACAGCTTTCTTAAAACCAAGAAGTAATGTACAACACAGTCACACTTTAACTCAAGAGTGGCAGAAGAATATTTTGCTCAAAAAGATAGAAAATCTCTAAACTGAACTGAACTTAATAGCATACTGCTCACTTTTGCCATCTCTGACAAAGTTCTGACACTGCTGATCTGGGCTGTATCTGTCAGTCTGCTGGAGGCCCAAGCAAGAAACCTTATTATCCTGCCACTCTGCCCTTCACCTTCCCCCCATGTCCCATTGGTCGGGGGGGGAATGTGACTCCCACCAGTCCCACTGGCCGGCCCAACCAGGCTCTGACAGCTGGCAAATGAAAATGTAAAGTCTTTGGTTCTCAGAGCACCATGCTCTTGACAGTGCCTTACCTGTCTTACATGTTGCCCTTTTCTAGATATGCTTTAACTGAAAGCAGTGTTAAACACTTGAAATATATAAATACAAGTGCTTAATAATAAGGCAGCAAAAAGAAAAGAGCAGCACATCGGGAGAATTCCTATTCTCCATCACCGAAAGTAAAGAAAAAAAAAAAAAATCAGGTTTGACACAAAATAAACCATTAGAGGCCACAGAGGGAGAAACACACTGGGGTCAGAGACTAGATGAAGCCTAGAAAGCAGGGGAGGAGCGAGGGAGGTGGGACCCACACAGCAGTGCAGGAGGGGGAGTGTCGGGTGTTGTCTAAGGAATTAGCAGAGAAAGTGGAGACTGAATCAGATATGGGGGAGAAAAACAAATCTCTAGGTGAGTTAATGACATGAGAGATGCTTGTTAGGTCAAATAATCTAAACGGTCCCGACTTGACGTGACTCAGGGGCTAGACAGCCATGCTGACGGAGACTCTATTTATTTGACTTTGTCCAGGGATTACAGAGGGAAGTGCTCCCCAGGCTGCCTCATTGGCCAATCACATTGTTCCACTCAGCTTTGAGTGGATGTTTCTGTAAGAAGGTGGTGAAGCAGAACTTGACAGAACAGTTTAAAAACTGTGCTTCTAAACTGAGGTAAACGACAAAGCAAAAAGCACCCAGACAGAGCCCTGATCTGCCTCTTTGCCAGCGACACTACCGTTGAATGGAGCACATCTCCTGTGGCCTACTGACCTCTGACCTCCCACTGGGACTATGTGGAGCTGAGGGGAGGAGCCCTCATGTAGTGACAGCTTGTGAGCTACTCACATCACACTGGTCTCCTCCTCTCTCCTTACAGGACGCTCTGCCACCCACCTCAGCCACCTCTTTCTTTGCCTCTCTGGGGAAATTCGATAATAGCCACTCCAGCCGTCCCCCTCGTCACTGATGGGACACCATAATCTCTCTATCCTCACGCCCAAAGGCATGCACAGTGGGATGTTATGATGGCTTGAACCACAACTTGGCAGGAAATTTATGCCTCATTACAGGAAGTGGGCTGTATATTCTCCTCATCATAAACACGGTGGCAGGTGTTTTAACTCCTCCTCTCAGTCTCAAATTGATGTGAGTTTTACAGTAAAAAAAAAAAAAAAAAAACACCATGCAACAAAACCTCTGGGACAGATGTTTCAAATCAACTATAGTTATAAATTTATATTTATATATTTATATATATAAATATTTATATTTATATTTATACAGCTGTAAGGAAGTGTAAGAAAAAAGCTAAATCTCTGAAAAAATGTCAAATTCACTTGGCTTTGTACAATCAAGTCTTGTGCATCAATGGCATTTCATCTGGAAATCCAATTTAGTATTGTCTAAACCAGTGACATCTGAGTCGTGCAAGCCACATAGACACGAGACAATGCTTGCTCTCGTGCTAGGAAGCTCCTCTATTGGTACCATGTGCACAATGAAAACACAGTTAATCTGGTCTTCATTAGCCAATAACCAAAGGCAAGTTGGTTTGGAGTAAGTGATACTCTACATTGGGAGGGTGAGACACAGGGAGACGCGGCCAAACACAACTCATCACTGAAGAGACATGCCAAAGGGCTGGCATGACCTGTGCACTGCTGCAGACTGTTCAGTCGACGGACAAGCAACAAAGCGGGACACTCAATGCATATCAGCACATAATGCACCAAAGAGGATGTGAGCTGGTAACAGGCAACTTCAAACCATTGTAATAGGTCTATGATAAAGAAAAGTAGGGGTATGGGTGCGTAAAAATGATCTGTTTATATTAAAATAATCACTACACCAAGAAAAGATACAACTCAATTATATCGTCTACTGTATCCATGTGATCCATTTGTAGCTCTACCTGTTTCTCTAAGATGCGAGAGATCTCTCCCAGAGTTCTGTCCAGTCCAGACACTTTGTTGTTGGCCCACTGGCCGCTGTCTTGGCCCTGCAGCTGCTTCAACAGGTCCTTCACCAGGCGCTGCAACCTGAACATACAGGAGCAAATAGTTATTATACATCTGTTTACAAACACCAGTTCTTAATCCATGTTTCCATGCTACCCCAGCCAACCACCACAGAAAAGCTGATCTATGACAGTAAACTTAATATCTTTGAGTTTTGGACTGTTGGTCTGACAAAGCAATAGAGCTGAAAGCAGTAAAACAACAGAACAACAACAAAATTAATTGTTTAAATAAAAAAATAAATAAAAAAGAAGCAAAAATGCCTAAAAAATAGCTGGTTCCAGCCTCTCAAATGTAAAATATATTTGCCAGTTTATTCTTATTAAATAATTGTTATCATTTTTTATAATTGCATTTTTACTATTTTCTTTTTCTGATTAAAAAAAAGAAACGTTTTTCATATTTTATTGACCAAATTAATAATTGATTAATTGAGAAAATACACAGTAGATTAATCAATTATGAAAATAATTGTAAGTTGCAGACCTACACAACAGCTTTATAATTGTTAAAAATTAGGGAAAACTATGAAACTTCAAATTATGAAGAAAAAAAAAAGAAAAGAAAACTCACTTGGCCTTGTATGGGGAGTCAGGGACCTGTGTCTTTGCTTCCATTGACGTCTCATATTCCTTTGCCCTGCAGAGGAAGAAGTAGGAAAAAGTCTTTGAATCCCAGGAAAAAAGTGTTTGGTCTGTCAGTAAAGAACACAACGGATGAAAGTGAAGAGAGAGAGGAAAAAGTTCAAGCCGAGTCTGTTTATTTGGCCTGTCAGCCATTCACCAAGTAACTTGGCTTAAAATAATCAGGGACTGGCTCTATAGGGAAGCATGTTTTGCTGCCATCGACTCATATCATGAAGACTTAATTCTACCTTTAAATCCACCTTCCTTTGAGTCATTTTTAACAAGGGAGGCTCAAGTTCTTCACTTCACTCATTGTCAAATAAACAGTTAATGGGGGTCACAAGCAACGCAACCAGTGTTTTGAATGTGTGACCTCCTAAAAGGTCATGGTCATTAGGGGACTGGTGTTTCTGTGGCATTACTCCAACAACCCGAGTCTGAGTCTGAGAAATACAAACTGTGTGAGTGTGTGTGTGTGTGAGAAACTGGGTGGAGGATTCTATCCATCAAGCAGGCATTCCCAGACATGATAAGTAACTATTGATCAGTTAGATAGAGCGCCTTCCGGTTACCCATCTCTACACTGATAGGATCAAACACTTTCTGGAAGACGACAGGTGGATTTGTCCCGGCAGGCCGGACATGGACCAACTGAAGCCTCATCGTCTTTTCACAATCTCTTGTATTCAAGGACAGTCACCTCACAGCTAGATCAGGACACTGAGATACAAAAAACCTTCCAACTGCTCACCCAGGGCCTATATTCTAGCATTCAAAATATAGTAGTGTTATTACTGATCTGTTATTCCGTGGCTTTAATTATTTACTTACCATCTGTATAGATGTAGCCGTTACAAATCGCTTGTAAAGACGAGAATAAAAAATGCAGCCTTTTTTTATCAAATACTTACCAGTTTGGGAGCTATATTTTAAAGTAATATTAAAAGGTAAAATCTAAACAAGCAATCTAAAAGATAAGCCATATTACTATAAAAAAGAAGAGAAAAAAGTACACTCTTACTGCATTAGATATTAATGTCAATCGACCAGGTTGTGAGTGAGGATAACAATATACGTTTGTCTTCAGTAGTAATTCTAGATAGTCATTTTCCGTGTCCTGTGAGTAGGATAAATGAGTAGCACAGACTCGCTTTCAGAAGGGCCTGAACTATAACCACCCTGTTTGTCATTCATGATATTACAATATTAATCTCCGACAGGTTTATACCTAACCAGGATAAACGGGGAGCAATTGCTCAGCAATTCATTATTGTCAGAAGCAGCGCATGCTAAATGGGCCTCAGGCAATAAATATCAGTGATCAGCAATAAGAGAGAAAGCACAAATCTATAAGCAGTTCATAACACAACAGATCTCAATTCCTTTTACAGACACACTTCTCTCCAATGCCCCAAAAGCACATTAAACCATGACTACAATGTAAACGACAACACAGCCCATGGAAAAGGAAGCTAGGCATCAGTTGAATGGCAATAAAGAGGAGTAGAGCCTACAGAAACCTAAAATTATACTAAGACTTTAATAACTTAATGTACTTAAAATCCATTTAGCTTGTATGTACATTGTTATGGGTGTATGTTCTTTTACGAGACATTTTCCCCTTAATTTAAGGCAGCAGACTGGTTAAAATGAGTTAGGGCCATGCTTACCACCTTACACTGTATTCCATACAGGAGTGTCTTTGTATACACACCACCATCTGAGGTACACACACACACACACAAAAACACACACACACACACACACACACACAAAAACACACAGGCCACTCTGTTCCCTGCTGAGTGAACCACAAGCAACCAGCTACAGGCAAGCAGCTCGTACCAGAGCAGAACCCATCCTGACACTAACTGGCTACTTACATAAAATTTTAACAGCATATTTTCCTTCCCAAAACACTTATTATTAGAGAGGGTTTGCCAAACCGCAAAAAAAACATGTGGGTTAAAATGTGTGTGCACCACTTTATGACAGAGCAGGGCTACATGTTGGCCTGGTGAAAAGTCTAGTGAGAACCACTCACGTTTTACGGACACCATACGGCGTTCCAATAAAACGGTTCATTTCCACCCGGTGGTGAAGCGGCTCACCTTCATGTTTACTGGGGCTCTGTGTTATTTATGACCTCTGAAAGCCTGCTGCCTTTGAGTGCTAGTCTCAGCAGGGCTGGTGCAGGAGTGACGGTGAACAGAGACAGATCATGTTGTCATTTTCTCAGTACCGCTGATCCCCACAAAGCCAAAAACAGCAGCACTGAGAAAAAAGCACTGTAGCAGAATGGGATGAGTGTGTCAGCCTCCAACTGCCTCTTATTCCTCTTTTGAATAAATACTTTCTCCTGAAGAGCATAGTATTTTTTAGTAATCTCACTCAGGGTCATACCCACAGGCCAATCATGATAAAAGGTTGGAGGCTCCATTAGGATCATTAGGTCTGCCTACACTCACAGACATTGACCTCTGTGATAACAAAGGTAGAAATGTACTCCAACATAGCTGGACTTATGTTGGCAAAAGAGATTCACGTAAGAGTGGTACAAAAGTCTAAAAGATATTCTAGAGAGGTCATCTAGACAGGGCTGCTTGCTAACTCTTCACATCAATTGTTTTTCTAACCGCTCTGCACAATGGATAACTCAAAACAATCCAGTTAGCAGAATAAAAATAGTTGCAGGTGAACAGAAACTGGCTTTTTGCAAATGATACACACAATTGATGTTACTGTTAGAAGAGTGTTTGGGTCTTGTCCAAAAAAACTCACAGCTTTATTTTTAAATCATAATACCAATAAAAATAATAAAGAGCAGACTCTTCGCAATAATTTAGTTAGTGTTGCCAAGTTGTTTCATAATTATCAACCATCCCAAACAAGATCTTGAAGATTTAATACCACACCCAAGTTAATAAATGATAAATTTCATAATTGAAATCCCTTTATGTATCTTTCAAATACAATTTTTTTTATTTATTTTATATAATATATATATATATATATATACACACACACATATACACACATATATACACACACACACACATATATATACATATATACATACACATATATATATATATACATACATATATATACACATACATATATATACATACATATATATATTTTATTATCATTATTCTCAGTATTATTGTCCACTAAAAATTGAATAGTTATTCCAGTAGCCGACATACACCCTTGTAGCCTAGCTAAAAGTTGAGCTTGCTTAAAATCAGACTGATCTGAGGGGTGTAAAAAAGCCATTAATTTTCATCAATTTTGGAGTTGTCCCTTTGTGCCTGTATTGCATCCTAAAAACTGTTTTCATACAAAGAAATATTTTTATTTTTAATACAACTTATTAAAGTATCTATTAAAAGAAGTATTTTACTCGGAGATGGCAGAAGAACACTGTTCCTAGTGTTGATGAATACATTGATCCAGTGTACAGCATGCAATGGAGAGGGTCACTTATAATTTAAGGATTCAAACTGATATAGTAGTTGATAAGTGTATAAAATGGATTACTTAAGTTCAACCTTTAAGACAACATTATCAACACACCCTCCATTATATCGTAAATGGTAAATGGACTGCATTTATATTGCACTTTTCAACCTGAGTAGGACAAAGCTGCTTTTTACAATGCCTCTCATTCACCAGTGCACACACACACTCACATAAGGCGCTGACCTGGCCACTGGGGGCAATTTGGGGTTCAGTGTCTTGCTAAAGGACATTTAACCATGTGGACAGGGGGAGCAAGGGATCGAACCAGCAACCCTTCGATTCATGGACGACCCGCTCTAATTCTCAAACCACAGCCGCATCGTCAAGTTGGTATTTTTCTGCGTATATAAAAGGCTTTATGTTCTTCCTGTGGTGTGCGTGTGTTAGCACTGTGTATATTTTGTTACACGTTCATGCTCTATTGCAAAAACTAACAATAGAATTGGGGAAAAAAGACCAGTGTTTTGATATGGTTCCTGGCCACTACTAATGAGTTTTTAAATTCACTTTTAGGGGCAGTTTTCTATTTTCTAAGCAGATGGAAAAGCTGTATTAACATTAAAGATTTTTATAATGTGATTATCACGTCTGGACATTTGTGTTGGGCTTTTACTCTTTTTTAGCTTGCTTACCTACAAAATCTGACAGATTATTCACAGGCTACTCTACTTGTATGCTATAAACATATTTTATTGTTTATGTTTACGTTATGTTAGGTTGACAGAGGCCATATCTCTCTTTATGCCTCTTAATTCTTTTTAGTATGCAATGTTCCTGTCGTTAGTGTGTACATCACATATATTAATGTTATCCTGCTTGTAGTGGAACACTTCCAAAAATCTGCATCAATAACATCCTACAGTAAGTATTGTCAACATCGTGTCTCTTTCCACTCCTCTCCCTCCCTGTTGTGACAGCCAGTTAAACTGATTGAGCTCAGGTCCAGGTTCTGACACACAGAAGCTCTGCCTCCTATTTGTTGATTACTATTGATTTTCTTTGATACTTCATTTAAAAATCAATAGCTCAGAAGAAGAAAAATAGGCATGGCTCATACATACTTTAACATACATCCTGTGCACCCAGGAAGGCTGCAGATTTGGCAATGCCATGGCAGCAATTTGGAGGAAAGCTCTTTACAGGTGAAACCCGTGGCCCTACGGATCGATTTGCAGTTCTGCTCCCCAATCACAGAAAGTGGTCATAAATTAAGCTCATCAGTGTTACTGTGTGGACAGCCAGGATGCACATAACATCTGCTTTCCATCTCCTTGTCACTCATAAAAAAGTCCTGGCACAGTTTTGTCCTCTGTGCCTCTGAGAGGATGGAGAGGGAGAAACAGAAAGAGAGGCAGGCTGAGAAACAGACAGAGACAGAGAGAGACAGACAGAGACAGAGAGAGAGAGAGAGGAAATGGATGTATTACCTGGAGTTCATCCTGGCGCGGAGCTTCTTTGCCTTCTTCCGTGCCTTCTGTCTCTCTTCTCCATCCTTCATGCTCTCAGAGGACACAGAGCTGTCCGTCACAATATCCACAATGTATTTCTTTAAGGAAAGATGCTCCTAGAGTAGACACAATCAATACATCAGAGATACAAAGTTTCACTTAAATATAAAGACAACATTAAAATGCTGCCAACACATAAATGCATCAGTAATAATATTCCAATAGTTTAATAGTGTGTGTGTGTGTGTGTGTATATATATATATATATATATATATATATATATAAAATAATATGTAATTTGACACTCTGAACGCGGCCATTCTGAGTACTTTCAAGTACATTTTGCTGATAATATTTCTGTACTTTTACTTAAGTAAAACTCTGAATGCAGAACGTTACTACAATCAGATATTGTTACTTTTACCTAAGTAAAGGATCTGAATACTTCTTCCACCACTGATACAAATACTGTAAAGAAAACAGGAGGATGGCAAACGGCAAAAGTGAGACTATACTGCCTTATCCTAGGAAGAGTTGTGTCTATTGTACACTATTAATCATTCAGAAGTGTTGTCTTCTTACCAGTGAAAGTTTAACATGTAACGATTTTAGTCAAAATTACTATGGAAATAGAACAGCAAATATAATACGTGTTAAATGTCTCTAAGTAGAGATTATACAGTTAAGATGTGGCACTGGATATATTGTGTGACATGTAGATCTACACGTCTCAATAACACCATTGTATCCTGTAATTACCTCCAATACTCCACAGTCTTTTGAAGCCACCCACCCATGGACATGCTAAAAAGCTGGAGGTGTTGCCTCCTGTCTGGCCCTGTCAGATGATTCTGATATTTCCACCACGAGACAGGGGAATGTAACCCAATTTGAATAACATGATGCATGTGCAAGAAACCAATTACCAATTATGCTGTCATCCAGCACCCCAGAGGATAGGATGGCCTCACAGATAAAAGGGTTTCCATTCAGCAGTCAAGCTAACCTGTGTGTGGGATGCCATACCCTTTGGTCACAAGTGTTGTCAGTGCACCTGCTGCCTGAATAGAGGTTTTCACTTAGGGTCGTTGGACAAACAGGTGTGCAGGAGTTAATTAGTGCCACAAAACTACTGAATGAATCTAAAAGGTCTCTTTACCATTTTACTTTAAGGCCCTGAAAACCTATTTCCTAATTAAGCTTCTTACAATGAGCAATGGGGTTCATCATGAACACACAATATTCTGCCAAAGTCATAACAGTTTTGGTTATTTCAAATGACAGATTTTCTGTGCATTTTGTTTTGTCTATGCTTTTTTCAATGGTTGGGCGTGGGCGGGACTCCATTGGGAAAAAGTGATGTATTTGCGGACCCCAATCGAGATCTAGCAATATTTAAATCAAAATGTGATGACAGTTGTGGGGTTGTTTGCTTACAGTAAGTTGCCAGCAATGTCAGTCAAATCTGATTGATATTGCTGATCTGATCTGACACAAATTAGCTGAGGTTTTGGGTGTTAAACTCTTAATAAATAATATGGAACAATGTTTTTTTCTGAAGTTTAAGTTTGATTGTTGCACACTTAGTAATGCATATTTAATATTATAGAGAAATATGTAAGACTTGAAGCAACATTTTCAGGAGCTTTAATGATGATCAAGTAGTTAACTTATGAATATGTTTGTATCTCACCCGGAAAGATTAAGATAGATGTTTGCCTTTTTTTTAGAGCCTAAAAGTAACAAGAGCAAAATAGGAGAACGGGGATGATGATGAGAACTTTGGAAATGAAAAAGGCACTGCGAGTGAGAGTATTATGTTTCCTAGAAAGGATGTGCGTGTCTGTATTTGTATGCGCACACCTCTGCCCTCTACTCCGTGATACTACAGGTCAGTCATCACTCATGACCGTAGCTGTCTCAGACTTGGGAGGCAGCTGTTCAGTAATCTCTCTGAGAGGCTATCCAGTGCACTAGTATCCACTCACTTAATGGAATTGTTTCAGTAACACATCCAAAACAACTTTGCAAAATCACACTGGTCACATAAAAGTATACCTGAAATATTAAGCTGTCAAATAGAGTATAACACTGACACACAGACTATGATCCTTCAGCAAATAAATATATAATGATTACATCCCATTTCCTATTGCTAGGAAGCATGTCTGAATGGAAGTTGTGTAGACTTTAGTGTTTGAGACAATCAGACTTGATGACAGACAGGTGTCTACCACTGAACCATTGTAACAAAGAAGCAAATATGCTGGCCTAAGGACAATGCTACCACACAATACCACAGATTGCCTCTGGTGGGAGTAATATGATACCGCTCTAAACATCTCTCCCTTTCCCTGCCACAAAACAGACCTACAACAGATCTAAAAGGCGGCCAACACAAATACAGATTCTATGGGATATGTTCATCCACCGCCTCTTTTGTCACATACAAAGGCCTGAGAGGTAGGCTTTCCATTTGGTGTGAAACAAACAGCTGTATTTCATGTTGGCTATTAGATAAGATATGATACTACACTGGATTGAGTTACCATCACTACAGTGGTTTACATGACATTTTTGTATTGAACTGCATCCCATCAGTGACACTTAAGGAGGGGACAAAGACAAAAAACTGAAAACTATTCACTGGATCTCTCTTTCAACAGCAGCTTCACTGCTATAACTAGACGAATGTCAGATCTCAAAACAGTGCGGGGAGGGGGAGGCTCGCTTCAGCTGGCAGTCTGGATATTTCATCACGGTTCTCAATTCATGGCTATACAGGGCTGGGCGATATAGCTGAAAAATGTATCACGACAAAATGTTTCATTTCAGTCAATATTGATAATTACTGATCATTTTTAATGACCTATTTTTAATAAAGACCAGGAGAAGAAAGGTTGAATTTAACCACCTTACTTTGAATTTGCCATACTGGCGAGCTGACCCGTCCTTTTTTATTAACAATTCCCTCACCGCCCACACTCATTTTCTCACTACATGCTGTTTGTGTTGTCGTGTCACATGTCGATGGTGCAACAGAACAACACACCTGTTAAATGATTGGCTGTTTGCGTGTCACTCGTAACAGCTCCATTATCAAGGGATATGATAATTAATTTAAGTGAAACTATCGAACAATTGTCTTTTTGCTATTGATGAAGTGTCTATCACCGGTAGACATCTCTATCGTTTTATCGCCCAGGCCTAGTATCAGTGCAGCTTTAACTACAAGACCTTTCAGACTATTCAGTGCCGTTGGTAGGTCAGCTCTGATACCCTCTGCTGCCTGGTGATCTATACACTGGCCGGGCTTGCCAAGCACTACAGACAAGCAGAACAGAAGAACAGTCTTTCCTCAGAAAAGCCATCAGTTTTTTTGAGCCGTCGTGTCTAAAGGTGATCAATAAATCCAAAAAGTCCTTATGTCAGAAGCCATGGGTCTTGGATATTACCTGCATCTTATTAAACCAGGACAGATGGTGAGTAAAAAGAGCGATTGCAATCTCAAGATCTCTCCCCATACATAGATCCTACCTTGTTGATAATCATTGTATTTTTAATTTAATTCGCAAATCTTTCAGAATGAGAGAAAATGACTAAATATGAAGGCACAGGGCATTTCCTGCCCGCTTCCACTGAAAAACTATGGAGTGACCTCTGTACAGTTGAACCAACCATCTTCATTTTAATTAAAAATCTTTCATTGCAGGAAGAGTTATGGAGCCGCAGTCTGGAAAATAGTTGGCAGTGGTATGAATGAAATAGTGGACACCAAAATGAGCTTTGAGATAAATAACAAGGGGCCACATAAGTCTATCTAAACAAAGTCTCTGTAGACCTATTAGACAGCTTGATTAGCTCTCACATAGAATAGGAAAAAGTAGTTCTGGACATCTAAATATTATCTATTAGAGATACTACAATGACAAATAAGTCCAATCCAATAATAACACACTTAATACTAAACATTTTAGCCAGATGCAGAATAGGACAAGGATGACTTCGAGCTCAGCAAGGCCTTAAACTGACTGACTAGTAATGACAAAAAGACAATATGCAAGGTGGGAAAACAGTAAAGCCTCAACATTATGATTATTGGTAAAACTATATCATATGGTTGGAGACATATTGCAAATGTATATGAAGTAGTGCTCATATATGAACTGTTTATAGGGCTATATTGGTGAAGTGCTTCTCTCCATTGCCTTGTTTATCATACTGTCAAACAGAAAAAAATGACCTGCATTTGGAAAGGAAATGATTTAGAGGAAAGGAAGGAGGGGGGTATCAATTATTCCCCACTGAAAAAAGCTTTGAATGAAGGAGCTGCCGGGGCCAAAGGTGCCGCGTATAGCACCAACAGTTGTCAGCCTCACAATGAGCACTGCTGAAAAGCCAATCTCATATTGCAGCCTGAGAGGTTACCTTGCATTAACGAGCTGCCTTCCCATGGAAAAGAGCTCCATGACAAAAACAGCCTGGAGACAAGGGGGTGATGTCACACCTCCACTGAAGCACTGAACCTTAACTGTGTACATTTCAAGGCCCATTTGTAATTTCACAAAGTCAGCAACAGAGCCGTGGCACTATATAAGGGGATGCATAAACAATAATAATGACCATGTCATAAAAGACAACCATGGTGTCTCTTTGTCTTTTTACATGACACAAGCCGCAGTAGGGCAGTATTCTTTGACAGGATGAGTGGATGTTTGTTCCTGGCAGGGTGTGGGTGATACGCACCACTTCCTCATCAGAGAGCTCCCGTCCCTGGATGCTGCTACTGTCTCGCACAGCCTGTTGGTGCCGCTTGCCCTTGGTGTGGCTGAACAGGTGCACCTCCGAGGTGATCTACAAATACAAACACAGTGGTCAGAGGTCAGTGCTGTGGGAACAATGGAGACAGAGGCAGGAAAGGGTCAACAGAGCCCCATGGGACGCTGGTGAAACAATATACCACATGGGCTTAGGACATGACCTGCCTCTCCCGAACCACAGTTTAAAGCAAAGACTAAGGAAAGGAAATGTGATTTGTTGCATATGCTACATTATGCGTGACTTGGCTATATAGGTAAGATGCCTTTATGGTTTTATTTCATTGTATTATCATTTTTTATGATACTTATTGAACCTACAGCAACAGAGTGTAGCTGGAGAAACCACTGAACACAATGACTCTCTTCTGTGATTTTAATACTTAAAAGAAAAGTTCCATACTTAAAAAAACAAAAGACCTTAAAATGCCATACAAAATGTTTTAAATGTCTAAATAAAAGTAGTGCCAGTCTGAAAAACGGCCACAACAAGAGGCAGGTGTACAGCAAGCACGGTTGTTCTCCCATCTCTGGAAACAAGCTCATTTAGAAAGGTTTGTGTTTAATGTCATTAAATTAAGTGCTCGCTGCTGACCAATCCATGATCTCTGGTGTCAGATGCTGGCCAAGGTCATCTAACATTTAACAAAATTCCCTCTTTCACCCCCGACCCTCCTCTTTATCTGATGCTGGTTTGAAGCCTCAAGGTGTCCCACCCTTGCTGCCGTGGTAGCCGGTCCGTCAGAGATAAATGTGTCTGCTTGTGGATTTGTTGCCTGACACTTGAAAAAGCATAAGCATGCCCAGTAATAAATCTCTGTTTAAGAGTCCATGTTTAATCAATGCAGTTAAATCCTCATTTAAAATGTGCCCTCTTCCAAAAATCCTCTGAATCACCTTCCTATCAGCATTTTTATGTATACACAGCCTGCCAAATAACACAGCGGAGTGGCCCAGATCTGTTCTGATGCAGCATCTGTCTTTTTCTTTTCCTCACACCCATGTGTACCAAAGACACACACATATTAGTTCGGGAGAATAAGATAAATACATGAAAAGTTGGAGAACAATTCAAGCCCATTTGAAAGTAATAAAGGACTTTTTAACATCCCATCTCTCTATGATAATTCAGCCATGAAAGTTGTACTGTTAGATTCAACATAGTGCATAGGGACACATATGGGCATGAATAAGCCCAGAGACTGACAGGATGAAAGTGTACCTACCACAACGCAGCACAGTGAGCACTGTTTCTTGCGCTCATACGGTGTCAGTTTGGGAGCATAGTCTGTGTTAGCATGTCGACCACTGCTGAGCTCAGCAGCCTTCTCCTTCCTCTGTTCGATTTGCTCCATATGCCTACGGCTGCTCTCATCATGCTATGGAAGAAACCAGAAACCAGGAGTCATATGGGACGCTGGGATTCCTGTATGGTGTCCGATGGAGATGCAAGGTGGCACGGTATAACCTTACCTTCATCTGAATTTTCTTCTGCAGCTCCTCCATGGCCTCTTGCTGAGCAGCACTGAGAGCAGCCAGACGCTCCTCTCGGTCTCTTCAGATAGGACACAGAAAAGCATTGTGAAACAACTGTACATGTAAATACAAGTCTCACATTTATCAAAGTGACTGTTGGAATCAAATGAGGATTGGTGCAACCACCTGTGTATATATACTATCATACTGAAGGGATTTGGGACTACATACCTGGCCCTTTCTCGCGCTGCATCTTCTCTAGCTTTCTCTTTTTCCTGCCTCTGCTGCTCAATACGAGCCTCCTGTTCCTTCCTCCGTATCAGCAGCTCCTCCACCCGCGCCTGCCGCTCCGCTTCCAGGACCCGTTTACGCTCCTATAGAGGGAGTAGAAGAGTTTGAAGATGCACCTAAATGTGAAAATTACAAGTGAAAAAATTAAATGTGAATTGAGGATTGTTTTTTGTAGCACCTGCACAGCCTCATCTCTGGCCTGCTTCTCCTCCTGTCTCCTCTGTCTATCCTCCTGCAGCTCGTTAAGGCGTTGCTCATACTCATTTAACTTGGCCAGGGCATCGTGCCTCTTGTTTTGGGCTTCCAGAGTGTTGATGAATGCGATTTCATTCACCTGTACAGACACATATACTTATGAACGAGGATATAATCACACACAGGGCATATGATACGTAAATAAACATAAATGCATATATACAGAGAGGTTTTTCCTGCCTGCAGTACACAATTCCTCAGCTGCCACATGCATTTGGTTAGTTATTTTCAGGGGATCCCCTCCTCTACCTTAGCCTCTTCTTCTTGGGCCTTCTTCACAATTGCCTGGAGCTGCAGCTCTCGCTTCAAGTCTGCATGTAACAGCTTTTCCTCCATCATCCTCCGACGCTGCTCCAACAACTCCTCCTTCCATTTCCTCACCTCCTTCTCCTGCAGAGAGTGAAGAGTGAGAAGCAGGAGTGGGTGAAAATAAAAACAAAAAATAATAATGTACATTCTCCAGCACAACACAGACAATGGATTCTTAATCTATCTGTTGCTACCCTCTCCAGTGTGTCCACCTGGGGATTAATGTGAATATACACCACAAACTATGCATTTATGTGGTTAATCCTGATTTATTCTAGGACTCACTCATCTCGCCATGGCCTGGAGAACAAAAACAAACTTCATGAAAGACTATTGACTTTGGCCAGGGGTCTCTCTCACAACTGTCTGCGGCCAGCTGGTCTGGATGTGACTGGATGGGGTTATAATATTTAGTGATTGTATCAGGCAGTGTGCTGACAAAACCTCTCGTCAAGAGCCAGGCTGGGCTTAGCTTGCATGGAGTTTCCTTAGGGTACTTTCCGTCAACTTGGCACGGCTTACTCACCCTCTCCAAGAGCTTCTGCAGTTTGAGCGTCTTTTCCTCCCGGAGTTTGTCCCTCAGCTGCTGCGCCTTCAGCTGTTTCTCCTCATGTTTCTTCTTTGACTCTGCAATGGTTCTGTCAAAAACATTGAAACAAATCATTCATCTCCGTTTCCTCTTTATCAACAATGCACAGGGGCAGACATAGACTCTGATAGGCACTAGGGCCTGTTCAGATGTTCTGGGTGGTAACCTAAAATGAAAGGAGAGGTCAGACAAAGTAAGTGAGCCTGTGACTCCCAGGCTGCTGGGTTAAATCCTTGTCAAAATAAGGTGAGGGGATTGCAAATGAGTAGATTGAGGTGTTGTTCAGGAAGGCACTAAACAAGTAGAGAAGTTGATTGTACTGAGTGAATAATGTCAATGTGTGTTAGAGCGTGTGTGTTAAAGAAAATGTTTTGCACCTTTTGCGTGACGGTGAGGACAATTTCTCGTGCATGTGGATCCCATGTCCAGGAGGCCGAGCAGGTTCCTCTTCTACAATGTCCCCCCATGAGGTACTCTGACGCCATGGCTCACGAGCTACAGAAAAGGCATGCAAGGATAATAAATAGACTTCAGTGTAATGTTTGCGTTTACAAAGAATCAGAGTTCAGTTTTCATTTAGATGTTGACCTCCATACCGTCATAATCTGCCAGCATGTCACTCCAGTCTATATTGGCTCCACAACCTCCGTTGCCGATGCCAGTCTGCGGTAAAGATTTGTGTTTTTCATATGTTAACATACAATGAGGTAAAAAAAAAAAAAAAAAAAAAAAAAAATCAAAAATCAAAACTTTAACTTGCTGTCAAACAAAACGCGCCTAACATTTACAGTATAAATGAGCATGATTAATCTTACAGAGAAGTCACTTTCGTTGTCAGTCTCCAGGTCGTTGTTCTCGGCCTGAATCTCTCTGGTCAGCTGCTCTTCCTCAGCAATGGCACTGGCAATCGCCTCCTCGTTGGCCTTCTCCAGTCGGTCGGCAAGCTCCTCTTTCTTGGCCAGGACCTCTGCCATGGACTGGGGCTGAACACATGGCACAGATACCATCTCACACACACAGCATTTCACACTTCAAAAATGTTGAGTTCATACAAATAGCCACTGAGGAACCAGATAAACTGAAACCCATTATTGTAATATAATAGGCCTTTTTCATAAACGTCATTTTGACATATCACAGTGGATACAAAAACAGGTATAAATAGTAAAATTAATGATAGCTGAATTCCATTAAGCTGCTTCAGTTTCAGCGTCCTTGTATTGTGCATGCTGGCTCACTGTCACAGCTTACCGTGACACTTGGGACACAACAGAGCTTTAGATGTACCTTTTTTTAATCATTGGATACATTATGTCAGAGAGGTGTTTCTAATACTTTTGCTGCTAGCTATATGTAAATTATGTTGACAAAATATTCAAAACACCTTTTGTTATAATGCAGTGCAGTGCAACTACTAAGATAGAGCAGACATGTCTATTCTTCTCGTCACTGAGTGTAAATCATGAAAAATTTTAAAACAGGGAAATGTGGTAAATATTTGTAATACCTGTAATACTGCATTTTAGCTTCTGTGCAGTTGGTCTGATTTGTTCTGGGGTGCATAATCCAAAGACTGAGGGGAACACCATATCAACCCAATCACAGTTTGTACCACACAATCATCACAAGAATCACAAGTGAGGAAGCATTCAAGAGTCATGCAGGGCACATTTACTGTGAGGATGAAGAGATGGTGGAAGGAGGCAATTGATGGTTTTGCACTAGGAAACTGTTTACTTCAACCTTGTATGTATGTTCGGAGTTTATATATTTTCATGACATGGCAATAATAATAATAAGGGAATGACTCACAGATTACTCCAGAGCAGCAACTACTCTAAATCAATTATAGAGCCTTCTCAACAGTATGTGTCTTTTACATGACGTATGTATGGGAAGGTTAAAAAGTTCTGGGTCTAAATTTTAGGCACACAACTATTGCCTGGACAAGGTGAAAGACTAGACTGGTGTTAAATTTGAGGCCAAATAGCCTTCACTGCAGATTTGAGTTGAAGTTTTTTCCATATGTTTTCATTCACCACCTGTCAAAATCTGACAGAATCCCACTTAGGTGTATGGAGCTCTGTGTTTACACACTCCATGATGCTTAATAATAGTGACAACACTTGATGTGGGCAGACAATGTTTGCCTAAGATCTGACGCTGGGTTAAATACAAACTAGAAACTCAGTAAAGGTTCTGCGGCATTATTTTTGTTTTTGCACAGAATTTTAAAAAGTGGCCAAAATGACTAAAACAAGTTGAGAGATTAGTTTTGGGCAACACCCCGGGAGCACTTGCTCGAGTACAAAAGTCATCTACTCACAGCTATTCTTCACAGTGAACAGTGCTATAACAACTCTACACAGAGCTATGCAGTTTTGCTTGCACATTTGGTCTGGAGGTTCCTTAAGATTGACTTTGTTTAGGCGGTGAAGGACCCTTAGGGATCCCTGCGCCCCCCGCCCTCCCCTCCCTCTGCTCCTCCATCTCTCAGCACTCACAGTAGAAAGCTCTGTGGGGTCCAGCACACTCTCCAGTTTCACCGCTGCCATGGGAGTCTCAGCCTGTCCTGGAGCAGATGTGGCCAAGCTCTGCGACGCGCCCCCCTCAGCCCCACCGTCACCCAAGGCCAACAGTGCACCGAGCCCATCTGTCTGGGGAAGGTCTGGGGATGCGGAGAGGACCAGAGCAGGGACTGGGACTGATAAGGTAATGTCTGTTGGTTGGACGGTGGCTGAGGATGGGGCGGGCTCTGGGGCTTGGGAAGGGGTAAGAGCTGCTATGGGGGGAGGCGCGTCTTCACAGGGTGCGTCGACACACTGCCCAGAGTCTTGTACACTTTCTGCTGGGGGCTGTACCGTCACACAAACACACGCAAACTCAATTAAAGACATGCATATTTCAAGCAATTCATGTGAGCAATAGCAAAAAAATACCAAACCAAACCAGTCAATACTCAACACAAAGTCATGCAGGAAAGCTGGTACTGACATGCCCTAAACATCCAATTATGATCAAAATAAGCTGATAGAAATACTGATTTGTATTTCAAAATCACCCGATGGGTATAACACACTATTACCAAGTGTGTCTTGAGGCATTGGCAGAGTATTTATTTCATGAGAGTGAAAATGGGTTTTCTGCCCCTGAAATGTCAGTGTACAATCAATTGCCTTAAAGTTGATATGCCTGTCTGGACAGTCTGTCTATGAATACCATGGAGCCCAAAACAAAAACAAATGTGGCTGATAAAATGGTCTAGTGTTACTCTGCTACTCGTGAATAATTAATATCCAGGGACTGCTCAGGGAGAAAGACGTCACAAGGTACTGAACCTCAGTACCTCCATCATGTGCCCGTTCTCTGGACGTCCAACCTTCTCCAAGAGGTCAGGCTCCACAGGGACTTGTTGCTCAGTGTCCGTCTGGGTCACGTCCTTGTATGGGGGACACTGAGGATGGAGTTGTTGCTCCTCCTGTGGCGGCAGATGTGACTGGTTACTCTTGGCGCTGTCCTGTTTTGGGGTGACATGAGCCAAGACAGGACTGACCTTGGCAACTATGGCAGCAGAGCGAGGCTTAGCAGCACGTCCTCGCTGGACGGTCTCCCAGCCCTCAGCATCCTTTTTACCTGGAAAACACAAGAGATACTGTGTCAACCAAGGAGAAGACGATGTGTTGCTGTGCTCTCCGTGTTAGAAGGAGCTGCATTCTCTCAAAGTATATTCTGGCTCTGTGCAGGAGAAGATTTCTTACCCAGTTTTTCTACCGGGAAGGTGGTCGGTTGACTTGAGCTAGGGACGGACTGAGTGCACTTCACTCGGTCTGCCCAGCTGGGGCCTGTGTGGGAGAGCCGGGCTGTAGCCAGCGTAGGTGGAGGACCACTGAATGAGACACACACACACACACACATCATGCATGAGAACAAACAAATGTGCAGTGGAGCCTTTACTGTCAGCAGGTAGGATTTTCAGTGTTATTATGTCATCACATCTAATCTCTGAGTGGCTCCTACTGTGGTGCCTGTCCAAGACGCTTCAGCGGCCTGAAGACAGTGCCTATCTAACAACCCAGCACTCTCCACTCTGAGATAGCATGGGATTGTATTGGACAACAGGCCTCCGTCATGATCAATATCCATTTCCTGCAGCATCCGATTACAGAGCAGTGCACATATTGAACCGATGCTTCAGCAGTCTTTAACTGACACTTTCATCTACACCTTCCACTGATTCTGTGGCCAAAGAGTGAGAGACTCAACAAATTGCATTAAACAAATGCTTCACCATCAGCAATCAATGGCTGTATTGCTAGATAACGTAGTCTGCATTTTTTAACCCCTTCCACAACAGGCATAGTGCACAATTTAAAAAATATTGATTGGTTAACAACAGGAAGCCTTACGATACAATTTTAATCAAATAAAAAGTTGTGTTGATCTTTAAAACAAAATCAAATGCCTAATGGTGATGGGGGGAAAATGGGATTTGGAGCAGGATACAGGCCTTAAAGCACGACTAAAGATAATGACAGTGAGATAGAGCTTACCCAAAGTTGAGGGCGCGACGTGCACCCGGAGAAGGGACCATTCTGTCCGCTGACGGGCTTGGCATCACATGACGTCCCGGAGACATCTTACGCACCTCCCAGGCTAAGGACGTGGGCCTGAACAAAGTGAAAGTGATAAACATTACTTAACTAACACTAATTCCTAGTTGCCAGACACACAAAGACTTGGCTCACACTTTGGCAGATCAGTTAAATGGCTGATTCACTTGCAGCAATTTTTGCAATAAATGGAGCATGTAAAAGTTTCAGGTTGTCTTATTGATTAACAGTATGCTTTAAATGAACGAATTGGGAGGCATCACTGGGAATCTCATTTCTTAGTCAATTTACGGTTGCGGTGGTCACTGTGTTAAAGAGAAGCCAATAAACTCATGGATCTCTTTGAATTAAAGCCAAGGCTATTGATCCATTCTGTTTGTGACTCAAAGCCAGGGACCAAACACAAGCACTTCCAGTTTCACCTCAGGGAGCAATTGAAAATTGGGAGTGAATGAGAATGAGAGAGAAAGAAAGGGAGTGAGAGAAAGAAAACTAAAGATCACCTGTTCTGGGCATCTGTTTTCTCCAACTTCTCCTGAAGCTGGATCCAATCTATGAGAGCTTTGAAATCCCGTACGTAGTTGTCCAACATCATCAACACCTCCTAAAGACAGAAGTCACAATAGGATGGAGAATGATTACACAGACAGAAGAAACACAAACATGAAGACTGGCACAATGTACAAACCAACAGAAAAGGATGGTTTAAAAATAAATAAGTGAAAACTGATGCATGATGTGTGTCACTTAAGAATATTTGTTGGACAATTTTAATGTAAATAGCAGAACATTTTGTTTCATAAACCTAGAAAATATGACAATTTCTAACAAAAGTAGCACTCCAACAAATACTCAAACCATAGAACAGAACTTGACCTCAATGTAATCAAGTTTCCTAGATTTTGTATTGATATTTTTATACCCATTGCATAATGCAAGACTAAAATTACGCATCATCTTTCTGTTAGTATTTTCTACTTAGAACTTGTGATATTAACTATGGGATCAGTTAGATAAAACCAAAATCTCCCCCAACTTAAACCAATAAGCCCAAATCTTCGAGTCAGTTTAAAAACTGACAGAGAGGTAGGTAGATCAAGAGTGTTGCTGGCCCACACATGTGCAAAGACAAACACATGTGCAAATACAAACACTTGATTGAAAAGTTTGAGGAAGAGCAGAGGACGCACATTCCTAATAGCAAATGCCTATTATCTGCACTTGGACTGCCTCACAGTGTTGATTATCCAGAGGTGGTGGGCTGTGTGGAGCTTTTTCCCAGAGCTCTAATGAAACGAACACAACTGATTGATGGGGAGCATGAAGGGAGTGGTAATTGAGAGTAAAGCTTCACAGTGCTTTTAGTTAATAGACAAGTCAGGCCAGTGAAAGATGTGTCCGGCAGCATGCCTGCTGATTAGAGCTGGTTAACAGGCAAAGACCACCGCTATGGCCTGGTGTTCATTTGGTAATGAAGGCCAAGACGGAGGGAGGTTTGTTGCTCCTCTGACAGATAAAGCAACAGTGAGTGAAGGCACCATAAAGTGGCTTTCAGCATGTTAACTGGCATACTTACCTAAATACAACCCTCACATAACATTTCATGAGGAATGACAAAATGTTTAACCTTCTAGAGGCAATGCCATAAAGTAGTATGGGCAGTAAAAGCCTGTGGTCCATACATAGAAACAAGAATGAACAGGTACAGCCTAGGCTAGAGAGACTGACCTCAAGTAAATAATTCACAGTTTTGATGTTTTTTTTGGTTTGTTTTTTTAAGTTAAATCATTTAAGACCAAAATAGTCTGTTTCAGTTCACTTTAAAAATTATATGAATAAAAAATACAGAAATCAGAAACTGCCTTTAAGTACCTTTCTTGCCTGGTCTAGGTGATATGTTTAATAAATCGGGGATGGGATTAAGGAACAGTTGATAGGAACTTATTAGGCCTTGGTTAAAGAGGTGTGGGCATTATTAATAAGCATATATGAATCATTCTGCGTGGTGAACAATTTCCCTCTGAGTGGGAAAACATATTACATTAGGTCAGCACTGAGGCTCTCATTCAAAATTATACAAAGCCTTACAGTAACATCACTTCCTGACAATGGTTATGTTTATGTCCATAGGTTTTTGGGTGGAAAATTGTTAGCCATTTGTGTGAGAGCACACAATGCAGATTGCCCACAGCTACACTGGGGGTTTGTGGCTGGGGGATAACAGAGCACTCTGCCTCCCCTCCAGATGACTCCATCATCTATCAGTGTCCATTAAGCCCAAGCTGGGTGGGATGGGGGATTATGAACAGCACCTAGCTTCATGGCCATTAGACAGCATTAGGGTGTAGAGAGATAAAGTGGTTTGAGGGGAAAAAAAACACCTACCGGCCAGATGTCTGACACAGGCCAACTGACAACATGCTGATCACACCACAGGGAGCTGCGCTGTGGCACCGACAGCAAGCCAACCACACCACAGGGAACTGGGCTACGGTACTGACCGCAGACCGTCACCAGAACCATGCTCAGCATAATGCAGCATGGCAGAAGAATCAATAAAACACAGGACCAGCAGTATCATACCAGTACGCCCTGGAGCAACATCACAGTGTCACCGCAAGGCTGCACCAAAACAAAAACACACGGATCCACAAAACTGAGAATAATGTCAAAAATGCTGTTAATTCTGTACAAGATGTAGACCAAAAAGGAGCAAAAATGGCCAAGCCCCATTTCAGCAAATGCCTGACGACAAACATAAAGCATATACAATATTGTTTACAGTCTGTCATCAATAGTCCAGTCAGCCAGGCCCAAGAGAGAGTCCTGTGATAATTCTCTCACCAGCGAGCCTTCAGAGAGCCCCTCTGACATTAAGCAGAAATCAAAAGGAATGTGAGCTGTGAGGGAGAAAATTTTTCTCAATGTCCCCCTCTAGTGTTCATAAATCCTAACACCCTTCAGTTTCCCCAAAGAAGGAATTCCTGTTTGGTCAGTTTAGATCATGAACCCACTGATCCTGAAACTAGAATTTGCATTTCTATATGGCCTATTTTTCTCCTCAAAGCAGACTAACCCTGCATTCCACAACGCTCTGATCAGATTCACAGGTGACGTAAATCTCATCCACAGCTCGACGCAGGTTGTCGAAGAGGAAAGCCCAGTAGCGTGCTCGCAGGTCCACCTTGCGGGGCTGCCTGGCTTTGGTGGGGCTCTTCTCTGCCCCCTTGTCCAACAAGGCACCAGCTGTGCCTTTACTTTCCACACCAGCATTCTGTGGAGACGAAGCACGGACCAAACAGTATAGTAACAATTTATACATAATAACTTATTATTACAGTGTCGTGCAAGTCTCTAGTTGTTTATATATAGCAGCCACAGCACTTTTTTTCTGTTGGCTGAGGCAGGCGGTGCAGCTATTATATGCCTTATATTACCAACCATGTAGCTAAGTTGAGGGAAAATAGGGCGATTTGAACCCCTTGCGGCAAATGTTGACGCCACCAGAGTGCGTCAGGAAGTATTAAATATTAAAATAGAAAGAATCAACATATATGGAACTAAGAGAAAATAATACATTAGGTTAAAAGCATTTTACTAGCCCAGTCAGTGACAAATTGTTGTTGGCAAATCTTGCTGTCACACCATTATATAAACACCCTGTCCCATAACATTCTCCTTGTATTCTGCTGCAATCTAATGCATATCTTTTTGAAAATTTCGCAACCGTATGCGAGAACATCAAATGGACATAAGGCTATAGACTGAAAATTAAGTTCAGAAGTAAAAATGATTTTGGTTGGGGGCAGCAAAGGAATATTCAGACACTTCACATACTACAATTGCAAACTAGGATTGCTCCCCTTTTCTTTGTGAACTTAGCTTTTCCAAGACTGACCTACACAATGCAAAGACAGGAAGTTTCATGACCATCACAGATCCACTTGCAGTGTGAGGCAAAAATAAATAGATGACTTAGCTTGGTGAACAGTGCCCTCTAGTGAAAGAAGATGATATACCAACCAACCTGTTTCTTATTCCGTTGTTGACCAGAATTGATCCTCTGGGCCCTGGAACTGCCACTGGAGTTGCTTTTGGACTTTGCTAAGTGGAAAAGACAAAAAATAGCTGATGAAATAGGAACTGATGAAATAAACAATCTCTCTTGATCCTGATGAAGGTAACAATCAACATGCATATATGATGATCATGGACATGGACAATTATTAAACCAGTCACAGTCATGTGAAAAATTGTTGATAAATCCAAATGTCAAAATTTACAACAGAGAGGTGGACAAAACAATAACCTCAATTAGAGTGTCAAAGGTAAATGAATGACTATTCAGTTGCAGAAGATGCATGTCAACAGAACAGCCCATATGAGAACTTAAACTGGAAGATTTCTGGCATTCATGGCACAAACTCAAGAGCAGCAAATAAGCCTTGAATAAAATAACTGCACTGACCCACAAAGAAGAGTGAGAGCCAGAGCAAAAGTGAGAAAGTGTGGTGGGGGTTTCTGAGTAGGTTGGTCTAAAAGGAGCTTTCTTTAATATAAAGCCTAAATAATGTGATGAGCTCTACCATGCTATACAGGAAACTATACTGTTGAATGGACAAGTTGAAAATTACCATCTTACCAGAGTTATTTTTATTTGAAATTTAAGGATTTCAAAAATTACATCAAAAGCGCTGTGTAAACAATTCAAAGTCTATTACATAATATTCTATTAAACAAACACAGTGAACCACAGTATAGCAGGGATTTGTGCCACCAAAAATGTAATGTTCTACATAACAGAGGACCAGGCATCAGCGTAAGGTTTACCCCGCATTGGGGATTCTCAGCACTCTATCATCATTTATCAGTCTAGCCATGAGATGAAAAATGATTGTGTTCCAGCTGATATTGTATTACAATGAACAGCACCGTCTGGTTTGGGTATGATCATAGACTGCGCATGACATTGCCAAAGATAGTCACTGTAATGCTCCAAATAAATGACTAAACCTCCACTGGCCCAAAGATATGGGAAATACACCTAAAAGTAAACACCAGCAGCCATCCCTACCACTGCACAATGAAGACCTAGACAATAAAAATGTCATACTCTACACATCTTCCGTCACAGACTGAAAACTCATCTGTTCAGACTGCACCATGGACCATTAAAAAAAAACCCAACCTCTTTCACTATTTCTTATTGTTTCTAAATGATTCTTGCAAAATTTTTTGATTGTATCCAAATGGTTGAAATGCACTTGCTGTAAGTCGCTTTAGATAAAAGAGTCAGCTAAATAAATGTAATGTAATGTACTCCACAAAGCAGAATAATAGCATATTAGCATGCACAGAACGTTTGTTTTGCATGCAGATACCAACCTTCCTCCTCTTTGTTCTCTAGAGGTACACTCCAGGCAATGAGGTTTCGAGCAGCGCGGCCCTCTTCAGCAACTATCTTCCTCACCTTGTCATGGCTGTTGGAGCGCTGAAAAGATGCCTACAAGAGAAACAGATTCAACATGTCAATTTTGCACTTTATCTGTGTGACAAATAGTTGTGGAATTCATAAGGTGTCTTTCAATATGATATCACGATATACTGCCCAGGATAAGGATAGTTTCCCATCAGGCAATTCTGAGAAACATGATGAAGATGATGATGCAAGACAAACACAAGGTGTCCCAACATTCACAATAAAGCACAGATGGAGTGGACACAAAGCTGAGGGGCATTTTCTCCACTAAGTCCATTACTTTCTATGTTGTGACACCATTGAATTCGATATGGGCTCATTGCATGGCCACACGTAAAGAAAGAAACATTTTTTAAACTTGGTTTGTTGTCAGTTTAAAGGATAAGTTTGGTCATATATACGCCAAAGCCTGATATACTGTAACTTATTCCTCTGTGCCATAGCACTCCATTGTTGTCAAAAAACTATTAAATAAACATCAATGAGCCACAGCGTTGCACTGGGTGACACGTTCCTTCATTATGACGAACCTGGGCACTGTAGTATTTTGAGGCAATCCCATATACACTGTCTTTTTTGGAGCAAATATTCAGTAGCGCACCAAATCCACAGCTGAAAATAGTCCTCAACAAATACACTTACTCCTGTTAGAGTAACATTTGCTAAAAACTACAGTGCCCAGCTGTATTAGGAAATTACTTTTTTCAAAATGAAACTTTTTACGTATTCAGTTGGAATGAATGGGCTTGGGGCTGAGTGCCACAGACAGGGTAGGGACGATGGAAAGTATTAAGAGATGGACTAAACATTGTTGGTTTTGATCTTCTTATAAGATTTGTTGACAATAACAAAAATATAGAGTATCATCGGCTTATTCTTTAGACCAAATTGTTCTACAAGTCATCTAGCCAGTAACACAGCCTGAAGCACGAGTATTGTTGCCATGGTTACCTCCGTTTTAATACACCTTGTACACTGATTTTGTGCAGTGTTTAAAGTAGTGTGTACACCAGTACAGTGAGTTATCACAGCCCTAAAAATAGCAAAATATTTTTTAACAATTAAATCACTTGTATTCTTTATTTATTCAATGTGTTATGAATTTTAAAGGTAACTGAAATCAAACAGTGTGTAACAGGATACACATTTAAGACACCTCATTCAAATCTAAAACAGACATAAATACCACAAAAGGCAAGACTGTTAAACATTTGTAGTAAAGGGAAGATATACCTATCCTGTGCCTCATAGTAAGACAAACCTTTTCAATATGTGCAAACAAGTTTAACAGAAAATTTTAAATAATCAGAAGTACTAATTGCTATTTAAAATGTTTATATTAAATACCTAATTATTTAATTCAATAGAAAATTGCAATACTCAGTACCACAAGAGAGCTTATTGTAATATGCCGTTTCAATTATTTGTCCCATCCCGGGTGTGTGGTTGTGAGTCGGGGTTGAAGCCACAATAATGCAAGAATTAAGTTTATGGAAGAGGTCTACTGGCACAGACTGTGACAAGAAACAGCTAGAGGCAGGAGCTCTAAACCGGCTTTGTGCCCAGCACGCATCATGCCTGACCTACACATTGAATATGCATCAGTGAACTGTGACCGTAACCTCGGGTGAAGCAGATACTGTGAACCAAAATAAATGCTGCGAGTCGTCCTTCATCACATCCTTTACTGTATGGGACATTAGGATGCCCTGTGATGAAACATGGCATTAACATCTCTCTGCATCCCCATCTCACAGAGAAACATAACAGTTTGGTCAAACAGCTCATGCATTAATGCACAGACAAAATCTGCTTAAACATACAACTCAATTTTGCAATGCAATAACAAAGACAAATACAGTGTACTTGATATGATTTGCCTTTGTAATCTTACATCACTAAATATTCTGACTTCTGGCAATTTGACTACAAAACAACACAGAAGCTAATACCTAGAGGCTGATCATTCTGGATCTTCCACTCGCTGTGTTCCTTCTCCCAGCAGAATAGCCTGTACCACTTCTGTTCTGTTCATAAATGATTTAATCTAATGTTGACTGAGCCAAAGAAAACTTGGCTGTTTTGATCAGATAAATATAAGATGTGGTTTCAGACTTAAAATACATTGTTACCTGAAACCAACACAAAAAATCAAGAGCCAGTTCTCCTCTTAATAGCAAATGAGTCATGGAACAAACCGTTCTCTCTTTTCCTGGCTGTCTCTCACTAGCAACACTATTCACACAAGAAGAACGCTACAGCAAAATTATTCCTCTACCAGAAGAGGGATACAGTTCATGTCTTATCCAAGGCTGTGGGGAAACAAGTGATAATTAGGCCACGGTTTATGTAAAAATAATATGTAACAATCTTTTCAGACTGTCCGTTAAGGCTCGTAGAATAATGTGAACATGGCTCGTTAGGCGTTGCACATGCAGAAACAGCATGCGTGTATTGGTCTGATACTATTTAATGTCCCTAAGGGAGATACCAAGCTGACCTACTTTTGGTGAGCAAAATTCTTTACATGTCGAGTGGCCTGGGCTTTAATCGGCCAAGTAGAAAGAGACTACAGACAAAAGAACATCAAACAACAGAGCTAAAATGAGCGAGAACCAGTGAGGTGGGTCGGCGTCAATGCACCATCTCCCGTCTACAAACTGTAAATATTTACTCTGTTTCCTGGGCTTGGCAGCCACTGGATGACAGACGAATGTTGTGAGAATACCTTACCTACTCACAACTCATGGCTAACTGTGTGCAGCAGCCTGAGGCAAAAAAAGGCTTACAGCAACATTCTCTTGATCCACTTAATCAGCTACAAACAAGCTGTCTCCTGGGCTGCACTGTAGAAGAGTAAGACACATTGCGGAGCATAACTTCTGTTATACTCTCTGGCGAGGCAATCCTTTCCCATGCACCAGAGAGAGCGCTTATTTTCTAGACTGTGCTGAGTAAGGGGCAAGTGTAAGGTTTCCCTTTTGGCAAGGTCTACAAACAGATGCAAGCAACAAGACAGTGGGATCTAGCTCATTAGGTGAGACACAGAGAAAATCAAAAGATTAGAGGATACATACAGAATAGAAGTACAGTCTGTAAGCAGGTTCCTCGTCCTTATCCACCCCTGACATACTTTTGCAGCCCACTTCAGACAACCTGTTCCCCCTCACCAGCACAGCCACTCGTGCAAGGTGACATCGTCATCTGACAGCACGACCAAAATAGACTCCTACTGTGTAGTCCACACTGCTATAGCAACTTGCCCAGCTGTGTCAACTCCTCTCCCAGTGGCAACTGAGAGAGACAAGTGCTCAGCAGTAGCCCGCCAGTCCTGACTTTCACTTAGACTATTCTGTCTGTAACACTGTCTGTAATCTAGCCTGAGCCCTCAGTGCTCTGCTGAGTTAGCAGCCATTTCTTAGACTCGACTCACTGCCTGCTGCTGTCCATCTGCTCTCCACTGCATGCAGCTTTCTATATTTACAGCTTCTCTCCACTGCTTCCCCTGCTCTGCATCAGAGCCCCCACTCTCTCTCTCTCTCACTCTCCTTCTGCCACAGCACTGCGCAGTCATGTGCACACAGCAGGCCTGCCGCTCTGCCCTCCATCCTGTGTTGCCAGTGATGAGAGTGTAGCTGCAGGCTCAGAGACGGTGTGTGGCTAATGCAAGCCTGGCCGCGCATTAGCCACACAGGTTGATGCTCTGGATCTGATTGGACTCGGCATGTGATGATTCATAGGCTGCCGGGGAACAAAACATACAAGCCCACATGGTTTGACTGCCTACAAATGGTCCAAGAAGTCTGCAACTGCAAGAAGAAGCTGGGACAAACCATGTGCACAGACTTGTCCTAACTGTTACCCTACATAGCACCCTCTTGTTGTCACATTGTTGCTTTAACGATAATATGACAATACATGTATACACAAAAATTTGTGCATTAGCATCTTTTCACAAAATCACAAGGCCAGTTATCATCCTTTCGTCGAAACGCACGAGTAAGCGTGTTTAACAGGGGTACTGATTGGGGGGGGGGGGGGCATTTTAGGAACTGATGAGACCTCCAGAGCTGACAACATCACGCCTAGAGAAGGTAAGGCCACCCTGTCCTGCTGGAACTGTTGGCTAAGTGAACCAGTCACTTAGCTCAAGCTAGCTAACAGTGCATCGGTATTCTGCCGCTCTCGACTAAAACAACTGCTGTTATTTGAGCCACTAGCAACGAGCCAATCGTTCGTCACGTACCTTCAAAGCGGTTATGGATGCATTCTTGCTCTTGCCTCCTCCGTGCGAGGAGCCTGAGCTGTTGCTACCAGACCTCTCCCTCCCGTCGCCACCCTGGCTGACTCTCGGGCCGAGGCGGTGCTGCCCGGCGCCACGCCGTCGTCCGTCGTGGCGGTTGTCTTTGGACATCGACACGCGGGTACGTTCGGGGTTCAGCCGGTGAGAAATTAAAAAAAAAAAAAAAGAAAGTCTACGGACGAAGTTGTCTTGTTGTCAGAGTCGGTGGGAAAAACATGTCAGATAAACACATGATAGCGGGGACGACCTAACCGAGCAGGAAGCATGTCGAGGTTTACGCTTTTGACCGGCGGCTGGGATTATCCAATAAATTCACCGTAACATGGAAACAACACACGCGTCAGCCAATCGTGTGCGGCGCAGTCTGGGTCAAAGGGCGGGACTTCACGCTGTCTACCATGGCAACCGTGAAGATCGGGCGGGAGGTTTGGTTGATGTCTCGGTGTGTGTCAAGTCGTCTGCAGGAAAAACAGGAAAGCCGGAAGACAAGCGAGCTGGCCTTCAAAATAAAAACACTTGGGAGCTGCTTGAAACTATGAAAATGGCATGAAATTATTGCCACCAAATAAAGAGAGTAGAACACACTACACTAGAGCTTACTTGGCCTGTCAGTACAGCATGTCATCTGCTTGAACTATATGTAACCCTGTGAACAGTTTGAGTACGTTGTTGTCCATTTGTTGTTCATACTTCTATGTTTGTGTCTATTTTTTCAAATACTTGATTGTACACAGCTCATGTTTGCTTCATTTCTGTTTAGCTTTGTTGTGCTCAGTTTATCTCCATATCGTGTATGCCTAAAAACACACTAGGCCAATAAAACCTGATTGTGATTCTGATCTCATTTTATATAAATCACTAAATGGTTTAGATGGTTGTTTTTGCATTCATTTTTAAAGTTGAAGTCCCTGTAAAGCACATTGAAACATCCTCGGAATATTAATTGTGCTATATACTATAAATAAACTTACCATGCATTGCCGAAAGGGCTGCCAAAATTTAAACGGAAAACTTGGTGTTTGAAACAGGCTGTAAAAAAAAATCCCCTCGGGAAAGAGTCTATCCACTAATCCAACATCCGCTCATATTAATACAGAGAAAACTCTCAGTGTATTATTTATCTATCTGCACACAAACTCTCCAAAGTTATTCAGATAAATCAGTAAAGATGCTTTGTGAAACAGGCCCCGATTGTCTTAAAGCTCATTTGGCCTCCTAAACATCTAGTTGGAGAGAATTATATTGGTCAACTGCATAAACCCCGACGTTAACACAAATTCTTGGTAATTTTAAATCGTTTCTCATTCTGCTATACACTATTGCCCGTTTCCTACTCCACACAAGGGTGCTGATGATAATGATGATGATGGTCTAATGAAGGACACCAAGCTGAAAACTAGACTGGAAAGATGAACTAGTGAAAGTGACAGTTATGTCCTTTGAATCAATTCAAATATCACTTTTGGATGGTGGAATACTGACAGATAAAGTATGTTTGGGCATCTATGTACCAACAGAATTAATTTCTAAGTTGCCCCTATAGATTTGTATTGGGAAATACAAAATATTGGAAATATCACTCATATATCCTGTGATTGTCATACACACAAGTTGCAAAGACAAGGAACCCAAAACCAGTAGCCACATACAGTACGTACAGCTCATACCTCTATTTTCTTATGTGGAAACTTTATATATTTTGTTGATTTGTCTTTGTATATTTTTGTCAGCCCTGTATGCATGACATCCTGGATAAGCCTGGGTTTACATGCATTAGTTAGATTTTTTTAGTTCCAATTTTTTTTTTTATTATTTGACGTATCATACACCAGAATAATAAAACGTTTATTTAGAAATTTGTGACAGGAAGTACCTCTATTCTCTCGGGTGAATGACACTGGCGTCAACCCTTGTACGGAGAACTTTCCACGGTAAAAACAACATCTTCCATTTTACAATATATGTCAGCTTCGTCGCAGTCACTTCATTATTGGCTTGTTTGCGTTGTCTTTAACTGTGTCTATTTATTTTGGCTAACGCTGTCGATTTTGTCCTCGATTCTGCCTGCGTGTCTGTCTGTCTCATTCTCATTGTCCCTTAAACGCATTAAGTACGAACAGGAACTAATTAAAACTAGACAAGAACTAGTATTTCTACCAGGCCTTTTTGTCCCCCTTTCTCTTCATCTCAGACGCAGGACGAGGCCCACATATCAAGTTTAGTTTGTTTGAACGTTCATCAGCTCACCACAAGGTCGCACAGTTGCACTTTGGCAGCACTGTTTTGCCCTGGTAATTTGAGTTTTCAACTAGCAAACTACCCCTGAAACTAATTAATAGCTCTTTTTTTTTTTTTACTATTAATTAACTGTGTTACTCAACAGATGGCATCCTCTGCATTGTTGGTGTTGCTGGTGCTTCAGTTTGGATGTGGACAAAGCAACCAGAAACATCTTCATGAAGATCATTATATTGGCCAGCAGCACAACCCTGAACATGACATGAACGTCCTGCTGGGAGACAAGGTTTTTATTTTCAGTGATTTATTTTTAGCCCAGTTTCTACTTTTCATTCATCACCTGCCCACTCTCTGCTCTTCTTATCTGATGCACTTCCAGGACACTGAGGAGATAAAGAAACTTAGCCCAGCAGAACAGAGGAAAAAGATCATGGAAATTGTAAAGAAGATTGATACAAATGCTGACAGTCTGCTAAGTGAAGGTAAATGTACGTCTCTCTCAACATTTGTAAAGAAAGCAAAGATAAAACAGAGGTGATGAAAGGTCACGCTCAGTGTTTTATCCACAGAGGAGGTCACGTTGTGGATTCAGCACGTCTACAGAAAATATGCTCTGGATGATGCAAAGGAGCGGTTCCCTGAGTTTGACGCTGACAAAGACGGCGTTGTAACATGGGAGGAATACAACATGGTCGCTCATGACCAGCTCATTCGTTTTGATGACAGCGCTGTTCTGGAGGATCCAGAGCAAGAGTCTCTCAGACATGTAGGAATACTTTTATTGTCCTGTTAATAATCACATTACACCACAGGCTAATTTATCTGTAATACCTTAACATAGGCTCATATCCCCATTAGCTCCATCTGAAGGAGAGGAGGCGCTTTGACTTTGCTGATGTGGACGGCACATCCGGGCTTAATGTGGCAGAGTTTCTTGCCTTCACCCACCCATCTGAAGTGGATCACATGGCTGTAAGATGAGATTAGCTCCTACACCTGCAAAACCTGATATCATAATGCATACCTCCACCCATTACAATAGTTCGCCTTGTGTTTCATGTTAAAGTTGATTGATTTACCTTTTTCTCTAATAGGATTTTGCCATTGAAGATGTGTTGGGTGAATATGACACAGATAAAGATGGATTCATCAGTCTAAGTGAATTTATTGGCGATGTACGAGGTGATGGTAAGACCACCACAGAGATTATTTTAATTTTTCCTTTGGCTGTTCCCAATTTTCATCCCCTATGCAGTGTTAACACTTTATTTTGTTATCAGAGGATTCCCCTTCACAGTGGGAGATTGAAGAAACAGTGCGGTTTAAAGACCTCTATGATCAAGATAAGGATGGCAAGTTGAATCGAGAGGAGCAGCTCCGCTGGGTTGCACCTAATAGCTACGGTTCAGCAAGAGAAGAGGTAAGACTCAACTGTTCCAACGTGTGCCCAGATAGTGTTGGCATAATAGAAAAAATTAATACAAAAATTCTTGTAGTTTTAATACATGGGCAAATACTGTATTTGGATGCTACTTTAGCTATTGCCTGGTAGGATTATATATAATTTCTCTCTGTGATGGTATGGCAGCGTATTTACTGCTTTCGTTTCCCTGTTTTGCTCTTGTGTCATCAACAGGCTCTTCACCTCCTCAAGGAGATGGACCATGATGAAGACGGCCAGATCTCAGAGGCTGAAGTTTTGAAAAATCAAGAAACATTCATGAACAGTGAAGTGACAGACTATGGCAGACAGCTGCATGTATCACACGATGAATTATAACAATACTGCGTGTTCCTGTCTACTGTAGAGTTTTCTCATTTGTTTCCATGAGGGTGTAATGTGGTTTATTTCCTGTGGTGTACTTTGACATTAGTCATGGGATTTGCATCACCCCTTGGAGGTTGTTGACCACATCTGTCTATGATCAATTTTCAATAGTAAAAGTAAATGACATGGACAAAATAACAGGAAAGCATATATTGCAACACAAGCATAATACATTAGCAACTCAAGCTACACCCTCTAAAATGACCACAGTGGTTTTGTAGTACCTCTCTGACAGAGTGTCAGCAAAACCTGCACATCAGAAGCTTCACAAAATAGTACGTTTTGCATGGCTGTTATATTGGATTGCACAATATTGTAAGGCATTCCACTTATTGCATAATACTTCTGAAGAACAGGGAGGTTCAACTGGGAATATGATTTTTAACCACTTTTGGAGCAATTGGAGTTTGTTTTGATTTACATTTATAGAACAAGTTTGTTGAATTGTAGCTGTGTATCATAGTTGTCCTTTCACATGTGCCAAAAGTGAGCTGACATGACTATCAGTCCAGTTGCGGTAACTGCTGACATGTTGCAGCTCTTCCTCATTTAAATCAAATAAGTAAGTGAGCGAGCGTTGCTATGTGAAGGCTGGTTTCCTGAATGTGTCATGATCCGTTTCACTTGAATTGAGCAACAGCCTGCTACGCTGCTGGGTGTCATAAAGTGACTTAAAGTAGAGTGGATTCTCCAACAGGAATTAGTTTCTGCTGCCAAGATGACATTACAATTTAAAGATGCCTTTTGGGTGAGTTAGAGTGATGCTCCTTATCCCTAAATGTTTTATGATGTTTATGTTCAGAGCTGAAGCTGATCATGAGTTTTTACTGAGCCGTGAAGTCAGTGTTGTATTCAGTATGTTCACTGGAGTTTTGAGGTAATATTTTTCATGTACCTTTCCACTTCTACTTTATTAATGCTTTTCATTTTGTATCTACTGTACCATATACTTGTAATGTATTTAGTTATCTGTAGCCTATCTTTGACTACAGTTAGCTAAACATCTTTCTTCATCTTGCTTCTAATCTTCTTTGCTTTCTTTCATTTTCCTCACTTTAAAACTCACTGAATGGGTACTGAATTGTTGCTTTGATTAAAACATGAACTATTGTTTTTTTTATGTGCTGGGTCTTGATAAGCAAAAAAGTTTTTATCTAAAGGTGGCCCACAAACTAAACAGCACAACCATTTTTAGATAGTGTATGAAGGCCAACACATCACTTCAATACAGCGACATTATGGTGGTAACCGTTTGTTCTGCATTATTATTGAGGGTTTCCTGTTAATGGGGCTAATCTCATCTCTCATGTGCTTTTGATCTTCTGATTCTGCCTTTCCAGACCTGTACAGAGCACCTGTTAAAGTGTGTGCAACAATGCAATAGACCAGAACTCAAAATGTTCATGTAACCAGTTGCCAGCACAGTACTTTACACAGTATTTTCTTTTTTACCATAACTATAAGCACAAAGCATCAGGAACTGGTTAGTCAGAAACAACAATCAGCTGAAATCTATGTGAAGTTGTGTGCTTCCTTTTTCCTCTTCTCATCCTGTTATTAACTACAGTACAAATGATCATCAGATATTATTACACTAGTACTTGTACTTCCCCATTAGTCAAATTTCAGCAAAGTAAGAATACTTGAACATGAGTAGGGGGTTTTGGTACTTTTCCCACCCGGCTGCTTTCCATTCAGACCCCAGCAGCAGCAGCCGCATGTAACAGTTTCCATTCTAGATGAGAGACCACTACAACCGTCTCAGAAGTCATGAAAGTGAAACATCCTATTGAGCATCATTTAAATCATCAGCTATTGCCTGAAGGTGATCATTTAGGTCTTTTAAATGCTGAGCAATAAAGAAACTAACATTTTATTTCCAATGGGTACGAAACATTTTGGATTACCCGGATTTATTTGGACTTTTATTCCCAAAAGTAACATTGTGTGGTTTGTATTAAAGCTGATATTCCCTGTGAACATTTCCATTATCACTGAGAGTGTTATGATTGCAGGGAGAGGACTTTATCAGTAATATTGGGTATGAGACTATCATTCAGAGACTTAATGATGGTCGACGGACATGCAAAGACATGGAGGAGCTCTTGAAAATGAGGTGAGCTCACAAATTTCTTGTAAATTGTGCGTGAGTGAATAAAGTGACCTCATTTAGTGGTTCAGCTCTATTGTGGTTTTTTTTTCTGTGTAGGGCATCCGCAGAAGAGAAATATGGCAAGGAACTGGTCACAATCGCCCGCAAGACTGGGGGTTTATATGAGATCTGGTGCGTGTGTGTGTGCGTCTGTGCATTTGAGCACTAATCAGTATTTCTGAGTCTACCTTTCTTATTCTGCTGTATTGGACATGCAGAAAACATTTAAATGCATGAAATTTCAGCATCTTTTGAGAATGCCCTGTGTTCATTTTGTTTTCACAGCACTTTGAGAACATCTTTTGATGAAATGAAAACACGTAAGCACAAGATATATTTCCTGCGTTTCTTTGCTTGTGTACTTCATACATGGCCCCGTCTGGACTGAGGTTTTAGTTGTAAGTTTTGTTTTTGTTTTTTCAGATATTGAAAAAGTAGGAAACTTGCACATTCAGCTTTCTGGATTCCTAAAGGAGGAGGTGAAAAGAATGGAGCAGTTCAGAGAGCGACAGAAAGAACAGAGAAAAAAGGTACTCATGAAAAGCTTTTTTTTTTTTTCCTCATTTACATACAGAGGAAATCTAAAAGAGCTGCCTCTCTGTGGTTTTCTGATGATGTTGACTTAGTAATGCTGTGTTTTCCTTCACTTCTTAGTTTGAAGGCATCATGGAGAAGGTCCACAAGACAAAAGTCTCCCTCTACAAGAAAACAATAGAAGTAAGGTTGTTTGTGGAGGCCCTTGTTAACAGTTTTACAGAAAAAGTCAATTCACTTTCAGCACGAGTACTCTTTGTATACTCTTTGTATAATCATGGCAGTGGTTAACAGCATGAATCAGATCAGGTGCAGTTTTAATGATGCTACATCCTGCTTGTATGTGCAAAAAAGGTGCATGAAGTGCAGCTAGGCCTTCTGAAAAGATTTACAAAAGGAAGATGGTTTCACAAGAAGTAAATACCAGTCAACACATTATTGTTGTAGACACATCATACTCCTCTCTGCTCAGAAGAAGGAAGTGAGGTCTTACTGACTTTACACCCTTTGCACATGCATGGCATCTCTTTCTTGACTGAACTCCCCCCACCCCCACCTCCATCCGCTTTCCTGTCAAAGGTTCATAAATTGAAGTGCTAATGAACAAAGCATGGGTGTTATTGTTTCACGTGGTTTCTGTTCCATTTCCCTCCTAGTCGAAAAGATCCTATGAGCAGCGCTGCAGGGAGGCAGATGAGGCAGAGCACACCGCCGAGAAGATGGGCAACACTCCCACAGCCACTCCCAAACAGATCGAGAAGGTACGCCTGTTCTTTGGTATGACTCATTAAAGATCGAGTGCAATAATTTCAATTCAGTAATGAAAAGCTAGGCTGGACTTTCTGAAAGGATGAGTGCTGTTTCCCAGTTTTTGATCATCTAATTTATGACCACATTAGTGTCATTTTTTTCTGTGCACAGAAGAAGAGGTTGTTTTTTTTCTCTTAAAAATAAGTCCAACCAATGAATCTTTAAAGATCCCCTACAGATATGTTTTAAGACATAATAAACTATTCTGCTGAATAATAATTAGTGTCTGATATGTTTTTTTTCACAAACCTTTCAATTTCCTAAAAATTCTTAAAATGACATCTACTCCTTCTCCCTCCTTGAAAAATCAAGAATCTATGAATATGCAAATATCGTTTGTTTCAAAAGTTCAAATACTGGACACAAGTTGTCTCCTGCTTCACTGAAAAGTCCATTCTCATTGTATGTGCACTGGAGGTTTCAAGTTTCCACATCACTCTTGTGTAAGTTGAATATTAGACCGCGATTGGCTTCCAGACTAGTTGTGCTGTCACAACATCATGCTTGTACGTACACGTCTTAAACACAGATTTAAGACGAGCACAGAGAAACAGTCTTCTCTTGTCAAACTGTGCACATGGATCATTCTGCACAGTGAAGATCAAACATCCGACTGAAGTAACAATAAGAATGTCTCAGTCTTTAACTCACACTGGCATTTGAGAGTCTACTGGGCACCTCATTAGCAATGCATGCTTTTAACAAATGCTAACATCAAATGTAGGTACATTTAACATACTTTTTAGCATTAAGAATGATTGTATATTGAAAATGGATGCTGTTGTTGGCAACCAGAGGGATAGGTTCTCAAACAACACTGACCGTTATTTCACAGTTACTCCACAACACTGACAGAGATTGGGAAATTCAATGCTCTTTGCCCTTGACATTATTTAATTTAAATCAGTGTAATCTGTGAGTTTATTTTACAGTTTCTGTTCTGATTCAAAATGTAATTTATAAAGATTATGTCAAAAAAACTATATTTCCTTTTATTTGGGAAACTGCAGGTTTACAGATATAAAGGCAATGTGTCATTTTGTGTTCTCTTTTCTTTTTCAGATGAACAACAAATCCAAACAGTGCAGGGAAGCTGCAGTAGAGGCTGGTAAGGACAAATAATAAGTCAATTGAGATGCGTTTTCATTTAGTAAGCCGCTATGGTTTACCAGAAACATTTGCTTAAGGAAGGTGGTCACATTTACTTCCCTTTTATTGAGGATTCCTGAAATAGATTAAATGCAGTATATAAACACATATACTGTTGGGTTTTTTATGTTATGTTTAAAGTTTAGTCAAAGTTTAAATTTGTGTTATAGAAGATATTGATTTCTTTCTTCTTTTTTTTTTTACAATTTACTCTTTCACTTGTCTTTAGAGAAACAGTACATGTCAAACATTGAACAGCTTGACATGACTCATCAAGAATGGGAATCAACACACATCAACACCTGTGAGGTAAAGTGTAGCGCCAGAATGCACAAATTATATCTTGATGCATTTTAAAATGTACAGACTTAGACCAAGAGTGGCAATACCCGAGGCCTGTTTTGTCAACGAGGATGTGTAATAATACTTCCTATACTATGAAGTGAGTCACTAATCTACGAAAATGTTTCTGGGCAACAAAATCTCCTTACATGTGATACGATCAACAAAGCTGACGTAGTCATTCAACTACTTTATTCATCCCTATTTAAAAAGGCCAATTGTAGGTGGAAACTTGCAACACAGGACAACTCATACACACAATAAGTAGGAAACAAAACAAAACAGGAAAGACGGTTAAACGCTGCATGAGGAGTTACAGTGAGAAATACATAAATACATATTTGAAAACTATGAAGCATTAGGCTTCATAGTTCATAGCCATGCTGGACGCTTTTGTTGTGAAAGACGTTGCCTGTTGCATCACTATATTACAGTACTGTGTAGTGTTCTCTACTGTGCTTCAATGTTTGCTACATTATTTGCTATTTTTCCAATCACACTGTTTTGCAGATGTTTCAGCAACAGGAAGAAGACCGCCTCAACGTGCTAAGGAATGCTTTGTGGGTGCACTGTAACCATTTATCAATGCAGAGCGTGAAAGATGATGAGGTGCGTGCAGCTGCTCTCACACATCTGTATGGGGACAGACCCTCAGCAAGCCCTTGCAATATACTGCACTGTATGTTTAAAATTTATTCTGGACAAACTGCTCTTTCAGTGTTACGAGGATGTGAGGAAAGTACTGGAAAAGTGTGACATCATCACAGACAACAACTGCTTTGTGGAGATGAAAAGAACTGGCTCAACCCCCCCAGGTAGGCACCCGCCCTGCAGCCTTCCTGATTTGGATTTGAATATGTTCCAAGTTGGAAATTTTAATATTATCTCTCAGCTGCTGCCAAAACCATACAACAGAATGTTTGGCACCATTTGAAACCCCTGAAGCTTTTGATTTTTTTATTTACCGAATTTCTATGCTCCATCCACAGCTCCAATTAAATACCAAAATTACTACACGAGGGATTCTACATCTGACAGAAATGGCAGTGCTGGATTCGTAGGAGGAGTCATGAAAAGGTCAGAATTATACAATGGAAAGCACTGTTACCAAATGAATGATGATGAAGATGATGACAGATGATGACGATGATTATTATGTAATGTCTTTTATCCTCTCAATACATTTTTGTGTATTGCTTTGCCCAATTTGTAGGTTTTCAAATCTTCTGCAGGGGAACTCCTCCGTAGGCTCCAAAATGAGCATCAATGAACCAGTTGCACAACCGACAGGTATGTTACCAGAGTCATTCAAGTAACACTACAATTTCTAAAATGATAACAGATATGAGCGTGAAAGCGACTTGATCCTTGCAACACAAGGTGTGCAGCAACTATAAATTACATACTGTAGTTATTATTCTTTACACCAGTGATTCCCAACTAGGGTGATGTATACCAGGGGGCACTTCTGCAGTTACAAGAGGGTATTGTAGAAACATTGTGGAGGAGCTAAGCTAATTTGAAGAAATGGAACTTATGGTTTGGTGAAAAAATATAAATGTATATCCACATTTTTGTGTTTGGGAGGAACATTATTAACACAAATAGAATTATAAATTGGTGTGAGGCATGAAGTATATTGTCACAATTGCCAATAAACTACCTGCTGCGACAGACAGGCCTCCAAAATGCCACCAACCTGAATCAGTTTTAACACCTTAACACTAAGTGTTGTGAGTGACTAGTTAGCAAGCAAGCAAGCTGAAATGAATAGCTAAAATTAATGGATAAATGGTTTAAACGTCCAGCTTCTGCCACTCCCAAGTGGTAGTAGGACAAATGCAAACTTGACCAAAACCAACACATCGACAATTGCAGGATCACATGTTTTGTATGAAAAATAATATATGATAAAATATATAATAACAATATCCACTTTTACATAATAAATGGTCTAAAATAGCATCCAGGTTGAAATCAGTTCAAATGAACACATTTGGAACGTGACAGGTGGTGACGATGAAGGGGTGCTTGAACTCACCTGACACGGCTGTGGGGGTACATCAGACAAAAAGGGTTGGGAGCCATTCAGCTTGCCAATGATCTGATGAGATGTCGTACTATCAGCTTAGTCACTGGTTTGGGAAGAAAGTTGCAAATTACGAGTGGCTTCACACAGTAACTGAACCAGTGCTGATCATGTCTGCAATCCTGTCAAAACTCCTCAGCAGAAACATCAGAAGGATTATATGCTTCCATTCCTGGATGTGTGACCCAGCTGAGCAGTGACCAGTACAGGGCTGTATATGACTATGAGGCACAGGTCAGTTTCTTGGCACGGATGTCTAACCTCTACATGAGACATATTAAAATGTTCTAATCCTTGTTAATTTTGAGGGATATCCGTTAATTAATTGTTTCCTTGTTTAGGGGGATGATGAGCTCTCTGTATCTTTTGGGGACGTTGTGGTTGTCATAGATCAAGGTGAGGATGGCTGGTGGACGGTGAAAAGAAATGGCCTTACTGGATTGGTTCCAGGCTCTTACCTTGCCAAAGAATGAGTTTATCTGACAACCGTATGTAGGACTCTATGACTATTTCGTTATGTAATATTTTAGGCCTTCTCATTGTCATTTCAAATGACGTTATAGTTTGATCTCATCTGGTGTTCACATGAAAATGTCCAACTTTGGCACCCCTTGGTAGTTTGTGTAGTAGAATGTGACCCTGAGACCATGTGAATGAAGGGCTGACTGTCTTGTTTTTCTACAAAAACCCACGCCATCAGAATATTTTGAAAGACACTTTTATCACATAATAATCCTACAGATGGAGAAGTATTTATTGCTATGGCACATATTCATATCACTTCGTCCTTAGTGCTCGTGTGTTGAGTGCTCCCCATACCAATGACAGCTGGGAGATTTAGTGATCTTTTGCACAAGGTCACGTGCAAGTTTATTCATGTACTCTGATATCTTAAATGATGATCTTATATCCAGAATGTTTGGTTTCTCCCCTGTATATAATTTCAATGTGTAGCTATTGTTTCTATACTGAGGACTTAAAAGTCTGAATAAGCAGTTCTGTGTATTTATTCAATAATAAAGACAAATCCTCAGGTTTTAATTTGCTTTTTTTGCACACCATCAATGCTAATTAAGAAAACTATTTGGCATGTGATGAAACCACGTTGCCCTATTTCGTCTTCAATGACCCATTTATCGTAGATTATAAGAAGACCGTTACAGCCCAAACAAAGTAGGCACTAGCACTCTGCTCTCTGGTTCAAAGGTGTCTGGTTACTTGCTAAGGGGGGTGTATTGCTAACTCAGTGTCTATCAAGTAACCAATGCGGAGTCCTTTTACCAATATTTATAGTGAGTATGAAGGTCCACAACGGTTGTTCTGTGGTCACAAGATGTCCAAGAAGCTGAAGGTCTAATGATTCCAGTAAGTTATAATATTCATAGGAGTTACATTTTGAGCCCATGGTAACCTAGAACCTAGTTTGAAGACGTAAAGCTACAAAGCATAAAATATTAGATAGACACAGACCAAAGCATCTGAATATGTGAACCCCTTATACCCCTCCCTCATGTGAAACACCTGAACTTTGTCAGGATAGAAAAAGAAAAATCACATTTGGTTCAGCAATTTTATCTCTTTGTAAAGATGCGAAATTTCTGTCAGAGAAATTAAAACAATAAATGAGAAAACAAACTCACTTCATTTCAAACTTTTCCCACATTTTATTTACATTATTTAATGTTGCAATTGCTACATATCGGCAAATTAAATTCTAAAACTACCATCAGTAGTTCTGTTGAGACAAAAACAAACAAAACAGCTATAGGACAAAGTCTATCCAGAGATAAGAATGCATTACTACTTGCACAATAATCCCACATACTGAAGGGGATTACAAGGTTTGATTCTTAAAAGAAAGATCAGATAAGCAAAAGCCAGTTAAGTTAAATAGTTTACACTCAAAAACTTGCTGTGTCATTGACTTGGGCGTCCACTATTTCTTGACAGAATACTGCTGCTGAAAGGTGAGATTTTAACCAATACCGAGTAATAGTAGTAGTAGAAGTAGAATAGTAGTAGCAGTAGTAGTGGAGGTACAAGGTAAAAGTATAGTCTTTCATTCAAGTACATGACAGATTTAAATATAAAATATTCAAAGCCATACACATAGTGCAAACTAACATATGAGGAAATTACCCTGTCCACCTTTTACTCCATACATGACTATCTGAGTTTGGTAAGAATGACGACTTTCGTCCTCTTTGCCATGCTCAGAGCAACAGAATGCTTTCTATATCTCATTTACGTTGACCATTAAAGAATTTGGTCAATAGCTCTTTTTGGAAAAACAGGTTAAAATATATAACTTCAGTGTGGTTAGTGTTTTTTTAAGGTTAGTGTGGTAATATATTATTTTCATGATCTCACCAATGACACGTGAATTCTGAAAGTGTGTGTTATGGTGAGAAACGTGTTCTCCTTTATGCATAGGTGCCCCCTGTAATGAGAAGCTCATATGCAGGACCTCTGCTTCTGCGGCACAGCACAACACAAGCACACAACATCCCCAGCATCTAGAAGAAAGAGACAGACCTCATTAGTGTTTTTAGTTTTGAAATGTGAAATGTTTTTACAGTTACAACCCTTCAGAATTTCACTTTAGTCGTGTAACTCGAGCTACTTTGTTTGGACTTCAGTATTATAATACCAATAGTGAGATAGAAAACAAATAGACCAAAATAAATAAAGGAATAATTAAACATTTTATTTGCTTCCTTGCTGAGACTTAAATAAGAAGATCAATACCACTCTCATGTACGTATGGTAAATAATATGTAGCTGGGTAGCTTAGAGTAGCACAAAGACTAGAGACAGGGGGGAAAGCAATCTTGTTACATCTTGTTTTATTTGGACAGAACCAGGCTAGCTGATTCCCCCTGTTTCCAGTCTTTATGCTAAGCTAAGCTAACTGGCAGCTGACGGTAGCCTTATATTTACCAGACAGACATGAAAGTGGTATTGATCTTCTCAGGCATGTAGAAAAATTATGTACGTGTTGGGATTTTTAAATCATACTGCAAGTATCTCTTTGTTGTAAAACACTGAGGGTAATGCTGCAGACATTTGCCTCATAATTTCTTTACTTCACCTGGGAGAGGTAGAAACAAAAAAAAACAACACAAAGTCCTACACCAGCGTTTAACAAGGAAGCCTGTTGCTCAATTTCCTGTAGGATACAGCAAATATGGCAAAGGAGTAGATTCATAGTGAATCATGACGTTCTAAGAGTTCAGTAAATAAAATAATACAGATTATCAAAGCATAAATACATATGAACATTTGTAATTGCTGCTGATTGGCTGTTGCAAAGAAACATCCAAGAGATAAAGCCTCCTTTCAAACCCTGTACAACTGGCCGGTCCAGTTTTAATGGATCAGTAGGAAATAAAATAAAGCCAATCAAAATCCGATCCTTTCTTTACTGAACTTTACTGTGTTTTGTCTCCTCAGCCTGCTAGTGTTGCAGCACACTCCTCTCCTTAATGACAGCTAGCTCTACACTACGAGCATATTGCGCATTCATAAGATCAGATGGTAACAAATCTTCTATCTCTCCTCTCTTCTTAGCAAAGACCAGTGTGAAAAACATTCAGCTAGCAGCTTCTCATTTTTAGCTGTCGCTTTCACCGGCTGGAATGACGAACGTCACCGGCGGTCATATCAGCTGTCGAGAATGAATTAAGTTAATTCTGTGGCTAACTTGATGGCAGGTCAAATTAAAACTTGGCTGCTGTCGGATGTGTGTGCTCTCTGAAAGCTCACCGTCTGTACTCTGACAAAGATTGTTAATGAGGTAAAAGAACAACATTTTGTAACACCAGTGTTTTTGTAGTCCCAACATCTCCAACACAGTGATACCTCTTCTCTAAAGATGCCTGAAGATCCTGCAGATTTCAGTAGTCGCATTCTCCCAGTTAAACTTACATTCATGTCATATCAATAATTTAAGCTTATCAACTAAATGGTTTTGAACCAGGACCTTCAGTATTTGGATCAAATAGCTTGTGCAAAATAAGGTGTGCCAAATTTAGAAGGCTGCACGTTATTTCAATGTGTCAGATACATATTTAATTGTTTATCATATTTAAGTATCAGATCATTGTATCAATACTGTTAAAGGACTCGGATTGGGATCTGGGCCAAAAAAAGCTTGATCAGGACATCCCTACCAAAGTCCTGAGTTAATATCTTTTTTAAACTGGTGATGTTCAACGAAACAAGTATCTTGATGAAAGTTACCTGTATGGCAGCAAATGTCAGTGCAGTCCAGATGACATACATCATGATCTCCTTCAACTTCTTCACCACCAGAGCTTCACAACCCTACACAAACAGAGAGAGAATATGTTCAGACATATGAAACTATAACAAGTCACTCCTCTTTAAAAATAAGTGGTGTTTGCTATGAAAACTTGACAAATTTAGAGGTTGTTTTACTTCTTGGTAGAGCTCTTCAGGATGAGTGAGGGACCCCGTGCAGCTGCCAACGTTAGCTTTGCAACAGCTGATGGGTACGCTGTTGTTTTTGGATTCTTCATACCAGTGTGTGTACTGCCAGTCTGAGAAATTGTGGATTCCACAACATTGAAGCTATGAAAATGAAAACAATCAAAACTCAAGATTACTGTCAACTACAGAAATCCAGGCGAAACAACAATAATATCATTATATCTGGTTTACAGAAGAGACAGGATTTCTCTCCTCACCTGTCTCTGAATGTAGTCAATGGCACGACTCTGGGCATTGCTGTTGGTGCCATTGTACTCATCATACACTTTCTTGATGGAACTATTAACTTCATCTTCAACCTGGCAATGGTTAAGAAAGGTGAGATTAAACATTTGATTACACATCTCCTTGAATGGTACAAACCAACATGATTGCGAACACAAGCAGATTAGATCAGGTTATCTATGGTTGACAGGTTGTCCCTGCTCTTCCGGGTGGGTGTGATCTGCTGGGTTACAAGTTAAAGCAGGAAACAAGGCCGAGAAAAGCAAAAATGTACTGACTTTCTCACCTTTGCTCTGTAAACGTATCCAAGAACCACCACGGCCACTTCCGTCATGAAAACCAGCAGGAGAATGATGACAAACTGCGGGTTGAATTTCAAGATTTAAGATTCACAGACAACAGACACCTCTACCACTTGTGAGAAAAGGATTAAATTCAGGTGCAGTTTCCGCTCCATGAATGAATGAATACAATATATGGAGTCAGTTATATCTCTTGATCATACCTATTAATTTAACCTTCTGAAGTTTTGTACTTCTGCTATGTTTAATTAGATGCTTTTGTTAACTCAAACTTGCAATGTTCTAATGCATTCTGAAATCCAACTTTTCTCTTCATTACGTTTCAAAGTTCATCTTTGATTAATCGCTTACTACACAAGGGCATTAGTACCCTCATCTATCGAGCTAAACTTGTGAACTGGTTTACTGACCGTTGTAAGTCCACAGTAGCTCTCCCTCACTGTAGCGCAGCATCCAATGAGCCCAATGATGAAAAGGAGGGCTCCAACAGCAATAATGGTCACTGCTGGGATGAGAGTGTACACGTCTTCAAAGAAGTGATCGTAGTCATCGTATGTAATGAAGACATAGGCTCCAACATAGCACAGGATACCAGCAGCGGCCTATGGGTGACAAAAACAACAAAAAATGAAAAACTTTTTTTGTGTGCTCTGGGTTCGGCTGCACCACTGATATATATATAGACCATAAACACTATGCTGTGGTTGGTTTTTAGATGCTTACTGTTCAGTATATAACATACAGCAGCATACAGTATATCATCACTGACAGTACACTTAACCTCAGTGGTGAAGTACATAACTCTATTTAAGTACAAGCTTGAGATGTTTGTTCTTCACTTAAATATTTCCATTATGCTACTTAAACTGTGCATCATTGCAGAGTAAAATATATATTATATATATATATATATATATATATATATATATATACATACAATTACACATGAAAATAAATGTATTTAATACTTGAAGTATATTTTGCTGGCAATACTATATATATATATATATTATTTTAATTTTTTTTTTTTTTTACTGACTTTTACTTGTAAATTAGTCCTTTTAAGAAAGTAAAGGATCTGAATACCTCTTCAGTGGTGGAATGTAACTAAGTACATTTGCTCAAGTACTGTACTTAAGTACAATTCTGAGGTACTTATACTTTACTTGAGTATTTCTATTTTATACTACTTTATACTTCTACTCCGCTTTATTTTAGAAGCCCATATTGTACTTGTACTCCAATACATTTATTTGACAACATTAGTTATTAGTTACTTTGCATATTCAGGTTATTAATACAAAATGCTTAAAAAATATACAAAATTGGACAATAAATTGTGATGTATTATTATGGATTAAGCTACCCGGCACTAAAGTAGTAACCCCATCTTTACCAGCTGCAACATTAAAGTAATGTACACATTAATACATCAATAATTATAATCCAGTAATATAATATTTATTATTCTGAAATGGGCCATTCTGCATAATGAGTAATTTTACTTTGGGTACTTTAAGAATATATTTTAATGATAATACTTTTGTATTTTGTAGGATTTTGAATGACTTCTACTTGTAATAGAGTATTTTTCCACTGTTGTATTGCTTCTTTTACTTAAGTAAAGGATCTGAAAACATCTTCCACCGCTGCTTTCTAAACACCTGTGATCTGCATAGTCATTCTGAATGACTGGACCTGCAGTTCACCAGAATGATTTGAGGGCTTTTTTTATTACCAAAACAAAGATGAACAACTTCTAACATTTATTCTGAACTGGGTTAGCTGTTAACTTCTGGCATTTTTATGCAATTATCAACACGTCGTATCTCTGCTGCTTGCTGGATTAAGGTCAACCTACTCCCCGCAGGGAAGGTCAAAAAAAAAAAAAGTGATAGTTTGACTTCAGCAAGCAACACTGCGGGTTTTTAAGCATACAAATGGCCCTTTTACGCTAAAACTTGATGAGAGGTGCGTTATTTAACAATGCGTTGTTTGCGGGAAATCATAAAACCTAATAAATCCTATCTAAGTAATGTCTTTCCTACCGCCTTCTCAAACTAATCCCTCCCTGGTTAAACAAAGGTCGGCTGCCGCAGCTAGCAGAGCAGCCGGCCCGGGACACACGGCTAGCTAGCTGGTGGGCTGTGACGCACGTCACAAAAAACTGTCGCAAGCCTCCAAACTTACCCAAAATATCAGGTTCAGAAAGACCAGGACCGTCTTTGACGACGTGATGCCGCACTGCCCCATCTTCAACGCGGGGATTTAACGCTGTACGTGTTGGACAATAGTGCAGGTTTCTACTCAGTCATGTCCCGGGCTAGTTCACAGTCCATAACCCAACTCCGTGTCACTGGATCCGGTTGCGCCAGCGACGCAGCGCCACTACACAGCCAGAATAACAACAAACGCTCCGGAATCAAATGAGTTAACCAACCAGACATTTTGTGAATTATATATACTGCATGCAGTAATATTCTATTCTATTGCTAACTGTTTTGTTCACGATATATGCAGTCATCTATTAAAAATAAAAGTATGTTAAATTCAATAGAAACTGCAGTTGGAGCGTTTTGCTGACATCTAGTGGTGGAAAAATATACTTTTACATGCTTGGTCCTTTATACATAAAACATTTTGGAGTATCAGTAGGCTACCACTCTGGGATCACTGGTCAGATTACATGGCCTCAGAAATAGAAGAGGCATACTGGTGTCACAGTAGAAATCCAGAGATAAGGTAATTTATGGTTGAATAATAAAGGGGAAAACGTACTAATCCCGAGTCAGTGGTCACTACAAAGCCTTATAAGTTGATTATATGTGTAACCAATGACACCCCTGCAATGAAGATTTAAAGTAGAAATGAAGTCAGATGATTTTGTCCCTTTTGTCCACACAGTTTAATGAAATACAACCAAGTGAGAGGAAACCTAAGTAACCTATTACATTAATCATTCAATATTTATTCCAGCACTCTGCGCCATTGCATCATATTCTTGTTTACAATTTACAGAAACAGTTTGAGTTTATATATAGACATTGTATGTTGTTGTACATTGTTGCTTTATATATATATATATATATATATATATATATATATATATATATATATATATATATATATTTATATACAGTATATTATATACACATCTAGTTTTTCACCTACCTGTATGTACATAATTCTGTTTATTTTTACCTATCTTTGAGAGCAACTTAAAACCCGAGTCAAATTCCTTGTATGTGTACACACACTTTCCTAATAAAGCTGATTCTGATTCTGAAACATTACACTGGTAAAGAGCAGAAAGTGGCTCAAGGGATGTATTATTTACGTGAGGAAGAATGTAATGTAAGCCATGTCTAAAGCTCAGGATCACTTTCAAAGTAAAGAAATCAGACACACTGGGAGACATGTGCATTTAGGCATTATTTAGATTGTGCACATAGTTCAGGTTTTTCAGGATATGGTGAGCATATTTGCTCATTACCATTAAAGCTGCAGGGAACTTTAACACATCTTAATTTGACAAATACAATACAGTAACATGCCTCCATTCCTGTGTAAAGGAAATTTCTCTCCAACTTTCACCTCTTCACATTTTAATATCCACATCATTTTGAAAAACAAACACAGACACATAAAAGTACTGGTCTCTATCTATAGCTGCTACCAATAGTGTTAGAGCCTTCTATTTCATAGCAGCAGAGAAGCTGAAATCAGCATGGGTGCCAAATATTTTATCCCAGTGGCTAAAATGTGGTGCAAAATTGGTGTTGGGTTTTTGATGGTGCACATCGTGTTTGCTGGGCCCTCCATAGATGCCAAACGGTATCAGACGTGATGTGGACCAGGGGAAATCATAGCCACAGTGATCCTCTATAGAAACGTAGACATGCAACACCATGAAGGTCCATGTGGTGAGTAGGTGGCATCTCAGGATCACAGGATTCAGAGTGGTCCAAAAGCCTACTGTGACTAGCTCCCAGCCGCCAAGACACTGGGTGGCAAGAGCAAAGGGAGAGGAGTAATTATGATGGATGGCATGGAAAGTCACATACAGCCAGTGGATCCTGTGATGGAGCAGGTGCCAGATGAAGTACTGGAAGTCAAAGAGCAGGAGGTTGCCTATCACCCCGGCAATCAGCTCCAGCAGGGACGGAGCACGGTCCGGCAGGTCCACAGGTGGCCTCCATGCCCACTGGGCCACTGATGCTGGCAGCACAAGAAACACATGGTTGAACAAGGTGACACCTGCACAGTGCAGCAGTGTAGAGGCTGTAGGACGACGACTGGGTTGGATCTTGAATTGCTGGACCCATGCCCACCTTTCTCCCATGATGTCGCAAACAAGGAAAGGAAGGCACAAGACAAAGTAGGAAGACACAGTCAGAACAATGGGGAAGAGCGGAGATCTCAAATAGTCTCTGTAGTTGAGCTTCAGGCAGTCCCACAGTGGCTGCAGCAAAGAGTCGTTTCCTAAACATGTTATCCAAATATCTATGCTGGTATCTGCAAGATCCATCCTGACATAAAAATCACAAAATGAGCAATGTAGACGTTCCAGACAAAAACAGCGGCTATGGTATCTTACTTTATACCAAAAGTGTCTGCTTGTGCTTTGCTCACTGTGTGGTATCAAGTGACAGCTGGGTGCAACAAATTATTCATACACCGTGGGTAAGTGGTAACATATAGCTCTCCACGTAATAAATTGTTCAGTATGGGAAATTATTTTAAAATCCTATTTCAGTCTCTAAAACTTTCTGTTAGCGCTATATCTCTGCTCAAGTTCAAGTGAGATTATCTGCCATTTTACAGAGATACACAAGTACAATCACGCTGGAATTGCATTGTCCCCTCAGCAGCTTAAAGAAAGAGAGACCAACAAAAAAGAGGGTCCTGTAAGGGAGAAAGGAATATTGCAAGAAACATGCAAGTCACACTCCTTTATAAATAACAAATAAAAGAAAAATAACACAAAATGCAATAAAATATTAAAAACATATAGTATATGTGGTGTTTCTTCGGTGTGTTCAGGTGTACTCAAATGAGCACTTGTACAGATGCAGCACAGATTTGACCAGCAGGTTTATTTTAATGCGAACCAAGTCTGGACAAATATAAAAAATATAAAATATTAATATGTCTATATATAAAGTGAATGCTAGATTTATGAGAAAGCACAAAAGCTTTCTCTTTTTTTTTCATCATTCAGCAGGCCTACTGTAGGTTTATTGTGAAAAAAGAGGAAAGACGTGTTGAGAAAACAATCTCACCACAATGTCAGTTTAATGCCTGTTTCAATCATACCACATGTTTTTATCAGGAAATGGAGTTTGACCTGTTGTATGCTCCTTTTTTTCTGAGCACTTTAAGGATTACACACGTTTGCTTAATGATCTTGTAATGAAAAGGCCTAGAACAGCTACTAAATGTGTAATTGAACTTTGAACTCTGAGACTCAGCTTTAAACATGTATGATAAGTCTTCTAAGTGCTCGGGGGGAAAAAACAGGGAACTACATGTCCATTACGACTGAGCAAAGTCCATCTGCTGATAAAGATCATGCGATACGACTGAAAACTCCAGAGCAGCTACTAAATGGACCTTTCGGTGAGGCCGTTTTCTTCTCAACTGCTGTGTCCAACGTCAAGAGTGAACTCTGAACCGTTTCATTTCACAACATAGACATATATATATGTCTATATATATATGTGACATATATATATGTCTATGTTTCACACTCCCAAACTGTAGGGCGGCGAAACAAACATCTACCCAGTGTACAGCAACGGACCTTGTGACGGCCCGTAACGTAAATCTTCATAACCTTTAGTCGCAGCACGTCGAGCCTTCACACACGATAGTCTCGCGTGGTTACGTCACGGACCGGATTGTTACCCCGACCGTTTCGGGAACCTTGCGTCGCGCGTAATGACGCAAAACGACCGCGCTGTTGTTGTTGCGCGAGTATGTTTGCTGTAGGACGTAACGGTAGCAGGTAAGGCCGTTTTTAAAAGGGTCATTTGAAGCATTTTTTTAACACTTGCACTCTTTTCGTTACACGGAATAAACTTTTACGCGGACCCCTGTGTGTGCCTGAGGTAATGTCATCGTCCAATAAGAAATGTTTTGATCTGAATAAAGTGACCCTTCCCCTTTGTCGTCTGTACGTAAAGTTGAGCTAGCTACGGAGATAAGCTAACGTTGGTCTTTTTCTGTCCGCAGTGAACATTAGAGCAAAATATCCAAATGCCACGCTATTGTTAGGAAGGTAACGTTACTTAAATACAATTTTAGATGATCGCACAGGTCATTCACGTGGCGGGGCAATAAAATAGTGTCCAAGTTCACCTGACAGGCCGTTAAATATCTGAGGTGTTTGTGGTGTTTTGCCCAGGCCTCTTACAGATCATAAAGCTACACTAAATGGCCAAAGGTACATGGACATCCCTGTACACACAGGTCTTTTATGGCTTGGGTTAGTCCCCTTTATTTCCATTAAATCTTAAAGTCCAACTGAAATCACATTTAGTCATCCATTTTTGTAGTAAAAAAAAGAAAGAATGTGTTTTTAAACGTATTGTTAATTGCTTTATATTATTAAAAGCAACAAAAAAAAATCTACAAATTCTTCAAATTAATCAATCTGAGAAGGAAAATCATTCCTTGGTTGAACTGCTCACAACTCATGTCCACACGAAGGCCATAACCTGTGATGAGGGGTCTCAAGTAGATATTACTTTATTTTAAGGGGCCACAAGCCAAAAAGGTTGGGAACCACTGTTTTGGACGATAGTGTTCTTCCAACTTTGTGGCAGCAGCGTGGGGAAGGCCCTTGTCTGTTTCAACATGGCAGTGCCCCTGTGCACATAAAGAAATGGTTTTCCCAGTTCGGTGTGGAAAAACTTGAATGTCCTTATCACCCCCCACAACCTCGCTAAGGCTCATGTGGCTGAGTGAGAGCAGAATACCTGTATGCAGGCTCTAAAATCTTGTAGAAAGTCTTCTCAGAAGTGTGGAGGCTGTTCTAGCAGCAATATTACTTATTCGAAGCACTAGCTAAATTAATGTAATGTAATATTAATGGCCATATTAATCACAAATGGGTGTAGTGTTTTGGCCCTGTAGTGTTTACACATAAGTAAAATAAGTACATACATCTATATAATCTGTTACTGTATTCATTCATTCAGGTTTTAATAGTAATGGAGAATGATGAGGGAGAGAAGACGGGTGAATCAGAGCCTGTGCTTCATACACAGCCGCTGTGTCGCTTCTTCTCTCAAGGAAGACACTGCAATTTTGGGAAGAAATGCAGATTCCTACACATAAGAGATGATGCCAAAGCTCATGAGACAAAAAACATCAGGACACCCAGCCAGTCAGATGTCACATCTCCAAACTCAGAAGTCCCTGGAGGAAATGTGGAGCACAGGCCTCCTCCCATTGGCAACTCCAGGGTTGCCCCAGCAGCTAGCCGCCGCCCCTGTCGCTACTTTATCTCAGGCCACTGCACCATGGAAGACAGATGTCGCTTCTGGCATCCACCACAGTTGCCACCAGTGGATGACCAGTCTGTTCCTGGCAGTTACACAAGACCTGCGCAGAGGATGCCACCAGTACCCTGTCCCAGCATCCTCCAGCAGGTCAAGCTGTGTGAACTGACAGAGGATGTCGCCAAGCAGCTTCGAGACACAGAGATCAAGCAGTTGAAGAAGCGTTTTCCCAAAGACCAGTTGATTATTCAGGAACGAAGTGATGGCAAACTTACTTATTTCAGGGCGACTGTAGAGGCCACTGATCCAGACTGGGTAACAGTTTTCTTCTACCTTCTTTCTCCTCCCCTCCCCCGAGAGTTTAGAGCAAAAATCCACCCACATTTTCCATAGACGCTAAATAGTACCATTCATACACACAAGTAATTTAGAAAGAAATGTTTGCTGTTCCACTATTACCTTATGGTGTTTAGTAGATATTAACCCTGAGTAAAGGGTAAAACATAGCCAACCATTTAACTGAATAAATATTATTGGCATATCAGAACTATGAATCCACCTAAACAGCTTTGTTATGGAGGCCACAATCAAATCCAAGTTTTTCCTGTAAATCATTAATGAACCAACTTTTACACTTACAGGTTACATAGATGAAAAGTACTCTATAGTATTATCTGGAAATACACTAACTCTGCATTTTAACTTATAGCCTTTTGATCTGAAAGAAATCGACATCATGGTGAGCTTCCCAGACAATTACCCCCAGGAGGTAAAGACCACTTCTTCCATTTACACTACAGGTTCTGTAATATACTATACAGTAAATGGTTGACATGGAAAGAACAGTTCCTCATCACTTTGATATATTTTCTTAGATTTTCACATTGGATATACCGCTGGACCAGGATCTGCCACCATCAATGGCAAGGTAAAGGCATGTGCAGTTTATTTTTACTCTTAATGTTTAGAGTAATTGGCGGTGACATTTCTATAAATCTCTGGCTACACAGACATGTACAGCAAGCATCATTAGAGTGGCTTCAGGCCAAGCATGCAACCAATCAGCTTCTGGGAAAGTTAGAGCTGCTCTTCCGGCCTTTTCTTCGCTGGCTAGATCGTAGTTTGGAGAGGCTGTTCACTGAAGGAGCCAGGCAGGTGAGAACCTGCATGAACAGGAGATTGTGATTGTGTGTTTTCCCTTTAAATGTACTGAAATGTCCTGTAAATAACTGCTTTACATGATTTGCCTAATGCTGATAATTGTTTTGAATGTTTTGCAGTTGAAAAAAGACGTTGATTTAGAAAAAGCTGGATTGCAGTTCATACCATACCAGGAGCTCCAGGCAACAGTATGTGAAAAATCTGGGAACGATTGTTCAATTGACCCTGCCTCTGACACTGCTGCTGCAGATGAGGGTGACAGTGATGAAGGAAAACTGGAAAAGACAGAAGGCGAGAGGAAAATAGAGGGAGGGAAGTTAGCGCAGCAGGAGGATCCAGGTTGTGATGAAGGGCAGCAGGAGGAGGAAGCCAGTCATCTGGTGGAGAACATTAAGATCAGTGATCCCCGCAGAGGCACAGAGATGAAGCTGCTGGGACTGAGGCTCGGAGAGAACACAGCCACCGTAGTGGCCCAACAAATCACGGTTTGCCTTCAATGTAACAGGTAAGGAAAAAGAGCTAAATGTCCATATATCCATATCACAAATTAGAGTTTGTTTAATTAGAAAGAGCCGCAACTGAAAGCTTGACTGTATTTGTACTGTCTGCAGGTGTAAGGTAACTGCAGACCTGACACTGACTGGAAGGACACCCTGCACAGCTCAGTGTGAAAAGTGCAGTGCAAGCATCAATGCTGCATTCAGACCCTGCATGCTGCACCATTACAGTGATGTCCTGGGATACCTTGACCTTCACAATGCTACACCTGCTGACCTTGTGCTTCAGGACTGTGAACTCGCTGTGGGCTGCCTCAGCTGCTCCCAGGAGTGCCCTGCGCAGGTGATGAAACATGTCCTGCTTAACACTACACATCTGTTTTGTGTGAAATGTCACCAGAAACAACTGAAATATGTCTTGATGAGCTCTGGCCTTCTCTGAAATTACTTTTTTGTCTTTAATTTTCATCAGAACCTTTCCTATGGTCAAACAAAGGACTTTAATTGTGAACACTGCCACAGCAAACTCAGTATTTTTACTGAGAGCACAAGATTCCAGTATATTCAACCACGTGCCAACAAATCAGGTCAGAGCTCACCCACATTTGCTATCAAAGGGATCATCAAAAGGTTTAAGCTCTTACAACAACAAACAAGCCACAGTTGGCTCTCTGACCAATGTTCATTATTTAAAAAGCTACACAGTGCTTGAAAACCTTTCAATATAAGCATTTATACATATACATATGTAAATGTGTATTAAACAGACCAGAAAGGCCAATAAAACGTGATTTTCTTTCCCTTTTGTGCAGGTTCAAGTGCTTGTGCTGTTAATTATAAGATGATAAGAGATCCTGCTGTGCAGAAGGGGAAGCCACTGCCAGAAAAAGGAGCATGCAAACATTACAAACAGAGCCATCGCTGGCTAAGGTATCATTGTCACTGTGTCCCATCTCATTTCACGTCTGACATGGAAGCTCTGAGAAGAATGTGTAGAATATCGTGAAAGCTTTGTGCCACTGACTGCCCTCAGGTTTCCCTGCTGTGGCCGGGCTTACCCCTGTGATGGGTGCCACGATGAGGACCAGGACCACCCCATGGAACTGGCCACCAGGATGATCTGTGGCTACTGTGCAAAAGAACAGGCAAGCTTTTGACTTGACATGACATAACATTACAGTTTAGCCACGGAGCTTATACTATTATCCAGGCTGACTTACACTCAGTTCACTGAAGAGAATACGGTTGATAACCTAGACCACCAACTTTCAAAGTAACACTAGCAAAGAGCATAAAGGTCATTGTCTCAGCTCTCTGCGAACAATTATGATGTTATTGAAAAATACTGTGCTGATTTACATTTTGGAAGAAGAAAAAAAAGACCACCTTTAAATTCATCAAACAACATCTCAAAACCAGTCATATTCCGTAAGCAAATACTTGTCACTTAAATGTTATTGTAAGCCATATTAAATTACCTTCTCATCAGTAATTTTGTATGTATAGGAGAAGATCATTTCAAATAATGCACATCTCAAACTTATTAGCAAATATTTCCACGCCTTGTCATCATTTGCATTTGTTTGTTGCTGCAGCCGTACAGCAATGGAAAGCCCTGCGTCAGCTGTGGAAGCATGATGACGAGAGGTGCACGCACCTGCCACTGGGAGGGAGGACTGGGATGCAGAAACAAAGTCAAAATGAGCAGGTACATCCATCTAACGACATTAAGGTCCACATTTGTCTAAATCTTTTGTTAACATTTCTGATGAAAACATAATGGTAGCAGTGGAAACTATGTTGTAAATCTGGAAGCTGGTCAACTCGTGAGCGAAGAAGTTTCAGGAGACCTGGATGTCTTACACAGAAGCATTTATTGAAGCTTGATCGAGAAGAATGGAGATCAGCAGTATAAGTGAACACTGTGTAATGCCACCCAGTTCTCTATGTTACTCCCCAGAGAGACATATTTAACCCTGTACTAGACATGCAAGATTCACTACAAGTCCAAATAAGGTTATTCCTCACCCAGCTGAAGATGTGTGAAGATTCTATTGGGTGTTGGATACAAGAAACTATGCTTACCTAAGTTAATGTAAGTCACGTTGTATGTCACTCCAGGTCATATTTAGTGCATATTTCAGAGACAAAGAGGAGACAGTATGTCAATGTGGAGTCTGGGGCATAACGCTGTCTATCTCCAATGACTTTGGTCTCCTCCTGGGAAAAGGAGCCTGCCTTGCCTCATCAGGACAGCTGCAACCTGACCAGTGATCATTGGAGACAGAGAGCTGAACTAAGCTCTGAATGAGACAGTATTTGACCTACTGCCTTTAGGTTTACAAATGACCCGAATGTGACCTGAGGAACCACTGTGTCCTATTACCTTGAACCTAAAGAAGGAAAATTCCTTCACAGAAACGTTTTATTCATTAAAAAAGATTGACGTGTATTGACAAGTTTGTTTTTTCTTTCTCTTCAGAAATGATCGACAAAAATATGCCAACACCAACAAAACGGTTTCAAGGAAGGCAGTCAGTGACAAGAAGTAGTTGGTGAAGAAGAGCATTATTGCCTTAATTTGTGATAAGACATTATTTGATACATGATTTCAATGAAATTGTCAAATTTTCCCCCAATAAATCATGTTGTTATGATCATTTAGTGTGAGAAGTGTTAATATTTTGATCTGATATTTAAAGTGTGAAGATGTAATGTGGAGTGCATTGTAGAACTTGTGATTTTGTATTCAACTCGGGCACATTCATCAAGTTTGAACTTTTCAAGTTATTACATTTAATAGGATAGACACAATTAGTAAAGAAGAAATGCATGCAGCTCATTTGATCAGATTGTAGTGTAATCAAAAATAGCCTCATCAATCATTTTCCCTAAGCTGTATTGAGAGACCATTACATACCATGTGAACATTTTCATCAGCACTAAAATAAGCGGTTGTTTTGTGATTTATTTTTAAGATATTTTCTGTAAAACTGAATGAGGGTCTATTCTGCAATTTAATAGTAGAAAACAGAAATATTTGGGGCATATTTCACTTTCACAAAAAATAGTTTTGTCCTCCCATGCTTTAAAATGTTTAATCTTGTACTGAATAAACTAAAGCTTATCAATTTTGTGTCAAATGCATGTTCTTGAATGGTTTTGTTAATCTTCTTGCGAAGGTCTGTCAACATTGAGCTGCTGGAAAGAAAAAAAAAAGAAGCTGCTGGTCTGTTCTGATTGAAAGAAAAGCCCGTTGAACTTGCCTATATAAAGACAGAACTTTGTTTTGATCCTGAGACCTGCAGCAGCAGAGTTCAGGGGTACCACAGAGAGATGATGAACTTCAGTGAGCTGTCTGCAGTTCCTGCCCTACAGGGACTCGGTCCGTCTACTGCAGCCATTCTGGGATTATTTGCTTTTTCACCACCTGCCTCTCATCTCATCTCCTTTTTCCCCCATCCTAATCACCTTCTCCAGCTATTTCTTCAGTATACCTTTTGCTGCACTGGACCTCTTGGGAGAAAGAGTGCCTTTATTCTATCAATACACGATCCAACCAGACAGGCATCCAACAGTGGGAATGATGGCTAAGAGCTTCATGACAGCGCTGTATAACCACATATTCTTTGTTCTGCCAACTGTAATAATTGGCATGTTTATACTGCCTACACCAACACTGCCACAGGATGCTCCTACTCTATATGAGGTATTTATTGATGGACTGGCTGTATTTCTCCTCTTTGACACTCAGTACTATATTTGGCATTTCACACATCACAAGAATCCACAGCTTTACCGGTGGATCCATGCATTCCACCATGAATACATGGCACCTTTCTCTTGGTCGACTCAGCAGCTCAGCATCCCAGAGGTGATGTCTGTTGGACTCTGGAGCAACCAGGACCCAATTCTTTTAAAGTGCCACCCATTGACCACATGGTGCATCACAGTTTTCAGTATCTGGATGTCTGTGGAGGATCACTAGGCTACGACCTGCCATGGACCCTCAACCACCTGGTGCCTTTTGGTCTGCTGGGCGGTGCACCGGCTCATGACATGCGCCACCAGAAGCCGAGCAGTAACTACGCTCCTTTCTTCAGCCACTGGGACAGAATCTTTGGCACCGCTGTTCCTCTGAAGAAAAATACTGAGAAAACAATAACAAGTGAATGCAATTCTGTAAATACTGCATGTTTAGTGTTTTTTTCTCATACGTTATTGTCACAATTATTTTAGCACTGGAACATTCTTTCCCTTTGTGAAATCCATTATTTTTACTATTGTCTATGTAGAGACTATTGAGAGACTTAGAGACTTTTTTTTAGCATGTTATAGCACTTGCTGAATCCTTGCTGCTGCTGCTCCTCCAGGTTTTCTTTGAGAGGCTGGTTTCTCAATGGACTTGAAATATAATACAAAAGTTGTTGAAAAATGTATTTTCTCATGGCTTTTCATTCAATAAAATCACAATGTTTACAAAAATAATTGTACTATTGTTCCTATTGGTGTTATATGGAATAAAAGTCACATAAATGTTTTATTCTGTACACATTATACACAATACACATTATTCTGTGCATAATCACACTTCAGTGTTATTCCAGTGACATAATTGACAGTAATTAGTCACATTTGCATCAAAGCAAGCACAAATTCCTGCAAACAACTTCCTGTTGTTGCTTCTCTCAAAATCTTCTTATATAATACAAACTAATTGAAAGAGCTTTACTTGGCAATATTTTGCTTCCAAATTGGTTACTACAAATTAAACAAAGGAACAGGGAGCTTTTGAACAAATGCTGACACAGTCAATACATTATTCTGTGCATAATCCCACTTCAAGTTATTCCAGTGACATAATCGACAGTAATTAGTTAGCCTACATTTGCATCAAAGCAAGTACAAAATCCTGCAAACAACTTCCTGTTCTTGCTTCTCTCACAATCTTCTTACATCATACAAACTATTCGAAAGAGCTTTACTCAGCACTGTTTGACAGGTGTGTCACCAAGAGGTCAAGTGCAGAACAGCAGCACTTCACTTTCGATTTCCAGGGGGCGCAGACCGAAACGCGTCTGGACGCAATTGGATAGAACCTGCAACCAATCAGAGCAACGAAACGTGTGACGTGGCGCTGAGCTAATCCCGTTGGAAGTGCAGCGAGCACGTCTTTCTTATCAACAAAAGCTTTAAGTGCGGTTGTTTGTTCTTTTAGAGAAAATATACCGTCCAGTCCGTTTAATACTGACGCGACAGCGGATTCAGGACGTTGGTGCTCCTCTGTACAGTCATATCAAACCCGTCCTGCATTAGATAAACGGTTGTGATTGGCCCCACCAGATACAACATAAGCTCGCAGATTCGTCTGGTTTCCAGGCTAGTTCCAGGCCGACTTGAATGTGGAATGTATATATAATATACAAGTACTGCATACGATACATATAAATGTTTTTTGTCCCGTTGATTTTAATATGTACTCTGATACTAATTTATTCTCATTTAAAAAAAAATGCAGTGCTTTTGGTATTTCAGCTCATAAATGTTTGCAACTAAACTGAATCATTCTACAATGGCCAATAACACACAAACATGCAACAAATATTTAAATATATTTATTTGTCACAGATATTAAAAAATGAAACCAATGCTATACAATTTCAGTGAAGACTCTTATTTAAATACTGCACAAACATGTTGGAAATGTGTCCGGTGTTCTCTGTTGGGTGCATCTTGGTGTAACTGATGAACTGGCGGCGTAATTTCCTCAGCTCCGCCATGTTGATGCTCCTGGTGAGCTCAATGTTAAACATCAGGTTAAGGTAATTTGAGTACAAGTCTTTCTGTGTGCAAGCTGTTCTCACATGAAGACAGAAAATGTGCCACAAGTTTTCTACAGTTTGGCTGAACACTGAAGAAGCCATAACTAACAGACCCAAAGTATGTGAAGGTCACAGCATCAAATCTCAAGCTTTAAGGAGATGAAACACAATGAACACAATGAAACATCCCAAACATGTACTGAATGTTACTGACGTAATCTCAAATTTAAATGATGCACCTGTCATTAAAAGTTGACCAGCGCAGAACCTAATGCACTTTTAAGTTACTTTCTGCCTGGACCCGAACACATTCAAAGGAGAAAATCAAAGTGTTTGCTTCTGAGAAGGTCAAACACGGTGCAGCTGCCAATAAAAATCCACTAATCTATGTAATTTGGTTTCCCTCCTCCATACGTATCCCACAATGTTATTACGGGCAAGACCTTTAACAATGATTGGTTGCTGTGCCTTTCATTTAAGTTCTTTGATGGACATGCATTCATCCACCTTCTCCTTCTAACAAGTCATTTGATATAGAGTACTTTGCCTCCTGCTGGTGAGGGAATATGACTTTCCTTAGGAGGTAGATGATGAAAATGAGTCCGCACAAATTAACAGAGGTAATACAAATTTCAGAGTCATTATCTTTAAAAGATCACTGCCAGCTGAACACATTACGATATCACATAGGAAAACTATTAAAATCTGTTTAATGTGATAAGATTCTTCAATTTTGGGTTTTAAATAAAACATGTGCACATGTAAATGTGTAAAAAGGATATCTTTTCTGTAGCTCCTGGAACTGAAACGAGATCCCCGGGAACACTCGTCTTCTGTGCATTAAAAATTGCCTGAAAAATTTGAATGACCTTTATCAAACACATTACATACAGAGGGTAATGTTTTAATTGACAAATGCAGCTCCCCATGTGTTTTGCTCAGCAAAGTGGGATGTGCACACTGAGAATTAAATGGACTGATGAATCAAAATTCTAATTATTCATTTCATTTACAGGGAATTTGTTTAAAAAAAAAAGACAAGTGCAAGAATGAAAACATTACTGTCCATTCAGTATGCAAGAAAATGCAACATAGAACATACTATTTCATGCCACTAAGGTTTGACAGCAATTAGCAGACACAACCCATCACAATGGCTTTTTGAAATCACATATCAACATACTATTCATACCAAGTATGACGTACAATTGAGCATGTTGTACGTTCCAACTGCACAGTATGAGGATTTTGTGTACGCAAGAAATACCCAGATGTATTCTAGATTAGCAAGAATTTCACACACTGGTGATTGCAATGCATTAGACCCAAAAACTTGTTACCAAGTGAAGCAGAAATCAAAACAATTCACTACACTTGGCTGCAATATAAAGCACCGGAACATGTTGTCTGCTGATCATATTGACAAAAAGATCTCTAACACAATAATGACACAATGGTATGTGCTAACACATTCAGAGATTCTGACGTCAGTACTGACGTTTGGACAACATTACCGGTTTCTTCCCATTCCACCATTGTGCAACTTGTTCTTATAAAAGAAATGTCAATAATTTCACCAGTTGAGTCACTTGGGAAAAAGCGTCAATATATGAATCACATGTAGTTGTGCATGAGCCTTACGGTAGTTCATGCAGGCATGGAAGTCATTTATAGTCACATGTTCCATACACCCTCCAATCATGTATACAAGTAGACAACTCAAGTCTCAGTCTCAAGTATATTATTAAGTGACAGTTGAAGAGAGACAGCAAAGGTGGGAGAAAGAGAGGGAATGACATGCAGCAAAGGGCCTGGGTCGGAATTGATCCTGAGCCGCAGCGGTAAGGAATAAGCCCTATGTGCTCTACCTGGTAAGCTACAGGGGTGCCCACTATTGACTCTATTTGATGCTTTTTGTCTGCTAATTGCTAGCAGCCAATAATTTGCCACTGTTTCCGTTCCCTTGATTTTCTATTCATGCCATGTACACATCATATGGGGCGGATGGTAGACCTTTGAAAGATTCCCATGTTTACAACCTGCAAGGGTTCACGTCATCAGATAACTCAATAACTTGGAGTGAAATGTTTGCACTGTTGAACACTGGTGCTTTGTAAATTGAAGTTTAAACCAAGCATTTTTCTGAATATGACTCCTCAGTCCATTATTTCTACTTTTCAATGTGTGGGTCTCACTTTGATGATCTTGAAATATGACAAAACTCAAAAGACAGACTGCGTCCAGCAAAAACAACATCCCAGGAGAACAATCTGAGTGACTGACAAATGAACAGAAAATCCAAAAGAACATATGAAGACATACCATTAACACATCTTGTGTGATCTTGTCCAACTCGTACAAGAAGTTTGCAGATGACAATGGTTGCTGCAGAGAAAAAGAATATCTCTATTACCATCAGATAGTCACAATAATAATAATGAATATTGTATGCTTGTAAAAAAAAAAAAAAAAACTGTGTGTATGTCCCTTACACTCTGTGTAGACTGGTTAGGTGGGGGTGCTTTTCTTTTGAAAAGTGCGTCAGAAATGGCTTCATACGGAAGTGTGTCGTCTTTCAGGATGGTGAAGAGAGGACTGTCCCATCGGTTTCTGGAGTCTGGAGCTTCAAATCTCAGCACTAATGCATCAAGGCTACAAAAGACAAACCAGAGGTCAGGCAAATTACAAAAACAAAACTGGACGGTGTTCATTTTTGACAATGACAGGCATAAAAGGTATTTTTAAAACCTATCTACAAGGTAAAGACAGCTCTACCAGAGATTAACATGCACCTCAATATACCTCAATATAAAGAGTCGTTCTAGACCTGCTCTATACGAAAAAGTGCCCTGAGATAACTTTGTTATGATATGGTGCTGTATAAATAAAACTGAATTGAATTGAACCTCTACTGTGTGTGTAGAGGCTTCTCACTCACATGTCCTGGGTGTACTGCTCAGCAGCATCTCTGTTGGTATTCCATGTTGAGCTCACTTCATGTGACGTCAAACAGTACACCTTCGTCAAAAGAAAGCATATGATTTTGACTTGAGTGATTAATGTTTGGGCAATAAAAGGTTTGAGTTATTTCACTAGTATACTTACCAGGCAGTGTGGTGTCCGTGCGTGTTTGATGAGACAGAACAGTTCATAGCGGTAGCCTGTAAAGGTATTTCAACTTTAAAGGTAAAAGCATAAACAAATCATAATGTCTGCTTAGAATACTATTGTGTTGGCAATATTTACCTTTTATGTAATTTAATGAATCTAAAATTACAATGTCATCCTTGTTGACTTTCCTAAACAACAAATAAATGAAGGTTAAAAGGGCTGTGACGGTAGAACATCACTGATGAAAACAGATCTGAAAAACCCACCTCTCTACTTCAGCTTTCAGAGATCCTCTGACGTGTTTTTCCTTCTGGGAATCTGCAACATATCCAACAAGGTTAAATTACAGCAGGAGAAAGCAAAAGTCTACTCTACTTACTTTCTAGGAATCCAGTCTTCTTTGTGGCTGTGACATCAAACAACAGAAGTGTTCTTTGCAACTAACAAATATTTCTATGATCAATTAATCTGACAGTTATGTTCTTGATTAATCGATTGTTTGATTTAAAAAAAAAAAATCAGAAAACAGTGCTTGTTTTGTTCACATTTGACAATGAAACAGTGAGATTTTGGCATTTATGCTTCATCAATCATCAAAATTGTTGGAGATTAATCCTATTCAATCAATTAATTGATTATTCGACCAGTTTGTTTTTAAGCTTTAATTGCTGAAAGACTCAAAAACCTTTTAGCTGCTGATATCAGGTAGGCCTATTCCTTGAGATAGCGTCGATAAATTGATCTTGTGAACCAATTGTCATACCCAAATATCTAAGTGATGTTTATTACCGGCATGTAAAAGAAGAGAAATCTATAGTTTTTTGTTTAGTACTTTGTTAAGAGAATATTGACTTTAGTTTGGTAGGAAGAGCCTTTATCATAGGACAGTGATGAAACTCGCACGCCAAACTCCATTCAAAATACCATTAAATTAATGCCGCCCAAACCCTCGATAAACACACATGCTCCGTAGTACACGAATGAAAAAACTCTTATTAGTTTTCAGCATACAGTATTTTAAGTCGGCGGCACACCTAACAACGCTACAGAAACCAGTCTATTTTAATAACAGGTTATCTTTTCAGCGAACTGGTTCCCCTGATATTCATCACATTTCTTCCTCAGTTCACCGCGAAGGTGCTCGTCCAGCTGCGTAAAATACTGCGGTTTAATTAAAAAATATGAACCGTTTGGCGGATAGCTAACGTGTAAGAGGACTTTCCAACGTGACTCTGACTATTCACAAAAACTTAACAGCTACAAACACGTAAAAAGGCAAACTGAACGGAGACATGGGCAGCTCAACTTGCCTGCGTAAACAGTGTTTTTCTCAACGCCCAGGGCTCCGTCTCCCACAATATGAACCTTTCGGTCGGTGTTCTGTTCAAAACACACCTTCAGTTCTTCTGCCCTTCGTGTTTTACCACTACAGGGGTAACCACACATCACTATTAGAGGCATAACTTCTGTGTGTTATCAACTACACTAGCCTAAGATGTGATGAAAAGCATGTTGCCACTTTCACCCGGATATGATTACTACAAACATGTTTTACATCGACCAACAGGTGGCGCGATTAATCTTTTCTAAGTATAACTGAATTTACTGATTTGGCTGTTCTTACATATCAGTTAGATACTATTTAAACTATCATTTGTCAATACTTTGATTAATAGAAAAGAAACGCATACTTCCATGACATTGTTTGATATTGTTTAATAAAATAAAAGAGAAGATTTCAAACGACAAAAAAAGTGAAAATCAGCAAAAAGGGCTGACAACTGATCTGGCTTTCAGTACTAGTTTATTAACAGGTGGCACGACATAAATATTAGGTTCAAATAATTGGACCCAAGAACAAAGCAGTGCAGTTTGGCATCACACTATCATAAACAACGTAACATGTCACATAAAAAAAAAAAAAGTAATCATATTTATATTAGAGCTCATTTTTCACAAGAAGATTTTAAAACTCTCCTCTTCATCAGTAGGATTTCATTTTGTTACAGTAATGGTGTAACAACTGTTGGTTGAAATGTTCCTCAAGCTGGATCCCCTCGTCCTCTAAAGGGATGGAAAAGATAATCAGTTGTACAGTTGATGAGTTGATATAATAATAATAATAATAATAATAATAATAATAATAATAATAATACACTAACATGTCCAGTGGCTGTTTCCGTTGTGTTTGCTGGGCAGTTTTCAACATCTGAGTGAGCAGTGCCTGGAGGTCTTCCACTCGGTGCAGAGGACTAACAGCTCTGACTTCAGTGGGCACATTTACATCTTCAAATGCAGACTCCATAAAGGAACTATCCACAACACTTTTCTTGCCCATGAAATGTCCTTAATTAACACAAAATACAATCCCAATATAAACTGTTAAATATATATATATATATATATATATATATATATACCTTTAATTAAATTAAAATTTAAAATTTTTATTTTTTACAATATAAAATGATTTGCCAGATTAGTGTTATTTCTCTTACCTGTTGCCCACAGATTCCCCTTTGGATTCACCTTGATCTTTGAAACTTTATTTCTCAGCTCAGTTAAATCAAGAGTCATTGAAGATGTCATGGCGATGTACGAGATAAGGATGAAAGAAGACAGGAATCCTGCTCTGCAGATGTTTGTGCCTTTCATTCCTGAGAACAAACGTGTTCTACGCAAGTTGGTGGCAGTTAATTAAAATCTCTGCTCTTCTGTCACTTTGGGGACAGACAGTTATACTGAGATAGGATGGGCTTAATATTCTAATGGGATGAAGTCATCCATCTGTGGGTGGTTTCTTATTGGATGAACTTTTATTTTTATTTATTTATCATTATTTCACAGGAAAAGATTAAAAGTAACATTACAGATGTTAAAATGTGTTACATTTAAAGTGGCCTGACTCAGTTAAAACTGGTTTACAGCAGGTTCCTGTTCTGCAGCACAAAAAAAAAAAAAGACATTATCACATTATTTAAGTGGAGTAACATGGTATATGTGCGTTGAATCAACAGTTGCAGGAGTGTCCTTCCATCAGATAGTATTTATATGCGTGTTTGAAATGTGTAATAGAGATTTTTGCTGTAACATTGAATCTCATTTTACCATAGTTGTTTTTATAAGCCAGTACTGAAATAAGTGCATGTGAAATTGATCTAGTAATGTGTTCCTGTCTTGTGTTGTACCTTGGAAGTAGAGGTAAGTGTTGGAGGTGACTTATTGTTTTGGATCTGAAAATAAAATTGAATGGCTAGAGATTATTCATGTAGTAGCATGGTGATGCACATTAGAGTGCCTTGTGTCATTCTCTCTAACCTCTAATTATCACATCCAAATACCGTTAACTACTTTCCTCCCCCTGCATCCAGTACTTTAACACTAGACAAAAGACAGAGCAGATATATAATTAAATGCACCAATTTATTTGTATGTACTTTACGTAAACATTACAGCAAGGCACATGGGCCACTGCATGCTGAATAGATGTAATGGCTTAAGAAATGCTGTGAATTCAGGGTTCATTGGCTACTGTATGTACACAGGTTACTTTCCTATACAAGTCCTCATTGTACACAATATGAAAAATACAAATATCTCAACGAGCATTACAAAGGAACAACGTGGTGATTTAAAGACTTAACAGAGAAATAAAGAGCTCATATAGCACTTAAATAGAAAAGTTCACTTGCCAAGTCAAGTCAATATGACCACAGTCTTAATTTTATTCCCAAAATAATTTATAAAATTTAATAATGTGGGATAATGCACATTTTATAAACTAATTTTTACATTGCACTGAGATTACCTGCAACTCCTCAAAGCCTTTCTTCGTTTAACAATCACTGCCATTAACCATGGAGGTAGGAACTGTCACGTATTCAATACTAAACAAGAAGTGCTGCTTTACAAATCAGGACCTTCGGACAAGAAGTACCCACCATTATGAGGGATTATCTAAGAACTGTCATCATGGTTTTAACAAATTCCTCTGATCCTACTGGTATTATTATTACGAGCGACTTCATGTTAAGAGGTCCTGGTTTATAAAACATTATCTCCGATATGCCGCCAAACTTCACTTTCAGACCTGCTCTGGATTATCCAAAACAATGTACCCTGATTTGACATAACGTTGACTCTTCACTTGCCTGAAAAATACACTTCTGGCAATTTGAGGTATTTTCAATACTGCTGCACCACACATCTAATACCTCTCCATGTTTCTCCTGAACACTCATTGAAAAAAAAAATACAGAAAAATATATATATTTTTTTAAAAAAAAGGCCAGATCTGGACAACATGCACCCACAAATAAAAAAAAATTCAATAAACATAAAAACAAAAGCATTTCAGAATGCTTAGTCAAAAGAAAGTCTTGTTCTTATGTGTAGCCTAACGTCAGTAGGCTTTGCTTAGCGAGACAACTCGCCTGTATTTGATCTCACACAACAGTTTTTCAAATAACTGTTTACCAAGAATACAGAAATGAATATTGAACTATATTATGTTTTGTAATAAATGCAGATTATGCAAATTATTTGTACTGCAAATTAATTGCAACACACTCATGTCATAAAAACTGCAACCTGAATCCCATTCAGGTAATAGTGTGCAGTATTAAATACTTCAGACAAAATGTAAGCAATTAAAATGACCGTTGATTACAAAGGTAAATCCACCCTTTCACTTTTACATCAATCAATACCAGACTTAAGAACAGACATTCCTGAGTCTCCTGTCAGGGTGGATGGAACATTTGAGAAAACAAAAAGACATAGAAGAAATGCAGTTATGTCTGAAAGGCTAGATGAATATATTACCAACATGCAAAGTTAAATAAGAACAACTGAAAAATGAATATTAATTTGCTTATTTATGAAAATACTGCTCTTTACTAAAAGGATCAGCTTGGATATACTTCTACCTCTCAATACCTTACTTCTACCTCTCACAACCTCTCAGTAACTTGAGAGAAATTTCAAAATGAAAAAGGCCCAAACACTTTGTACCACCTCCATGCAGATCATGAAACATCCTTTGTTACTTTCATGTGAAAACTGAAGATATTAAAGCAGCTTTAACAGACGTGTTGAGGTGGCTCTCACTACCGGAGAGAGACTGCTTGTGTCTGAGACTGAGTGCTCAGTTTTAAATTACAGTCCGTGGTCTTGTCACAGTGCAGACTTGCTGGCCCTTCTGCCTGTGAGGTCTCAGGTTCATTCACCTCTTCAGTATCTGCTGATCTAACTGGCTGATTATCCTGCTCTTTCTCCCTAACCTCTGCCTCCTCCTCTTCCTCAGGATCTTTGACTTTGTGTACAATGAAAAGATGTCTGTTGAGAGACAGGACAGATGTGAAACACAGGCCACAGCGAAGGCACTGAGGAGTGTTTTCATCAGTTTTATGCTGTGGGATGTGCTGCTGGAACTGTGTACTGTTGTCTGTGATGAAACCGCACTTTGAACAGCGGAGCTGAGTTTTCCGACGCTTTGCTGAAGGAGCCTCGAAACTCAAAGTGCGATCCCGCCCCTCCTCCTGTGTGTCCACAGCAGGTCTTTCTGATACAAGCCCCTGCAAATCAAAGAAGTCACACACTTTAAAATGATGACTAGTAAAGTTCATAACATTTGTATTTGTGCCTGCACTTATGTTGTGGTTTGTGTTAAAAAATGTATAAATAACTACCTTGCCCAAAGCCTTTTTTGATTCCTGGATGGCTGTTTTCGGCATTTGGCCCAGATCAGGATTTTTGATTCCATGCATTAGACTGATGTGGTTCTTCAACATCACACTCGTCGTGAATATTGTCTTGGTATCCGTGCAATACCTCATGTATAAAAAAAAAAAATGGAATAGAAGCTGAATTGAATGATTCCCTGGTTAATTTGATAACACACTCAGGACTGTGACAACAGTGATTTGTTCATTTTCAAGCAAAAAAAATCTTACCAACAAGTGTAAATTTTCTTTTTTCCATCATGGTCTTTGCGAATATGTCTTCTCAGACTGGTTGTGGAGTTGAAAGACTGTTCACAATGTCGACATGGATACTTCTTCACTGACTGTTGAAAAAAATACAAAAAGTTAAACATAAAATTGTAAATAAAAATAGTGTGACGATATGAGCTTGACAAATAGTAATAAAGGTTTCTTCCAACATATATTGTACTTGTTAACTCGAGTTATGGAAGTAACCATTAAGAAATTACTTTCTGACTTTATTATTCATGGTAATTATAACCATAACTACTAATCTAGTTTGCAGATTTCACAGGATTCACAATAAACATTTCAGTAAATGTGCCACACCCAGCTACAAAGGGTGGTTTTAATCTGTATTACAAGGCCACCTAAAAACAAAAAAATTAAAATCTAGATGACCAAATTAATTAATAAGCAGTTAAACACAATGTCGTGTAGTTGAGAATTAGCAACAGGGCAACACTTTGGCTATAACCCAAAATTCACACCAGAATCACGACATCAGCTGTTTTATCTCATGCCATGAAGCTTGAGTCCATTTAATCAGCACGCACTCTGACCTCAGGTACAGGACTCCCTGTCCTCAGAACCATTTCCTCATTTCAGTAGCGCAGCTCATGAGGTGCTTAAAGGACAATGGTTGGCCAAAGTGCCTTAGATCAGGCCAACTAATCAGAAATACCACCCAAACTAATGGTCCATTTAATGTTGAAATAGTTTCCTGGTAGACTACATGACAAGTGCAGGTAGAAAATTGGGGTTTTCTTTTTAATTCAATGGTTCAATTATTTTATTTCCCCCACCCAGCAAAACTAAATGTGCTCACAATGAAACAGAAAGGTCATTGTGAAACTGTAGGCCTTGATCAATTGTTGTACATAGAGTTCAGAGGTTCACAGCATATAAGGCGTGTCTATACAGGAGGTGTTTCAGCACATTTTCAGTCATCTGCCTCACCTTCTATTTGAATCAAAACAGGTGTCGGCTCGCATTTCAGTCACGCTGTGTATTTTTACGCTAGTGAGCCAAGATGTTAACTAAAAAAATGCATATCATTTGGTTGAACACATACACATTCCAGCATGGGGAATTCATGAGCTCTCACCTTTCCGTGGTTGGTCTTCACATGAGAAACATAGGAGTCTCGTTCAGGGAACCACTGGAGACAATCCCCACATGTCCAGCCGGTGGGATTCATACGGGGCCTGCTGTCCTGCTCAGCCTTTTTTCTGGGACTATCTGTGTGTTTAACTGGGCTATGACTCTTCTGTTGTTGAACGGAAGGAGCACCCTTGTACCAGTCAGTACTGTCTGTTTGTATACTGCTCTTCTCTGTCTCTGCTGTCATGTTTCCTACATGAACACCCTGCAAAACAGGAAATACACGTTAAAAATCACAATAGGAAACACAATATGAGCCCTTATCCTCTCCTCCACGGTAATGATCGTGTACAATAGGTCTTAAGTTATTTAATATAGAGTTCTCATCATTTACTAAACAATATTTGACTACATTTTTGCCAGTGTGGTGAAACCACAAGACTGACAGTTAACAGTGTTGCTGGACTGTGTGACTTCATGGTTTACCATGTTGGTTTCTCTGCATCATGTGCATGGTTTGTAGATTAAATAATGCGACAAAAGCCAACATAGAACAACAGCTGAGCTTTGCTGGGCAAGTTTAATAATGCTCCCCAAATCTCCGGTAAAATATCACTTTTTGCACAGTTTTAATATACACTAGCCAGTAGCCACTTGCTATTTGTTTTCATTATGCAAGTATGTAGATAAATGTCTTAACTCAAAATACACAATGAAATCCAACCTACAAATACATACCAATTATTTTAAACTGACAAACATACACAATATCTCTTTATTAAAATATGCAGTCTGGGCTAACCTTGAAGTGCTGCATTAACAGCTGCTTTTGTGCAAAGACAGAGTTGCATTCTGGACACTTGAATACACATGTAACACGCTTGTTGGCATTCTGATGGAAATGCTGAAACAGTAACTGCTTCTTCTTGAAAACGGTCTCACATGAACACTTAAATATTAACCTGCAAAAGAAGGAGAAAACAGTTAAAACGAACTGTTTAAGGAAATGTACAACTTTTAACAGTCAGGTCATGAGCTGTTAACTTACTGAGGGGATATTTTGCTAGCACTGTGTTTATTTTTTAAATGCACTTCACAGCTGCCGGAGGTCTTGAAGGCCACTGGACAGATGGAGCACTTGTAAAAGACTTCACAGTGTTTCTCCTCAATGTGAGTCTTTTGTCCTTGAAGGGTCTTGAAAACCATATCACAGTGAAGACATCTGGAAGAAAATGAAACATAATGCCAATTTTCTTTAATACTGTACTGTGTTTTTAATAAGGCCTGTTTCATGCTTGCTCACTTACTTGTACCAAGCCTTGCGAGCGTAGTGCAGACAGTTTTCCTTGACATGCTTCTGTATATCTGCAGAACGACTCAGGGCACCACACTCGGGACAGCAGTAAGGGGACTTGTGTGCGTGAACACGTTCGTGAGCCCTGAAGCTGCACTTGTTGGGTAACAACATTGAGCACACCTTGCACATCTGTTTTGTAAAAGAAAATGAGAGAAAAGTCAAAAAAAGAAAATTAAATGTGAAACATGGAAAATACATAAATATTGATCACAGTGCCTTTAAAGGACAGGTCTGATGATATTTTACATTTTTCATATTGTCAACAAATCCCATGACAAGACTAAAACCAACAACGAATTGACCCAAAGTATTCTCAGTGTAGCCAAAACCTGATATAGCCTGTTCCTCTGTGCCACAGACCTCAATTGTTGTACAAAAGCTGTTACAAACACATAAATGAGCCACACTGTTGCACTGGGTGTCACATTCCTTCATTACAATGAATGTGGGCACTCTATTTTGTTTTGAGTCAATCCCACATACTCCATCCTGCTGCCGTTAATACTCACAAGAACACGTATAGTGAATTAATCTTCGGCTGAAAATAATCTCCAAAAATGCACTTTATACTCCTGTTTGAGTAATGTTTGCTAAAAAACTACAGTGCCCAGCTGTTTTAAAAAATTACTGAACCTTTTTAAAAAATAAATCTATACATTTATGACCCATTTTTAAAGACTTATGTCTGCAGTAGGAAAGAATGGGCTGGGGGCTGAGTGCTACAGACACAGACATAGTATTGAGAGATGGACTAGTGCATTGTTGGGTTTTGGTCTTTTCATTGGATTTGCTGACAATAACAAAAGTTTTATCCGCCAGTTTTATCCTTTAATATTTCAATAAAACATGTACTCACTAGTCCTTCCACATCTTCTGATGGCCTCTGGTAATGACCTGCAAGTGCTTTGTAGTCAGGTAACTGCTTGTTACACTCCAGGCAACGGAGTCGGTGACGAATGACATTGTCTGGATATAGGGGCAGGACAGGTTGGCTTTTAGTTGAGGGTGATGGTGAGGTGTAAGAGTCCGCTTTCACAGGTTCAGTACTCAGGGGTACAAACATTTGTTCTAGTGCTATGGGTTTCATATGGAGCTGTGTGCACTGCATCACCATGCCATTGTTCTTGTGTTCTCGTGCATGTGCCAACAATGCACACTTGTTGAAGAACACCATCGTCTTTGCGCAGTGCGTACATCCTACTTCAATGTGAACACTCCTCCTGCTGTAATGATATGCAAGACTCCTCTCCACCCCGAAGGAGTCCCCACATTCAAGGCAGCAGTATCCGCGTGGTGGAAGGTTGATATTGCTCTCTGGAGGGGGGCTCAGGTTGGGCACATATGTAGGCACAGGGTTGGCATTGTTCAACAGTCTGTTTAAGGTTCCTGCTGCTGTGTTGGGGGTGGACGTGCAAGGATAAGGTTTTGCTGTTTTGACCTGATGCACCAGTGGGACAGTGCTGTACACTGTAGAGGAGAGCGTGTGTTGGCTTTGTTGATGAGAGGTGGACCGTGCAGCTACTGAAGCGGCAACACTATGAGGGACCAGGTTCAGACTAGCTAAGTGCATTGCTTTGGGAAGGAAGTTTGTGCTAGTTGTTTGGCCTGATGTGGCTAATCCTCTCTTTGGTTTCTGCCCCTGATGTGCAACAGATCGTTTGACAGGACCACTAGTATTATGGAATATTGCTGCGGACTGCGTTGTGCCTGACCTCCTGGAGTTAGCCTCTGATTTGTTATGTATAACTTTCGGTGAAGATGTACTAGCTGGGGTACCTTTAGTTTGTATTCCAACAATGCCATCAACAGCTGCACTTTGAGACTGATGAGGAGACATATTACAGTAAGAATCGTCACTAATCACACTCTGTGATGGAGACGACTCATATGCAGAATGAACTTCATCTGTTTCTGAATCAGGCAACACGCTGGTGACTGTGCGCTTTATCTGACCAGACGTGGTTTTGATGGTCTTAATTCTGACCCTGGGTATGGCAGGGGGCGACCCAGATGCCACTGCAGGGGATGCTTTGCCACTGTTATCACTGCAGATGCTTACAGGGCTATCAGAGGGTTTCATTAACCGTTTCACAGCTTCAAGTGGACTTCTGGGGCTTCGTGGGGATATAGGTATGTTGGGGCATGCTTTCATGCAGTCACTCTGAACTGCTGATGACTCTCTGGGATTAGTCTTCTCTCTGGTATCTTTTCTGGCATTCAGAGCCAGCAGAGCTTCAAGGCAAGAGGATAATTTAGAAGTCTCAGATTTGACATGTGGACAAGAAGTGGGATCATCCATTGTGGTTCCTGAATTGCAGTTGGTCTCAATAAAGTTCTGGTTACCGCCTGGTGGGGGAAGTGCACTGTGTGTCCTAGGTGTTTTATCCATTTTGTTACTGACACAGATGTCAGAGGGCTCCTCGCTTCTTCTGCTTTCTTCTCTGCTCCTCTGAGCGTTCATGGGAATATCAGAGTCCTTTGGACAGTCATCAAACATGCTGAGATCCAGTTTTTTGGGATTGTCTGGGATTGAAGGTTCCACCAAAACCGAAGCTTCTGGGAAACAGGGTCTCTCTTGTTTTGGATGCATTTCATCTCTACTACACTGAGTGTCTTCAGACTCAGGACTGGAAATGGGACTGAAATAAGAAAGTGACTGGGAAAATATTGGTGCTCCATCAGGTTTGTGCTGAATAGGTGCCTTTCCAAGAAGCTCTCTTGAACTCTCCCCGTTCAAAGCAGAGACAAATGACTTGGAAAAGCTAGTGTTAGTTGTCTCAACACAGTCAATGGAGGTCTCTTGTCCCCTCAATCCGTTTTGCAATGCTTGTCCAAAACCTTCCAATGACTCCTGGCGACTTGTGTTTTTCACAATAACACTTACAGCAGGAATATCTGCTGTTGTGACAGCTTGGTTACTCAATAAGCCGTCATCCAGACATATCCCTGTGTGTTTCAGCTGACTCTCTGTCTCCTCGTGACTCCCCTGGATGGGCTCTTTGGCGTCCAACCCTGTGGCATCTGGGATGTCAAAGGCTGCCAGAAGATCATCAAAATCTGGGGTTTTCATGTCACCCATGGCTGCACAGGCTCATAAACCTGCAGAAGCACACGCAGAGTTAGCTTAACGTCATCTTTCAATTTACACAGCGGGGGACCGCAGACGGAGTTTAAGGAACTGTTGTCGGCAAAAGACAGCTGTTTTACAAGCAGACTAACAACTGTTCAGCAGCTGGGTAACGTCAGCTTTAGGTAGCAAGCTAAACGATACCAAGCTACCAGCTACTGTTTTGTACCAAGGCGTGCATTAACACAAACACACATGAGCAAATAAACATTTAATACAGGCCACTATTCTCCCAGCGTTAACAAATACCACCTCCTTCACAGGCCGAGCTATATGACAGCTGTTTTGCTGTTAGCGCAGCTAGCATAACACAGAAGCTAGCTAACAAAATGCAGTCAGACAGCCGACCAAAGCTTCACATCGGAGCCAAGACAGCAAGCTAACAATCTAGCTTAGCAACATGCTATCGTTTAGCCAAGCTTGCAAACCCGTCACTTATCGATACACAAGCGCTCTTACCATTTGATCCGGTTATGTTTAACAGCTTTAGTAAATCAGCTATATAGCCAGTTAACTGTGGGCGCCAAGTGTGTGTCGACTAGGTTTGGCTGTTGCAGGGTTTCATAGCTAGGCTACAAGCTACTAGCGTTAACGTCGTTTTCCTTTTCCCCCTGCAGGGTGGTTCAAGCCCTCGACGCTGTCTTGCAGACGAGAGGCGGCGCCGTGGACGTACAAAGAGAATGGGCATGATCTGGTACATAGTCAGAGGTAGGTAGGTAATGCATCATGTTAATGCTATACTTTAACCTCAATCAAATATAAAACATATGCATGCCTGGCGTGGCTGGAACAATGCCATGGACCATGCCAACAACCTGAGGGCCCCTGGGGTGTAAAACTAACCACCCATCCTGCCATTGCCACCGCTCAACATTGTCTACTCCTCACCTTGCTTGTAACCTTGCTTTCAGTGGCAAGTTGATAAAAAAAAAAAATTGTTATAAATTCCTTAAAGCTTAGGTTGTGTCTCAAGTGCCAAACTTGCTCCGCGGGTAATTAAAGGGGTCCAAATGAAATGAAATGGGGAACACTGAAACAACTTGTAAAGGTGATGATATGGCACAATGCACATACGGTGAAATAAAGTATTATAGTTTAAATTAAAATAGTGTGCATGATCAAAAGACTGTGTGACTCTGAATTGTGAGATCTGGCCGATGTTCTTCAGACACATTGTTTTCTGCTCTGCTTATTATTACCAGTCGCATGTTGATCTCAACAGCAAAACAACCCATGTATCCTTTGATATGCTCAGTGACCTCCAATCCATTGTGGCAGTCAGTGCAGGTTTTCTGGAAGATCCATGACCTCAAGAACCTCTAAATTGGGACAGAGCATAGGCCTTTGTTTGAGTGAAGGAGGTAGTTTTTGATATCCTGTAAGACATATTTGAGGGCATTACTACCCCCAATTTTCCCTTCCCGCTAGTCAGGCTGTAAAGCAATGACACAAATTCCTGTTAAATTCACAGACACACAGGCCTGCAGCACTTTGGTATCAGACAAAAAAAGAAAAAGCTTCAGTATCTATAAACCTAACCTAACAGAAGCAATGGTTTAACAGGATCTAACAGCTATATATATATAGTCAGTGCTTACAGCAAGGAAATGTTATTTGAGAGATGAAACAAACTAAATTTGGGAAGCTGTTTATTTTATGTATAGGTTGTAATTTGTTAGTCTGTGAATAGAGAATCATTCATACCTCACTAAGATTAAAGGGAGAAATGGAAACACTGAATAGTGAGATATTGCATACATTCAGATTAATATTGCATAAATTAGGAGGTTTTTTTTTGTATTGTATGCAATCATCCTTCTACAAGTGTTTTCTCAGTCACAGCTTTGACAGTCTGTCACATATAAATTGTCAAATTGAGTCTGTTGGCAAACGAGGTGATGGTGTACATAAAAAAAAAAAGTCTTGGGTTACTGATCCAAGGTATTTAATGTTATGCTACAAAGTCTGTTACTAGGTCATTAACCTCTGCTAATGAATTTCAGGCTTTGTGAAAACTTAGTGAACACAGATATCCTGTACTTTAAAACCAAGAATTAATGTTTATCGTGTCCATCCAGACAGACTGAGCCCCCATTGAGTGTTATGAACCGTGGGCAAACGCCATTTTATGAGGAATCAGAGGTTTGGTTTTGTGTGTGACAAGATCAAATTTGAACAGCAGCGAGTAGAACAAATAGCTGCAATTATATCTAACCATGGATCATCACCCTGAAAGTAAAGTTCAAATTGCACTGCAATATATTAGATGGTCCATCTAACAGCATTAACTGATCTGCTGATTCTGCAGCGAATTCTCAGTGTACTTATTCTTCAAAACAATCGTTTAAAGAGATGAGATTCTGCCATAAAAATACAAGTTAATTTGACATTGTGTGCGTCACAGCACACATATGGTAGCATTTAACTTCAGAGTTATATAGTATACTCATAGTTCACATACTTATCTTTGGGCTATTTTACCAGAGTAATGTGTGCTACATTCTCTGAAATTACAGGATAACTATAGTTTTTTTCTATTCTAACCATGTAAAATGGGTTTATTCACTGTAATAATAATAACAACAATAATAATAAGAAACTTTATTTATATAGGAGTAGCCTGTTTGAAAATGTAAAGGGTTATCTGCCTACCAAACAGCATTTATAAGTCATAGTATAATATACCTGTATGTCTTTCTGTATGAGAGCTACTTAAAGTCTGATGTAAGGGGAAAATAATTGCATCCACCATAATCTACATTTTGTTACATACATCATGTTGTTGATTCACATGCTTCTGAGAAATGTATTTTTAGAAATTCTTATTTACAAATAAGAGCATGAAGCACGAAGCATGACTTTTTATGATGTAGATAAAGCATGGGTGGAGAACAGCCTCCTACAGACAAACCCATTCATGATTAATCCACTATGTATTCTCCAGTATTGTCACATATCAGCTTTACAAGCTCAAAGTCAGACCCAATTCGCATCTGTCAACAGAAATTCCCATCTTATCATCTGTTGCTCCAGTGATTTGACAAATGTGGTCAACATCACCTCTGATTAAATGTTGCTTCATAAGGCCATTAAATCATTTCTGCATTTTGCATTATCACACTGCCTACATCCTGTATTTCCTGAGACAGATCAGAGTAGTAGGCCTACGTAACGTGTCTGTTAATTAATGATAAGATGTTTCATAGAGGGCAGAGTATATTTTCCCGCAGTGTAGTTTACAGCACAGCATTTGACAGCCGGGTTTAGGAGGACGCACAATGAGTAAGCCATTAGCTCTGCTTTTCCTTCGAATTAAGCCGTTTGTTTTGCAGTTGTGAACTGGTATTTTTGTGCACCATTCTTCACGGGATATGCCACGAGGACTCTTGTGTGGATTTATTTTAAGGTTCTGTTATCTCAGAGAATACATAGGAACACAGCTTGTTTTACTTGTTTGGCAGTACTGGTTGTTGAAGTTGAAGCTGCTTTTCCAAAGGCTGCTGCATAGACGTGAACAATGATTGTGTTTTTCAGCGGAAACCAACGGTGTCCAGCTCAAAAATATAACCCACATCAATGGAAATGGCGTGGACAACCAGGCTTTTGAAATAGAGGTATGTATCACATTTAATTTTTTAAAGAAAATGGCACAACATCATCATTTAAAAATATAATGCCTTTTTTTTCTTAGGAGGACAACCTTACTGATACTAGCAGTGTGAAAAGGCAGACTAGAAAGACTAAAAAGGGATTGGGATCGTACTTAAGGTTTGTCAGTTAAAGTTATTACATTTTGTAAAACAAAAATTGTTGTATTGGAGGTGCAATGCTGATCTTGTTTACGCTGTATGTTAATGTAAAGTGTATGTGCATAAATAACATACATACAACAAAAAATCTGTGCAACTGTAAACTTTGAGACTGTGAAGATTTGACTGTATAATACAGAAAATAACTTTGGACAAATATACATTACTTGATATTGAATCTGTAATGTGAAAGACAACATTTTTTATTCACTCAAAAGAAGGATATTTGAAGCAGAAATATATTTTGTACACAATTAGACCTTACTTCTAATTTGTCCTGTACTTCAGCCAAGTTTCCGAGCTGATTAATGCCACAGAGGATTACATCAAGGCTCACTCAACAACCTTCAAATACATTGTGCTGGGCATACTTGGAGCAGGTAATTTTCAAAAGTCTGTTCATTTGCATTAACATTTTACAATCAGTAGCAGTTTATTCAGTGGTGGTGTCCTGCACACGTAGATGTGTAATGATATTTCTTTTGAAGAGTGTGACAAGACGGGAATAATCATGTGAATATAGACAATGATATTTGATCTTTTCTGTTCTGTAGGTTATGTGGCATACTTCATTGCAGCCTGTGTATTGGATTTCCAGAGGGCCATCGCTCTTGTAGTCCTAACCAGTTTGGCTGTTGTTGCTAAGTCATATGATCTTTTGAAGGAGTACAAGGGAGAAAGCATCAGTCAGTGTTTCAGACCTGCAGTTAGATGCTTTAAATCTAACTTGAAATGGATAAAATGGTGGGTGGATGTCTTGTTTTCAGTTGTGTTGTCCTCAGTATGATAACGAGCTACACATAATGGAATCTGTGAATGAGCGAAGGTGTGTTTTATTGTGTTTTCAGGGTTTTCATCGTAGCGGTCGTGGTCCTGCTTGTGGCGTGGATCATCTTAGACACAAGCCAGCGTCCTGATCAGCTTATTTCATTTGGAGGTGTGTGCATGTTCATCGTGCTTGTATTCCTCCTGTCAGCACACAGGACTGCGGTGAGTTTTGCACTGAGTCAACAACTGACTCTCCTCAAAGATGAATAATTACTGTGGCAACAACTGTTTTGAAACATGCTCAGTCGTTATCTCTCAAGTTATCTTTGGTCTGTTTTGCTGAGACTTTAGATATCATTTGGCCTTGTGCCTTTATCATCTTAAGGTTTAGCAGAAACAACAGGCTTTATGCAGACTCCCTGATAATGGTCTAACTACTTTCTTTTTTTAAATCTCTTTTCAGGTATCATGGAGACCTGTGTTTTGGGGCCTCGGGTTGCAGTTCTGTATTGGCATTTTTATTATAAGAACAGAGCCCGGACTCGTAGCTTTCCAGTGGCTTGGAAAACAAGTGCAGGTATTATCTAAAATAAATAACAAGCTCTGTTCAAATGAAAAGGTGTATTCTACCAGAAATAAAGTATAGGCCAAAGGTTAGGCATGTGTGTGACCTCAATATATTGAATAATAGGATACACACGGATGATTATTACAGAAGCTCAGCTCCAGTCCTCCTCCTCCATCGACTTCACACACATTCAGCATGCATCTCCCAATATCATTAGCAAACATAACATTAACAGGTATTTATACATCATAAAACTATTTCTCTTATTAGGAACCCCAATTGTATAATATAATATTATATTATATTATAATGTATAATAATAACATCCAAAATGTACATTTTATATTCAACATATCTACGAGTAGCGTTACTGTGAAATATGTGATTCAGCATTTCTAACCAGTGACATCAAACGTGATCCCGAAGCTGCTGGTTTGCACACAGTGTTCCTTATCTATCAGGGCACAATATTCTTTAACTGAGTGGATCATACATGCTTATCTTTAGAGCTACTTTATTAGGCTGTTCACCCTTATTCTAGAGTCATCCAAGGGCTGAGTTAGCATAATGTGCACACAGGTATGTGGTCTGTTAATTACTTTTTAATGTGAAGTTAGCCTACTGTCTCTTCTAAGTTGCCGCTTAAGTTCAACGAATTCCTATTGTAAAATCTAAATTAGTTAGTTATTTAGTCATAAGTGTCATAAATGAATGTACTGAGGAAAGAAATCATCATTTGAAATAATATAACCCACGTTTCTTCTTTGTTTTATAATTACAGATATTCCTTAACTATACCAAAGAAGGGTCATCGTTTGTTTTTGGGGATCTGATCGCAGACATTTTTGCCTTTCAAGTAAGTGGATGAGTGGATGATGATAATGCGCTCTTTCTTAAATATGGACACATAATGAAGATTACAAGTTATTGAAACTGAATGTGTTTAACTTTAATTTTGATTTCTTCCTCAGGCTTTGCCCATTGTTGTGTTCTTCAGCAGCGTGATGTCGATCCTTTACTTTTTGGGGATAATGCAGTGGCTCATTCTAAAGGTAAAGAACTTGTACCTCACAGCATTATCGGTCCCTGTAGGTCTAGGTGTATATTGCTTATGCCTGTAGCAGCATACTATGACCAAGAGCCATGTGTTTTTGTCCACACAGATCTCATGGGTTATGCAGATAACGATGGGAACCTCTCCCACAGAGACCTTGAGTGTGGCAGGCAATATATTTGTTGGGCAGGTACTTTTGGCAAGGCTTGATGTCTTTGCAGCACTACCTTTGACACTAGTCTGACTACATTTTACTTGGAAATTTAATGAGCTCAAATCACTCTGTACTTTAGTTTTATGATTACATGAACAATCATTGATAACTGCAGTCAAAACCTACAGTTACTCTGCCTGTTTACTTTTGCTCCATGTTTTTTGTGCACCAGACTGAGGCTCCGCTGCTGATCCGCCCCTATTTAAAGGACATGACCAAATCTGAGATCCATGCTGTTTTGACTGGTGGATTTGCCACAATTGCAGGCAGTGTCATGGGGGCATTCATCTCATTTGGGGTGAGATGAAGCTTTTTTCTTTCCACCACATACATACATACATACATGCATACAATGATAATAAAACTATATTTATAACATTTCATATAAAAAGATGCAATAGAGTGTGCTTCACATAAGATGAAAATACGCATAAAAAGACAAAGACAAAAAAGTTTTTTTTTTTTTTAAAGAGACAAATAAAAGAGATATTTTAAACTGACGAATAAATGAATAACAATCTATACTGTGGGTGTAAAACAAAGTAAAAGCTTCTAGGTTAAAACAGGTTCAAGTTTTCTTTTAAAAGTTATAAGGGAGGTGCACATTGTTAACTATAGAGGGAGACTACTCCCGAGTCTGGTGTGGTAAAAACAAATCAGTGATTTGTTCAGAACATAAACTGTGAGGAGGCCAGTGATTTAACCTGGAGTGAAGCAGGTTAAATCAAGCACCTTAAAATCAAAGGCAGCCAGTGGAGAGATTTGAGTCTGGGAGTGATATGTGCACTCAGTTTTATATTGGTGAAGATCCTGGCTGCAGCACTTTGATTCATTGTTCTTGGGAAGGCCTGTAAACAGTGCAATACAGTAATCAAAACAAGTGTAAACATAAGCACGAATGAGCTTTTCACAGTTGTGACCATGGAAATGTTATTTAAGTGTTTAAAAGACTTTAGTGTGCTCACCTGTCTGTGCCAGAGAGCCCAACCTATGTTTCTTCAAGTGGAGCCAATACTGTTAGATGAAGAGTATCAAGTATTTTGCTCAAAAGTTAATGTTACTGGCATCTAGAGTGCTTTTCCTCAGAAGAGGGAATACCAAAACAGTTTAGAAGGTCACTGAATAACAGCCAGTCTGTAGGGAGAGGTTAATGATCTGCAGTAGCTCCGTCTTTAGAGAGCTGTTAGGCATCAGGTCAACTCTGTTGTGCAAATCAGCATAAACTATGTTAAAACAGGAAAAGATGCTGGTTTTGGGAGAGATAGGTTTGACTCTAACATGATAAGTGTTTATCTCTGGAAAAAAAAATGCTGCAAATGTATTATATTTAGATAATGAAGATTCATTCAGTGATGGTGCTTAGCTTTGTGCAAAAGCTAGCTGTTAACTATTCATGACATGGTTTAAGAAATACCAAAAGTGAACAAAAACTGCAATAAAAACTGCTTTTAATATTTTTGACTTTTTGACATTTGATGATGGTTTTGTTTAGTTTATTTGCAGTTGTATTATTTCAGCAACTGTAAAGCTTAACATCATGCAGAATATCAAATACTGTATCTGTTACTGATTACTGCAGTAAACTCCACCGCAGCACCCTGAAATAAATGACATTTTGTTGTACTTTGCAGATTGATGCATCTTCCTTGTTATCAGCCTCTGTGATGGCTGCTCCTTGTGCCTTGGCCATCTCCAAACTTTCTTACCCGGAGACAGAGGAGAGTCCCTTTAAGTCAGAGAAGAATATCAAAGTGGCTTGTGGGTGTGTATATCTGTCGCTTAATTTATTCTCCTCCCTTTCATGGTTTTTCTACTTTTGTGAATTAAATTACTTGTTTTTTAAAACTCCCTAGAGATGAACGGAACATTCTGGAGGCTGCCAGCAACGGCGCGTCTGCTTCAATAGGTCTTGTTGCTAACATTGCAGCAAATCTGATAGCCTTTCTTGCCATCCTCGGGTTCATAAATCAAGCTTTGAGTTGGTTTGGAGGTATGGTGGGATATCCTTCAGTCACATTTCAGGTACGTTTTAGCAAAAGACCGATAACTTAAGTGTGACATTTTGATAATGTGCATTACTTTTTTGGGGATTTTTTAATTTGATTTATTCATTTTGCACAAGTGTAATATCAAAAGTGGTTATCCAAAAATGCACAGGTGGTCAAAAGATAAAAAGAGCTTATAAAATGACAACTAAATAATATTTCACAAATTTAATTTGTTTTGATGATGTATTTTGTTATTTATGATAGTTCATGATTTAACAAATGATTCGGACATAGATATATTTATTAATGCATGTATTTCACAGATTTTGCTTGCTTCTACTGTAAATTTAGCAAGTGAGTCTAACAATACCCAAATAACCTTATGTGTCTCCGTGTTCACAGATGATTTGCTCTTATGTGTTCATGCCTGTGGCCTTCATGATGGGAGTACCATATGATGACAGTTTCATTGTGGCTGAACTAATTGGCATAAAGCTCTTCCTCAATGAGTTTGTGGCCTATGAGAAACTATCTGAACTGAAGAACAACAGACTCAATGGACTTACTGGAGATGGAAGACAGTGGATATCTGTGAGTAAACGTTCCCAAGTGGAGTTTGAATATTGTCAGTGTGGCTGTGCTACAAGTGTAAATCCACGAGTACTGCACAAGAAATGGAAGGGAAACACAAAATAACATTACATGATTTTGGTTTTTTTTTCTTGTTTCAGGTGCGATCAGAAATAATCACCACTTATGCTCTTTGTGGATTTGCCAACTTCAGCTCACTGGGTATTGTGATTGGAGGCCTATGTGAGTATTTGATCACCCCATCCTCTGTATTTTTGAGGATATTCTCTCAGTAATGATTTTTGACACAGAGTATTTCCGTCTCTCCAAGCCTCTATATGCCCATCCAGAAGAGGCGATGTCTCGTCTCTGGTGTTTAGAGCTATGATCACCGGGACTTGTGTGTCTCTTGTCAATGCTTGCATTGCTGGTAAGAGCTTTTGAATTGAACTGGCAGTGCAGTTTAGCTTGTTTCCTATTGTTCTGTAACTGAGTGGCTTTTTCGCTTTGTCTCTCAGGGATCCTCTTTGTTCCTCCACTTGACTGTGTGGAGCTGTTCAAGGCATCAGCTTTCAATGCTACAGATGTAAATATACAAACTTGCTGTGAAGACCTCCTTCAAAAGTAAGCATGTAGATTTTCATTACAAAGATGATTTTCTGGTGGCTGGATTAAAATGTTAGGGAAAACATCAGTGACACACAGGGTTAACAGATTATTAAATGTGCAGTGGAGTATCTCTCTGTGATGTGGGGCTATGTGAACTTATACCTCAAATTAATTCTTTTGCAGCACTGTAAACAATGGGACCATCTCATTTGAAGGATCATGGAGCACAGTAGCAAACGTCACTGTGTTTTTCACTAAATGTTGTCAGTGTTGTGGTCTTTCTAATGTGGTTTGTAAGTAGAGGAGAAAAATACATACCAGTGTCTGTTTTTATACTGAAGTTTATTTATGTGTCTCTCCATGTTTGTATATTTGTGTCACAGTTAATGTAAAAATTTAAATCCTCCATGCATGTCTTTTAAAGATGAATGTATCTTTCATGTATTATATTGTAAATTAATTCCAGATATTGACTTTTATTTAAAGCCAAAGATTAAAAGGACACACCTTAAAGAAATATACCTCAGGAAATATTCAGGCGTCAACAGTTCGATGAATGTAAATATTTCAAATAAAACTGAGTTACTCAATTATTTCATAATGTTATTGATAATCCATAGTCACACTTTTTTGAAAAAATAAAAACCTATGAAAATGAAAATGTGAACTATGGTTTTATACATTTACATTTATTTAAAAAAAAACAGCTGACATGATGTAATATAACAAAGAGAGCACACATTGTAAACACACATTTATTCTTCTTTCTTAATGACTCATTCATTTACTCACTCACACACTCACTCGCACGTTTACAATTTTTACTTCACACTACTTCAGATATTTAGTCCTTTGACTATATGTATGTATGTATATGTATGTACACATAAACACAATACAACAGTTTGTTTGCGTGACGCCACACCTCAACATTACAGTGTTTTCACCATCATCTGCTGGTCAATATTTCAACTTCATTTCAACATCTTTTAGAATTTGGGTTTTCTATCACAAACAATCATGCAATTACAGCTTTTTAAATAACGGCAGCTGAAGTTTAAGAGTGCCTATTTGGACTCATTTGAAGACTCTCATTGATCATTAACCAATAATCTATTACAGAAAATCCTAAATATTCTTGTCAATCTTTTATTTGTCAGAGGCAAGTGACTCCTGTTGGAATTTAATCATGAATACCGGTGCAAACACATGAAATAACTGAATAGTTTTCATCCGAATTCTTATTCTGATTTATGGTCAAGTCCATGCAACTTATAAAAAAGAAATAGGCAATGCTTAAGATTGGTCTGGTTACTGCTGACCAACTGTACACTTGCAAAACTCACAGCTCTCTTGTTCAGCGAAAGGTGATTGTCAGACCCCGTAAAACTTTACAGATTTCATGCAGGTGCCTTACTTAGTGATCAATAGGCTTCTGAAAGTCCTGAGCCTGCTCCTTTGGTTATTTTGTTCAGTGTGCTTTTATCCCACAGTCCATAGGTCAGGCCCAAATAACTGAGTGGAACTCATTCAGCAGCTTTCCTTGTCGCTGGGAACACCCTCGTGTGTATGCATGTCAATGAGTGTGAGCATACCATAGTTAAAGAGTTTATCGGTAATCCCCTTACTGCTCATTGCTTTGACTGTGGCATGCACCAGCATAAAGACACAGACACAACAGATACAAAGTACACAAAAACTACTAAAAAGTAATGCCAAAAACAAAGTGCACACAAACATATTTGACCTTGCCGTGTAAAGAAATGCTGCATAGGCAGTTCTAATGCAAACCATAAATAACATCTCCAAAATAAACTTGATGCCCTACACACATACTGTACATCACAGATGAACATGCAACATTTTATATGGATACATTACCTCAACCCTCTCTGTGGCTGTGGTCTTATTCTCCATAATTCTTTAAATCAAACCATTAAAATGTTGACATCTCTTCATTAAAAGAAAATAACAAAACTTCACTGCAAATTCTACAGTGTGAAGTACGGCTGATTTGAGTTGACAAATATTGCTTGGAGAGTTGTTTGTCCACTCATAGAGCTGATAACACTCTGAGGCAAGTGTTTCAAACTATTTAATAGTGTTACATCAACTCTAATACAGCTGCTTTTCATACTGTTTAAATCAAGCATGTGAGCTGTAAGGTCAAAAACCCTGCGCCCATTGCTCCAAACATTCTCATAAACCTTTTAACTACAGCATGTAGCTGGAGGATGGATGTCTCATACTGCAATTGTAACAGTGACTGAGAAATTCACAGTAATTCTTTATGACAAGTCAGGTCAACAAACTATTCCTTTTTTTATATTCTCACTCTTCAAGTCCTTGCTGGCTTTGGTAATTGGAAAAAAACAGGTAATATCATTAAAAGCAATAAAATCCTGGATGACACAAAAGCTTTTTCCTATCTCATTTCAAGAACATCAGCAGTTTCTGCAGGCCTGCAATTGGCATCTGATTTATTGTCCTCTGTCTCCTGAACTTTTCTAGTCATCTTTGGGCTAGAATTTGCCTTTCTAGAAAACTGAGGGCTTTGTCCTTTCTGCTGCAGCTGTGGGCTGTTAGAGCCCAACTTGCGGTTGAGCAGGGGGCTCCTGGAGCCCTTCATCTTGGTATCCATAGTCTTAAGTGGGTGCAGGCCAAGAAGTCCACAGTAGTAGTTGCACTGATGGTGGGTCAGGAACTGTTCGAATACTTCAGGAGAGCCATACTCTGTTAGTCCTTGGTATCTGAAATACAGGGGACAACTTTTTATTCCAGCTAATCTAATAGAAAACAAATAATAACATTTGCATGTCCTGGTTTAGATACAAACCCTTTTGACTTGGTCACAACTCTAACATTCGTAATCTTCGTTTCAACACCTGCACAAATAAATCACAGAGGATTATTGATATTATTATTCCCACTAATAGATAAATGATTGCTTTCGTTATAACCTTGTATGTGTGTCTTACCCTCCAGCCGAGTGACCAGCAAATTGCTGTGCGTCCACTGATGGATCCAATGCTGGAGGGTGTTGCATTTCTGCTCCACCTCAGAAACCGTGCGTGTAATCAGCCTGCCTTTAGGATCCATCATACAATACTTGAGGAAGACCCCCTTGAGATCAGCCTCCACTGTGGCATATGGCACAGAGTTTGCAGGCCGGTACATCAGATACTGAGGAATCACTCTGTGGGCAACACAAAAGAAATAGTGGGTTGATCACAAGCAGTGTTGTACATTTTAATAGGAATCAATTATCAGAGCTACTGAACACTAAGTGTGGTACTTACTCCAGTGAACAGCCAAAGTTCTCGCTAACTCTTGCTTCAGCCGCAAATATTTTACAGTATTCTCGAATCATGTTTTGGACTTTGCATTCCTGGCAACACAAATAATTTAATAAAGCAGATGAATGTACTGCAGTTATAATCAGTAGGAATTTATTTACCAAAGATTCTTAGACGATAAATCCACTACTCACTTTCTTAGTAATCTCTAGATTTCTCTCTGCAAGGTTGCTCTCCTCTTTGGTCCCGTAGGCGATGGGGCTTTTAACTTTGATGATGCAGGCGCTTCCAGACTCAAAGATGGGATCCAGGCCGTAAATGACCTTCGCTCTGCTTGCTTTGTGAGTGCAGCCCTCCCCGATGTGCACCGTCTCGGTCATGATGCGGCCAAAGTACTTGTCCCCCCAGTTGCCACAGTCGGCCAGGCCTTTGGTAAACAGCAGTGGGGTCATCTCGATCTCCTCTCCAACTAAAGGAAAACAGAAACAAATATTTACATTGAGCAATAATTTCCAGAAAATGTAAAAAAAAAAAAAAAAGAAAAAGATAATATGGTACATATAAAAAAAAAAAATTACCTTCCAAATCATCTTTTAGTAGTATCTCAGACATAACTGTAAAAAAGAAAACAGACAAAGACTCATAAAAACACAATTGATATTATAAAATTCAGATTTAACACTTGATTTCTCCAGGCATATTGTATCTTACTGTCTATGCTGAGCAGGTAGTCAGTGGTGTCAGTCCCATATTCATTACTGATCGAACAGCCATATACCCCACAGTCTTGGCTGGATGCTAAAACAACAGCCAGTGCTACTTGGCTTTCATCTCCTCCACTTGAGGACACAAATGGGGGGGAAAAACACATGAACACGTCAAGATGATTGGCTCATCAGAGTTGCACCTAACTTCAAAAATTCAACAACAACCCACAAGGTGTCACTGTGAGACAGAGGGTCAGGCTGTGTGGCAGCAGTCTGCTGACACAGCAGCCAATAGCACATAGACAGACTTTTAAAGCCCCCTGGAGATGGGAAAAATATTGTGTCAGGTTACAGTTTCTGTGTCTAGCCAGAGATTCACCTCCCTGTGTCACAGCTGTGGGGTTCACAGTCACATGAGCTGGACGTCTCTGCAGTGAGAATATGAGAATGACAGAAGGCCACGGGCCGCAGACTGAGGCCCAAATAAATCCTGTTCATCCGTGTAGCATTATTGTTTCATATCTGGAGCCTGTCCATTTTTACCAGTCATGTTGGCTGGAAATCCTCAAAATAACAGCAGCGAAAAAAGGCGACAAGTAATAATGTTAATACCTACAACAAATTGAACACCATGTGACATTGCTGTTGATTTGTATTGCAGGTGGTTAGAGTAGTGTTGACGTTGTAAGACAAGAAGGGAGATTTACCTTCTCTTCACCTCTAGTATTTCCTCCTCATCTCTGTACCACTTAATGGTGGAGTCACTGAGCACGTTGAAGAACTGGCACCAAAGCTTCAGGTGTCCGGAGGCATCTGGGAACGGCTCTCCCCTGATCTTACGGATGACCTGTGGAGCTGGTGGTGCGTGAGAGAGGGGGTGCCCAACAAGGGGTCCAAAGTAAATATATACTGTACTGGAGAGAGGAGACTCTAATGTTTCCACTTCCTCAAGCACCGGTGTACTGATCAGACTCATGTGTTGGCAAACTTGAAAATATATGCAAAGTATTTTACAGAACCATGTTGTATTATCATATTTTGTGGAAAAAAGTCAAATCAAACAAGTAAAATATGTTACACTGTAGACTTCCATTTAACAGCTAATCACTTGTGAGTATTTAGCCATATTGTATATACATTTTCTGGTTTATATTAATAAGTTAAGTAAGATGATAAATGAGTTATTGTGTAAACAAGATATATTGTGTAAAAAAGTTGATACAGCCCTTATTGGAAATCATGCAGAACTTTTTCCCACAACATAATATCTTCACAAGATAAAACAAATTCCATCTTTTGGGACTGAATGATTCTTTACCTTTCAAAGGGTTGAGCTTCTTTTCAGCTGGTTTCTCCTCTACTTTGGTGCTGACTGGTTCTTCTGTCGGAGTCACGACTTTTGGCACCTCCAAGGTGACCTTTCTGCGGCTCAACAGAGGAGAGCGCCTCTCCATTGGTGGGGTATTTTGTCCTGTGGGAGCTTGTAGTAATGCTGCTCTGCGCGCCTGGCTGGGTGACATGTAGGGGGTCTCCTTCTTGCCTTGAGCATCTACCGCACCAACCACTGCTCCTTCTCCATCTTCTTTAGGCTTTAGGATGAAGATTTTGCGGCGAGCTCCGGAGGCCAGCTCCTCAGGCGTGGCAGAGCGTATGAGTGACAGGCTGTCTCTGCGTTTCAGCCGGGGACTGCTTTCACAGGAGAGGGATGATGTTGGTGTTGAGCCTCCACTTAGATCTTCGTCTACCTTGTCACTCGGACGGTCGTTGTCTGAGTCTGGAGCAGCCTTGGACATGAATTTGCGGAGACTGGCTGGACTCAGTGATGGGTGTGTCGGGGGTTTAGAGCAGAGTCTCTCAACAGGCGATCTGTTTCTTTGGAGGTCCTCAATAGACACATAATTTTCTATCTTGGCCTCTTTAAATGGTTTTGTCTTCAAGATTTCAGGGACAATGTTGTCTTCTGTTGTTTTACTGAATGATGGCACATTGTCACCAACCTTTGGTGTAGGAGCTTCAAATAGCAAAGAGGGGGTGTTCTCTTTTGTACTCTTATCTGCCATTTCTTCTAGGTTCTGTTTTCTACTTTGAGTTTTTTCAGGCTTAGAGGTCATATTATTCTCAACACCCTGCTTTGTTCCCCTTTGCGTGCCAGCTGAAGTTTCTGTTCCTGTCCACTCACTTTGACAGGACAGTCCAGAATCCCTTTCATGACAAGTAACAGAGATCGGTGGTACCACAAACAAAGGCACCACTGGAGTTTCAAAAGGCTGCTGTGTATCTGAAACATAGTTGTTAACATTTACATCATCCTCCTTGTCATCAGTGCATGAAACATTTATAACAGGAATTGATGAGTAGTCCATCTGAGGGAGCTGTTCACTGTTTTTCATGCGTGGCTGCTCCGGATCAAACATTTCTGTCTTGTCATCTAATTGCAGAACTTCTTTTACTTTCTCTGTAGGAGAGGGGTTATAATTATTCTGCATACCTTTCTGTGTGGTAACAAAGTTTGGGGTTTCAGACAAACTGGTCTGGTCTTGGATTAATACTGCTGACACATGGGTTGCATCATGTTCTTGCAAAGTGGCAGGCATTGATTCTTGCTTGTCTAGTGCCAAAATAGTTAGCGGCAGAGTGCACTCTTTGAGCTCAGGCTCCATTATTTCAATTTTTGGGATTATAAAATGTTCATTTGGGTTTACAAGTGGAACAGTTGGTTTAATGCCTGCCGTGTCTTCAACAGTAGATATTTGGATTTGAGGAATATTCTCTGAGGGCCAACCCTGCTGTCTCTCACTGTTGTCTTGATGTGCAACATTACTGTGTTCCTCCAAAACATTAGCTTTACCTTCTTTGTTTTGTGTTACTGAAAGGCTCTTTGATTCGTCCAACTCCTCTGCTTTCATTGGATTTTTCTTTCCTGTCTCCACTTCAGACTGTAATCTCTCATTTCTTGCTTCAGTGCTTTCACCGTCTAAAATTACCTGTTCTTGTGTTTTTAGATTGTTACACAAGTTAACTTCTAAATCTTTCTCTAATGCAGAAATCAATACCTCTTTCAATTCACTTCTCTCTTCTCTGCTTCTAAAACCACAGTTTGAATTCTGTATTGCACTGAGATCGTGGACTTCTGTGTTTTCTTCTGCTATAGAGGACACGCATTCTTGCTGTATTTTTAGGTCACCCTTTGCTAAACTCTCCGGGGCTGCAGTGGGCGGAAATCCTACATTCATTTCCTGAATCAGTGAAGTATATGTGGTCTCTTCTTTTGCATTATCTCTCTCTACACTGTATGTTGCCACAGCAGACAGACGTGAAAGCACCTGATCTGGTGTTTTAGATTCTTGTGGCTTTACTCTCTCTTCCAGTGAAGATGTTGTTAATTCAGTATTCTCAGATCTGTTTATATCCGAGCATGGCTGTTTGTTTGATTTCACTTCAGCTTTCTCTTCCTCACATAATTTATCAGAAGAACGGCCCTCCTCTGTGTCAGGTTCATCTTCTCTGCCTGGCTTATCAACACTCATCTCTTCTTGCAAAGTTTCAGTGGGTGCTTCTCCAAGGCTGTCTGATGCCGAGATAACACTGTGAGGGGGAGTCCAGCTTTCTTCCAAACTAGTGAGGGAGGATGTGGGGGAGCATTTTTCTTCATAAGGGGATTGGGTCTGTGGCAAGACAGATATATCTTCCCTGGGTGAAGGCTCATCTCTTGCAGCCTGGTGATTAGGCTGTGGTGAAACTATCAGGTGATCTGGCTCTTGCTGGTGTACAGGAACGTCTTTGATACCTGAGACTACCTGAGAATCTTTCTCTTCAGCCTGATGGAAAGTAAACAAATAAAGCATTTTAGTACGTCAAACAATTTGCAGCTACGGCAGTGTTTGTCTTTCACAATGAAGTCCATAAAATACACTGCTGGTTTTGATTCTTATGCATGCAAAATATTATTATAAAGTCTGATTTGTTAGTGGCAAAGAAGCCATAAAAACAATTGTAAAAAAAAAACATCAGTGTCATGTTGAGGAGTTTAAAGTATTTTTAAGAAGCTTGTTACAATGAACTCACTGCCGTGACCTTTGACAGTGTGACACTGCGACACTTTTAGACTGAGACACGTTTTTCTACCATAAATCAATGGAAGCACCAACAGTGACAGATTCTGACAAACTTGATATTGCAATATGCAGTGTTATATCCCTGACAGACAGGAAGAGCACTGTGGTATGTCTGTGAACAAAGTCGATGAATTACTAGTTGATAGGTAAACAATAAATAGTTCAAAACATATGCAGAACAACTACAGTAAGTCAATATATTCTTGTGTTTTATCACCTGTCAGTTTATTTCAGGAACTTCTTTACCACGTGTCACGTGCAAGATAGCGGAAACCAAGTGTTTACACATGCAAGGGGCCAAGAGGGTTGATCTTTTTTTAGTTAAACATTTTCTGAAAGTCCTAACTGATCATTCGTTTTCTACTGACTTTTTTTTGTCTATGATTTAAGCCAAACTGAGTTTGAAGGTGCTTGTGTACTCTGCCTGTTATGATGAAACATGGACAGGGGAATTCCCACATGACTGCCACAGGTGTGTTGTTTACGCAAAGAACTTGCTGGGCAGTGAATGAATGACAGCTTGGCTCTCGGGAAGAGACCAGTTAACATAAAAACATGGATGATTCACATAAATCTGTTGGGCACATTTGGATCAATCACTAAGCTGTTGAGGAAACCAAACTATAGTTGACAAATAAAGAACAAAACCTGACTTTGATGGGAAATTGTAAAAAATCTGATATTTCTGAAAAAGATATTTTAAATTTGAGTATACGCAGTACTGAAGAGAAGATCAATAGGTAAAACTTCAAGACACATAAAGAAGTGTTGTTGGGGTTTTCCCCTTACTGCCCCTGTTTTTGCTGTTCACACCTTTAAAATTCATCCACATGAGTAACGAAGCCACATGCCTCCTCGTGACAACATGTTTTGCCAGCAGTGACTACTAGGAAAAAAAGAAGTTGCTGCTTTCGATGGAAGGGAACTGGTGTCACACTAAATCTAAAAATGAAGCTGTAGTAATCATTTCACCTCTGTGTGTAAATAGTTCTCACACTCATATGAGAAAACATTGTTCAGATAAATGGTTTGACTTCCTCCAACTAGTCATCCATGAAACCTCAAATTAAACCACCATCGTAACAAAGGTACAGTTAGTTCCACATTATGAACATACAGGGGCTCCGCAGGTGGATAATGTTTATACATAGTGACTTAAGTTCCCTTTCCCACATGTCATGTGCACCACATAACTGGAATGAACAATGTAGAATTCAATACACCTGTTGTTTTAGTCAAAATACACGGAACAAAACAATTCATAAACTCCGAGTACATTTGGATTTGAATAAATTATAGGATCTTATTGTCTATCGGCAATAACAAATATCTAACTCTCAGTGACATTTTGATTTGATGGGTTAAAATAATCACATAAACATTCAGAAATGATCACATATCATCACATAATTCACCAAATTATTCATTTTTGCTCCTTAAGCAAACAGGCAAATTGAACAAAATATGCAGAAATAACTGATAATACAGGTAACTATAATATTAAAGTGAGTTTTGATATGTGCAACTAAAACCATCTGTCTACCACTTCAAGTTTGGATTTTTGAAAATAAGTGCATGCTGGTTTGGCCATTACTTCAGTGGATTTCAATTTAATATGGCCATTTATTTAACTGCTTTTCATAAACAATTTAATGAGTGTCACTCTGGCATCGACAGAGACAAATTCAACTTATTTTAAAAAAAGAGTTTTAGGTAAAATCTGAGAATTTTATGGTTTTCTGTCTAAATGTTGAATCTCTTTGTTTAAAAAAAGACCTAGGCATGGCTTTAGATGACGATACATGATCATGCTTTTGCAACATAAAAAATAGTTTTAGAAAGTCCTAAAACAAATCCATATCAAAAAGCCAAGAGTCTCACAGTCACCGTGTTCACAGTCAGACTGAACTAAATCAGTGCAACCTCAAATATAGCAAAAATGACAAGTCACTGAGTACCCCTATCAGCTTTTTTTCTGCATGGGCGTATGTACTGCACAGCGCATTAATCATAGCATGATAGCCTACTCCTAATTCCCTACACACGACAGACATGAAACAAGCCGAACACTGAGACGACAGAAGTACTGCCTTCCTCCCTCTTCTATAGATGAGGAAGGGGTTTATTTTAAGATATGGGGGTGGGGGTAGGGGGGTCAGTGAGGAATGTGTCCAATGTGACGAGGCCCTCCTTTCATGACGAGACCTGCCGCAGAACTCGCTCTACTCCCGCTCATCCAGACCACACGGCCGTCTGTCATGCAAAGCCCTGTTTGTAACGTGAGATATTTGCTTCTGACATTCAGGTTTCATCATGATCTCTGACGCACTGGTGTTCCACTCATCACAGGCAACATCTGAAATGCTGCCCACCCTATCTTACATTGTGCAGCGTAGATACACAACATCCCCCACCCCCACAAGTGCAAGTTGCCCTGCTCTTATGGTTCCCTGTTTTTCCCACACTGTCTTGTTTGAGTTGTTGAGTGATATCGATGCAGTAAAACCACACTCTCACGTGGCCGGACTGACTTACTCCACCAGTCGCTGATCACTGATATTATACTGTATGTTTTAAAGCGGTTGTATTGTCTGACTCTACCACGCTGTCCCATGAATATGGCATCAAACTATGAGTGCTTCTTCTCTACCACATTTACAACCAGCAGCAGCTCAACCATGTCATAGTTGACATAGTTCAGGCTTTGGCCCTGAAGTAGCTCATCTTGTACTATCTTGTCACACAAATGCGTTCTATATATAACTCTCAAGTGGCAGCCAGCTGCCCTGTAAGACCACTGTACGTACCTCAGTGAGAGCTTGAAGCCCAGACAATGACATTTCTTCACCTAGACCGCTGCTCTCTGGCCCGACAGACACCTCCATGGCCTCCACAGCATCATCAGCCTCCTTGACAAGCTGACCTGTGGACTCCTCTATGCTCTCAGGTGGCAATTTATCAGCTGGTGGCAGGTCACTGTGTAGAACACTGTCTTCACGCTTATGTTCATGCAGCTCCAGCGACACTGACTGTTGTTCTATATCCACAGTTCCCGAAGGCTCCTTTGGTTTATCCATTTCCATAGGCACAATGTCCTCTGTGGGAGGCTCGCACACTTGATTATACTCCGGTTGCAGCCGAAATGATGGTGGTGTTTCTGGTTGAGGAGGCTTCGTTGAGGCAGGCGAGTGGTCAAACTCTCTCTCCTTGCTCTCAACGTGATTGTGAGAGTCCTTCTTACTCTTACCAAAGAGGAAGTCTTTGACTGTGTGGAGCATAGAGGAGATGGAGGTCTGGATGTGGTGGTGGTCGTGGTCCTTATGAGCCTTGCTGTGATGTTTGACTTCTGAACCATGTTTTGTGTAGGGTACTGTATGTGACATCTCCAACATCCTTTCCCTTTCTTTCTCCCTCTCTTTGGCCAATTCTTCTTCTCTCCTTTTCTCTCTCTCATACTCTTCCTCTAGTGCTTTTTCTTGTTCTTCCCTCTCTTTTCGCATCCTCTCTTGCCCTCTCTCTTTCTCTTTACTGGCACTTACAATAGGTATATCCATCTCTTTAGGATTCTCCCCTCGAGATGAGGTCTGTTTCTCCTCAGTAGCCTGGGACTGAAGAGTCTCTGCCAGAAATTGTGCCAAACTGATTCCTCCATCATAACAGTTTTCTCCTCCATTCCCCATCACATGGCTTCTACTGCTGCTGCTGCTGCTGTTAACCCCAGCATCTACACCATTTGAGATCTTTATTTTCTTTCTGGCCAAGGTTTCCTCGGATGTAGATATCTCCTTCTCCAGGTCACTGTCTGTGTGTATCACAGGGGCTGTTTCCTTGACTTCAGAGCTAAGTCCATTAGGTTCTGCAGCAGCTCCCAGTTGTTCCACAGCCTCAGGCTCCTTGACTGCTGGCCTCTCCACTGGTGGTGGGACATGTCGCTTCCTTTGAGGACGTTCTGGGCTACTCTGCGGTTTCTCTTTCTGAATGTTTTCTTTATCCCCCTTCTTGGTCTGCTCCTCCATATCGATCTTCTTCTTCTCTGCTTTCTGCTTCAGCTTGGCAAAGAACCTCTGGTGGATCTTGAACTCGTTCATGGTGCCGACCTCCAAAACTCCCGAGCAGGAGACAATGCCTTTGCTATTACTGGCTGAGACCTGATAGATGGCTGCATCATCCAAAGTGCAGCTGAAAACAGAAACAACTCACATTAAAGGTACTCTGACAGTGTTAAAATTTGCAAAAACAAAAATAATTTGAACAGATGTAATAGATAGAATATTCTTGCAAGACTGTGTTACATACTTGTAAATATGGAGGGTGTGAGTTTTTCCATTACGACGAATTTCATATTTTGGGAGTCCACAATATCGGTCCATTTCCATATCATCTTTATACCATTTCATTTCTGGAGCTGGGTAACCTAAAGACATGAAGAGACCACTATGAACCTATCTGGGTTATAAACAATACAGTTTTAGTGACACAAAGTACTCTCTGTGAATATTTGTTTCAAAGGCACCATGTCCTACAAGACAGTTTACACTTAATATCCTTTCATATGACTAATTCACTTGGGAAAATACACAGCTTTGGCATGAATGTGCTTTAGGCTGTTGCATCACGTTTGTGATGTGTCACACAGAGGAACAGCTACTGCTGTCGGATGGACCCACCCATCCAGTCTGCCTGCAGTTAAAAACACAACATCCTGAAAAAACAGCTTAAATGTGAAAAGGTCTGTTGGGTTTAATGAGCAGTTCAGGAAGAATAAAACAGTTCATTTTGGTGCCTTTAAAGTGAAAAGTCCAAAGTCCTTCCTTTGTTTTCATATTAGTCACTTCCTGTCGCTTCACATGACAAAGAATCTGAAAGGTTCCAGTTACTCCCACAAACAACAAGCAGAGTAATGCAAATGAACAAGACTGCTAAGAGCAGACCTACCTGATACCACACAGGTGAACTTCACGTTACAGTTTTCTGACACCGCCTTTGATTTCAAGGTGGTCTCAAAGGAAGGCTGTATGTCATCGGTCAGCTGAGCCATGACGCTACACAACGTGCTCCTGGAAGCAAACACTTATGCATTAGAGTGTCAATTTCTTGCCTTCAAATAGTAGACAGTTTTGCATTTCAGTATCATTTCAGTGACGTCTTCACCTCTGTGCAGCACACTCCAATGACTTGCTTAATTAAGAGGAATAGATGTTAATGGTAATTTCTGGTAGTGACGAGAGTGTGAAAGAGTGACATAGAGACTTGTGAGATGTCAAGCAAAACAGTCGTCAATCCAACACTAAAACCGATGTTCATCACTAAAACTGAACGCAACACTGGACAAACTGGACACTTACATTACAGTTAAAAACGTGTGTTGGTTTCATTCTTGGGGTAAACTGGTTTTTGTGGTTAAGATGTTAGTTGGAAGGAATGTTTTAAAAGTATGGATTACCTCGTTGGCCTGTAGTGAGAATACCTTGAATAGCTATTCAGAGAGGAGGCAAATGAAGGGATGTCAGTGATTAATTAAGATCTGCGTATTTGGAACCCACCTACATAAAATAGTTTAATAGCTCGCCTCCTCTTTGACAAAAGGAGCACTTTCATGTTCTTATGGTTTGTAGATTAGAAACAGAAACACGCATAATTGATGTAATAAATGTGATTTTTGACCCAAAATGTGATCTGCTGAACAAAAATCAATGGTCTGGTAAAATTTGGTAAAAATCTATGATTGGTTCCAGTTCACTGAATTTAAATATACAAAGACATTTTCAGTTATGTTTTGTGGTTGTTTTAACTTGATCTGCCTGACCCGGATGCAATATAAATCTGTTTTTTAAAATTTAAATCTGCTTCACAAGAAACAAAGATATACATGCTCTGCATATATACGTGGATTATAGACGAGGTTGTCTACCTGTTTTCAGGCCTAACATTCGAGAGGTAAGTATTGCGGGTCTCTGAACGGCCATTGGAAGAGCTGCCATCCTCTTCGCTGAAGCTGCTTGTCCTCCCATTGCCAGAATAAGTGCGAGTCATTGGCCTCCTGGAAGTCATCGTACACTGAAGCAATTCACAAAAAGTGTAAAATCCGAGATAAATGTATCACCCACAGTATAAAACTACTCCGTGTTCACGTCCACAGCTTGTCAAAGTTCAAGGCTCAAATTTAATGGTGTTATCCATGTAAAAGCCCCTGGAGAAGAAAAATGAAACACTTCAGAATGGTAACAAAACCTATTGAAAGTTAATCATAGAAAGTACAAGATACACTCTGGGTTATTTGCTTGAACAAAACTCAAACGCACACAGTTCAGACTGAACGCTTGTCCTTTCTAACCAGGCAAAGTACTTGCATTGGAGCAAGTTATAAATAGGATCCGCTATCAGGTTGTGGAAGGGCTGTTAGTGGTCAGACACAAACCTAAGACATGTTATTTACTTATATGTGTTACAAATATAATTAAAGTGTTTCTTGGTCACCTTAAAACTTGGTAAAATTTCCAACTTACCATTGAGATGTTGTCAGTGTTGCTTTGGAGCCACAGTCTGTGAAGAAAATCTCTGTAACTGCCTATCATAGACAAGCATGTGTTGCCAGCAGGGGCCTATTTATAGCAGCACTACAAATAGGTGCAAGAGCACATCAGATTTTCCAAAACTAGACTTTAGACTTAGCAAAGAGTCTAAAAACTAAACTGATTTTAGGGTAAAAGCCAGCCATTTAAACCAAAACACATTCCCAAAAATCTATCATTTCATCAATGGTCAATATTGTAAAATGGTACTGCTTTGTTTTGATCCATCTTAATAAGTTGAAAAAAGGGTGTCCCGTCTTAGTGAGACACTGTAGTGGAGTGGATGTGGACTTGCAAAACATGTCTGTGAAATGGTTTATGATGTAGCTGATGACAACCAATGGTCTATGTCCTATGCTTTGCTCAAGAGTTGCTAAAGGACTGCCCCCCCATGCAACACATGGTCAAAACATAGACACCCACCTGCTGCTCACATTTCACATCAATTAGACAAAAACAAGCTCAGCTGACAAAATATATACTTTGAATGATGTAAGGGTATTTTAGAATGTTGATGTGTTAGTTATGTTACTGTTTTAGATTGGTCTTATTTAGTTGTATGGTTTTAGAGAGTTCTTGAGTTGTTTTACGGTGATATTTACTTTGTTTCTATGATGAAATCTTTTATACAATTGTATTAGAAATTGTATTCATGATTTTGTAATCACATTTCTATCTAATATGGTTTGTCTGTATCTCACTGTTCTATCGTAGCCAAGACACTCTTGAAAAAAAGATTTTAGGCCTTCCTGGTTAAATAAAGGTTAAATAAAAAAACAAATAATAAAATGTAGCTTTAACAAAGAAACATAAACTGTTCACTTCCCTTCAGGGCAAATTTGTGATATTGGGCTTTATAAATAAAACTGACTTGACTAATCAACCAAAACACATCCTCAAATCAGGCAAATATCTTTATTTAAACCTACCCTTTTGTAAAAATGCCATATGTCTGCAATGTGAGAGGGATACTAAAAAATACCATACATTTTCAGTTAGATACTTAAATGTATACAAAAATGACAAAAATAATACAAAGTTTAAAATAAATTAATATTTTAATATATTTTATTAAAATGCTTTAATAAATGATAAATAAAGGATCATAAACTCTTTAAAATGATTTGAAGACTATATATTTCAAGACTTTATAAGACACTATGCTGTGTTAAAATGTATAGTGTTGTGTTACCCTTCTACAATGCTAAAACCATATTTTACACACATTATGCATGTGAATATACAGTATAAAGTCATGTACTGTATGGTGTTTCACATTTTGTGGGTGTGAAAGGCTATTTTCTGTGTAGATGAGCCTAGAAGAATTCATCTTTACACTATAGTGATTTTGATTTAATCCTTTTGTAATTAATTGTAACCTAAATCCTAAATCTAGAAAAGCCTATGATTTCTCTATCTCAGTGAAAACCCAGTGTGAGTTTGTCCAGTTTTAAAAGCACATTTGAACTTTGTAACTCCCTAAACTCAACCTCAGCCTGTGATTACATCCATGGTGTATGTTCAGCTCCTGAAAAGGAGCCAGATTGCTCATTACCGTAATATCCTGAAAAGTGGCTATACTATATTATTCCTTTCGACTTAACCGGCGCAGAGTTCGTCTGTTTGGATGTTTTTCAATTTAAGACATATTGTTATTTAAAAATCAAAATAAATCTCTACTTTTTTTTTGTGTACCATAGGCGAGAGACTCTTTACGTTCTATGAGGTGCTCCCATATTATAGGCTCACCGGTAAGCGTGTGTGCACGCTGTCTCGTTCCGGGAAAGGGACGAGTTTCGACAATCTTAAAGTTATGAAGATTGAGAGGCGAAAACATACTGAGGCTGAGGTCCGACATCTGCTCAACTGGTACGAGGCTGACGGCAGGTATGCACTAAAACATGTGTGTTTATGGATAACACTTATTATTTATTTCCATGTCTAAATTAGGACATCTCTAACTGAATCTACAGTGTTGTTCACTGCTGTACAATTAAAGCAACTTCACTGGAAATGAGAAGTTAGGGGCTGAGGCAAGGCATCGCATTTACAGTGATTTCCTGATGTTATTCATGTCGTAGTTTTCTTGCTTTTTTGATTTGGGCAGGTACTATAAGGAGTTATTTAAAAAAAACAACAACTTTTTATTTAAAACTTTGACTCAACTTCCTACAGTCTGTTATAAGAAGAAGAAAATGCACTGATGACTGTATCCCGCCCCAAACCCTGTCGAATAATGATCAGAGGTATGTCATATCTCTACACCACACCACACCACACTTTTAGCATACTGTGACTTTAAAAAAAAAAAAATAGAGTATGATTTCAGATGACTGATATTCATTTTTTTTTTCCAGAAATTGTCATAGTGCGCCATCCTGTTTCTGTGTGTGTACCTGTGAACCATAAGGTGACTCTGAGTGTCCGTGCTGAGGGCACAGGTATCCTCAACTACCAGTGGTTCACTGATGATGAAAAGGAGGTATGTGGATTTTACTTGTGCTGTATGTGTGCGAGTTACAAAAAACTTTGAAATTAAAATATCTTAACTTAACTTAAACTCGAGCATTTTGATTGGCTCTTGTGATGGTTTTCTTTAATGGAGAAACAATGTCTACTGTGTATGAGAATTGTGTGTTCCTGTGTATGTCTATGCTTACACTGCACATGTTTATTCTGGTGCACAGGTGTCTTGATCTCAATTCAACCAGCTGTTTAAATAAAGGATTATCTAGCTACTTACAATGACAACTGAAAAGGTGTCATTTTAATTAATTTCTTTCTCCTGCCACAAATGTTTCTGTACTTAGTTTTACTTAATAATTATTTTGTTTTGTTTTCAAGGTGTGTGGTGGCACTGGGGCAGACTTGACATTCACAGCTAAAAAAATTCAGCTCTATGTGTGCCGAGTGAATGACCACTTTTGTAACTATGCGTTTAGCGACTGGGTGAAAGTGAAGGTGTTGGACATTGATAAGTCAGGTATGCATTGTGCCATTCTCATGTTGATTTATATTGAATTAGTGTCGTGCTCGTGTGTGTGTTTGTTTTTGCATATTTGCAGCATAGCCTCTGCCTGTACGTTTTACGCATATTGCTAGATTATTGCTGTGGGTTTGAATCTCTATTTCTTTTTCTTTTCAAACATCATCAGGTTTGCCAGTACAGTGGCAGGGTGAGCCACACATTGCTATCAACCCTCAACCTCAGACAGTCCAACAAGGTACAAAACTCACTCTGCACTGCGCTGCCTTTGGCATCCCCACTCCCCACTATCAGTGGTACAGAAATGGACAGCCACTGATGGACAAGACTAGTGGCACGCTGCAGGTAGGGAAGGATGACAAGCGAGTGTTTACTTATCTCACTGCTGATAGTGATTGTTTACACTGTGCTTTATTTACTGTGTCATTTCACGGACTCCTTCGCCAACCATGTAATTCATTTAGGAAATATGGTTAATATTTTGCCAATGTTTTGATTTATGGTTGAGTAATCTTACATGTGAGGTAGTAGCCAGAAGGACAAAAAACGGTATAAATATAATCTATTGCGGTACTTGCAGATTGACCGTGCAACAGCCGAAGATGGAGGATCATACCTGTGCTCTATATCTAACGTGCTACAAGAGAGATGGACTGAACCAGTGGAAGTTGACATTGGTAAGTCATAACTGAAACTACTTTTTTAATTGCTGTATTTTTCTCAGACTTTTCCTCCATTTCCAAGGAAAAGGCTGTGAAGAAAAACTTTTCTTTACTCTCCTTTTATTCCACTGATTTAGCACTTAGGCTTTAAGTTGTTTCCATTATGCTGGAGGTACTTTCCCATTTCTACAGACTAAAAAGGAAGTTGTTAGACTCCAAATAGTACTTGGTCTGAGCCTTAAACACACAACAGGAAAGAGATGTAAAGTGAAACTAGTTCTTGCAGTGCTTCATCCGTTTATAACTTATGTTGTGGTATGTACAGTACATATCACAAAAATTAGTTGTTAAATTGTACGTATGTGCCTTCTGGACAGATAGTACATTAGATCAGATTTTTGTTAAAAAAAACAACCAAACTGATTATGTGCTTCTCTTTTTTTTATATCCTCTAGTGCAAACTGATCAGCTTCCTTCTGCAGCACCCACAGGTACAGTTTTATGGAAAGAAACTCAACCCACGCTATTATCAGTGTGCTAGAGAGGATAACTGTCTTGTTATGTATTCGAATTTCCTCAAGTGTTTTAACCCGAATTCTACTTTGATCTTGGTTTTAGCCACTGATAAAGTTGCCCTACTTATTGGCAACCTGAATTACTCCAACCACCTGGGCTTGATGGCCCCCATTATGGATGTACATGAGCTGGCCAACCTCCTGCAGCAGCTTGGCTTCAGAGTGGTTTCCCTGCTGGATCTCACAAGGGAGGAGATGCTGGCTGCTATTGAGAAGTTCCTTCAGCTCCTTGACAGAGGAGTTTATGGTGAGTATAATTTGCCCATACATACTTTTCTTTTTTAAATTAGCTACATTTGTCAGTTGATTCATGAATTCAACTGTTGTCCTTACAGAAATGCTGACAGTCATTTGTAACTTCCTTTGTCGTGTTCTGTGGCCCTTATCTGTTGTTGTCCACTTGTCATGGGTCATGAACTCACGAGTATGAGTACATGTGGCTGAATGGGTGAATAAGGTAAAAAGAAGCGGAAGCGTCTTTTTAACAACTTTGTTTGTGAGGTATGACTCTTCCTGAATGTACTTTGAGAGGGTAGATTTGATATAGTATTATTTGTACAGGGTACTGAACAATCAGGCAAACAGTCAGCTAAACTTCTGCCTCTGCGTGTGATAATCAGTTTTACAGTGTTAAACAAAAAGAGAAAGGTGGCATTGTGGTGTATGAAAAGGTTCAGTGATTAATAACTAGAGCATATAGCTTCAACAACAAGTCATAGTGTTCAGGGGAGCTAAGCCATTACTGTTGTTAAACAGCAGACAGGTAAGTAGTACACACTTTAATCACAGAGCTGTAATACGAAATTATTTTGAAAAATATTAAAAACAACAAGAGAGAGAGGAAGAGAGATGTCTTGATGTGTCAGAATGATACTGTCTGTCACTGTTCTCTACTTTCTCTTGCTAATAATGAAACAAAGATGGAAAATTGAGAGAGCATGTGTGTTTTGAAACATATCATACTGTAAAGAAATTGGACATCTTTTTGCTCCCCAGTGTGTCCTTTCTCTAAGCTGCTCCAGGACTGCAGAGTACGTGCAGTTCAAAATGTGATGATTACAATTCTTACGGTCTTGCAGCTCTAACAAGGTGTGTATTTTATTACTCTTGACAGGCCTATTCTACTATGCGGGTCATGGGTATGAGCACGCTGGGAGGAATTACTTGGTAGCTGTTGATGCTCCACAACCGTACCGGCCTGAAAACTGTGTCTGTGTGCAGAGGATCATGCTCAGCATGCAGCAAAGACGCACTGCACTGAGTGTAATCCTACTGGATACCTGTAGAAAATGGTGGGTGCAGTAATTCATTTTCTGTTTTTACTAAGCGATGACCTTGACACATGGATTTTCACATTTTTTTATATTATTTTTACGTACTTTATTAATCAAATGTAAACTATAATATACTGTACATGTATATACTGTTGATTTTGTCATAACATGCAAGTTATCAAGATTTATTTGGATTGCTTCATTCTTCTGAAAACTGTATTTCACTTACTAAAGGTACAACCAGGATTGCATACCCTCAGCCATCATGCCATTGGGACCCAGTGGGAACACTGTTTACGGTTACGCCACGTATGTTCTTTTTATTAGTTGTTTTATAAATACTGAATTACAAATACAGAAACCGATTTAAAAGCACAAACACAATTATTATTGGCCTGTGACCCGAAAATATTTTTTCAAATCAGTCAAAATGCTGTAGAATGGAAAGTTATATATGCTTAGAAAAGCAGAACTAAATCTTTTGCTGCCTGTTTTTGAACATTTCCTTTAATAACCAATGCAGATGTGAAGATGCTGAGGCTTTTGAGGTCCAGGACGGGGGCAAAAGTACTGGAATCTTCACTAAGTACTTGAACAAGCACATCCTACAGTCCGAGAAAGTGACACACGTCTTAGAGAAGGTGTCTGAGGGTAAGGATTTCAAACACGGCTGTGGTTTTGATTTTTGAGAACATGATGATAAATCCAAAATATATCAGCACATATCAGAAGTAATCTAAAATGATGCTGTAACGAGGATAGGTGTAGTTTTTTCGACCATGCTGTGTCTTTTTAGGAGGTGAGTGGGAATGTGCGCACCATAGAAGAAGTGGTTGTTTCAAGCAAACACATTTATGGCTGATACTAAAATCATTAGTGTTTGAGATTAAAGTTTAATTCTACTTTAAATCAACTCAAAGCCCAAAGAGTACAAAACCTTTTCAGCTTTTATTTTTACTTTTATGCATTCAGTAGCTGACAGTTCTTGCAGACAGTACACAGATCTTAAGGGAACAGGTTGTTCTTTGGTGTTTTATAACCGTTGGCAACTGATTTTAGTGTTGTTAACTCAGGACTTGTAAGTATAGCTGTGACTGATCCGGGGTGGGGAGTTAATCAAGTTGTCCCATCTTGAGAGTGTGTTTGTTTCTTTGATGGGTCTCTGGTAGAATAATTTTTCGAGGTACCATTAGCATGTGACCTCATTCTCTTGAAATTCACACTGTTGGCAAGAGAACAGCAAGAAACCTGAGAGCTGCAGAGGGCAAGACAGCTGCTCTGCCGTTTGGACCCCCGCAGCCACTGCTCTCATGGGTTCACTCACTGAAATCAGCGCTAGCAGGACAGGATGCCTTGCTGACAGCACTCTGTGACTGTGGACATATTTAGATGAACAAATGAACCATTAATTTTTTACTTTTAGCTCGTTTGTACTTTCTATATAAAAACCCAGAGCCACAGTATGGGCAGTAACTTAAAAATTCCCAAGCCTCTGTTTTTGATATCTGCTCATCTTGTCAGGGACTTATTTGGAGATGGAAAAATAGATGTTGATGATGAGGCTCATCCATTAAGGGAACATAGTGAAGACAGCTTGCCCCAAAATATTCCTGACTCCAGATCTTCTCAACAGCCAAGCATAAATCTACATTAAATTATTTGACCATGGTTTCACTACTGGCCAGCCTGTTTGCATGTATTGAATCTTGTGAGAAGGGGTTTTCCAAAACTAATTTAGTCCAGTCAATTACTGTGAATATTAACCATCTAATTTTTCAAATTCCCCTGAGTTCCTCAAAGCCAACCATGGGAATCTGATGGGCTTTTCATTCCTCTCTCCCTGCATCATATTTACCCACATTTTCTCCCTCTGTCTACATCAGATCTAGGCAGAGACCCTCTAGTCATAGGCAAGCAGGTGGTGGAGATCAAACACACCCTGAAGGAACCTCGATCCCTTGCAGACCCAGTTCGAACCACCGGCCACACAAGGGAACTACACCTGCGAGACGCCTGCTGGAGACAAGCAAATGGTGAGTTGAGGAAAATTTCCCCAAACCTACATGGTTTTTCCCTATATGTATTACATTTCAGGTCAAATCATAGAAGACAGGATGTGTAAAATATATTCACAGTCAAAATATAGTTTATTTTCCATCAAGTAAACCACAACTCAATTTCTTGATCTGTTGGCACCTTGAGTGAGCGATAGAGATTGTCCTGTTAACTCTTCCTCACACCTCCTACACTCCAGCATGTGACAAACCAAGTGCAGAAATTGTGGTTTAATGTGATATTTTCAGCACCATTCAAAGAGCTACTCATTGTTTTTGATCAATCAAAACAGGGAAATGATTAATTTTACAAAGGGTATTTTCATGTCTGATGGAAGGAAGTGACCTTTTGACACCTCATAACTTCCTCAAATTTACTAAACCCCTTTTTAAAATGGAATCTTGATATCTCCTTCAGACTACACGAAAGATAAAAGTCTGCGGCTTAAATTAACAGAGAGGCTGAAAGTCCCTAATGTGGTCAATAAAAATCTTGGCAGAATCAGCTGCTCTATCGCAGTAATTTAATACCATGACAAAACAAAAGTACAGTCAAAGTAAAACAGTTTTGGAGCATGTTACTTTTAGTCTTAATTTTTTAAAAACCCCTTTTTCATATTTCCTTTCAGAGCTACCACGGAAGAAGCGGCTGATGTTCCTTTGCGGAGTAGAAGTGGAAGTCAGCTTCTCCGCTCTATTCTCTAATGTCTTGGTGGCGTTTGCTACTGTGAAGACTACAGGCCCCCGAACCCAGGACTGCACCGTCATGCTGAGTAGCAAACCTGTAAATATTTATTTTTACTTAAAACTATCAGACATCCTGTCAAGTTTTATTGTCATCCATATAGGAACCACAAGATATCTATACAGTGACATTCTTGTACCAAAGCATTTTCATTTTTGATAAAGACACACAAAACACACTATAGGTAAAAACTAAATGCACAGCATACAGACATTTCACCTTTCCACTAGTACATAACTGCCTTCAGTTTTTTTGGCACCTCTCTAAAGTCTGACTTTCTTTTTTTAAGAGTTATTGAACTCAACATTGGGGTCAAAAACGTTGACGTTGAAAGTTGTATCTGCATCATAAATTCCATGTTGCTCACCGTAGAACGCTGTCAGTTTCCATTAGCCAGCAGGAATTTCTCAATGATGACCATTCACCCCCACGTTTCACATGTCTGAGGAAGTTCTGTCCATATATAGACTTCCAGCCTGCTGCAACCACAGACTAAGACAAAGCAGGAAGCAGTGATAGTAATCTGTTTTACTGTAATACGTGCTTTCCACCATAGAATCTTGGACCATACTGACATCTAGTGGCTAACTTATGAATGCATCAGTGAAAAAGTGCATTTCTAGCAGTGAGTCAGTGCCAGGAAAGTGTAAATGCAGGACATGTTTATTGAAAGTGAACTTTTACACATTGATATAGTTGGTTAAAAATTGTGATGGTGCTGACAAAATCTTTTATGCTCTGATTCCTTAGCCATTGGAAGACATATTTTCCGGCCCTGGCAGGTCAGAGGAGATGGACTCTCTACTATTTAAGAAATCTGATAACCCAGACTGTACTCTGCGACTTTGCGCTCTTCAAAAGCTTACGGTATGCAGTAAATGATATGTGTCCTGATTCTGTTCCTATGAAGTGCTATTTGAAAACAAAACAGAGCAAGTCTTTACAAGAAAGTCTGTAAAATAAATGTGAACATATTTTGTTTATCATTTGCCTTTGTTAGGAATCGCTGGTCATCAAGGTGGATCTACACTATACTCACAAGGACAGTAAGCTGCGCCAGACAGAAAGCCAGCAGGTGGACACAGGAAAGCCTCTGGTGGCATCCTGTAAACTGTACGGGAGGAATCGTGCAACAGCCAAGAAACAAGAAGGTGCTTCAGCTCAAAGTATGCGCAACATTTCAAGCAGCAAACCACAGCTGCATCAGACTCCGGCTGGTCCATGTCGCCCTTTCACCAGAAAGGCAGAGTGTGCAGTGCCAAGGAGCAACGAACCTGAAGAGAATGATGAGAATGAACTGCAGGACTTCACTCTTCGACATTAGACCTTTCACCTACTGATGTGATTAGGAGTTACTCCGTTGCTGATCGTGCATTTTTCTTGTCTGTGGTTGGTGGTGATGATGAATGAGTGCGTGTTTGGTTTGTCATCAGCCTTCAATTCTTAGCTCAACACTGAAGAAACATTAACACTTACTTTTACTAACTGCTGATTTCATCATAAATTGTACAGTACTTTAAAAATATTACTTTTTCATAAGTGGCAAGCTGGCTAGCCTAATTTATCAAATAAAGACCATTACTGTTAATTATTTATCTAATAAAGACTACTTTCATCACTGTTTTGATTGTCAGTTCTTTGAAACATGCCAACCTGTTATTATCTGTCTTACTGTCAAATCAACAAAATGTTATTACAGTTTGAATGGATTACAAAGTTAATGATTTAATAGACATGTAAATGAGCAATTGTGGTGCTGAAACCTGAGTAAGTGAACAAGTGCGTGCTACTTTTGACCACATTGCGTGACTACAGACTAAAATGATCAGAAACATAAAGTCGTGGAGATTAGTTATGGCAAATAAGCCGAAGGGAAATACGATACTTCCCATTTGGGGGTTCAGTGTAGTCTTAGGAAATATTGCGAGGACCTATTATTAACTTTACTATAAGAACACACTTGATGTTAACACTTTACTAGCTTAAACATGTCTGCATGGCAAAATACACGTCTTTTGCAATTTTGGTTCACTAGTAAGTTAGTAAGCGTTAACTTCAGCTAAAGTTAGCTAACCTAACGTTAAACGATAATTAAGATAGCTACCGTTACATTTCTAACGTAAACTTGGTAATTTCTTGCTTCATTTGGTCACTGTAGCCCGTAACGTTATAATGTCAACTTGTTTGCGAGGTAACAGACTTTAAAGCTTCGTTATTCTGTAATGACATAGGTCCTGTGTGGTGCTCTTATAGACTAAATGTACCCCCGCCACACCAGCCCCCGTTAGCTCGCCGTGATCGTATAGTGGTTAGTACTCTGCGTTGTGGCCGCAGCAACCCCGGTTCGAATCCGGGTCACGGCAGGTAATCCGCAAAGGGCCTTCGTTTTGGATTTTAGTTATTCGATATTACAATATTCCCAACGCCGACACACAGTAACACATTTAATGTGACATGTGGTATGATGTAATGCAGACAATGAATTTAAACGTCAAACTCCCTTTGATAAAACTTGGTCAACTCTTAAAAATAATGTTTAGCTGAGTTGTATTAGTTTGAACGTTAGGCGGGAATAGAACACCGGCGTGAGAGAAATCTTTAATGCTTTTATGCCGTTTAATACTTTATAGTCGTGCTGTAAGTAATAGTGGAAATAAGTGGAAATTAAATAGTAGTAAAATTACACCTCAGATTGTTCTGCAGATCCTCCACCACCGTTCAGAGACCCCGGAGGGTCCTCAAACTGCTAAATGATTTTCATACACGGTGGGGCCCTGATGGATGGCTGTTTAAAGCGCACTAACGATGACTGGCCTGCAGGTGGCAGTCTGCCACTATGACAGGAAGAGTTATTATAAACAATGCCTTGTCCCCCTTTCAGGATGGCTTACCTTAAGTTTGACAAAACTATTTACATTTAAACAAGCCGATTAGATTGCTATAACACCCGAGGCCAGTGGTTTAGGTCAGTCTGACATGGTTTTGGTTCCTTTGCAAAGAATTGCCATGAAAGCCAGTTAGTCAACCCCACAAGACATATTAAGTGCTACAGATATTTTCTATTCAGGTATTGCTTCTGGAGCTCCTCACTGTAGGCCTATTAACTAAGGGGATATTTGATATATATTGTGTTTAGGCTAAAGCACACCCCTAATTATTCATTTATAGCATACCTCTCAGCCCAAAGAAGCCTAGCCTTGGTTTTCTGGATTTGATGCATTCTATCACCACATGCTTTTGGTTAAAAATGGGCTAAGGCACTGCAGTCATCGCTCAGCAGCTAGTTTTGCAATATAAATAAAATATGACCCTATATTTAATTGTAAGTCTATGTAGGACATTTCACAAACAGAAGCCAGTTTTGAATATTTTCCGTCAGGACAAATTGTGGCGTGAGAAAAACAATACTGGACATAAAGCGCAGAGAAATGCCACACACTCCTGTTGGTTCACTTTGACGTCAGTTTTCATTGGGACCCGCCCGCTCGCTCAAGTGGCAGCGGTGAATGGTGAGAGATAATCCTCGGCTCTACCACAGACACACAACAGGGCTGAGCTGCCTCTGGATCTGGATGCGGGCATCCTTGGATTCTGCTCTTAGCACGGGCCCACTGCACGAAAACTTAACGGGACAACAATGGTGCACGCCTCGGCGTCGGAATCCGTGGCTGCTGGACGTTTAGGGGACCGGGGATTGTGGTCAATGTGACATTCGCTTGCACGCTGGTGTTGAGTTTATTGTTCTGGTCCTAGACGCAGAGCAGCGATTCTCCGAGAAGATGTTGAGCCGATTCATGAGTGGCAGCATCAGGAATCTTGAGCGGGAATACAGCTGCACCGTCAGACTGCTGGACGATACGGAATATACGTGCACCATTCAGGTAAGTCACCTGTCGACCACAGTTTATTCACTGCATAGCACTGAATAACGCTGCGATTGTGTCTGACCTGGCAGACAGAAAAGCGAGTGTTTGAGCAGAGGGGCAGCAAGTGCCTGCATGTCCCGCTGCTGGTGTCTACCTAGAGACATTATAGACCCCGAACAGAATTATGTAGTTATTTCTGTCATTTCAAATAATATGGCTGATTCAGGGGAATGTATTTCCCTCACATGACCCACTATTGCCAGAATACGTGAGTGAATTTGGTGGCAAGCTTTGAGATGCCAGGGAGCTCTGTAGGACAGACATGGCATTTCCCTCAAGCTCAGGTTGATGGGATGTCAAAAGCATTTTACACTCTGAAATTTATGACTAAAGGGGCGTTTTGGCAGGATTATTTTGTGTCAGTTTGTCTCTTAGCTTGAGGCAGCGTTGCTTGCTGGATTACTGCTTGTTAGTTCATCATTTGGTGAAATTGCAGTTTCCCTTGAACCTCTGGCATCAATAATGCACATGGGGTATCCCATGTCACACAATGTGGCTCTTGTAGATCTACACAGGTAGAAGCATAGCTAAAATGTGCTATGTGATGTTGATGTAGGTTTGAATGTTATCATTTAGTGAGCACAGCATTCGTATGTGCATGTATGGCATTTTCCTCCATAAAAAAATGGTCATTCACCACAGTGGAAATATATTGATATTATCAGCTGAGACACGTTGCTTGTAAAGATATTAAAACTGACATTAAAAATGTCTTTCTCTGCCTTTTGTCTCACCACTACAAGCGTTGCTTTGATGGTGATGCAGTTTTATGTTCATGCTGATTTCATAAAAAGTAGGTGAGAGGGCCTGTCACATCAATTACAAGACAAAATTGTTCCCTTTGTGGATACTGTACAGTTGTAGGAAAAGGGGTGTAAGGAAATCCTTAGAGAATCCTCTGACTAGTCAGCAACATGTAGACACATTAAAGCCGCTCCACGACACACCAAGGCATTTAACCTGCAATGTGAAACAATGAAACATTAATAAGATTCTTATTATTCATGTCACTTTGATATCTGTTATCATCAGCAGGCTATATTGCGATCGCTCCTCTTTTCTCCCATGAGAAAGCATGAAATAGATACTGCAATTACTTTAGTGATCGTGACTGTGCCCAGGTTGTAAACAGACCTGCATTTCTGCTTGGAGAGCTGAGCCAGAGATGGAGCTGGGCCAGATGGACTGTGAAGCCAGCAGGTGTGCTGTTTGCAGCAGAGTCGTGTGGTCTGGGTGGCTGACGTCAGCAGGCTGGAAGGAGGGGAGTGGAGTGAAAGAGGAGAATGCTCCGGCTAAGCTGTGACTGTCTGGCATCCTTTCTGTCTAACCCGGCCCTCAGGGAGCAGGCTAACCTACCTGACTAGCCACACCGCTGGAGCGTGTTCCTCATTTAGTTCAAACTTTGCCCTTCCTTCCTTCCAGGCTTCTGGCCTGCCAGAAACCAAAATCACCCAGGATACCAGGACACCTAGACTAGGGAATGCAAAGTAAGAGGCATAACTAGGTCATATATTCTCGGTCTCTCATGATCTCTCTCTACCTCTCTATGTGTTTCCGGCTCTCTTGTCTCTCCCTCTTATTCTTTTTCACCTTCCTATCCTGTTTCCAGAGATTGCATTCCCGCCAGACCTGTTTCCATTACACTCTGATCCTTTCCCTAAACTGTTTAATGGCTCCAAATTCAAATTTGCCCCTGACTTATGTTAGCCTTCCTTTCTCTGACTGTGACATTGAACCAGGTGTTAAACTCTTCAATGACAGGGACATCCACAAGGTGTCTGTGTTACTAAAGCCACCTTTAGCGGAAACATCCTCAGCGGAAATGAGAAACACAAAATATGTGTGCACCACAGCTGAGCGTTGAGGGCTTTCAGAGGAAGGGCAGAAAATGTGTCCATCTTTTGAAAGCAGTGGCAGCTGTAATGCGTGAACTTAAGTTTTGCTTTAATGAATTATGGATCTTTCCACTATGTTTAGGGGGACGAAAAAGTGAGCACTCATCATTACACAGCCCTGTAGATTTAGCTCTCATCTAGTTACAGGTTGATGGTGGAAGTGCCTGAAATCCTCTGTTGCCCTCAGGCTTCTTCTGCTCTCCGATTTTAATGCAGTGTTGCAGCAGAGAGTCAGCAGTGCCTCACATTTTTATAATGTGCATTTACATGTCTGAGTAACAGATAAATCTATATAGTTAATCAAAGACAATACCAAGTGGATGCACCCACTATAAATACAGCATACACTCTCATTTGTTTGTGGGTCTGCTCCTGAAGCAAAACTCAAACATTATTCTAATTGAGCTCTGTCAGATGTATTATTGACGAGTCATCTAAATGCAGGTTGTTTATCCTGAGTTTGCCTTAAAAGTTCTGTCTCCCAGCCTGCGCATATAAAGAAGCCTCAACACAGTCAGCTGCCAATATTTCTTCTGGATCTCCATTTGTAAAGTGTGTGCATGTCTGGATGTCACAGTGAAACAGATGAAAAAGTATTGTGAATTTTGTGTGTTGGGGGAGAGGAGGCACAAAGAGAGTGAGAAAGACAGTCTCTACAGACATGGGGAAACTATTGTTTATCCCTGAAAGGATTGTTCGTCTTTTTGAGCAGCCTTTTCATAAAAAGAAAGAGCAGGGTGTGTTCAAGCTCCCTTCCACCCAAGCCTTGTTATTTCTGACGATTTGCGTTTTCTCATGTTTTTGCTAATTATTATTTCTTCAAATGCTTATAATGAAAAAGTGTGATGTATGATGACATAGATCGGACTTATTTTCTCCTTCACTAGTGTAAATCTGTTACCTAATCCGAAAACCTCCAGTGTTTTGTCATTGTGCTTTTAATTAATTACAGATTTATTGAATGGCTGACAGCAGCACAGTGATCTGGCCTACTCTATTCCAGATACAGAGTTAATTATAGCTTTCACCCGGTGAAACCTGTGATTTCCCTTGGTTTTCTAATAACTGTTTTGTTTGAGGAAACCACAACCACCAGCTTTCAGCGCAGTGAAACTCAACCCAAAAGTACAAATGTAGATAAGAAGATAATAAAGAGTTAGCATGTGACTTTCACTACTGCTGTGACCAAAATCAATGCTGTGCAAGTTCTCTTCAGGTCTGCTGACATCTTGGTGAGGAGACTCACGGGGGATGGGAGCCTGTGTGTGTGTGTGTGTGTGTGTGTGTGTATTGAGGGGTGCCAGGATCTCAGCTGTTGCTACGGTGACTCCACAGTTACTCTAACAAAATGTGAGATCCCTCACTGGTCAGGATTGCCCTTCCAAAAGCCCTGACAAAGACTTGGCCGTTAGCGCTCATAGGAAGGTAATTTACTCCCTGAATGCCATTGGAAGGCACTGGTGGTGAGGTGACTTATGCCATCCATGCCCACACCAACCAGGACGATCTTGGGACTGTCCCACTGTTCCCCTGACACACATTCAGTCTGGTACCTCCTGTGATGTCCTTATAGCTAGATGTGTTGAGATGTGTGAAAATTGGCAAGTGCATTAAGGGCTGGGTATCATTTAAATTTATTTTTAGTTTTGGTACTAAAAGGCCTTTTTCACAGAGGACATTTTGACATGTCACAGGATGAAAAGCACAGGCGTAAACAATAAAATGAATGATGGCTGAATTCCATTTAGCTGCTTCAGTTTCATTGTCCTGGTATTGTGCATGCTGACACTCCGTCAAGGCTTACTGCGGCACTTGGATAGAACAGAGCCATCGTTAGTGCTGATGTCAAAATGTCTGCTGTGAAATAGGCCTACATCAAAATGAGTAAAAAGTTATTGTTAAAATCCTTCTGTTCTTTCAACAAACAAACCAAAGTTCTCATATTTAAATCTTGTCAGTAAGTTTGCTTAAATAAAATTGTTGAGAATTGGCAGCATTTTGATTTAAATCAGGACCTATGTGATCAAATAATAAGCAAATAAATTCACAAATATGACCAGACTTTCAATGGCAGATTTTGGTACTTTCAATTTTTGGGGCTACAGTCACATTTTGGTCGCTACCAAAAAAGTATTATGGTTGGATGCCCAGCTCGAAGTGCAATTGATTTACACAGTTTCTGTGTTCAGTGACTTTCTTGTGTTTTGTCATTACAGACTGCACCAATGTATTTGAGTATTAAAAAAATGAGAAAAATGTTTTTGACAAAGTAATTGTGGCTCAAGGTCAGAGCAAAGATGTTTTATTATTACAGTTTTAGCTGCAGTGTCCAGTGTGACACTTCAGAGATCCCTGGTGACTGCAGGTCTTTGCTGTCTTCACACTGTCAGGACCTTCAGAAGTGTCCTGCACCAGGTCTACTAGGCATACAATATGTCAGCCTGGGTTATAAGAGTGCGTATTTCTGTGTGTGTGTGTGTGTGTGTGTTCAGAGCTCACGGTGGCTGACACACTGTTGCTATGCTTCATATGAATGATTAAAATGTGTGCTACGTCTGAATGTTTCATGAGGGGTAACCTCAGGAGAACGTCACTTGTGTTTAACAGCATCACTGCGCACCAGCATCACGATTGGCTGGACCTGTGTCACATGGCTGGCTGGTTGCGATTAAGGATTAGATCACTGTAGTGTCTATCTACACAGCAGAGCAGGGCAGGACAACCATGGCTTGCAGCCCTCTCCAGTCTCTTTCATGGGGATTTGATATGTCTTGTTGTTAATGAAAGGGTGGATGCATCGTGTCAAGGTTGCAAAGGGCTGCTGCTCTGTTTGCTGCCTTTGGATGCGGTCATTAATCTTCACCCTTGTGTTTCATTGCTCTCTCACACACAATATTAGTATTACAGGGAAATTAAACTTTGCCTGACCTGCAGTGGCTTACTGGGATTCATGAAAGAGCTTAGCTGAAGACGAGATGGCAAAGTACTCTTGAGTGTTACACACTCGTTGAAACATGAGCTCACACACACATTAACGCTTTTCTCCCTCAGAAATGTCATCAGCTCTCTCGATTTGTTGTGTCAGGATGCTGAGGCCACTAAATGTGGGTGCAGAGCTTGTTTGGGTTTGTCTCACCAAATGGCCTTCTCATATTCCCCAGTGTCTCTTTGTGTGTGTCTGTGTGAGCAGGCAGGCAGTCTGTCAGTGTGTCGGTAGCAGACTGCCGCTCTATTGTGCTGTCTGGGATGTATTGTGTGACAAAGAGAAACAGAGAGGGACCTGAGGTTATGCTCCACCTGGAGGCATGAATAATATTAAACCTCCTACCAGAGCAATATATTCCTGTGGTGACTCCTCTCCTAATGAGAGAAGTGGACAAGAGTAGAGCAGTGTTGATGATCCTGTTCCCCTATCAGGCCGAGGTTCACTTTAAAAGGAGATAGCCTGCAGCCATAGTAATGCAAACAGATTGCACAGCTTGTTGGTAATATTTATATACTTCAGTGGTCTCGTAAATGAGTTAACATGGGCCGGTGCAGTGCAACTCTTGGTGGGGATTGCAAAAAGGAGAGCCTCGGATAGCTTAACTAATTTAAAAGGGGGAAAACAGTGTCGAGCTTTGATCAATTACAGATAATGAAGGGTGTTTGTAACCTGCAGTTATGATGCATGCACAGGAGTGATGCACCACCTCTAGCCAGAGAGATGAGAGCTGTCTTCAAACGCTGACCTCAAAAGTTTGTGAGCACAAGTTTTTTTTAGAATTTTAATTGTGGTGTTATATCAGGCCCAGCATTTACTGTAGGAGGACAATGAAACAGCCTTTTATAATGAGACACATTTTGTGCAGAGCAATTTTTGTTGTGTAACTGCCCTAATGTTTTTGTTTTGGGCCTATAGCATGCTCAATCGCAGCTTTGCAGACAGCAGCTAATGGAGGGCACATAAGTGTGATTTTTATATCAGTCGTGATATATAACTGATAACTGATGTAACTGTAATGCGTTTCTGCCTTATTTATTCTACAGTGTCTAAACAAATACACATTTAGAAGAAGGAGAAGGAAATTATGTTGTCTTGTAACTTATTTTTTAGTCTAGGGATTTTTACATGGCACAGAATACACTGTTTGGGAAGATTTCTCTACAAAAAGTTAACAGCATTGCAATTTTAAATTAAAATTAATTCTGATTATTTACTCTTTATTATGACGTGATTGCTCTATTTTTGCAGCTGTATTACTGACCTGTGTGCCTTCAAAATGTTTTAATGTCACTGTGCTGCTATCCATAGTCAGACTTTACTTTTTGTCCTCTCCTCTCTATGTCCCCCTCATTGCTCTGGTTCTGTTTGTCTTTGGGCCTCGGTGCTCTCTGCTGTATAAGAGAATCCAGCCTTTGTTTCGCTCTGTATTTCAAGGCCCTGTGCCTCTGCAGACTAATGAGGAAACAAGGATATGCTCGTACTACTACACTCCCAGTGAAAAACAGCAGAACTGCACTTTTTGTTGTCTTAGCAGGCAGAAAATGTAGTGATCTGCAGTATACTTGTGTTCATTTGGATTCTTAGTCTATTATCAGCTATGTGGGATATTGTTTAAGATCTTTTTTTCAAGTTCAGAAAATGTTTATTGTTTAAGATCTTTTTTTCAAGTTCAGAAAATGTTTAACAGAGCGTGTGTATATTTCGTCCTCGTCAGTCCAACACTGCCGTTACTTGTGTAGAATCCTTGGTCGCGCTCTCTAATACAAAAGTTGCTTTGTGATGGAGATTAATAATAATGTGGGTGTCACCAGCACTCAGGTCAGGTGCTGAGCTGAAATCAGATGTGGTCTGACAGCCGTGACACACTTCTGTTGGCCAACCAGCCAACAGAGCAGTGAAAGTCAGCACTGATAGAGAGGGAGATATAGAGGATTTAATCTTCAACTCTCAGTTCAGTCTTCATTGCTTCACTTAAGTTTGATGTCCTACAAGGGAGCATTTTTCAAGAGAAAGAGTGAGCCGTTTTATTTAAGAGAAATATTTCTCCTCTCTCCCTTTTGTCCTCCTGCTATTTCTCTCTTTCATCCCGCTCTCATCTGCTCCATGGGTCACCTCTATAGGCTTGTGGTTCTGCTGTACACAGCCTCACTGCAGGGTTTTTTGAGCTAATGATTGCCCTTCCTCCCCTCCTTCTTCCACCTCCCTTTTTCCTCCATCCATGCCTCAGTGTCTCATATCTTATTTGTCTCCTCAGCAGATTTACCTACTGTGTGTGCTCTGTCGGATCTCGCTTCTGTAATGTTTTCAGTGTGGTCATTGCTGTTCAAGAAAGAGATGATTTGCTGTTATCGTTTTTTATGTCAGGACATCCAGTTGTTTTTAAGAACATAGCGACAACTAGTTTCTTGCTGGCATTATAAATGTTCCTGCTATGCTGCACAGCTCATCATTGCTTTCAGTGTTCATATAAACTGGATTTGTGGTTCAGTTGATTTTCATAAGGCAGCTCGATTCATGGATCCTGTCCCTCTGGGATTTAGCTTCAGGAGATTGAGGCAATACTTACGGTGTATTAATTGACTGGAAGGATGCCTTTGTGTTGGCTGGATAATGTCACACATAATGTATTCATTAAAAAGTAAAAAGATCCTCAAATGAAGAGCAGTCAGGTCCTTCAGGCTTTGTGTGTAGCAGACAGATTTACAGTTTGGTAACAGCTTGTTTTCTCCTTATATAAACAGTATTTAACCACTGTATATGTATAGCCTCATTATCCACTTTGTACATTGTTTAAAAAAAGCAGTTAATTCCACCAGTGAGTCGTGTATAAATAAAACATAAAGCATGCAGACAGGTTTGAGAAGTTCAGCAGCGGACTAAACAGTGCACATAAGTTCCATGTTTTAAACCATGTTTAATGTAATGTGATGATCACTGCCAGATGCACCAGCTTCTGGCTTCTTAGAGATGACTGGTGTCCTGAGACTTGACGCATGTTATTAGTTTGCCAAGAGTGGTGTGATAAACAAAAAGCATAATGTCAGCAAAAGCCCTTCATTGATGGGAGAGGTTATGCTTGGTGCAGCAGCAATTTGCATGTCTTACAATGCACAACCTGTCCACTGCAGCTGGAGGAGGACAATGAAAGTTCCCGCTCCTGCAGCTAAAAACAAGAATGTAAAAAAAACAAAAAAAAACACTGAGAGCTTGTGATTGCAGAACATGGAAAATGGAAATGTCTATAGGAGTGCTCTCTTTGTATACCTTAATTAACAATTATTTTCATTGCTGTTGCACAAACAACTGAGCTTGACTGCTGTGAGCTGTGACTGAATGAATCTAACTGAATTTTATAATGACACTGACAAAGAAACGTGGATCAGTCATGCCATGTTTTGCTGGCACAAATTGAGCTCTTTAGTGCCACATTATCATTGTTTTAACACCAGTGCATGCTTAAAACAATAACATTAATAATACCCTTGACAGTAATATATAATGAAATGCAGGAGGAATGGTGGCACTTTATCTCTCTTTAATATGTTCTACTTGCTATTCATAAGGATAAAGTAAAAGTTTGTGATGCAACGGCAGCTGGCAGAATGTGTTTTACAGGTTGGTGCTGTTTACCAGGAGGAGGGTGGTCTTGAGTATCACGGTAAAAGTGGTCACTAAGGAAAGCCTTCTGCACTCTCACAAATGAGTGCCTATAGCTCTAAGAGAAATGCGAGATCCTGTCATCTTCCCATAGATGTGGCTAGGAGCCTGTGAAGAGGGCTACTTGAGCTGCACTGAGAGTACAAGGCCTGTTCATTCTCTGCGGATCTCACTCCTGCTCTCCTTTACTGTCTTTTAACAGTAAAGGTGTGGCACACAGTTGAACAAATCCGCTTATGAAAACGAGAAAGGCAGAGAGCGGAGGAGCTTGAAGAGAGCCGTGTGTATTGGTGCAACAAGACGTTGAGACGAGGCGAGCCGGTTGTTTTTGGTATTTAGACTTGAAAAATCACCCTCTGAATGTTTAATTCATCTAAGTCTAATTTGCCACCCACTCCGGATAATTTTCCTCCAGAGAAGGAGTTGTGCTTTCCGCTCTGTAGATAGATGACAGGCTGAGTTGCTTTACGAGAGTCATTATTTGCATGTGTTAGCGCTGTGTGATTGCATTATGTGTGTCTGTCTGCATATATATATATATATATTTGCATGCTATATCATCCATCAGTGAATGTTTTATTCCATCTTGGAATCAAATAAAGGCCTGGGTGGCATCCGTTGTTCCACGTGTGTCTGGCCCTGCAGATTACACTAACAGCCAGTCGTGCATGCAATCAGTCTCCTTTTCCTTTGTGTGTGTGTCAGCACAGCAATCAGAAGAGATGAGTGTCTCTGGAGAGGAGATAGATGAACACACACACAGGAGACAAAGAGGCTGGCCAGTGGAAATACACAACAGGCCACAGACACAAAGCCAGCTGTCCACTGCGGGTTCTGGGTCAATTCAGCAAATGTGTTTTATTTCAAAACAGTAACAGCAGTGTTTGCCATTAAAAGATTGTTCTGGACAGTTTGTAATGTTTTTTTGAATGTAATAAATGAGGGCAAAGGTTCTACCATTACACTTTCTAACACTTACTCGAAGGGCAGGTGTCTCCATGCACTGTTGTCTTCAGGGATCTTGGATTTTCGCTCCGTCCTTGTTGACGTACATGTCTGCAACAGTGCTTTTTCTCGTTCAGCTGTTGAACCATACATTTCTGCTTCTGTTGCAGCCAAATGTCACCCTCAGTTGCATTAGAAGCTTAGTAATTTTATTTGACATTTTTCTACTGTTTAAAATACATGTGGATGTATTTAATGTGCAAATAGATAATTAATTTTACACCATTTGATTGTTCTACTAATATTTCTTTAACAGAATTTAGCTAATTTGATATAAGCATTTTATTTTTCACAATTTTTAGTTTTTATGAATCTGTGCAAAACATGAAAATGTGGACTTGTTTTGAGTGATTTGTGTGCTTTGTGTGATGGTTCCACTAACACCACTGTTGTTTGGCTGAACTGTTGTTCTTGGTGCTGAAGTCAAAAAGAAAAATTGGCTCGTAACATGATTTGCAGTTGGCAAACGTGTTGCTGGTGCTAAGCTGGTGCTTCTTTATTCATCCTGAGTAAGGCTCATAGGCTCTGAATTACTCCTGTGGAATGTCTTTCTATAGTCATCTACTCAGTCTCTGATTATCTGGACAATCTGGAAACCAGCCAGGCCGGTCTCAATGACCAGGACAACCACTGCCTGTCACAACATATTTCTCATTATTCCTGGTTCATTAGGTTGTGTGTCTGGATATGTTAGACATATGTAAGCCAAGATAGAGACTTGTGGGTATCTCCTCTCCTCTCCTCTCCTCTCCTCTCCTCTCCTCTCCTCTCCTCTCCTCTCCTCTCCTCTCCTCAGTGCCCTCTCTCTCCATTAACCTGCATGCCTCACTGACTATAGTGGAGAGTGAGTACTTAACGGACTTAATCACAGGCATCTTTTCATTTGGTTCAGAAAATCCCATTCTGTGCCCTGTAATGTTTGTAATTGTAACAAGAGACGATTCCCACATCTAGCGCAAGAAAATCACATTAGGAACAGCGTACGCGCTGAACAACTGCATTGCTGCCTTGAGGAAAATGGGTTTTCAGGCCAAGTAGTGACATGGTTGTAGGGTTTAACAGTTATGCATATGATTGTCACTGTGAATGTCTCTCTGGGGGTGTTTGTGTCATGACTGACTGAATAGAGCATCTGATATCTTCTGAAAACTACAGATGAGTTGCTGCCATTGTGTCCTGTCTTGTATTTTGTCTGTTTCAAACCAAAATATCACATTGAGAGCTCTCAGTGACTATAGTCTGATGCCAGCATTGTCTGTAAGATTCATCTTTGTAAGAATGGTATATGGAATAATGGTACCAAAAAAAAGACATATTATTTATACAGTGTTCATTGTGTAGTGTACCCCAACAACCCAACTATATCGGAATGTCAGTATATGAAAGCTTATGAAAACTGACCTGATGATGGCGCTAGAGGAAAAGGGGGATCACCAAAGTCATTAGGGTACATCATGTGGGAACCATGAATGTCACTACAAAATGTCATGGCAATTAATCCAGTGGTTGTTGAGATATTTCAGTGTGGACCAAAGTGGTGGACAGATCAAACATCAGACCGACATTGCTGTCCGTAGAGCCACGCTGCTAACATGGCAAAAAATAACACCAGCATCATAAGAGTGTCCATTTTTGTGGCATGCACATACTCAGTATATTGTGCTTTCCAAAGTCTGAACTTATAATTGAAAACTAATGAGGAAGACTTGAGGGCCATGTGACAAAACACTGAGATGGTGCTTTAAAAAAAAGAATGCCCTTTAGATAAAAACACGGCTGCATTTGTGGCTGCAAAATGACCCTTCAAGCAAGTAATATCTGAGAGTCTGTCTGTCTATTTATCCTCATTGTGTGTTGTGTGCATATGATGAGCTGTGGTAGTACTGAAAATCTGCATAATTTGTACAAAGAAAAGACCTCAGGAAATAATTTTAGCTTTTGGTCGCAGCCTGTGTCTTTGTTTTGAGTGAGTACACAGACAGAGGTGTGCCATATGGCTGTAGAATAGCAGTCTGGAGGGGATTGTTTCAACAGTGGTGCTTCCCTCTCAATAGATGGTGTTCATGGAGCTCCCCACTGTCCCCAGGGTGGAAGACAGGTGCCGCTGAGGGGAATAAAGTGCTGTTTGCACAGTTACCCAGCTTGTCAGTCTCCCAAGTCATTTGGAAGGGAAGAGGGCCCCGGGCCTCTCTGACTGCATACACAGTGCAATAGCTGCTCCAATAGAGTTTTATCTAATATAAAATGGTAGGAGGACAGTACGAAAACTTCACACATCCTCTAAGATGTTTATGTTTAATATTTTGTAAATTAGACTGGATGAAATATTGAGCTTTTGTTCTCTTATACTGGGGGAATTGTCTCATCATTTGCAGTGACTTGCCTGATATGCCAAAGGTGGTATTATGAGGCAAAGCTGTAAATCTAAATTACAAATATTGTTTGTTTTCCTGTATCATAACCGTCCATATATCATAGGAGCTATCCTAATTGGAATGCAATTAAGTATGGATCAGTCCAATCAATACAGGGATCAATTAGGTATCCTGTGGGCTGTGGAGACACTGATGACGCTGATGATGCTGTGGTCCAGTTAGTGGCAAGCTTAGCTATTTTTAGCACAAGTCATCGCTCAGTGCAGGTACAGAGAATAAATTCTACAGAGGAGTTGGCCTAGCCACCTCCGCCCACATGCTGCCTCAAGCACAATGCAGAGCTAATGAATCATGAACACATTCTCTGACTATCATTATCTGATGTTGCGGTGCCCCTGCGTACAAACACTCTGGGAAGATTCAGTGATATATCTTGGATTGATTGTGTTGCTCATACTGTGCTACAGTTTTATTGCCCTGTCAAGCCAAAGGAGTCTTAGAAGTTTACCACATTGCATAATATGTAGCCTATGGCCTCCTTCTCTGACAGAAAGCTCACAACAAGGCGGCACAAAGCAGATGCTCCAGTTGCTGTTTTTTAGGCCTATCCAATGACAGCAATCATGACGTAACACGGACAAGATGCAACACAGCAAACATCTAATCAGCAGTAAAGCTGCAAAAACAAAACAAAACAAAAAATTAAGAAACACGTTTGCCACTTTGACAACACAAATGCGCATATGCATTCTGATATTATTGGAGATATGTGGCTATACACCTAACGTTAGCCTTTTACTAAATACTAGCGTGTTTATCAGTTTTATTGTCCCTCTGAAATTTCTATTCGTTGTGGAAGATGTTTCTCTCTTTGCTCGTTTGCGTGTTTCTTTATGCCGCGCATGTGTTTCTTTTGTTCAGTTTTGCTTATGTTTTATTTATTTGCAGTATTTTTCTTTCTGGATGCGATGTGTGTGTGTTTTGTCGAAGTAGTGAAGATATTGTCTTCATTTGCTTGTATTTTGTCAATTTGCGTTGAACTCTCTCGGCCACTGTAATACATTGACGTTTACAAGAATAGATATAAGATGTTTACACTGGCAATGGTAAATAATGCTTTTATGGATCGTTTAGCATTGTGTGATGCTGTAACATTGCTGTAAGGAAAACAGATGCTAGTCTCTTGCAGAATGATCAACTTGTTGTCTTGCTTGCAAAACAAACTGTTTTCAGAGCAATATTGTCACCCTTAGACATTACTGATGTGAATAATACTACTGAGGTTGATATATTCCTGGACATTTGGTTTATTTGTGTTGCTTGACTCAGTTTATTGCTTATATCTTCTCAGTATGTTCAGCAGAGAGACGAGTTTCCCTCCTGAGTGAACAGCAGAGTTTTGCTGCAGCATCTTCATTGACCAGTGCTCTCACTTCCAGCTCCTTTGGGCTTTCCTGAAATGCCTCTTATACAGTAGGAATTAACTGGCCTCTATAATTAATGAGGGTTGCTAACTGAAGAGTGGCAGCGGAGCTTTATGGAAAGCCCCCAGGAGTGCCCTTCAGGACATCCCATTACCTCTCTGCTCTGGTGGGAGCAGACTTTGACTGTTGCTGCTGGCTTGGTAATGATGTAGTGTGGTGGCAGTCATGGCTGAGGAGTGCTGTGGTCTGTAGGAGGTACAATTATCAAGCTGAGATTATTCTTCATTATAGCTACAAATCTAGTGTAACTGCTGTCAGTACATTTATTTTTCTTTAGTAGAATGTTTACTTATATTTACTGCATCAGTGTACTTTTTCCCCCATCAATCACCAGTGTCCATAAGCTTGATTCTTAGTTATACTATAGAGAAGTTTTCATCTGTACACAAGGACATCATTAAAAAGAAACAACAGTAAAGCAGGTTTGACAGTCACTGTTTCAGCCACCAGGGAAGTGATGAAATTGTAAGATGATGTGGTACACCCTTTGTTATTTTGCATTAATTACATCATTGCCTCAGCCAGACTGTTTCTTAAAGTTGCAGGCAGCTAAATAATTGATGAGTGAATATACGAATAATTTATTTTTTATGGAATATTGGAGATGTTTGATATTCAGATATTAGTATACTTTACCAGGAAATTGACAATGCACTCCCAGTTACCTTAATGAAACTAAATGTAGGCCACTCTTCTCGACCAAAGCCAATGCAGAAATCTGCATATTGCCTCCTGAGTTTTGAACTTTCATCTTTTTGAACTGTAGTGCGGGCAAACTATCAGTGTTTGAGTCTTTGCCAAGGCTGTGCCCTTCTGCGAATGGTGGAGTGATTACCACCCAGCTGTCAGGCCCTGTTTGCTCTGTGACAGTTGGCCAGACTTTGCAGTCAATACTTCACTGCCCACTTCATTCACTGCAAACATCACCTTGATTTGATTTATCGCTAAGACTCCTGTCCCTGAATCAAAGCACACAAGACAAGGACCGCGGACGATCAGCAGCATTTCCTTTTGTGGTTTGTTTGGCCTTACAGCAAAATAGTCTTTTCTTATGGTGCACATTTTGACTTGCCAATCACAGGTGTAAAACATTAATTATTGCAGCCTGCCATGCCAGGCGTGCCAGTGCCACTGCTCTCTAATTGAACATGCTGGCTCACTGGTAGGGCTCACTGTTACACCTAAATGGAACAAGATCCTCATTAATGTTATAGAGTTGCGAAGTGGCAGGGGCTATTTTGAGTGCTCCCGGTTCCAGAAGTAAAAGTCCCATTCGTTTTTTTCCCATAGATAATGTTACTCACAGTTCTTCTACAGCTTGGATCAGCATGAAACTCTCCCAGTTAAATCATCAGTGAAAAATGTAACAACTGTGTTAGAAAATATCTGATTCCTTGATAAAAAGTCAAAGGTACAAGCCTGTGTACATAAAAACTCCCATGGTGCATTTTGGCCAGAAACATCCGACCACAGAGCTTCACTAACAGCGGGCAGAAGCTAAGAATTGCTCTGTCGAGGAAACTCCTTTTACAACATGCAGCTTAAACCAGCTCACTTTTAATTTCTGGGTCACCTTAGATGAATTCAACAACTATAGCACTGTCTTTTGTTCCCAACTGCAACGCAAAAATGTTTTGAGTCTTCTACAGCTCAAACACAATGGCGAACAAAACATTACTTCTCAGAAACAAAGTCGAAAATTATTCAAACTGGTGGTCATAGCATAAACCTATAGGGTTGTTACATTATCCAGGAGAGTCCCATGTTTCTATGCTAAGTAACATTGAGGATATCATGTACGAACAAAACGTTTGAAATGGGAATACAGAATTGGGGAAAACCAGAACGGAACCAGCTGCTCCTCCCATTTTGCAGCTCTAATAGTTACACCTTTGCAAACCATCTGCTGTGAAAAATGTCTATTAGGATCTCTGTTCAATGGCACAATTGTTGCTAAACAACACAAATCCCTTCTTTGTCCGTCTCTGTCAGTGGAGACTGATGCACGTCTTTGTTAATTCCTCAGGCTTTCTGCTGTAGAAGGCGATAGCTCTATGATGTCCATTATATTTACACCATGGGTGTATTAAACATTAGATGGAGCATCTAAACGAGTAGTCCATCCATTCCAGTAAAAGCTGCTTAGCCAGCACATAGCCTTTGCTGAAAAGGTATCTATTGCTTCTTACGTGCATGTCCATAATGCATATGCATTAGCGTCCTTCTGTGGCTCAGTCTGGCTGATTGCTGGCCCACATGACTCTTGGTGGCTTTTAGGTCAATAAGATGTAATAATTTATATTGTAAGAGTCATTTTTGAATGTATGTGATTCCCAGTTTTGTATTGGATGAGTATGGCAAGGAGTCTTTCTGGACACAAGACTGTGTGCTTAAATGGCTGAACACCATGGTGCTGTCTTTGGAGGCTTGGTTTACACCTTTGTTGCACAATACAATTTGTTTTGGAACAATCTGCTCCTTTTCTGTTTTAACTGGACAGCTAGTTATCAGTAACAGCAATGCAATAATTGATTTGCACACAGTTTCTGCTATTTGTAAGCAAAATGAAGACCTCTTCCTACCTCTTACAGTTCTGGTTATTTTATACTCAAAACAGCAGAGTGTCCTCAGAATACATGCATTTCCTCTAAACTACATGAGGTGTTCAACACATGCATGTTACTTTGGCCCAATTCAAACAAGCACAGGCATTTCTGGCAGAAATGTACATGCTGCACATTGCATTTCTCCCTCAGGACAGTGCTTGGCATATTGCACTGCTCCACTTTTCCTCCTTGCGTACTCTACACCACAGATAGTGGTGGCTTTGTTTTCTTCTCATGACTGATAATCATCCTTATTCATTTGAACACAAATATAAAGAAACTAGATATCACAGCCCTGTACTGCGTGACACCCAAATACACAAGGGTTGACAAGTTGGTCAACAAGACTGCAGCAGCTCACCAGCAAGCATGAAATTGTGTCTAATACTCTATTGAGTCAGGCAATATTATGTCTCTATAGTGCACCAACCCACAGGTTTTATTGAATTCCCTGGTAGATGTTGAGCAGGTGAATCATGAGTATGTAAGTGCTCGGAGTCCTATATAATTGGGAAGCAAATGAAGGCCAGTTCTAAAGTGCTTTGTAAATCTTGTCAGTGTTGCTGTGCTGAGTGTGGGTGCTGAAGGTCATTTGTCAAGGTTATTGCCTGATGAGTCACCGTGGGGAGGCAATGAGAGAAAGGGAGAGGGGGCACAGCAAACTACCAAAGCAACAATATAATATTATTTAAACACGGTCACAAATCCTTCAGTATGTCAGCGCTGAAGAAAGACAGATGGATGCCTCATTCCTTTATAGAGAATAAGGTCACAGAAAAGCAGCAGAAATTTAATTTAAAGAGAGAATTTAATATGAGTGATATTGAAAGCTGGTTTATATTTTACTGCTATCTCTCTTTTTTGAACCGCCCTTTGAAGCAGAAGTCAAGGTTTTGACTGATCGAACCCCATAATCATTTCACACATGCAAAGTGGATGTTTTTGGCTGTTCATGAACAGCAGAGAGATGTTCTGCGTCTCCGGCTCCACTTCCTTCTGCATGCAGACCGGTATGTGGATCACAACCCACTCTGCAGGTTTATTTCTCTGTGACCCTGTTCTTATATATCCAGTAGTGGATTATTTCTCTCAATCAAGATGTTTTATGTAACCACTAGCCTGAAAGGATTATAGAAAAACATTCCGCTTTTAGAATTGAGTCCAATGAACCATGAAGATGCGGCCCTACTTTCTGTCGTATGTTGTATGTGATTAATAATCCTTCTGGTGTGAAATGTGGTTGGTTTAATGTTTCTAAGACATCACTGGACATGTGCTTAAATATATCTTTAAATATTTATGAAAGAAATATCAGGTAGAAATGATTGATTTCTTGACCAAAATGCTTTTAAATTCGCACATACGGCTGACATTGAAATTAATGTACAGCAGCTTAAACATGCACTTGTGTTGTAATCTGTGTTCTCATTTATCTTTGGTGGCAGCCAAGGAAAAATGACATTTCCATGTCCTTGGAGTTCTGGGATGCTGTAGCACCTCGTCACCATGGCAACTGCTCATGTCGTCATCGCTCCCCAGGTGTGCTGTGTGCCCAAACTCTCTCTGCTCCGAGCTATGTCTCACCTCATGCTGCACTTCCTCGCTCACCTCATGTAACACTTGATACCTTTATCATGACAGAGCTAGATGCTATTACGTTCATGATTTAATGATTATCTGTTGTTTACGCTAAGATTTTCTTTTTGTTTTCTCATCATATCACCCAATCTGTGAGTCATCACCATAGTTGACATGCAAGCTGGGTACCAGACCTGTTAGCGCTGAGATTTTCTGTTTGGCTCGCTAAACAAACTGCTGTCTTCTCGTCCTGTAGTTACAAAATCAGCGTGCCAGTAAAGACTGGAAAACAACAGCAAGTGGCGGCACATCACAGTGAGCAATACAGCCCGCAGATGAAAATCCACTTGTTCTGGTACAGTAATTAGTGCCTGAAGGGTGCAGCATTAGCACATTCTGCTAATCCAGCGCCGGTGCTCCAGTGGGCTCAGAGCTAGGAGAGTAGGACTGAATCCTAGTGGAGCAGATGGATGACGTGATCCGAGGGAGGCTGAAAGGGGCCCTGATCATTAAAAAGGCTGATTACATGGTGGTAATGAGATCAGCATTTTGGGCTCCAGGCTGGTGGTTTGTGGGGGATCCAGTTCTCTCGGGGCTTCTACAGAAGAGTTTAGAGGACTTTTGTCTTTAAAAAGGGTTTTTCTAGTGAATTCGACTCAAGGTCATGGTTCTCTCGAGGGGATTTGTTAACCTTCTGCAGTTATGTAGAAGCAGGTTTTCACTTGTTATGAAAAATGGCTCTTTTGGATATCATGAAGGATAAAGAAAGCTTAAGATGATGATACGTGTAATAATTGACTAGTGATTATCTGTTATTGTTAATTTTTGTTTTAATTATTATTATCAGTCATATTTAGGGATGACAATTGGTATTTAAATAGGTGATGCATCATCCTAAAGACCTCTTTAGCCTACCTTCATTCATCACAGTCACTGGACCAGACAGCCAGTTATGGATGGTTGATGTGTGTGTGTGTGTGTGTGTGTCTGTGTCTGTGTGTAGGTTTGGCTCATTTCCACTGAACCAAACCTATCCCATGTCTATGTGCATGGATGAGCTGTGTCCCTTTGGCCTTTTCTGACTCCAGCGTGCCCATACATGTGCATATTTTGTGTTTCTTTGTTTGACTCCTGTAGCACAGACAAGTTTTACATGACCCTAATGATGTGCCCATAGATCAACATTGTCTGTCTCTGTCCTGTCATTGAATTCAAATAATAAACATGAATGGATGGCTGTGTGCACCCTCATTCATCCGAGAACAGGGATTGCAATTTGATTACACATATTTATTAATTAGGGAAAGTAAAAAAGAAGCAAGAGCCTCGTTTGGCAGGATTAAAACTGAGTCAGTGGCTGTGATGTTTCTGTGGGATGGAAACAACTTGGCTCTATTCTCTTTTGAAAGTCAGCCCGAACCCCTTATTCCTCCAGCAGAAATACAGCAACCAGTGTTTGAAGCGTGTCTGGTGGCTGAACGTGTGACGGCCTATTTGTGCTCAGACGTTCAGTTTGAAATTGTGTTTGTGTCTTACTTGTTTCAAATTTTCTGGAAAAACACTGCACTTTGAATTAAATTGTAATCTGGGATGAGTGAAAAACAAATGAAAGTGCACATCCCCATCCATTTGACTTTCAGTTGACTTTCTAGTTTCTTTACAGGTTGCAGATTTCTCAAACCGCAATCAGATGCGTCGTTGTTCCTGTCATTTTGATGGTGTGCAATCTGAATCACCCTAGAGCCATAAATTCGGAGATGCTAACAAATCTATCAGCATTCTTCCCAGTTGCAGTTTTCCTTTGCTGACTAGGGAGGTTCTCATTTTATGGGCTGTGAGATTTTCATCTTACAACAGCTCATCCATCTAGAGCAGAACAGCAGCAGCAGCACAGTGGGCGAATAAGGTGACGATAATGTTGAGACACACCTTTTGCTTCTGGGACCGCTGCGCTCTTTGCGCTTTATTCTGAGGTGATTGATGTTCTCTACCAAAACCACCACCGTAAACGTCATCTTCAGCTCACTCCTGTCACGGTGTGTAAAAGGATAACTCTTGATTCAGCTTTTAGGAGGAGATACTCACCAACATTCATGCACAGTAATACTGTGTACAGATGGAAGGATTTGTTTCCTTAGCTCATGTTGCAATTTTCTGTTGATGGCTAATTGGTTTCCTGACCATCTTCCACTGGGATTTGAGGGAAATGTTTATGCATGTGAGCACACCACAGATACATCAGCAGTTGACATTGAGGATGACTAAGCAAAACCATGGGCAAGGCATTTTGTTTTAGAGTAGAGCACAGGAAATAAACACAGCAATATTTGAGCCTTTCTTTAAATCTCAGACTTTGCAGTATTTTTTAGTGAGGCTCACCAGGGAGGCTGCACACTGCCTGCAGCGCTGGATGACTGAGTAGAGGTTGGAAAGACAGGGGGAAAGGGCCTGCAGTAAAAAGTGCAGTCTCCCATGCCACCCGGGTCCCAGTTACACCAGACCACATGCCACCCTGTGCAGCCAAGCCATGCCATTCTAGCTTCCCCCTGGGCAAACAAAGACCCCTTTCAGGCCAGTCCCTACTGTGATCATGCAGAGCAGAAGCAATCTGTTCCTCTTGGCTGCTCAGTGTGAAGTGACCCAGCCTTTTCCTTGCTACAGCCAGGCTGATTCTGCTTTTTTAAAGTTCTCTTTGGTCCTGTCCGTCTTGAAAAGGGCATGCAGGCTGAGATGAGCCTCAATTCCCTCAATGCATCAGTGTATTCAGTGTGGGTTTTGATTTGAGAGGCAGAGGTCCATGGTCTATGGCTTTTAAAGCAACCCACAAACTAATGATTGTCACATCTTAAAGGAAAACTACAGTTCATGACAACTTAGGTTTTCTTTTTGTAACCCCTGCCATCGGTTTGCGGCGACATCGCTAAAAATAGGTCCAACGTGGTAAGAAACACAATTGGTCAGACAATCATACAGGTTGTAAACAAGCCATCAGTGTAGCCAGATGAGATACCACTTTATTCAGTGGTAAAACAGAAAGTGAAAACATCCGTAATTGTTGATAATAATCCTTCAGTGCACAGGAAAACCATGAGTGTGCACAACTACGCAGAGTAGAATTAAAAAATTGAAATTGAATCTCAATTCAATAAATAGAAAAGTGGGCACTATTGCCAGGCTCTTACACTTTGTGCCGCACCATTCACTCATGTTTTTAGTCCACTGAATTCCATTATGAAACATAACTTGCAGTTAAGCTAAATATTGTTAATGGTCATTCCCGGCAGTGTTAATTTTATTAATGATGAAAAATATTGAAACTTTTTTTCATGACAAAGACGAGACTAAAACAATAAACCGTTGAAAACTATGAAGAAATGTATTACACTTTTCGTCAACAAATAAAAACTAAACTAATAATGTGAAAGACAGATGAATGGACAAATGAATAATTACTCTTTTAATGCACAGACTTATTGTACACTGTAGCAGGAACGACAGTGAATAGGTGGTTCTGTTCAAACTGCCAGAGTTTGGAAATGACAACCCTTCATCCAGCTGAGGAGATTCAGTCTGTTGTATTACTGCAGGGCAGAGTGACATGGTGTGTGAACAAGTAAACAGTGCCTTTTCACCTGTAACCACGGTAACTGTACACACGAAAGATAGTGACAGCTGCAGCCTTAAAATGCTCAGAAGACATAAAAATTAGAAATGCATGACAAAAATGAGACCAAAATTTCCCTGATGAAAACTAGAATGTCTTTAATTTGACTAAAACAAATATACATTTTTGTCAAAAGTCTAAGACAAAAACTAAATCAAAATCAGGTGCCAAAATTAACAGATTCTCTGACCAGGAAAAAACAGAAAAGTTTCTGGGGTCGCAGTTTTTTTACTTTTACATTACAGGCATGCCTGTATGAGAACAGTGAAATGAAAGTGCAATTTACCAACCACCACCACTGGATAAGTGTCCTTTGGAAAACAAGTTGGTTACTTAACTCTATTTATAGCATTGCAGTGTCCATCACATTTATCACACATCACATACAGTATGTTGTCCATATCCTGCAGCCTTAGCCTTTGATGATGTGGATTCTGTTAGCGAGAAAGTGGAACAGTAGCTGAAGGTATTTCGCTGATATTGAGTGACTTTCCTGAACTCACCTTCCTTCTGATGGTTTAGGATGCTCCGGGGCCAGAATGCTTTTTGTTTGACTGACGAGATCTGGACTGGGCAGTCCTCACCAGCATGCACCTGTACTCCCCATCAGCCCTCTGGGGTTATGTCACATCTCCACTCTGTCAGTCAGCGGACTCCCATTTCTTTCTACCTGCAGCATCAATCCACTGGCCTCATTCAGTCACTCTCTGCAGTAGTCAAGGTGTTCAAGAAAACTCGACCTACAAAATAAAAAAGCCTTTGAGCCCCCAAGACATGTTTAAGGTTATCAGGGAAGCTTTTGTTTGCAGTAGAATAGAGGAAATCGCAGACTCTTGAAATGTCCGTTTTTATTAGAGAGGCAAAGGAGAAATTTAGCAAATTTAAAGCAAAGGACAAAAAGTGGAATAATGATATTCCACGTTATGATAATGTCTGATTGGGAAATGTCTCTTGTTTAGAACCATAGTCACTGTAAATGTTTAACTCTTCTCCATTGACAGGTTGTTTAGTGTTATATGCTCACACTCTGTCTTTATCATTAGGTAATTTGCTGTCCTTCTTTTGGGAAAAATAATCAATAGCTGAGTAAGATTTATTTCTCCGGGTATTGACTTGTTGGTTTTCAACAGACACTTGTCTTCCCCTGTTCATCAGTAAAGAGTCATAGCTTTCAGACCAGAGAACAGAAAACCTGACCTGAGTATTAATACATCCATCACAGCATTTTAAAGGCTTAAAGAAAGACTAATCTAGCAATAAATTAATGGTGAATATTTTGCATGATATTAGTTTTTGTGCTGACATAACACTATCTCAACTCTTCTTCATCTTTGTGGATCTGGGAACTTTTCTTGAGACCAAATTCTCAGTTCTGTTAATTCTATAAATTTGGTTATCTGTCCTGGTCAGTGACTGCAAGCTGTAACAACTGTCTGTGAGAAGTCTTTCTTCGGAATACAAGGAGCTCTCCATTCTTGGTCACATATAGCTTACTTCTTCCACTGTTGTATTACAGTACTGTGGGCAAGAATCTCATTTTACCCAGTGAAGTAGAAGGCTCTTGTAAAGACACTTTTAAATGTGAAGATGCAGATATCTCAATTACAAGTTGAAGATTTTCATGTTCAGACAAGAATGAGACCGTATAGTGAGGTGGCCTGTACAAATGTTGCTATCATTTGAGGGTTTGACTTCCACAAGCTGTAATGTTGTTGGTGTTTTGTCTTGTATGCATTGTTTAATTTCTGGTGTAACTTCCTGTGTATGCTTTACTCTCTGAAGGATAATAGGTGAAATATACCTGACCAATGGTCGTGGCACACCAAGATCTCTGTTTTTATGTGCGTATCTTATTAGAAATGTACAACATGAATATGTTCAGTAAGAATTTTATAAGAATATAAGAAGAAGAAAATATAAGAACATAATTAAATGTAAAAATGTACTTCAAATACAAGTAGAAGCTCATAATACTATATTTTTTTGTGTTAAAAGCACAAGTTTTAGATATAGCTTAAAACCTCTTTCAGAGGCTAATGATCTAAAGCTGCAGTATCTTTCATTGTAAACTAGAACTCCCTTTTACTTAATGTTCCCCAACAATGGTTTGTCTATAATCAGCTTTCTGTAGTAATTATGTGTCAAAGCTACATAAAAGCCCAGTGTGGGTACGTTTTAAGACCATAAGCAGCAGTCCTTTTCGCTGGATAATGTATTTGGAAATAAGGTGTGTACTATTGCTCCACAACACAATGCCAAATCGCCTCAAAAAGCATTCAGCTACATACATACTGCATCTCTAGAGATGGGCCGAGCCAAACTAGTGTGACAGAACTTGAAGTGTGACAGAAGTTGAGCTGAGAGTCTGCTGTCACAGCAGTGCAACTTAAGTACGCCTCAGAATAACGACGTGCAAAAGTCAGGGTTTTTTTTTGATGGCAGACTAGTTGTTTTCTGGGCCAAATAATTGTTTGACTCTACAGTTTGCTGCAGTAAAATGAATGAGGAAACGTTTGAAGTAACAGCAGCTAAACAAGCACAACTGCGTTGTTTTTATTTACAACATGGTATTTTTAAATGTTAAAATCATTTGGACATTCTATTGGCTTTGGCTTTGTGTGTGTGCACGTCTGTGTGTGTCAGGGGGAAATGGCGGATGGGTGTGTGTACTGTTAGCGCCGAAGCAATGATACACTCTACTCCCAAGCAGCAGGCAAACATGTTCCTGTCTTTTCCCACACAGTGTCTTCCACATTTGAGATGTTGCTCTCTCACCCAAGGCATTTTCACTGTTATGATCTTTCACTGTCACATTATTGGGTGTGCTGAAGCCATTTTATCTTCCATTTTCAACTCACTCAACTGTACAATTGAATTATGCCAGATAATACCATACCTCTTGTTAAACCCGTTATACATAAAAATGTTAAGCTTATTAAGAAAATGTATATCACTTCTGCTGTCTGAATATCAATCCAAATGGTCTTCCTGAATAAGTTGTGTTTTGTCTTTTTTGTTGAGCCACTCGCATTTTTATTAACAATTCTTTCCTCAAATGTTTTTGTGGATGAATGTCTAGGTGAGGTTGGCGCCTTGTTGCTTTGCGTCACGCAAAAGATTCTTTCTGAGCTCACTCTTCCCAATCTTGAGATGTCAGTTTACTGTCATTTTACCGTGAGTCAAACAGATCTTCTTTGATAAGATTTAAATATTTTATTCGCTAAGCTATTTAGAGTTGCGTCTTACTCACTTGTTTTTCCATTTGAAGTCTGGCACACTCAAATCAATACGTTATGTAAGCTGTGTGGGAGACAGCTGAAGATGGATTTGAGACTCTGTTGCTTAAGAAGACTGAGTGCTATCTTTACATTGTGTATGTTCTGCAAGAAGTCGCCTACCTTCATTCTGAGGGCATGCATTGAAGAGTAGGGCCCTGAGTAAGAGAGGCTTGTAAGAAGTGCTGCTCATGGATACCGCTGTTGCTATGAGACTGTCGGAAACGTGGTTTGAAGCACAGCTCTGTTTGGAGAAAAGTTGAAATATTTTTAACACCTAATGCTTAGGCCGATGTGCACCAAAATTATGCTAAGCCCTCTGCTATGAACATGCAATAGTGTGCCCATTGAAAGCGGTGAGAATAAGAAGCCGGTGCTGTAAAAGTACACTGTATGTTGTGGATTTTCTGCTCAGCTCCCCTCCTGTCTCTTTCCCTGTCGTCTGCTGTCTGATCAGCTTACGAGGGACAATATTTTCACACAGCATGAATAACAGGGAGAGAAAAGGCCATGTTTCTCCCTCCGGGTTTGTGTTGAGTTTCGGAGGTTGAGGGAAGTGGTTACGGGAATACACTCAGATTGTCAGTGATGGTTTTGGAAAGGGCACAATTCTGGGGTCACATGACATAATGTGTGTCTACTAAAAGCTAAAGGACACAGCTAATCACCTGTGCTTCAGTGTGTCAGTTTTCTTAATATATCCTCCTGTTACCTGCTCAGCAATCTGTCATTCTCTGCTGGAAAACTGCTGGAACATTTAGAGACATATCACATACATATCAGTCACTACTTTGATGCCAGATCCCATATGATTGCATGGGAGGTTTTTAACTGTCAGTCACTGTGGGGCCATAAGACAATCAGCACCATGTCTCCCTTGAGAACAAGCTAAGCTGCATTGGACTGAAAATGAAAGTCGGCTAAAAGAGTTCCCAGCTGCCTTTGAAACTTCTATTTTCTGCTCCACTTCTGGAGATTCATCCTAAGAGGCTTAATTTACATTAGCTGTACGATCAGATTGCTCTCAAAATACCAGCTTTTAATTAAGCATGCAAACCAATTAAGTTATGCCCCTCTTCATTTTCCCAGTGGTTAACCTCAGACAAGGTTAGCTGCAGAGGCATCCGCTGTCACAGGGTTTGCGCTCAGATTCAGAAGCCAACAAGCTGTAGCCATGTCAGCTCATTGAAAACTCCTGTCAAGCACTCCATGCAGGTGACTTACACACACATTACATCTGTCACAGCTGGCCATCTCCTGTGTCTTTGCACACACACACTTTGCAGTACATGACAGAAGACGTTACGCACCTGCTCCCGACATGGCATCAAGGCGTGTTGCCTATTGCTAACTAAAGCACTTACTTTGATATCAAATTTATCTGTATAAAAGACATACAGTAATTGGTGCAACATCAGTTGATTTTAAATTTTATTATATTTCTAAATAAATAGTCCCAAGTTTAACTTTAATAAAAGTTACTGGCAAACAGAAAAGTTTTAAGACCTGATTTAAACGAACTAAGAGTTGGAGCAGGAGTTTTCTGGGAGTTTGTTCCAGATATGTTGTGCATAAAAATTGAATGCTGCTTCTCTGTAATTAGTTTTGACTCTGCAGACAGCAAGCAGACCTGTCACAGACCATCTGAGAGGTTATAACAGAGCAGCAGATCAGAAATGTATTTTGGCCCTAAACAATTCAATGCTACCGACAGTAGTATTTTAAAATCAAGTTTTCCAGTCTGTCTAGTAATCTGTTGTGGTTGACTGTCGAATGCAGCACTGAGATCTAATAATACCAAGATTTAAACTTTTCCACTGTCTGTATTTAAGTGGAGGTCATTCAAGACCTTAACAAAAGCAGTCTTGGTGCTGTGGTGTGGTCGAAATCCTGACTGGACAACATCAGAACAATTGTTTAGAACCAAGAGGGTGTTATGCTGTTGAAAAACAGCCTTTTCAATGATTTTACTTAAAAATGGGAGGTTTGATATGGGCCTGTAGTATATCCTTTTCGAGAAACGATAGCTAAAACTTGTCATGGGATCGAGTTAATTCTCAGATTTTGTTCAACAGATGTTTACTTTTGTCCTCATTAAAACATTGATCAAAGAAAAATATTTCTAGTGTGTCCAATTTAGCTCCAACAGTGTCAAGGATTAGGCAATCGTGAGACTCCTTCTTGAAGCCTTATAAGTGACACCACAGTAAATCTCTCAAATAAGCTGTCACTGTAAATCCCCAGCTGACAACGCAACAGCACTTTTTAGCTTGTCCTGCCTCGCTGTGTGATTGTCAAGAACAGCACAGTGGGCCGCAGACAGCAGTCGCCCTCGCCTTCATAGTTAAACTCTTCACGACTGTCACACTAAATAATCTACGAAAATAACACAGTCTCAAAGAAATGACCGTGCTCACTATTGTGTTTATAAGAAGGTGAAAAGCTGTGCCCTCAGTTCAACTCAGCAACCTCCTCGGGACAGTTTGGAGTGTGCAGTGCCTGCCATGAAAAGTTGCCAGAGATTACAGCACATCAGATTAAATCAAACAAAACAGGGTTTCCAGATTTTCAGAACATTACTCTGTTGAATCTCTTTAATTTAAAGCAACTGTCTGTTCTTGCTGCAACCCTGAAATACTTTGTTTAAAAATATGTTTGGTAAGAATTGTAAAATGGTCATGACAGTGGGTTTGATGAGGCCTAATGGCTTTGTCGCCTACAGTTCATAGACTTGCTACAGTGTCCTCTGGGAGTTTTCAAAGACAGCTCAGTTTTATAGGGCACTGGAGAGCTCAGCGGCATTGAAATGGCCCTTTGTTTCCCAGCAGGCGATCTAATTGTGTGTGACCAATAAGATTTTGTAATTTCACCCATTACAGTGGAGCCTTGCATTACTTGGCTTTAATGAGAGCTTCTGACTTTTTAAGGTTATTTTTCCTTAATGCAGCCCCTGATAGTAATCAACTTCAGGGAGTGCTGGCATGTTTTAGCCCATGTACGACAAATCATGCATACTTTATATGACTGCTGACTGTTGTTTGAAGCAAGCCGCAGTGTTTTAAAGTTTTGAAATCAATTTGCAGAGACTTTAACCTTTTCTCAGCTCGGTATTTCTTTGCAGTGAACATTAGAGCGTGCACTAACGATTAATTTCATTATTGATGAATTTGCAGATTAGTCTCTCAATTAATAGTTTGGTCTATAAATGTGAAAAACTGTGAAAAATGTCCATCACAATTTCCCAGAGCCCAAGGTGACATAATCACACTGATTGTGATCTCTGACCAACAGTCCAACCCCCCCTCCGCCCAACCCCAAACTTTACTTTTAGTATCATAGAAGGGAAGAAAACCAGCACATATTCACATTTGAGAAGCTAGAACCTTTTAAAAGTGACCTTTTAAAAATGTTTTGCTTGAAAAAATTACTTTAACGATTTAGTGATTATTAGAATTTTTACCAATTAATTGCCTGTTGACTGCCTAATCGATTCATCAACTAAAAATTGCAGCTCTAGTGAGCATAATGTCTGGTTTTATTGTTGTCACAGTTATGTTATGCAGATAGATTTGAAGAGTCTGCTCTGTAACACACAATAATAACATACTTAAGAATGTTACAGCAGGTTTGATCAGCCTCTGACTCCTAAAATTACACTCTCTACTCTCTAGTCTCTCTGTGCTGAACTGTTCCTCCCCACTGAATTGAGTCAATCTTCTCTCCAACCATTAAGGGCATCATTCAGGGGCAGGAGCAGGACGTTTGATGACCCACCCGTAGCCAGATTTACCCTCATCATAACTATGTGGAACTGCATTCTACGAAAACCTTGTTTCTCTAAATCATTTATTGGCAAAATTGCATCTCCCTTGGGCCTCCATTAGAGCGTTGACACGTAGGGGCAGTGGTGGGCTGTTCACGCCTGTGTGCACAGGCAGATAGTCTCCAGGGCCAAACAGCTTTCTGCATTTTTATGGCTGGATTCACCACTGGAAAGGGATCTTTCCTGGGGGCTCTGGAGACAATGGAGAGAGGGTGAAGTGGCACCACAGAGGGCCCCTCTGCTCAGCATGAGATGTTTAAAACAGCCAAAGGGTGTCAATTCAGAGAAATAGAGCTCAGCATCTTTCCCCCTGTCAATCAGCCGGCTTGTCTGACAGTCACAGAAGTACTGCTCTTACACTATACAGACCCAGATATTCAGATACGTCCACATTACAGTAAATCTGGCAAATAGATAACCATCTGTGGTAGCTGTTGTTACATTTTGTAGCAGCAGTGGTTTACTTCAGATGGCTAAACAGACTGATTTACAGAGTGCCCCTGACATGCTGGAGTCAGACGCAGCTACAAAATATGAAGGAGGTCATCACAAGTACTAAAGGCACACTGAGTGAAATTCAGGCATCACTACAGTGAGGGGGCAACTCAATGCAGCTACATACCTGCGTCGTGTGACATTGTAAAGAACAGTATCTTTGTCTTTATCAAGAAGCTTATAACTTTTGCCGAGCCCTCCAACTACAACAAATACAGCAGAGCATCTTGTGTGTAATGTTCTCATCCTCTGTGCTCGCACTGATTGTGTCCAGCTATCAAACTGATTAAAGTGTCTTTGTCCAACCAGATGACTTTGACGTAAATATGTTATGTACAGTACTAGGGGTGGCGATATGGCGATTTATCCGGAAAGACAATATAAATGTGTCTTCCATCACAAATTTTGCCATACCGTTTATACCATTGTATCTATTCCTTTAATATCTCTGGGTGTATTAGATGATTGTGGGAAATGTTGCAAATGAGCAGGACTGATTAATGGTTTTATATGATTTTTGCATCAGTGTGATGATGTGATAAAGTACTTTGATTAGTCAGGTAATTTAATTGCTGGATTACCCAAAACAGACAGTCTTGTCCAGTTTATATGTATCTCTTAACAGTTTCTCAGTTGACTTTTCAGAAACTTAACTATATCATCATATCAATATTGAGATATAAAATGACATATACCATGATTGAGGATTTTATCCAAGGCAGGAAAGATGTAACTAGAGTACAGAAAACATCTCAAAAGTAAACATAACAACAGCAAATTGACATTTTTTGTGTTTTATGATACAGACTACTAACATTACTTTAAAAAAAAAGGAAAATCTTACATCTTTAATCTCTGACTAGTTATTTGTGACTTCCTGAGTGGGTCCACACTGCAATGTCACACTGGAAAACAGGTGTGTCTGTCGAGCAAACATTATTCCATCTGGAAGAGACTTCATCAGCAGAGCCATAAAAATCAAGCTTCCACCCACTCACTACAGAAAAGCTTGAAATCACTCAAAGGATTCTGCTGCCTTTTCCTCTTCTTGCTCACTTTAATGTGTTGCCTTTGACTTTACAGCAGCAATCCTAATGCAGCTTCCTGCTGGCAAATGTGCAGTTTACTTACATTGCCTTGTCTAATAATAGAGCCTGTATGTGCTTTGGGTTTGAGGGAGCAGGGAATACTGTCACAATACAGTTTTTAGGTTTCTAAAGGCTTCTGTCAATAGGCTGCACAGTGCTATCGGTGTGCTGCTTCTGCATGTTTTTGCTGCATGGAAAGTAGGAAAGTTGGAGAACCTGTCTGCAGAAGTTTTTACTTTAGAGACTCATGCATTTGCTGAGATTTGAATTCCACTCCACAACCCGTGCATGGCCTTTTGCTGAGGTGATAAATTAGTCAGAGGCGTTCAAAAGCTCTTAATTATGCAAAATGGAAGGAGGCTCTCACCACACAGAGACTGTTTTCATTGTATCTGTGATCTGCAGATATACCAGAGACACTGAGGGCAACAAGAAAGCAGAGCCTACGTCTGCAGGTGTGAGTCAAGCTTTTTGATTGGTTTAATTGGTTCCTTCCTGAGCAAACAATACAAACAATGACACCAAAGCTCAGTCAAACAAGAAAGTGCTCCATTACAAAGGATCTCCTCTGCAATTTCTGCCTCGTAATTTCACCCTTATTTACATTCCCATACCTGCAACGAAACAAGACATAAACAGGTCCCATTTTAACTCTATGATGCTATTCTGAAGCTATTTATTTAACACCGCAGACTAGGTGATGTGCCTGCCATCACCTCTCTGGTCAACACTGGTTCTAGGCTCTCAGATGAGTTGACTGTTTTAGACAAGGTAGCTTCACATTGGACTAAGTTAATGTGACAGAGGAGGAGTGAATCTCATGAGCAAAAATCTCCATAGATGGAGCCCTGGGTCTTCTTCCAAACACAACACACAAAACAAAGTCATTGTTCTGTATTTTTAGGAGAAGTTTGCAAACTGCTGGGAATAATAGTAATCTGCTATCCTGGTCTAATATTCAAGATGCACCATATTTCCCCATGTAGCTGTGATTCTATTGAATTTTTGTCAAATGTTCAGGTATGATGGCGAAAGGTTCATTCCCAACTGATGTTATCCCCTGTGACTTCACATTCAATCAACCCACTTGACAAAAATAGGAGAGGCTGCGGCTGGGAAATATCCCTCTGCAATAATAATAAAAAAAGACCAAGAATTCAGAAGGGAAATTACAGTTTGACAGTAAAAAGATAACTGTGTCTGAGTGAATCCTCTTCTTCCCAGAAAGCCTTTTTCTTTCTGCCCTCTATCTCGGGCAGTCTTGCTTTTCATTAAATATCTGATGCTGGCAGTTTATTGAAGTTGACATATAATGCTGCACAATGCTTTAACCAGCTGTTTTGTTTGTGTCAACAGATTCTTTAAGTAGCAGCAAAAAGGACAGTTTTGCAAGGAAACTGTTAAGTGCGATAAACAGGAGGAAAATTGAAAGTCTCTGCAGATGAATGCTCTTACACAGGAAGGCAAAGAGAGTTCATCAGAGTACAGTCAGTAGGGGATCGCGAGATAAAACCAGCGAGCGTGCGCTATCACAGAAAGGGGTTTCGCATTATCAGCGCAGTATCACTGATAATCATGCCAAACAGAAGGTTTCGTGGTAGTGGAACAATTAGGCCCGATGGGTGTCCACGCATGTTTTAGAGACGGCAGGCTGGAGAGAATGAGCCAGTGGTGACGACTGCCTGGTAAGCTCCAGCTGCCTTTGCCTGACAGGGGGTTAGCTTCGGCAGAGAGGAAGAGGCTGGAGCTCAGTGAACTGGTTGCCTCATTGTTAAAAAAAAGCCCAGGACTGAGACACACTGTGGAAGTTATAGCCGGAGACCAATTAGTAGACCATGTAGTGCAGCTTCTAACAGTAACTTCTCACAATGAACCTGCTTGGAAATAGTTTTTGTTAAGGTCTAATCTTCTTAAATGACATTTATGAAATGGATGAAAAAACCACTAAAGGCTCAGAGGCATTAACAGCTGCCCCTGCCAAGAAATCCAATAGTGCAGTGCTTATGGCTATTACACCGATAAAGAGCAGACATTAGTCAATGTGTGAATGAGTCTTTGCCAGCAACTCAAATGTGCATGTCTGCTACAACGCATCATGCCTGTGGGCTAAACCTAGATGTAGTTATGATAATACGGCATGCTGTAAAACTGCCCAGTTCTCATTTCATGTAGAGGTTAACAGTGCATGAGAATAAATGTCAGGTCTGAGGAGCTGATACAGTCTGAATTAGCGTCACTGAGTCATTGCCCGACAGCCTTTTACTACACTGGGGGAGACCGAACTGGCGCATCTCCGCCAGAGCTGTGCAAATGCCCCAAAAAAAATGAAGCATTGTTTATATGCTAATCCCAAGCATGACACCAATTGTGCTGCTCATTCTGTTTTGGGGGTATTTGTCACACTTTTTAGTACAAAAACCTAACTGTTGTACACAAGGGGAACAACTCCAAGCTCACTAAAAATATATATAGTAACCAGAGATGTGGATAGTAAAACATTTAGATAAGTATTTAGCTGGCTGACAAAATACCAATCCAATGCCTGGGTGATTTTTTTGTGTTTAATCACCAAGCTCTGAACGGTGGTCTACAGGGGCTATATTTTGAAATAGTTGTACCCACAATGCTCAGCTGTATGTGCAGCTGGGAGATGTGACAGGAAAGCTATTAGAGCCAGGTTGGCAGTGAAATCCATCAGGTGGGCTGACGGACTAATGATTCAGAAATCCTCACTGAGAAACTTATTAATTTCCTCGTGCCTGCAGGAAGGCGCAGAATCATTTGGACACAAGTCACAAACAACTCTCCATCAAACGCACATCTAGAGCCACTTTTCATCCTGTTTGTATGTCAGTAGTTATGTATGTACAGAGTGTTTTGCAATGGCTGTTATGAATGCTGTTTACTTTAGAGTGATGGCGTAGTCACTCCTCTCCTCCACCGGTCTCCTTCCAAACCTGTGTGAACTTTACAGGATTAAGCATTATTAACCATGTTCAGCTGCAGTGTGGCAAAGATGCCTTCCTAATATCTCTTTTCACAGAGACACAGAGGTTAAATGCAATGTTTCCTTTGTAAACATTTGGGAGTGATTAGCTATTAAAACCGTTTCTTTATGCCTTTTTAGCCACGCTAGCGGCATGGCTCTGTGGATGGCAATGTCTGTCTGTCGGTTGATCCACCACTTTGGGCTAGACTTAAATATCTCATCTCTAATGTTGGATGGATTGCCATGACATTTGGTACAAATATGCATGTCCCCCTCAGGGTGAATTGTAATAACTTTGGTGATCCCTTGACTTTTCCTCTAGGTCAAAATTTCAATTTGTCCAATACGTCGGTTTATGATACCTGCAAATCTAATCACATTCCCACCAGCCTGTACTTTGTGTTTAGTGCTAATGTTAGCATGCCAGCTTCTGGCATAGCTGTAGACCCCTTAGTCTTGTTTGGAAACATTTGTAACTGGTTAGCTTTCAAAAAGCTTTCAATTATGACCGTTTAAGATAGATTCTTCAGTTCAAATTGATGATGCATATCCATTAGAAAGCAAGTTTCTTGAGTTGCAAACTGTTTTAAAACCCCCAATTTATTTGAATATGCTAATGTAACACAAGTAATTCCTTAAATCCTGCTATAATCATGATTTGTAACAGTAGACTCAGTGGGGCAGATCTAAGCTGTTAGGTCTGTTAGCCTTAACAAACTTTTCAAATATGCCTTAAAGGCAGCTAAGAGACATACTGCTGCCTTGACTAATGTAACACATCCTGTTGAACAGCATGTGTTTTGCAGTTAATTATCACTTTTAATTAGACTATTTTCTCTTTTTTTTCCTCCTATAATTACTTAACATCCTACTGTATATCCTAAAGCATTAGTAGACAAAGCCAACCACCAAACTCACATAAGATTATTGTGGTTCCTCTTATAACATATTGGAGAAGTTAACTAATAAACCTCAATCCCAAAATTTTACTGCTTTAATTTGTGTCAAAGCACAATAACATTGGTCATAATGTGTTAAAGTGTTAAGCAGGGTTACAGCTAAACATGAATCATTTTTGAGCGGTCTTGAAGAGATGCCTTGGCATTTCGCCGAATCGAAATTTCTCTTGCGAATTCCTCTTTTAATTCCATAAATGCCAACTCACATTTCACCCATTCAAACTATCTACCTTTGAGAAGCTTTAAAAAGCAATTATCCATATCTCTCTATCCACAGCCCTCTTTTGACGTGCTTATTCTCTTAATTCCTTACATTTCGGGGGCAAATCCTTGCACATTCCCATTGTGTTTTGATGGCCCACTTTTCGCCTGGTGAGATTGTACTGCAAACTGTTTCTCTTGTACAAAGATTCATTACAACTGCACGACATTATATCTGTGTATGCCTTTAAACCAGTCCGTTTCTTATATGAACTACCTACTTGGAAAAAAAAGAAGTATTCTGTGTACACTTGCTTGTGACTTTTAGGGTCGATCTTTGTTCAGTCTTGTTTGTCTTTGCACTCTATTGGTCCTCGAGGCGTCACTCTGTCATGATGTCAATGTTGTCTCGTCCCTTTAGCGTCCGTATTTCATGACTGATGATTTTGAATAGTCTGAGCGAAGCCTTTTAATCACTCTTGAGATATTCTGTCACTATCTATTACATGTTGTGTCTCCTTCAAGCACCCAGGGTTGCATGTAAGTTAATAACCCTATTTAAGAGCTGCCATTGAGCTACTACAATGACCGCAAATGTCCGACCTTATGCTGATCAATTGGTTCCACACTTTAGGCAGATAAGCCATTTTGTGTTATTGCATTTTATGCAGTATTTGGCCTCACTATTTCTTAATCTTATTATATGATATCAGAAAAAGCTTGCAATTACTTTCGCTCCTGCTGACCAGTGGATCCCTGTGAGGCTGATGTTGCTGATTAAGTTATTTCCTCTCAGAAATCATATATTGTCCTCATCTGCTCCTGTCTTCCTCAGCTAATGAGTGTGATAATTGCGGGCTAGCTGTGGCTCAAAGTTTTATGTTAATGACACAGAACTCTTTCAGTTTATTTCTTACTTAAAGCTTTCTTGTCTTAACCCCATTAGCCGCTGGAGTTATCTTGAGAAGTGTAAATGCAGTTGATAGCAGTTCTCTGTTTACAACTGTATGATTTTACAGTAGTGTTTTCAAGCACTGATTTCTTGGCATTGATTATTAAATATAATGCTGCTCGAGGAATCTGAAAAGAACTGGTGTGCATCAATAAGCACTGGTCTTGTAATAAATAATTTAACCAAAATAATAATAATAACAATAAATTTGGTGCTTTAACAAAGCAGTGTGTGCCTTGAATATCGGGGAGGGGCGTAATCTATTCCCTTTCTTGTGGGCAGAAGCCTACTTGTGCATCAGGAGCACCTGCTTTGTGTGTCAGTAATGAGACATCCAAGTAGCAGTAGCAAGTTCTCCATTGTTTTTTAGAACTCAGCAGATTTTATACAAAATGAATTCCTCCCATGTTCACATCAGCTTCAAACTGATGTGATGAAGTGGCATCAATTATTTTTCTTTTCAGAGATTGGATTTCTAAAACATGTTGAAAATCACTGTTGGACATTTTTGCTCTAATACTGCAACAGCCTGCATTAATCTATTGGTTTAGAATGGCATAATAAAGACAAAATTCCCACTGTAGTAATAATGCACATGATTTACAACAGTTGTAAATGCACAGACTGACATGATGTGCTCTATCTAAACACCTGTTAGGTAGTAACTACTAACTGTTGATGTGTGGACATAACACACTTCCTTTTCATTGTGATGTGTGATTAATTAACTTGAACCAGGTGTGAAGCATTTCAGTTTATGACTTGAAAGAAACAGTGCACTGTAAAGAGAGCTTCGTATTCACTGTAAGTGGTTGTGAGTTGGCCTTTGTGTGCTCCCAGTCCCAGCGGATGTAGCAGGGTCACGACTTGAACTCCATGCAGCTCGGTCATGAGACTGAATCGCTCCGACACATTAACCAGTGCAATCACTCAGCCTCCTGGGACGAAAGAAAGTAATCTCCTTATGAAACCAAAGAAATCACCTCCGGGTTCTAGATAGCTTTGGCCTTACACTGCTCACACACACACACACACACACACACACACACACAAACACAGTCCCACACAGTCAATGGCATCACGTTCCCACTCCTCTCACTATAAAGTGATACAATCTTTTATTAATGGTTTGTGCTCCTGCGTTGACATGGAGACCATTTTAATGATTAATCAGAAAGGAAAGTGTCCATTGTTCGCCGGGGGCTCTTTAGGAAGTCAGAGAACCACTGTTATTTTCAGTTAGAGGCACGTCAGGAAGATCTTTTTAATTATTTTGTGTCTTTCTTCAGATGCCCATGAGTCTGTGCGGGATGCAAACACAGCTTGTTGTTGGCAACACATCATGAAGCACAGTGTGCGACTGAATTCATTCATGGGTGGAGCCAGTCAAAGATTTATCACTATATTTAGACTTAATTAATTGGTCACAAGCTATTTAAAGCATACATAAAAATGCCAAATGATACAATAGATACAAATGTTTTATCAAAACCTAGTTATGCTTTAGGCTCTTTACTCCAGTTACATTTTTTTATGGAGACCCAAAGTGTTCAACATTAGTTAAATAGATAGACAGATAGATAGACTTTATTAATCCCCAAGGGGAAATTTCAGTGTTGCAGTAGTAAAAAAGGAAAAAAAAATAAAATAAATTTTTATATATATACACAGATATATACAGATATACATATAATATATATATATTGTGTGTGTATATATATATATATATATATATATATATATATATATTATATGTATATAGCAAATCAGTATGTTGTCCATTGCCACTCAGAGGAAGTCAGAAGTCTCCTTTCCCAGCTCAGAGGGGAGTCATTATAAACAGATATCGTGGTGGGCATTAATGACTTCCTGTAGCGGTCCTTATTACAGCGGAGTTGCAGGAACCTCCCACTGAAAGTGTTTTGCTGTCTGACCAGTAGGTTGTCCAGGGGATGTGAATCATTGTCCATTATGCTGAGCAGTTTGTGCAACATCCTCCTCTCCACCACCACCTCCAGGGGCTCCAGAGCAGTGCCCAGCACAGAACCAGCTTTCCTAATCAGCTTGCTTAGTCTCTTAGTGTCACTGATGCTGCAGATGGCAGGACTCGGAGTTGAGACAATACGAAATTAATAATCATGTGGATAAAAACAAGCAACAACATATCCTGTATTTGATTAGTTGTTGCTTTGTCTGAATGAGCAGACAGCCAATCACCTAACTGCCTCTGCCCTGTGATGAAAAGTGACTTCATGAAATAAAACGGTCAGGGGGTAAAATGGTATTAAAAATAAATTTTGAAATAATTAAATACATGGAATTAAATAGATAATAAATAGTTGTTACATGTGTATTCCCACAATTTATCCTATTCTTATCTCATAGTTTATTTGTTAACTTTTTTTTTGTGACAGCAGGTTCGAGCCTATTTATTCAACAAATACAACACAGCAGGACTGAATATTAATAGGGTCGCACCTGGTCACCTGGTTGTTTTAAAAGTCTTTAAAACCGACAAAACCTTTTGTAAATCTGTTGAGGCTCCTATAAGGCTATATTGAGATGCCAGTCTAGGCGAGGAAAAGGTTAATTAGTATTAATTAGAAATTTCAGGACATCCTTTCTCTCCTGCAATCACCTCAATCTTGTAATTAGAGAGACCGGAGGGGGAATAATGCAGCTGTGCTTGGCTTGGGGCAGTGACGGAGGTAGGGGGCACCGGGGAGCAAGAAAGGGGGGAGAGGGAGGGAGTGCTGCTGAATACTAACAAACTTGCTCTTTCCTTGCAACAAAAGAGCAGATGTCTTTTGTGACTCAGTGTGTCCTCTACATACAGAACCGTTGTTTAATTTGTGGTTGGCTTTGTCCCTCAGTATGGCAGGGTTCTCAACCCAGTGATGAAACCACAGGAGGAAGCATGCTTTACACTTTAAAAACATAAACATTTTTAACTTTCATTGTGTAATTTTTGTATTTTACATACTGAATATCTTAAACTTAATTTAGATTGTGCAGGATTGTCAGATTATTTTACGTGTATACTTGACCAAGCAATCAGCTTCTTCCAGGATTCATTGAGCTGGAAAAATCATGTTTCTCTAATCCCCTATCTTGATTACGGAGACTGGGTTTTTTGCGGGTTTTATTTGTGTGTATGCATCTGCGATCTTTCAAAAATGCATCTACACGTGTTAATGTGTCTGAGGACACCTTGCTTCTTCATTTTATGGAGGCCCTGTAAGTTAGTAGGCACGTCACATTGGTTAGTAATGTTACAATGTGGGAATAATCTCGAAGTGACAGTGGCGAGCACCCATGAAGCCCCTCAGTCTCGCTACAGAAAGGTCAGTTACCTCCAGTAGCGGAGCTCCTATCGCCATTTGGTCACTGAGAGTCACGGCGGTTAGGGGACAAGCCCAGCATCAACAAGCCTTTGTCCTAATGAAGTGTCTGTTATCTGCAGCCTGAGTAATGACATGGAGGAGAGTGACACTTCTACTTGCCGTCACAGCAGGGCGAACGAGCAGAGAGAAAGTGGAAGGAGGAGTGAGACGGCCGACTGTGGCTGTAAAACCTTGACTTTAGCTGACCTCCTCATGAGTCATTATGAGGGCTGAGACCATCAGACTGCAGCTAACATGATTTAAACACTGACATAAATAGAGCTGGGTATCGTTTTAAAATTTGAATATGTCAGTTTAAGGAATATATATGGACAGCTGTATGAGAGCTTAAATGATTTAGATCAGAAAATATTTGATCAAAGAATCAGTTAACAAGACTAATAATCTGATCAAGCATTCGGTGATGATACCTACCTAATGACAGTTTTTTAGTACTTGATATTATAGACATATTTTGGTATTGTTGGTATTGAGGTTTGATCTCTAGCCCTAGACTTGATGATTCCCATCTTAAACCTGCATTAACTGATTTTCTTTTTTTTTTTTTTGTCATTTGAGGGTATACGCCAACAAGATGTAAACAGTGACATCACCTTATGAAGTTGAAGCAGATGTCTATTTACACATCCACAGATTAACCTAAGCATTCATTTGCAGTCATGTTTCTGGCCCCATGATGAACATAAATCAAATATTCACCCTCTTTTTTAGCTCTGTTTTGGTCTCCACCAACGTCTGAGGGAAGTATCTGACTATTTAGCTGCTAAATGCTCCACTATGTTCACCAAAAAAAAAATTAAATAAAGACTCGCTTTGACAGTTGCCTCCAAATGCCCACGAACAGTGTGACTCCTCCTGGGTGTTCGTGTATGTGCTGACTGACCCATTAAAGCGCTCAAAAAATCCCCCATTTAGACAAGTCTGTGATGTGGCACTTGGGCATGACGTCTCCCTGGCATGGAGGGAGACACTGAACAGTAACAGCACTGGAGTGGCCCTAGGTTTAATGTTTGCTGTCTTCCTGATACTGATGAATCGCACCCACCTGCTAACCTCATCACATGCAGTTCTTTACAGAAATCAAGATGCTGAAATGTCACAGTCAGCAGAGTTTTACTTTATTTAATTAAAACTATTTTGAGGTATGTAACAGTTTTTTAGTAATGAGTTTTTTCAAATATAAAGGTACAGTTTGAGAGTTTTCATGTTTTCTCGTCAGTCTTCACAGTGACTGACACTGATTTGCACTGTGTGGCACCTCCGCAGTCGAAGAACTGTCACTTATTACACTACTGGCTCTCTGCAGTGATGCGCCCAGTTGTAATCATCATTCTTAATGTACTTACGCAAATTATATCCGCATCCCTCATAGGTGTATAAAACTCTTCTAGAGGGAAAGCAATAGATTGTGTTGAAGAGCAGCACTTAATTTTGTTTCTGCTGTGCCATCTTTTGAGAGGAGTTTCTAAACAGTGAATGCTACGGGACGTTTCTAACAGTATTATGTGCTACTGTTGGATCTCTACAAGAAAAGCTGTTCCAGTCTGATCCAAATGTTCTGCTTTGAGCCAGGATGTTCAGCAGCGTTATGCAGATACATTGGTGTGAACAGGGAGGAGGGTATCAGATATGTATTGGACACAGTGGAGGACGCCCAGGCCCAGACTTGTCTCTGTGCTGCAGTATACACAAATGTTTCTCTAAGGGACGCTTCCTCGTGAGGTTCAGAATGCAGAGTATTAGCAAAACCCCAGTGAGATCTCAGCATATTTAATCCATCCTCTCTTTGAGCTCCTCTTTTAGCTGTGGACGGGGTTTATTCCAGACACTTCAGATGGCTCTGGCTGTGTATTAATATTGGATGAATCTGAGATATCTCTGGCAGGGTTTAAATAAATCTGAAGCACATTCTGCTAGCAGGAATTATTTCTCATGTTTGAACTCAGGACAGTGCCTTTTCTTTGCTGAAGCTTTGCTTGGCCACGTGTTCAAATATGTTTGTGACTTGTTGTCGTGGCCATGCTTGCTGAATTTTTTGTTTTTCTTCTCTTTTATTACAGCGGGATGCAAAGGGACAGTATCTGTTTGACCTCATCTGCCACCACCTCAACTTGCTGGAGAAAGACTATTTTGGCATCAGATATGTGGATCCAGACAAGCAGCGGGTAAGTGTTGTTGTTGTGTGTGTGTGTGTGTGTGTGTGTGTGTGTGAGCATGACTGGTGTTCTTGGTGTGCATACTTATGTGCATTTGTTTTATTTATTGTTTTCTTAATAAGGTATTTTTAATAAGAGTTTAAAAAGAGTTAAGTCCATTTTTTAAGAGATACAGGGAGTTAATTAGTGAGCTTTAGAGCTGCTGGTAGATGTACTTCTGAGCTTTCAAGAGAGTCAGAATAGCTGTTTCTTCCTGCTTCCAGTCTTTATGCTAAGCTAAGCTAAACACTTCCTGGTTCCAGCTTCGTATTTAACGCACAGACATGAGAGTGGCATCAATCTTCTCATCTAACTCTCAGCAAAAAAGTGAAAAAAAAGTGTTTCCCAAAATGTTGAACTATTCCTTCAATAGTCAGCAATGGGCTCCAAAAATAGAACCTTGTTGATAATAAAAAAAATTGCATAGTTCCTGCTCTTGTTGTAAGACCAGATAAGCCAAACTTTGAATTGAAATTACAAGTTTGAAACATTGTTATATCCACTGCCTTCAAGTGGCTGAAGGTTGTTTTGTGTCCATATAAAAATCACATGCGAGGCTATACTTTAAAAATGGATCGGATTTGATTTAGTTGGAAGAGTGAGTGTTAGACTGTGGGCCAGAGTGAAAACTCGTGTTCTTTAGTTTCTCTTATTCACGCCGCCTTTCAGACTGACGGTGGCTCCATCAGGCTCTTCTGCTGGGAGGCATGTAGTGAGCACTGCTTGATTCATGAAGTATTCACATGTTCACGGATCATGTTGTAGTCCTGCAGACAGCAGCCAAGTCCTGCTGATGCTGCATTTCCCATGCTGTCACTCAGGACTATTTTGGTGGTTGTTGCTGTGGGTGGGTTGGGTTGGCGAGAAGACAACCTGGGAGGAAGATGGAGAGAGAATTATGCTCCCGGAGAGAATGAAGGATCTGAATCTGGCCGTAGACCCACAGAGCCTGTGTAACTGTCACCACCAGCTCGCTGTTGTCTAATCAGCCTTCCTGCTCTAACAGTGTCTCATGAGACCTCTGCTGTCACACTTTCAAATGAAAACCCTGCGAATTCTTTATATTTGATGCAGCTTTGGCAAATTGCATATTGCTCGAACCGTGCTGTTGTAACGCCATACGTGGCACGAACAGGTTTCCCCAGAAAACTGTCAGTAGAGACAGCTGAACGTCATGGCAACTGATATTGAAAGTTGTCGGCTGAATGATTTGATGTGTGGGTTACTCAGAGCGGACTTTTTTTTAGAGAGATTTAATTATTTGCATTTATTTGTTTTTCCTTCTAATGCAGCACTGGTTGGAGTTCTCAAAATCAATTGCAAAGCAAATGAAATGTAAGTACTTTGAGTTTATGTCTATAATCTTGGAAACTGGGCGATTAAACCCTTCATCCTCAACACGAGGTCTGCACTGACGTTGATAATGACTTCATATATATTTGATCCATATAATGTACTGTAGAGTTGAACAACAGAAAATTAAACAACATTGATTAATCATTTAAGTAATTTATGAAAACACCAAACATTTAAAATTTGACGAATTGCCAGTGGTAGAATGTAACTACAGTAATTTGAGAACTATGCTTAGGTACAATTTTGAGTATTTCCATTTTATGCTACTTTATACTTTAGTTCACTACATTTGAGAGGCAAATATTGTCATTTTTACACTCAGTTTGCAGTATAACATTTTACACACAAAACCACTGATGAGCATTGTTAGAGATTAAATTACCCAGCAGTATATAAAGAAGTTAAGATTAGCTCCACCTTAAATGCTGCTTACAAATACTGTAATTGCAGCAGTAAAAATAATTCAGGAATATAATATACAGTATAATAATAAAACACTCACAGGGGGCAGTTTTCTGAAAAATATGTACTTTTGATACTTTAAGTACATTTTGCTGTTAATACTTCTACACTTTTACTAATGTAAAATATTGAATGCATTTTGAAGTTGAATGCAATGTTTACACTGTTCTATTGCTGCGGTTTAAGTAAAGGATCTGAATATTTCTTCCACATGTGCAACTTGCTTGCATTTCTCATTATTGTAAATTCAACACTTTTGGAAAAAAAAAAGACTTCCCTTTGGGCTTTTGTACCTTGTGATGGGCGAGTATCATTATTTGTGACAGTCTGTAGAGTAAATGATTCAAGATCAAGAGAAACATTTAATTAATCTATATTGAAAAATCACTAGTTTATTTATTTTTAGGATTTATTTCAGTAGTTTATTTGACAGGGGTGATGCACATTGAATGAGATGTCAAAAAGGCACCCTGAAAATAGAATAAAACGTCATGTCTTGTAAAATGAATATATACAACATAATAAATATGCACAAGATAGTACAATAAACATCTACCATGAATAATGCCACAGTATAACACGTGGTAGTTAGCTACAATCCATAATAAGTTAGTAAGTAAAGAACAAAAACATGCAAGGAAAGGAATAGCAGAGGAACTGATCATGACAAACAACTAGTTGCTGCCCTAATAAGCTTTTGGATGTTGGAGTGCTCTTGTTTGGTGCCAGACATTTTATCTTCGAATGTTTGAGTCTCAAAACAGTTCTGCTGTCTCCCTCAATCCCCTGTTGATTGTTTGATGTCTTACGATAAAAGGATTCCTGTCCATTTCTTAATTGTTTTGTGTTTGTTTCCTCCAGCTCAGCCTCCATTCACCATGTGTCTGAGAGTCAAGTTCTACCCTCCTGAGCCCGCTGCTCTCAAGGAGGAAATCACTCGGTATGACCCGCTGTTGTTGCCTTCACTTCAGATGACTAAATTTCCATGGAGAGACTGCCATCATTTGACAAACCTGTGGAAAGCAGCTGTGCATGGTCCTTGTTTTCTTTTTCCAGATTTTCCTGTAGTACAGATTGTGCTTTCACATTTTTAGACAGAGCAAACATGTCTCTTTCTAAAACATTATTTATGGGCCTTCATAATTAAAATGCCTGAGTACTTTACTGTCTAAAACATTATAATAAATATTACACAGAACACAGTTTGCAAGAGGAGTTGTGAAGCAGAGAGGGATATAAAAGCCTTCCCTAGTAGCTTAGTCTCAGAAAGATAATGGATTGAACATTAAAAGTAACATCCTGCCAGATTTTTCTGTATAAATGCACACATTTCTTTTCCATGGTAATTCTTCATAAATGCGGTCCTCATAATATTTTTTTCAAATTATTAAAAGGAGAAAGTGACAAATTAAAACTAGGAGTGAACAGCACTGAGTTTACACTGCCCCCCCAGATAATGCTGAGAGTAGCCAGCTGGTATATGTGTGCATGTACAGTTTACTGACGCATTCATCACTGACTAGAGGGAGAGGAGGCCACTCTCTCTCCGAGGGGTAATGAGATGAAATGCGCACCACATGTAGAGTGTACATAATGAACAGAGCGTGTAGAGGAGATGGGAGGGCAAAGGGTGCTGATTGAGAGTGGAAAGGAAAAGGCAGGGAGAATGAAAGGCTACGAGGGTGGGGGTGAGGAGGAGTGAGAGTGATACATGATGATGAGAGTGGAGAGGGCAGACCACAGAGGGAGGGAGAGGGTAAATAATCAGTCACATACAAGACTCGTTCAGTTCAGTGGGGGCTCCCTCTCCGCATATTGTGCAGGGATCTTTTTGGAAAGCAAGTTAATGTCATATTTATTGTTATTATACGGCTTCTTCACAGCAGACATTTTGTTGTGTGTTACTCATAACATTAACAATGTGTTTTATTCAAGTAAGTTAGGACAGTGTGACAGTGAGCCAGCATGCACAATGTCAGTGTCATGATCCTTAGGACTCTGTGTGTTTTGTCTTGTTTCCTGTTTTATTTTGAAATTACTGTTCTTCTTTCCCTGTGTGCCCCTTATTTCCTGTCTTTGTTTTCCCTCCGGGTTTGATTGTTTTCACCTGTGTCTGTTTCCCTCGTTGTCTCTTCCCCTATATATACCGGTCCTCTCCTTTTGTTCTTTGTTGAGTCATTGTTGCTGTTGTGTGTGAGATATGGTTGATGTTCCTGGTGTTCCCCTGCGAGTCAGTTCTTGCTTTTGTAAGTTTGTCTTGAAGTAAAAATAAACCTTTGGACTATTCAGCCTCCTAGCCTGTCTGCATTTTGGGTCCTCTCCCTGCTGCCAAAATGGCCCAACTTGACAGTCAGGACCCTGAAACTGAAGCAGCTAAATGGGATTCAGCCATCATGACTTTTATTATTTACACCTGTGCTTTTCCTACTGTGGCATGTCAGAATGTCCTCTGTGAAATAGGCCTATTCAATATTGTTAACATGCTTTCCAGGTGTGTTTCCCCAAAACAAATGTAGGAAAAATGTGCCACTCCAGCAGTTAAAAAAGAAAGAAAGAATCAGTTCATGTCTTGACTCTTATTTATTTTATTTTTTTCAAGTAATGGACTGACAAAACTGCTGACGTTTCGGGTTTAAGCCCTCATCAGAGCATGTGTGACAGCTCACACCTGTGAGAAAATCCATGTGACAGAGAAAAGGAAAAAGGAGGAAAATAAAGAAATACATGTTCATTTACTGGGGACAATGCACAAAAACATCAATGTAAGTGTGCCAGAGTTAGCTCAACAGCTAATTTGTCCCTGTGGTCCAAACAAATAAAATAAAAATTAATTTAAAAAATTCAAATAAAGAGGGGACGAAAAAGGAAGGGAGAGATAGAGGGAAGCAGTGACAATGAGATGAATGTCTTATTTCCTGTTCAAGGTTGGGGGGGGTTGTAAAAGAAGAATTAAAATAATCTCACTGAATGTGTTGTTCTTACCTCTAATAATAATGATGATAATAATAGGCATCATCATCACCATCATGATATTTGCTTCAGGTGTTGTCTCAGAGTAAACTTTATGCTTTAGGAGCTGATTGGTTGGGTGAGTCTGAAACTAGGCTGCTTTAAGAGAAGCACAGCGTCAGTAGCAGCTTTTCCCTCAGGGCCTTCCTATCCTCCTTTCCCCAAAAAACAAAAGCCTCATTTCAGCTAAATCAAAAAGAAATATTCAAACCACCCATAGGGAACGTGAACTCAACAGCCTTTGAGCTTTATCAGGTTTGTTGTTTTGCTGCTCCTACTCTCTTTTCTTATTGTTTTATTCCATCTGTGTTTTCACTGAGAAATGTAACTGGATGAGTGGCTTAGGGTATTTATGAAAATCATCAGTATTCTAATAAGCAGGCCTGTCCGACCGTCTGACGGGATTTTTGTCCTTTGCCTTGTAGATATCTTGTCTTCCTGCAAATCAAGAGAGACCTCTACCACGGTCGACTCCTGTGTAAAACCTCGGATGCGGCCATGCTGGCTGCCCACATCCTTCAAGGTAATGGGAGGTGACAGATGGAAATGACTTGCATCGCGCTCCGCTTTGCACTGTGTTCACGACCTCTGTTTTACCATGCCCTGCAGTTCACCAAATCTGATAAATACTACCAGCAAAATGAATAGATTTCTGTGTGGAAAGAAGCTGAATTAGATGAAAATGTAGAGGATATTGTTTCTCAAAGAATATGCCTGCAGTAGTTTTTATTCACACATATTGTCTATGCTTTAGTAAGCATTTCATGCTCATCGGATGTGATTTTCCATACTGATACTGACTCTAAAATCTGGCATCTTATCGTCCTTCCACCACACACACACATACAGACATAAACAAACACACACACACACACACACACACACACACACACACACACACACGTGAGGCATGGTGGCACAGCTAACATCACAGGAAGCACGGTGTTTGAGGAGAGGCAGGTCCACTGGAGGAGGGGCTGATGAATTATAAATGGGCTGCCTGGTCAGCTCCTCCTCGCAGAGAGAAATCGGCATCAGGGTCATCCGAGGGAGTGCAGCGTGGCATGAAGGAACACAGATAATCCTGGGCATGTTCAGCCTGCATCCACTGAGACAAGCACCACTGTGCTGAAAACTGTAGACATCATTTGAACTTTTATTTGCTCTGAATGTTTGTGAATATGTTTAACATTTAGCTTTTTTTTTTTTTTTTTTTTTTTCCTGATACTTCCTCCAGCTGAGATTGGTGATTACGACCCCGGGAAGCACCCTGAAGGTTACAGCTCCAAATTCCAGTTCTTCCCTAAACACTCGGAGAAGCTGGAGCGCCGGATTGCAGACATACACAAGACAGAGTTGATGTAAGAGCCAAAATATAAAACTGCACCTCCGCTATCAATCACTCTCTTGTTTTCACATGCCTGAAGATCCTGCGCTCATACAGGCTGAACAAACACCTGACTTCCTCTGACATTTATGTAATTGACTGCAGTAATGAAGGCACAATTGGTCTGTATTGGGTTGGCCAGACAGATTATTGTCGCTTATTTGAGCGGATAGCGGAGAAAAGCACTCTCTTCTCCATTATCCACTCAAATAACTCGGTCAGATTGTCTTGAGCTCATAGCCTGCCCTTTATTAAAGTTATTAGTGATGGGTCCTAGCCCCAGCTCCGACTGGCAGAGCCGCAGAGCACAATAATGAAAGTGATCAGATAAGAGCAGGTCCATGCACACACACAGACAGACACAAACACACACACACACACACACTCCACTCTCACAGAGTGTTTCATGATCCGTCCATCTCCCTCAACTGATTTTTATTTGCACTAAAACATGTTTTTTAAAATTATTTCTAATGTGATTGAGTGTTATCTTGCATTCATTAAGATGTAGTTTAAATGTTAATGCTGGTTGGAACAAATTAAGTTCAAGAAAAAACAAAAGATGTCTGTTTAGTGATGTACAGTGAGACACAATAGAGGTAGAATGGCATCTATAAAGTCCAGTTTTGATGCCGTAGGAGCAGAACGACAAACGGCATGAGACTCTGCTGCCCACTAGTGGTTCCTTATTTCTTCACCACTAAGTAAACACATTGCTTCACTGTGAATACTTACATTGATTTGACAGCCTGAATGTAACAGAGTTTAAGCTGAGATAAACAATAAGTGCTTTTTGAATATATCACCCCATGTTTTCTTATGCTGATGTTTGATCTTGTTTGGTTTATAACCTCTGTCTGCTTCTTTCAGTCTCTCTAAATTAATGTGTCACATCACTGGAAATGAATTTGTTTGTGCCTCTGTCAGAAGTGTTTGGCCTTTCAAGACTTCTGTGTTGCATTTTTCTTATGCGTATGGTGGACTGACGCAGATGTTCGGTGTGTTGTTGCTCCCCCTCAGTGGACAGACACCTGAAACATCAGAGCGAAATTTCCTGCAGAAAGCCCAGATGCTGGAGACATATGGTGTTGATCCACATCCATGCAAGGTTTTTCAAGCACTGCTGTACTATTTTTAGATAGTAAACATTTCAGAAAAACAGTTCTGTCCAACTTGAACAGTGAAATATCCTCATGGGATATACAGTACACACTAAAACATATGTATGATTAATGTTTTCATTCGTGTTTAAATGTGTGCGTTTAAGTTATATTTTGAAATTCTTTCAGGATGTGTCCGGGAACCCAGCTTTCCTCGCCTTCACCCCATTTGGTTTTGTGGTGCTTCAGGGAAACAAGAGAGTTCATTTTCTCAAATGGTGAGCCAAAGACAGCACGTGACATAGACAAAGACATATGTGCTCTACGTGCAGGGTGTCCTACATGAAACAGCATGTGCACTACAGCTGGTTGTACAGTCACAGTCAACAAAGCTCATCCATCTGCCTCTACCTGTGGCAAGAGCCGGCGGCTAGAGTTCGCACAGATGGCTAATTACGCCACCTAGACTCAAGAGCAGGACAATAGCTTGATACCAGTAGCCTCTACTTGTAGTAGACGCCTACTGACTTGAATTCAGCAAGATGCTTTATCAACAATTTGAAATTGTATACAACATGGTGCATTTCTGTTTAACATTTGTCTGTTTGCTTTTAACTGAGAAGGTTCCTGTTATGTAATGAAGGCAGACTTATTATGTTTGCAGCATTCATAGCTTTGTTTGTTTGCCTTCGGCAGGGCTCAGGTTTCCCCCATTCTCCATTCCCTGTCTGCAGGGAATATTATCAGTTATTTGTTTTGTCAGCCAAACATAGAGCTCCGTGGCTGTTTATGTGATCTCAAAGTGGCTGTCATGAATATTTAAAGAAGCTGTGGCTTTCTGTTTCCGCTCGCTGTGATGTCTGCATGTGTAACTGTTGCTGCGCTCTCTCCTGGACAGGAACGAGGTGACCAAACTGAAGTTCGAAGGCAAGACGTTCCACGTATATGCAAATCAGAAGGAGGTGAGAGCATGAATTGTTGGGTCGTTGAATTGTTCTAATGACACTGCCTGTAGAGGGTGGTTTTCTGCCTCAGTTTGTTATATTTTCCTGCACGTTCTCTTATTTTCTACGTGCAGGACGAAAAGATCATCTTGACATACTTTGCGCCCACACCGGAGGCATGCAAGCACCTTTGGAAGTGTGGAGTGGAGAACCAAGCTTTCTATAAGTGAGTCCACAAATGTCTTCCGTGTTTTTTCTTATTCCCCCGCACTGTCATGATTCAGATACCTGCTCTGCATCCTTGAGCAGGTTACCGTCACGGTGCCTTGGTGTCCTTAAAAGCCCTTCCCTCCAGGTTGTTTGTCAGAGGGAAAATGAGGTGTGAGTTGCCTCTGACCTTTAGTAAATGAGTGCGCGGTGGCACGAGACTGCAAGCACTTCGGCGCTCTCTCTGAGATATTGCTCCCCTGTCGCAGCCATGAATAATAGTGCAGGTGCCCTCTCCTCTCTCCAGCTCAGAAAAGGTGATTTTAAAAAAAACAAAAAAACAAGCAGCCTGTGAGCTCAAAGGCCCGGGAGTGGTGTAATAATGAGTCGGGCTGATGGCTCAGGTGATGAAGGGTGTGTGTGTGGAGGTTAGCAGATGGAAAGAGAGAAAGAGAGGGGGCATGGGAAGGGCAGAGTTAATATGATGTGACCTTTTGATGACTCCCTGAAGTGGCAGACTGATAATATTTCATCAGCCTCCCACTTATGAAGATCTTACTGTAATAAGGATTCTGGGGAACTAAAAGGCAAGAGGACATGTGATAGAGATTTTGTGTCTTCCGGAGAAGCACGCATATCACTTGAAAGCAAAATGACACATTAAACATTAATGTCTCACTTACTATGACAATATAAACATATTGAATACTGTATGGAGCCATGTCGAGGATGCAGTGCCTATAGTGCAAGGGGAGGACATGCATAATTTAATAGCAGGGTATTTGATCCTAGTGTCTGCTTTTGTTCTGGGATTCAGAAAGCAAAGATTACATGTATTCACGCTTCAACAGTGTGATCATATTAGGAGCATATTCTTGCAAGAATGAGTGGGGAATTGTTTATATTTTCAAGTTCATACTAGTAGTTTTCCTTCCTGTTTACCTTGTTTAGGCTTCATTTTTCTCTTTTTTTTTTTCTTGTTCCATCAGACTTGAGAAGTCAAGTCAGGTTCGCACAGTGTCCAGCAGCAACCTGTTCTTCAAGGGCAGCCGTTTCCGTTACAGGTATAGTACACGAAAAGACAGTATGACTGATGACAGAAACCCCCCCAGCTGGAGGCAGAGAGAGGTGTTCCCAGAAGACATGGCCCTCCTGGCCTTCTGTGCTGTAACGTCAGCCTTCTGTTGCCCTGAGGACAGGACTGACACCTCACAAGATAGAGGACACAGAGGGGAAAATAAGGGGACTGATCACATGAGGAATTATCACCTTGTATGAGCTGTAAACCTGCAGTTTGGCCAAGAAATTGTCCTTTATTGAAGAATCAGTTCACCTAAATTATATAACAAAAAACAATTCTCACTTAACTTTAGTGGTATCTAGCCTATGGATGGTTTTTTTGTTCAGATTTTAAGATATCCATCTTTGAGATTTTTGACCCTAGAGGTTGTAGTGCTCAGCAGTGAAAAATCACATTAAACAACATGTGTTTGCATAAACAATGTCCCAGTTCCTCTGGACAATCCACAAACCTTGTTGTGAAGAATTTCCATTGGAACTACTTTATACTAAAGAAATAGCCCTTATTGGGGTGGTGGAAGAACATGGACATCTCAAAACCTCAGCAGTGAAAACCATAACTATCTGCATAGCTAGATACAATTAGAGGTATATGAAAAAATATATTTTTATTTGAATGAACTGGCCCTTTAAGAAGAAAATCGTCATATTCGACTTTTGAAAGGTCAAGATTAAAGGGATGGAAAGTAATGCTGCATTAAAAATATCTGATAATTTTCATATATGGAGACTGCATGTGAAGTTGAATCACAAGCCCAGTCAGTCAGTTAAATGTTGAGTTTACTGTTGAAGGGCGAATCATGATCATTGTTTTGATATTTTTGCCTGCAAGTCTGTGTGTGCATTTGTCTGACTGGAGGTAATTCAGTTACACAAAGCTGAATTCACCGGGTTAATTCAACCATGATGCTCATGTACTTTACTCATCCACTGCAGTGATGGCTTTCATGGCATTGGGTGACACCAGGGTGCCTGGTTATGTGTGTGTGTGTGTGTGTGTGTGTGTGTGTGTGTGTGTGTGTACGTGAAACTCATCCTGAGCATCGTCTCTGTGCTTTATAACAGTGGACGAGTGGCAAAAGAGGTGATGGAGCAGAGTGCCAAAATCAAACGCGAACCTCCAGAAATACACAGGTAGAGTTGTAAACTCAGGAGAGGTCAGAATGTTCTCAATCAGATTTTTCCTTAATTTTCCTCCATTTTCTTAGGCACCAAGCTACTGTAGATGTCTTTATATCAGCAGCACCTACTGGCTACAGTATGAGTTACCTCCACTCGTGGCTGTCGCTGTGTGCAGTGATGTTTGTGCATTTGTGTCTGTGTTTGTCTCTGCAGGGCTGGCCTCGTGCCCAGCAGAAGTTGTCCATCCATCACCCACGGGCCTCGCCTCAGCAGTGTACCGCGCACGCGTCGGAGAGCTGTGCACATATCTATCATGGAGGGTAAGAACTGAGCTTCAACACCATGCTTCACCAGGCCTAAGCAAGCAACAAATCCCCTACGGGCCATGGAAGTGCTGGGGGCAGAATTTGTGTTTTCACAAGACATTATGTGTTCTTTAGAGGACTTACAGTGAGTATGGTGTTGTTTACACGTCACCTTCATCCACTGAATCGCTTAACTTGTCGTTTCAGTAGCGTCCAGGAAGCAGTTGTGATCCCACTCTTCAGATATAATCATGGATAATGTGTTATTGCAATAACAACCAAGCTGGCACAACATTTTTAATGGATCAGGGAGCCATTAGTCCTATTTGTGAGATCTCCTCCCCTTCTTGAGAAAACACACACACAAACACACACACACACACACACACACACACACACACACACACACTGTACTGTAACTAGAGCCATTTGGCCCAGTTCATGCTTACAGCGCCGGTGGGACATGCTGCAGGTGTGTGCGTCAGTCAGCCTGCTCCACTTCAATGCAGGGTTTCAGAGCTGTGTGAGCATTTGAGTGGTTGTGTATTTGTTGTGCCAACACAGTGGCAGCTAAAGTCACTTATTCAGCCCACCTGCAGGCTCTTGGCCCAGAACAGGTGGCCTCACTTCCTCTGTTACTGAGATGGACGCAGCATGCAGGCATACTGTCCTGCATGGCTCTGGGTAAAACCAGCAGTGAGACCCTTTGGCCCTGCCTTTCAACTACATACTCGAATTCTTTGTACACTGAGAAAAATAGAAGTCAGAAGCAGGTGTCCTGTGTATATTGAGGGTCTTTTGCTATGGGTTCAAGAGAGCCATAAGAGCTTCCCACCCCCAGTGTGTGCTGACTGGGTGTCTTACAGTGGTATTAATACCCCAGCTGAAAATAGCCTGGGTGTTCTACTCCATGTATGTCACTGGCCTGGGTGGGGCCAAACCAGGCCAGGCCAATGCTGGTGATTGTAGCACTGCTGCAGAAAACCACCGCTTTACCTCACACACTCCTCTCCGCTAACTGCAACTAAGGCAGAACCCTTCTGTCTAACACACACACACACACACACAGCGAGACTGTGGCCTGGACTCCGGGATAGGGACCATAAGGACGGGATAAACACGTGCATGCTGCAGCCATGGTGAAATGTCTGATCCGTATCACCACCCGGGTGAACGTCCACCTGCGTATGATCAACCACTGCTACCGGGATGTGAAGGTTCGCGTGCTGAGCCTGGGGCCTCGCATGCTGGGCAAGGCCCTGGGCGTCCTGCCCCTCTACCCTGCCCTGACGGGGCAGCAGGAGTCTGCCAGCGTCAGCCCTCTTCCTGGCACTCCGCTGCCCTGCGTTCAGCCCAGCAACCCTCCAGGTAAACTCGCCACGGAGCCGGCCAGGAGTGTGCTTTACATGGAGGTGCCGAAGGCTTTCTCTATTTTAAATCTGTCTCAATAATGTTGGTGGGGAGGGAGCGACACCATTCCTGTGGTTGTCTGTGTCTCCTGGAGGTCTCAGTTATTGGACAGAGGTTTTTGATTTTTCTTCTTGGGGCTTTTGTTGATTTAGATTGGAGGACTCTTTATGTAGCAGCTATACTTGGTTCCAACCAGTATACAGTATTTTAAGCAGTAGTGTGTTTATTTGGTTTATGTGCTTCTTTTAAAGTTATTTTATAGTGTTTCAGTTAAAAGCTCTAAACATGGGAAATACGAATTAATACAATGCTTTTTCTGCTCGCTGCCTCACTGTTGTAAGCATAACATAGGATAAGCTGAGGCAGATCAACACTGAGTAAAGATGGCCGCTGACACTCCTCCAGCCTTTACAGTATGCCCCCAGCTTTTCACTTGACAGGAGTTTCATGTCAGCAGAGGCTTGGAAACTGGACATAATCTGTCCTACTCGTCCTGCAGTTTTTAAAAAGTCCCTTTCATGATTTGCTTCCTCATCAAAAGGTGAATTTTAATCCCTTCTCTTTATAGTGAAGGTGTAATGTTGCTGCTTTGACACTCTGGAGAATGTGATATCGTCAGCAAGGGGCTCAACCACAGCTCATCTCCGCTGACATGTACAAAGTAGTGAGGCTCTCACATACTGTACTGTAACTTCTACCGCAGAATCAACAGTGCAGTTGTACAGTAACAGTAACAGTAACGTGCCTTGAAGCTAATTGTTGAATAGTTTTAGGTATATATTTGTTAACCGTCTCGATTTTGACATACCGTTTCTACCGAGGTCGCTCCTGTATCCCTTTAATGTCTACAGTTGCATAAGGTCATTGTGGGCAATGTTGCATGTGAATGAGCATAACTGTTTTATGGCAATATTGGATTTCTGTATAATTTTAGCATCAATCTCATAAAGTGACTTGACAAGTAAATTGTGTTGAATCTGCTAAGATTAGCCAAAAACAGACATTCCTGTCTTGATATTTATCCATAAACAGATTTTCCCAAAAAAAATCTTCCTTCATCACAATATCAGATTACACTGTAATAGAAGATTTTATCCAGATAGCTCACTCCTAGTTGTAGGTTAAAATACTGTATGTGTGCCTTTTCATTTTGCTCAAAGAATCTTTGACTGTGTCGTGTTCATGCAATCGGGTTGATTCTACAGACATTAAAGGATAGGTTCACATTTTTTCAAGTCTATCGCAAAACAACACTCATACCCGTATGGGCATTGAAACAATTTTTGGTTGCTGCAGTTGCTCCTGCGGTGGGATGATACCACAAAGAAGGACATTTATACTAAAGACACTGTAACTTTCGGAAACACCCACTAGGCTTATCTAACTAAGACTGGAAGCTTCATGTTAATGTACAGCTGAACTTTGTTATGCATTTTTGCACTCAACGAGGACTGTGGATTTCGTCCCGTCCCTCACATTGGAATTGCATTGGAAAGGGATGTCTTTTCAGCCAGTATGGACAGGACATATGAGACATGATTTAAAAGAATGTAAACCTGTCCTTTAATTTAAAAATAAGCCTTGTGATTTGTATTTTTGTTTTAAGCAATGAGCCTCTGTTACAAATGTTAAGCATCCTTATACAAGCTTTTAAAACAACTGATACATTGGACAAATCCAAAACTATCCAAAGTGGGATCAGTGATGTAACCTCTAGTATCTATATCTTTGTTTAGAGATTAGGGCTTAGAAAGTGTATAAAAAGAGAGGATGTTGGCTAATTTATCAAGAAGCAGGCTTGGTTTATTTTATTGTCTGTAATGTATATTTTATCTTAATGGGTTTGATCACTCTGTGGTTGAGTGAGAATGAGATCTACACTTCCAGTGCAAGTGGAACATGATGGTTTCTTCCATTAGAGCCTTCTGTACAATGACAATTATTCTGCCTGTCTGCTTGACTCTGGGGAAAGCATGATCAGATTTCTGCTGTCAAGTTGGAGACTGTGTGTCTGTGCTCTGTAACAGACCTCTGCTGGACAAACGGCATTGTGTCGGTGAACGCCACTCTAGTGCAGAGGATGAATGGCCACATCATGTCTAGTCAGTAACCTTTTTTCATGCTGTAATATTCCTTTCTTCCTGTCTGTTTCCCTCCTCTTCTTCCTCCCTGAACCACTCCACAAGGTCTGGAGTCATTGCGTGACAGTGCCCACTCGACACCGGTGCGTTCAGTGTCCCACGGGGAATCCTTCATGCCACGCTCCCGGAGCCAGGCCACAGATGCCAGCGAGAGGACTGCGGTGATCTCGGACGAGGCCTACAGCCCATCCGACAGCGTCCTGCCAACCCCGGTGGCCGAGCACAGCATGGAGCTGGCTGCCTCGCGCCAGATCAACGGGGCACCCTGCAGCATTGAGGAGGAGAAGGAGTCGGAGGCGGGCACCCCCCTGCGCGGGGAAGTGGGTGATTTTGGTGCGGACGGTAGATCTGCACAGGAAGGTGCAGGGGGGGACACCCTCAGCGAGGTGGAACAGGTGAATAAATTTGTCTTAAGTGTCCTCCGTTTGCTCCTTGTGACCATTGGACTCCTCTTTGTCTTGCTCCTCCTCCTCATCATCCTCACCGAGTCAGACCTTGACATTGCATTTTTACGTGATATCCGCCAGACCCCCGAATTTGAGCAGTTCCATTACGAATACTTTTGTCCCCTCAGGCGGTGGTTTGCCTGCAAGCTCCGCTGGGTGGGCGGGTTGCTCATTAACAAGTGAGAGTGAGGTCGTAGAGTTCGTAAGCCCGTTCGGGGGTCTGAGATGACGGTTAAGACTCCGGAGTGATGGAGGGCAGCCTCGTCCCAACCATGAACCCTGCTTCTCTCATCATCCTCCTGCAGACACACAGCTTGGACCACTCCTGGTAACACCGGGCCCAGGATCTCTCTTCCCCTCCTCCACTTTGAGTTAAGCCCCCCACCCACCCAACCACCTCCTCGTTTCGCTTTTTTTCTTCTTTTTTTTTTTTTTTTTTTTACAAAGTCAGAAGACATTTTTTTGCTTTTTTTTTTAATTTCAAGTCATTTCAGGTATTTTATTTTTTCAAATAACACAAAGGAAAAAAATTAAAACTGAAATCAAAGAACTGAAGAATTTTAAACAGTTCTATTTACAGGAACGGAAGATCTTGTTGCAACGGATGAACGTTGCCTTCATTTGTTATTTATTGCTTTTAAACATTTGTGTAAGAAAAGGAGAGGAGATGGTGAAAAGTAATCGAGGAAGTTGATTTGTCATTAAAATTTAGATGGAAGTGAGTTATGTTAGAGTCTGTTAGATCGGCCTACTGCTGTGAAGTATATGTGAGGCAAAGCAGTGTAATATCTTTTGATATTGATTCATCCCCATCAGAAGTCAACTAGACAAACTGAAGATTCAGCTCTTCAGGAAAAACAGAGCAATCTGAAGGGAATAACAGTGAAGGCTGATGAAACAGAGAACAGATTACCAAATGCCTTTTTTGAAAAGATGTCCATGACTGTTGGCAGTTTTGAATTTTGAGGATTGTTTTAAGACACAATTACACTTTAGTATACAAGAGTGTACAAAGTAAACTGGTGAAGATCAAAGTTGTTTTTCTAACATTTTATAGGGATACAGTAAAATAAACCAGTACCAATAGTGTTATGTGACCCAGTAGTGTCAGAAGCGGTTAGAGAAATATTCATGATGAGCAAAGATTCACTGGCACCAATAGATAATAGTCTAGGTAGACGTGCAGATGCTCATATGGTTTTAATAATTAAGTACTTTTGAATGTGCTCATTTGTTCAGTTGTTCTGTTATTTCTCCTATTCATTTGATTTGCATTTTTTCATCAAGTTGAAATTCGATGAATTTCAAAATTTTCTTTGTATGAAGAGTTTGATTTATTTTGGTTTCATATCAACCTTGCTCTAGTTTATGTATCATACTATATTATTATTATTATTATTAGAATAAGAATAATGATGTACTTTTTGTACAAATTAGTTTGTTTCCTAATATATATTGACAGGTTTTTCATGTATATTTTAACAGAACTGAAATGTTATTTTGTTATTGAAGATTAAATTATACCTTTTTTAGCGCTGTGTTTCAAGTAAGGTCAGAAGCATTTATGGAAATGTGGATGGGGGGGACTAAAAAACAGGGTTTTTATCCAGATCCACTCAACACTGATCGCACCTATCATCGCTCCACCAGCAGTGAATCAGCCTTCAACGTGTATTTGTACAAAATGGCGTCTGGAGATATCATTATACTGTCACAAATACCAAATAATCCAAAACCACATTTTCATCTTTCATAACTTTACCTTATCTTATTTTACTTGAAGAGTTTGGAGAGGTGACTGGGAGCCTGACCGATGATGCACTTGTTCCTTGACCCACGGCTTATATTCACACTAAAATTCACTTACAGATGTGTGAAACAAAACTAGAGCTGAAACGATTAGTTTATCGATTGATAGAAAAGGAATTGGCAGCTATTTTTATAATAAATTAATCGTCACATTAATCGTAACATTTTCTGGTTTCAGCTTCTCCATTGCGAGGATTTTCTGCTTTTCTCTGTTTTATATCATTGTAAAATGAATATCTATGAGGTTGGGACTGTTGGTGAGTTAAAAAAAAGCAATTTTGAATACGTCACTTTGAGTTCTGAGGGCATTTTTCACTATTTTCTGACAATGAATCGAGTAATCTAGAATATAATAGGCAGATTAACTGATAATGAAAATAATCGGTAGATGCACCCCTAAACAAAACGCTTTGTCACTGATAAATTAAGAATGATAATTAAATGGGACCGGAAACATAAGCTCTTTGGTGGAGGTAACAACGGATTCTGCTTGACAAACTACAGTATGTAATGATGACATTTCCTGAGGTACCTCATGCACTTTTCTTTCTGAATTATGTACTTCAATTACTTCCTTCCCTTAATTTTCAGACAAAATAAAAGATACAGATATATCTGTGATAAGCCGATACGGAGGAATAATATCTGCCTTCAGATTTGTCGGTCAGGCTCTAGACTCTTCTGCCTCACAGCTCCAGGGAGCAATAACTGTCACGGCTGCTGGATTCTGGGTAAAATCTGTTTTTTTGAATTGCGTGTCTACCTCCTGTACCAAGTGCAGGTGTAAGTATTAGTGTGTCTGTATGTAGGAATGGAAACAAGATTCAAGGTGATAGCGGTGGAGGTTTAGACAGAGAGGAGTTAAAAAGTCAATTTTTCATCTTTTGCAAAAGGCGAGAAGGACTTACGTGGAGGAAGGTAAAGAGAAAAGTCTGAAATGAGAGAAGTAGAGCGAGGGATATCAGAGGCCTTCGAGAGAGGTTGAAGTGATCAGTCTGCTTCTTTGAAAGTGGGATTTAAAAAACTAATTGGGAGACACTTGGTGACTCATCACTCTAATGGCTGTACAGGGTTGCTTGATTTATTTTTTTGGCCTGCTATGTCAAACGCCACACTCTCATACCAGCACCTGCAGCTGCTCCACTGAAGGCCCGATGGTGCTACCTTCTTTGTTTGCTCCTGTGTAATCCGAGTGCGTCAGCCCTCGGCTAAAACTGTAGTCCTGACCGCAGAGTAGCATGCACTTTGGCGTTGTGGCTGGATCCACTCCTGTAGCTCATTATCCCTCACAAGCCGCAGTTATCTGTGGCGGAGGGAGCTGCACTGACATTTCCCAGCACGATGCTAGAGGGAACATCAAATCATTAGAGCTACGTTGGCAAGAAACCTGCCAAACATACGGTGTAGGAGCTTATTCATGTCATGTTAATCATTTTTAACTCCAGTAAATAGCAGATGCAAAGATGAAGCACATTTCTCCTAACGGGGTGAGCGGGTTGACTTTTTTTGTGTACATTCATACTTCATATTTATTACTTCTTTACTGACATAAAGGTCGACATGACCGACCAGTCCAGCCAGGCTGAGTTGTTAGCAGGACATCTTTTAAAGGTCAGCCCGCAAAGGTGTTTCTCATACATCTATCAGCATTATGTAGCTTCAGTGGTCTCTCTGAACATGCAAGTTTTTTTTGGGTTTTTTAAAAAAAAAAAAGGCAGCATTATTCAAGGAGCAATAATCAGCCGTGAGAACAAAAAGATGTGATTTACAAACTTTCTGACTGTATGAAAATCCAACAATGAATAAGTCAAATATGTCCTTTCTGTTTCTAGAAAACCACTTACCAAATTGCTGTTGTGCTGACTCTAAACGATGGTGTGACCACTGAGACACTTAGTTGCCGTTGCATTCATTAATAACATTTTCCTCAGAGACCTCTTGTGTGGATGTTTGTTCTGCTGTTTTTTTTTTTTTTTTTGCTGTTTCATTGTTAAGTGACAGATTGTTCCCTGTGCCTGGATCCAAACTCTGAAGTTTACCAAAGTGGCAAAGATGAAGGAATGGAGAACGAAAAGACACAACATCCCTAACAACTGTACTACAGACTACTCCATCCTTAAATCTCCCAGGCCGAGAGGGGAAAACAGTGTTCACCTCTGTCTCAAACTGTTTGTAATGTACACTGGGCAGCCCAAAATCTGTCTTAATTTGTCTTTTACAGGCGTGTTTCCTGTGACAAACCTGACTTTAATTTTGTTTTTGCAATTTCAGTTGCTGTGTCATGTTTACATATTTTATAGTTATTTTACCTCATGGGAGATGGCTACAGTTTTGGCCAGATGTGTGACATTTGATGAGCAAGAATAATAATAATAATAAATAGAAACAGCTTGTCCGTCCCAGAAAAGCAGCAGTGAAGGTACAGCCATGCAAATACAATGTGGTGCAAAATTTGAGACACAAGGGATGGACTCAATAACAGAAACACCTACATGGTATAATGTAATTCCATATAATAACCAAGCAACAAATCCTACATTTGTGAAATTTAATTTTTACTAAGGCAGTGTGTGAGAGATGTTTAGGGCGGTCGTTTTTTGTGGCGGTATTGTACTGAACTTTGCTGAGGTGTTCTTGTTATTTTGTCCACTCCTTGTGTTTTGCTACATATTTTCAGCAATCATCAGATAGATATCTTAATAAAAAAAACTCTCATAAACCAATGTATGACATAATCAGGACTAAAGTTTCAGATTGGCATTAGCTCTCCTTCAAACATCATTTTTAAGGTTTTTAATATTTATGTGATGACACATAATTACCTAATCAATTTAGATAATCAAAATCAAGTGATTTATATGCGATTGGCTACCTAAATTTTGTTCCTGGCCAAAATTCGTCACATTAATGTGGATGATGCATGTCAAACTGAAGGGTTGATAGATGAAACTAGTCATAACCGAAGACACCTTGATCTGCTTTTTGCCCCTCTGCCAGCTCCCAGTGGACAGACCCTCACACGGCTATGCATACACATCAATAAGTGTCTATGCATATCCATGTCTGGTGGTGTTATGTAGTCTGCATCGTTCTATCCTGGGATTGCAGATTGCTGTTTAATTGTTATATATACAAGTATATATATAAAAAAATATAAATCCATGTGCCAAATCCAGTTCTTGTTCAGTCTGATCCATTCCGAACCCATGTTTGTACTGTAGGTAACCTTCTGTACAAGTCAGTATAAAATATTGTTTCTCTCCAATAGTCCCTTGTAACTGGTGCCATTAAATAAAACTATTCAAACTTGAAATAAACATTGAATAAAAATGTGAAGTGGCTCCCCCTGTGGCTTTGTGGTACAACACAAATTCAGCGCACGGCTTTTCTCTAGCAAAAAAAAAAAAAAAATCTTCTGAATGTAGACCAATTTAAACAATAATCATAAACTTTGAATTTGTCTTTAATATAAAAAGGAAAGATGTACATCAAAATGGACAGTGGAAAGTGACAGTGAGAAATGTACAACAATCAACATAAAGTTAGGACAGACACCATCATGACAATAACTACAGAACATAAATATACAATTTTAGCAGCTTCAATAAACAGTTGGGAAAGAGCAGGTAAATACAATTACTAACATCAGCTGGTTTGATAATGTAGTGAAAAAGTAGTTGGCTATCCTAGAAAGTCAGATCCAGAGGACGGCCCTACCCCAAGTGCGAAAAGGCTGGCTTTAAGAAGGGTCGCTGGTTGGTCTGAGGGGCTGGGGCGGCCAGGAAGCCCGGTCTCCTGCCTGCTGATGCATCTCCCGCTGAGCTCCTGTACTCCCGGCCTGCAGCTTTTGATCCCCCTCTGGAGCTGGACGATGACCACGATTTATTGCTGCTGTAGCCACGACTGAATTCACAACAGCAGCACAGCAAGAAAGGAGAGAGAAGAAAAGAGGAAATAAGGTTTAAGCTATGAAATGAAGCTTATTGCTACATATGATCCCCAACTACATGATAAAATACACGCTACAGACCCGTTGGAGTTGGCACTTGTGTTGCCATATCCTTTTCTCTTCTTGGAATACTTGAAGAATGGAGCTTTCTTTCTCTTCTGTCCCTGTGCGGACTGTTTACGGAAGTAGGTGGAGGACTCTGTGTCGTCCTCGTCGTCGTAATCTCCCTGTGTGCGTCCTCGTGTTGTGTCTATCCACCCATCTCCACCATTGTCAGTCTGCTCCTCTACAGAGACAATGTAGGATTAATATCACAATGTGCAGAATAATAATAATAAAAGAGTAAACCAGTAAAGGAAATGAGGTGCAAAAAATTGAAATATGCAACAACTTTAGTTGGGTCCCTTACCAGGCAGCTGCCACTCAGAGTATCCCTGTAGGACCTGAATGACATCGGCTCCATACTTCTCCAGTTTGTCTTCTGTCACACCATCAATTTGTAGGAGGACTTCGGGGTCAGAAGAAAGCTTCTCTGTTCATGTGAAAAAGTTTAAGTTATAAAATGCTAGTTGCATCATATGGGCTGTTGTGGCACTGTTGTGACAGTCTTAACAATTGTTTCAGAAATTACCAGCTATCTTTTTCAAGGTGGCGGTGGAGAAGATGTTATAATAGTGAATGCCAAACGCCTTCCCCAGCTGCTTGCACAGATCAGTCAGCTCCTTCAGACACTTCTGAACCATCTCCTCTCTCTGGGAGACGTTCTTGGCCACAGTAGCTTTATGTTTCCTAATGCTAGACGCACTCTCTGTCTCATAGAACTCCACCTGCGATGAGACAAGTGCCAGAGAGGGTTTAATGTTTTGATTAATATCAATTTAATAATTGCTATTCATTGCCATTAAGTCATTTTATGTCAGGTTACCTGCATGTGTCCAGACAGCACGTTCGTGGCTTTGGGTCCAGCAGAGATATAAGACACAGCTTGGCCGTTGTTAGTGATGTAGAGATCCTCCACCAGGATGTTGTCCAGAACCAGTTTTTTGAAGAGACGGTCAGCGTTATGCCTAGAGTAGGCTCCTCCCATCCCAAACATTCCTGTCTGTATCTTGGCAGATTTAGACCCTGACAGAAAGAAACAATTCCCCACATAAGACCATTCATAGTCAACTCTTATTACATATGTCATGCAAAATTCGCAGGTGTGAAAAGGCCTTTTTTCAACGCGAGCATGTGCATGTACTTTACCTACAAAGATATCCACCAGCATATTCAGTGTCAGTCGGCTCTGCTGAGCAGTCTTGCCAAACCTTGCTCCGACTTTCTCGCAGTTCTCCTGGACAAACCTCACGATCTTCTTCACATCTTCAGTAACATTTCTCATCTTGTATTGCTGCACAAAGGAATATTCAAACATTGTTGCTCAATTAGAAACGTCCAGGTATGTTGTGAATTTGATATTAATAAAGAAAAACATGACAAGAAATGATTCCTACGGTGGGTTTGGAACAGTTGTCACAGCTGACGTCTGCGTTCTCCTTACAGAAGCTTTTGTTGAACTTCAGCTCGCCAAAGTATGCGAGCAGCTGAATTCTTCTGCACTCCATCATGTTCTCACAGAAGTGCACCATGCTGTGTAGGTTGTTGAAATGAGTCGATTTGGCGTGTCTGTCACCTTCTCTGTCCACTGTGATAAAAAAAAACCCATCTGAGTCTACATGACTAATGCATACAGTTAGTTATTTGGAAAAGTAAACATGCTATCCACATAAATTTTGCTTGCAATAAGAAAGGTCTAGATTTTTGCCACATACTGCTGATAATCCTCTTGATGCGGTGGACATCGGTGTAGGAGTAGAAGAGAATACAGTGAGAGATCTCTCCATCTCTGCCAGCTCTCCCGGACTCTTGGTAGTAACCCTCCACTGACTTAGGCAGACTGGCGTGGATCACATAGCGCACATCAGGCTTGTCAATGCCCATGCCAAAGGCTATGGTGGCACAGATGACCTGGCAGACAAAAGGAAACAGTAAAACAGGAGCATTGTCCACTTTAAGTCCTTCAAACAGCTACTGGTTCGCAAAATGTTATCTTCATTTTTATGCTAATTTCAATGATTGAGTGGTGACCTCACCTGGCAGCCGTCCTGATTGATCCACTTGTTTTGCACATATTCTCTGTCACCATCACGCAGGCCTGCGTGATACGACAGAGCTAATATCCCTGCTCTCTGCAGACTCTTGGCCATGGCATCACAGTCATTACGGGACAGGCAGTATACAATGCCAGAGTCACCTGCAACATGCAGAGATGCAGGTTGTTAAACAAAGGACAAATTCAGAGGGGGTTTGTAATCACTGACTGGGATAATTTAAAAAACTGGTAATTTTTTCATCTATTACAAAGCTACTTACAAAAGCAATTAGTCATTTGACAAAAACATGGTTTTAAAGTTATATCTGACAAAAGCTTAAGAATTTTGCATGCTTCCATTAAAACAAATCCTTAATCTGCAGTAACCACACAGCAACATCTTTATACATACAAATCTGAGTTAAATTTTCAACAAAGCAGTTATGGCAGTGTTCTGAAAATATCTGGGATCAGAGAAAGCACTTCTGAATTATTTACGTGGGTAGTGCTTCTTGATCCAGCTGATGCAGTCCTCGTCAACCTTTTTGGGTTTCTTGGGCAGCACGGCGTACTTCAGGTTTGTTCTGTTGAAACTCATGGTAAACCTAAAAATATATTGAATGGAAAATGAATGAGTTCAACAATATTAAAACAGAACTAATTTAAAAAAAATCTGAGACAGAGCCTGAGATGGAGCACGTACACTTGCGGCCGAGTCATATTCAGCTGGTTGAGGATGTCTTTCTGAACACGAGGGGTGGCAGTGGCTGTTAGGGCCATCATCGGCACGTTGGGGAACTTCTGACGCAGTTCATGCAACCTCTTGTAGTCTGGACGGAAATCGTGGCCCCACTGAAAGATTTAATTTCACAGGATGATTCACGATGGCACGATGAAAAGCATACTGCAGATGCAGATTGTGTGTAAAGCAGAGGAACACACCTGACTGACACAATGGGCCTCATCTATGACAAACCGGGCTAAAAGGCCTCGCTCGTACAGGTTCTGCAGTGCGGAGATCACCCTGTTACTCGCACTCACCTTGAGGAGAAGAAAAGATGCATAAAAATCAAAGTTACCGCTACCTTTATTTATAGCAAACAAGAAAACATGCTTACAGATTCCAACATTTCTCACCTTTTCAGGAGTGACATAGAGCAGTTTAATGATGGGGTCTTTCCTAGAGAGCTGCATATAGATCCTCCCTGCTTCACTGTCACTTTTATCACCAGACAGGCTTATTGCTGGGATCTGAAATGTGGGACATTACAATATAACCCATACACTTTCTGAGTACCACACATATTATTACAACGTCATACTTCATTCTGATTCAACAGACCAGCAGGAGCAAACATACTTACATCCAGTGTGGTGAGTTTCTGGACCTGGTCTACAATGAGTGATTTGAGTGGGGAGATGACCACAGTGACTCCTGGTGACACGCAGGCAGGCAGCTGGTAGCACAGGCTTTTACCCCCACCTATAAAAATGCACCAATTACAGAGAAATGTGGACATTTTTACTGCAGTTGACATAAATCTACTGTCACAAGGCTAAGACAACATTTGTTTTTGGAACTTTTGATCACTACTAACCTGTGGGCATCAAAACAAACGTGTCTTCTCCCTGAAGCGTTGCATTAATTGCTTCTAGCTGGTTGAACCTGAACTGATGAAGACCAAAACGCTTGTGAAAGATCTTCATCATCTCCTGTGAGTAAGGGAAGTTGAATCCTCTGAAGCGATCATGGGCTGGGTTTCTGAAGGTGGGTTCTGCAAAGGGAAACATTAAAACTGAGTCAGTAAAATGCACCAGAAGACCATCAACCTGCTCCATCAATTCTCAAGACCAGGGCCTGTATTTATCATTTATGAGGTATTCATCATTTCAGAATCACACTTGAGTAATATGCTGAAGGTTAACCAAAGACTACTTAATATTCCTACTCATGTGAAAGTGAATGATATCTAGGGCTGCAACTAACAATTCTTTTCATTATCAATCAATCATCAATAATCACTTGGTCTATAACATGTCAGAAAATAGTAAAAATTTTCATCAAAATTCCCCAAAGCCCAAGTTGACATTTAGCTTGTTTTGTCCAACTAACAGTCCAAAACCCAATGACATTCAAAAAAAAAAGAAGTTAGTGATTCATTTTCTGTCAATTGACTAATCGTTTCAGCTCTAATGATATCTCTGTTTTATAACATAACGTAAAATGAAATTAATTAGTAGTTTTAGTGTGCAATTATCCCATTCAAAGGCCAACAGGCTGATGAAACTATAACTTAATACAAATAAGCTTGTTGGACACAGGTCAAGACTAAAAATATATAAAAAGTATGACATTTCAAATTACAATTTTGCTGCCTAACAGTAGGACCAACATGCTCTGAGAATTTGGGACCAGTTAAAACTAATTGTCAGTACAGGCCCAGACTTTTGCATGCCATGCTGACTCACCAGGAGAGCAGATCTTTGAAGGCTTGGGTGTGGGAGCAGGTGTTGTTGGTTTCTTCTCCCATGAAGATTTGCTCGGTCCGCCTTCTTTCACTGTTGGAGTCACGGTGCTGGAGTTTTGTCCCGACACTGACAAAGTTGGGGGTTCATCAAAGTAATCAGGGATGTCTGAGTCATTAAAATCGTCGATGTCAAAGTCGTCAATGTAAAAGTCATCTGGTTCTACGTCTTCTGCAGTTGTCATGGTTGCTGGGGTATTAGACTGAAAATCAGCCTCTGTCTTTTTGGGTGAGAAGAAGAGATCTGAACCATTCAGGTCTGTGCTTGCTTTCTTAGAGAAATTAAAAGATGGATTTGTGAGGCTGTGGGTTGATGGAGAGTCACAGATACTCTCATTTTCCACATATATTGTCCTGCTGTGCTCACTGTGCATGGGTTTCACATTAATAATACTGTCAGAGTGGTCAGAGTCATGGTCCACAGAGATGGCTGAAGTTCTCCTGATCTGAGGAGGCTTCTTCGAGTCCACGGGCCCAGAGCTGCTGGATGACATGTCACAGCTAAAAGAAGATTTTTCTTTAAAGCTGGGTTCAGAAATCACAGTGCTGTCGGGCTGCTGCATCCTCAATAAACTGCCACCACCAGTTGCAAGAATCCTCTTCCTGCGTGAGAAAGGCAGATGATTGCAATCATACTGAGATAACATTAAATATCATTAACAACAATGAAGCTGTTTTTTTCCACTCAAATGTACACACCTTTGAGCCCTCTTCAGCAAAAGCTCATTTCCACAAGACAGAGCTATTAGTTCATGTTCAGGGACGGAATCAACCAGAGCACAAATGGACTCCATGATAGTGAAGAGTTGATCATCTGTGACGTGATCAGAAGAAATAAACAACAAAATTAAGGAACAGGGACAAAGATTCCTAATTTGATGAATAAAATGTGAACAAGTTCTGGACAAATCAGAAAAAGGCATAACACCCACTTGTTGTGTCTTTTGAGTGGTGATCAGAGGGTTCATGTAGTGTTGTGATGGGTCCCTTTGACTGCACAGGACTGACTCTGCTTTCAGCTTTAGCTGTTTTAGGTCTGTTTGAAATAAAAGACAAGTTATGTCCGGTTTCCTTTTTTAAATTCTCTTTGAGGTCAAGGCCATCTAATATCCAGGTAAAAAAAACATGCATTTAAGAGGGGATACCTTTTCTTCAAATACACAGTCATAACCAAAAAACGGAGAAAAAACCAACATAGCTAACGAGCTTCCTGTTTACAAGAGTTTGGATGAAAAGCAATAAAGCACAGTTAGACGTGTTTCACTGTGCTTATCAGCACAGTTGGAATCCGCCTCTGACTTATCACATTTCGTAGATAAAAGTAGACATTGTAAAGTGCCTTGTGTTAGTCTGAGCTCGGAGTTTACCAGACAAAACAAGGAAAACTCAGTTAAACCAATAATAATTTTATGTCTGTGTGGTGACGTATTACTATACTAACTTTATATTTACCTTGTCATATTCGTCTAAAACGCATTACTATTAACAAAGTAAGCTACTTTTTGGGTTGTGTTCCACAAACAGAGAAACACTTCAGGGTTTAGTAAGATCAAAAAATGTATATCACGCAGGTTAAAGGGGAACCCCACCATCCACCATCAGAGTCCGTTTACAGGTCTTGGGGCGTACTACTGCATATGAGAAAAAAGTTGTAAAAAGCCTTTTGTGGCTCCAGAGTGAGCTATGTGAAGTCTGAGTGAAAAGTGATGCGATGTTTTGTCGGTTGGGGCTGAAAGTTAAAAGTTTGAATGGGAAAAAAATAGGGGTGTGGAGTTAAAAAGAAGTGAGATTATCAGACCTCTGTAGCCCGCTCCTTTTTTTTTTTTTACCTGTCCATTGTGAGTCCAACAATGTTATAGGAGTGCAATGCTGAAGATGTGCAGTACTCATACTGGTTTAGATTAGAGAAAATACACACATTTTAAGGGTCATCTAATTCACTACTACGTATACACAGGAACTTGTGTGAACTGTGGTAAAATACATAATAAACTGAAAGAACTGACCTTGTCTCCAATGCTGAAGTAGTATAAGACATCTCATCATGGATCGGAGAAGGGGGAATGTAATCAAGGTCATCTTCAGGCTCTGAGTTGTCCTCAAGCTCTATTACGTTTGGGTCAATCCATTTTTTCTTGTAGTCTAAAAAGGCAAAAAGTTAAAGCCTGTGTTTTTTATATAATTCAATGCTTTCCAGAATATCTGGCCTACAATGTACAAATCAAATACAAATGCTGCAACAAACAGCTCGTTACCTTTCATTCCTTTAAAAGGCTCAAGCACAACATCGTTGTCCTCTTCACTATCACTCATGACAGACTTCAGATGAGCAAGAGGACGTCTTCGGGTCATTTTAACTGGAGAATCCTCGAGTTCACACTCTGCCGGGTCCTGATTCAAAGTAGGTCCTGGTGAAATTGCAGCTTTGTCGACACTGTGCTCCAGTTCATCCGTTTCCATACAAGACTGTTCACTTCTGGAAAGACCGTTCTTGTTTGCAAAACTGTTGCTGAACACTGGTGTCATAAGAGAGGCATCGTGGTTTAGTTTCCCTGTGAACTGTGTCTTTTCTTCACTGAGAGATGGCACTGGATTGGAGCTCCTCCCTGATACTTCTGAACTGAATGAGTCATTTTTTGCTTTGGAAGGAGTTTCGAAGTCATCAAAATCATCCCAGTCGTCCATCGGGAATCCAAGAGATGCATCCAGACTTGTGGAATTGCCTTGTGCGCAGCTAGTAAACTGGTTGTCAGATTTAGTCGGAGCTGTAATCACCTTAATAGCAGACACTGATGAAGGAGTCTGGCCTGCAAGAGCACAGCTACCTGCTGGACTGATGGAGTCTGACTTGCCTTTTGAATTTACAGGGAAGAAGCTGTTGATTTGGGAGTTTTGAGGTCTCCCAAGCTTGTTTGAAAATGTCAAAGGAGATTTAGTAACCAAACTGTTATTGGTGACATTGACATTCCTGTTTGCCAAAACATTAGAGCGGATTACCTTGGCCGGGACTTCCACCTTGGCTGTACCCGATGAGGACTTCTTTTTGAAAGAAAAGGCCCTGAAAAATAAACCAGTGTGAAATTACGAAAACACAATACGACAGTTAATGCCCATCCATCTTGAGATTTTCAGTTAATCAAATTCTATTTTTGTGTTTTTATAACTTTCTCTAATCCTCTAATTTGGAAACAAAAGATCCCCATCCTGTATTTTCTCAGCAGCTGATGGTAACAACTGGCTCGGTGTAAGCGTATCCAGACACACATGGCTGATTTGTTTCTGCGTGTCACATTTAATTTGAATATGACTGTCTTCTTGATGAACTGAAACTGTTCATTATCAAGCTGTGAAGCTGCTAGTTTTGACAAAGCTAAAGCATCCCAGTTGTGATGATAACCAACTAATACGGAGGAGTGTTTATCCGTTAGCACCTCGGTACAGCTGACAGCTCAAAGCTAGCCCACTGTTAGCCGGTGTTATTTCCGCGCTGTAGCGTGAGCTCACGGTAAACTTACCCCGGTTTGGGTTTAGCCAGGGACAGCTTGCTTTGAGCAGCATTGCTGTGCCTCGCCAGCTGCTCCTTCAAGTTATTTTGTGGAAGACTGGACATTGCTGGTAAGGCGAAGAAACCGAGCTAGCGAGTGTTGTCTGGCTAGCAGCCCGGGGCTCAGTTCACGAAGTGGCTGCCAGCTTCTTCAGCATTGCCCGCGACACGGGACGAGACAAGTCACGGTAGGTTCGCGCTGAGTTTGTATTTCATTGAGGTTCGTTTGACTTAGACAGTCTTATCTGCTAATTTCACCGCTACGTTTACTCTCTCCTGGTCCCAGACACACAACTGATTTTGCGCCCGTTCAACAAACCGGCTCCTTATTGGCCGAGGTTGAGCAGGATTGAGGATTCTGGGAAATGTAGTATTATAACGGCCAAGACATCAAACAGACATAATGAAATGTAATCACTGTGATGTCTAATTCAGTGTACTGTTAATGCTGGTAAATTGAAAATCATATGCTTTTCCCTATAGAGAGATCAAGCTTTTTCTAGAAACATTTTCAACCACTGGTACCTGCTAGGGCAGCATGACTGTGACCATAACTCAAAGATGAATGACTCCTTTATGAGAAATATCCAGTTAGAACAGGCATGAATCTATGTAAGGAGTATATCCCTTCATGTTGCTGAGGTAATGATATGTTAATACTTACATCACTCACACAGCTGTACAACCTTTATTCTACCCCCTATAATTCTAGGAGTTGGATTTAAAAAGTTTCAGTATTTTACTAAGGTCTTTGCACCACAAAATTATTCTAGGCAGGTCTTGTCCTATCACCTATTCCTGATGCAATGATCCAGTTATGCCCTAAATTAGCTCAGTAAAAATTGTATTTTACAATTGCAGTCAAATTAATCTTGTCACAGAGGGATAAAACATTTTTTATGTTAATGTGCAACTCTATAGTTGTTTTGTGTAATCATAGCTAGAAATATGTCATCATGGATCATACCTTCCTCAATCATTATTACTATAGCCATCATATTTGGGCACCTTGCAGACAGCTGCAATATATTGTGAGGAATGACTCAAAGAAACGGATTTAATAGATTTTATTTGTGAATTTAAACTACAATGAATTGAATGATTGGTACATAAGTGATCATTTCAGATGTATTGATTAATCTGAATATGACTTTATATCATATCATAGTGCTTTCTCCATTGTGCAAAACCTCACTGTACATTGAAGCACAGTAGGCTACTGATTATATAAAAATCAATCTGTATAATAAAAATATAAAAAACAGTTTGGGTTCTGCTCCCTTTTCAGCCCTTTTGTAGTTTGCTATCATGCAGAAATCACACCTCCGGGAAAGATGAGCAGGCAGCAAGTCCACACATGTTCTTCCCGCGTTCAATGAGGAAATATCTGTAAGAGGAGAACATTGTTATTATTGTTCTCTGTTTGGTATACATTAAATAACATTTTCCTGTATATGGTAAAATACAAGACTTAACCCATTAATCCCCCAGCTGGATCCCCATGAGTTCTTGACTATCCAGTAAGGGCTGCCGTTCTCCTTCCCATACCCAACAGCTAACACAGCATGGTTCACTTTGTCTGTGGTGTTGTGGCATTCAGTGCTGAATGGAGGAAGAGAAGTAAGTCATTTCCAACTTTATACACATGACTGTTTTGATAAAGAATGAGGAACGTAAACCACTTTCAAGTCTAACAGCTGACAGAAAGGCCTTTGTATGGGTGTTTTAAACGCACAGTGTACAGACAATATGTTTTTAAAAAGCTAAATGTTTATAAGCCAAGATTTCAGAATCCTTATTTATGACAGTAGTGTTTGGAGGCAAATTTGGCTTTGCCTCTCCACTCCTGTTGTGGTTCCATTTATAATCCTAGCGCAGGACGTTTGGTTAATTTTGATCCTAATAAAACTCAACTAATGTTGATGAATGTACAAGTGGGCACATACTTTATGTGTTTGTGTCTAACGTGTATTACTTAAAGGAAAGAATAGCCTTTTTCTTACAGTGTTTTCTTACAGTTTTCTCAGGGTTATTCAGAGCCGATAAATGAGGGAAATTGTGACTAAAGCAGAAACAGATAATATTTCAGGGGTGCCAAATGTCCAATGAATAGATATGACCTGTTTGCTGTTTAATGTATAATATAAAGTATAATCATTGCTGACAAAGCTAAAAAGAATAAGTGTGCATTATAAATCTAGCTGTGAGTCGAGGTGTTATCATATCCGTCTTTCCGATACTTTCACCTGTATTTAACTGGTACTTAAAAGATGTGACCATTACCTCAAAGCTAGAAACAAAAGGTATAAACACCAGGTGAAACAGGATTTTTTGTGCAAAAAAAGCAAACTCTGTCATTTTTTAAAAACTATTTATTATAGTGTGCATTTCCATAAAATGGACTGTATCTTTGCATGTGATTGTGTAAATCTAGTGGCCACATATGTTTATTGATCTATAGTTTACAGTATGTGTAATAAAAAAAAATCAATTTCCAAGAACATACATGACAATATTTCTGTGACTTTTACTCACCTGGTGTACACACCCTGGAAGTAATGCATGAAGTCAGAGGTCACCTCAAAGGCAAAACTGACAGGATTGCGTGTGGCGACCGCATCCACCATCTCCATCTCATCGTACTGTAACAGATGGACGTCATCATCACTCGCAGGCGTTCAGTAAAGACATCTACCTTGAAGAAAGACTCTGATGTTCACTCACCGCTGTTATGTTCACCACATCCTTCACATAAGCAGCTGCCAGTTCTGGTTTGTACTTACAAGTACCTTCCTGATTTAACAAGAAAGTAAAAATAAAAAGCCATTACATTATGTCATTTCATATTCAGTTTTTCTTATTATTTAGTTTATTTACACTGTAGGGTGGCAAATGATTTAGTTACAAAAGCTGTGTATGGGTAGTCCCTCTCTGTCATCAGTCCCTTGTTGTACATGATGTATTCAAATGCTTGACTGGGAAGGCCGCTAGAAGACAAATTAAGATCTCATTATAAAAATATGTCTGCAGTGACGACCACAGAGGCAGTTACAGGGAAACTATCAAAAGAGGAAGGAAACATATGTTTAACTCTCACCCATTGCATCCATGGTTGTTGAAGGCCTGGGCGCAGTCTACCAGCTGTTGTTCTGACTAAGTAATATAAAGATTTGTTAAAGATTACAATAAATACTCTTTGCCCTAATATGACAAAGGAACTACATTTTCTATACAAGAATAGCAGTTTTGATAGAGATGTGAAAGAAAGTCACCAGTGGTACAAGCTTCCCAGTGTTGATAGCGGTAACAGACTCCAAACAGCCAGTTGTGGAAAAAGTCCAGCAGCTACCACAACTTGCCTTTGGTGCAAAACAAACCAAAAAAACACAAAAACAAACAAACATTAAGACGTATTTCGTGAGATAAAAATTTAAAGAAAGGTTGTACCTGAAGATGTGAATGCATGGAAATGTGTGTGCAAACAGCAGCAACAATTCGAGGATCTGATTATTACAGTAGTTTTACACTACAGTTATTACACTTTTTTATACCATGCCACCTTTGGAAGCTGAAAAACATTTCACACACCCTCCTCGAGGCATATTTATGGCATTTTTATCAACCTGTAACAGTGGACCTTTTTCACAGAAGACATTTTGACATGTCACAGCAGGAAAAGCACAGGTGGAACTAATAACATTAAAGATGGCACTGGTCCAGCAATTATTGCAGTGCAATGCAGCAATTAACGTTATCAGTTACACCTGTGTTTGACATATCAGAAACTGATTCAATACAACATACTAACTGTATACAGTATGTACTATATACTAATCTTTATAGTAAACTGTTTTTGAAGTTAGTCTATAAACATACTTTATTGTTTTATACTAAGCGTTTTTTTATACTATTATATGTGCCACATGGTGTCAATCAAACTGCAACTTTAAACTGCCAATTAAACTTAACAGCAAATTGTTTTTCCTAATTATACTTTTTTTTTTTTTTTTTTGCTTTCTGAGGCATTTCTGGAGCTGTTTCACCACTATATCCACAACAAGTTCTCATTTTGTCAAGCTGTGAGTAGCTCCTCCATTTCCTTTGTGCAGTGCAGTTTTTTTTTTTTAGTATGCATTATGACTGTTTTGAGCATACTTTATTTTGCCACTTTCCCAGTTTGAACACACTACAAACTCAAAACTTGTTTGTATGGATTTGGGACACAGCTATTGTCTCTGCAACCCCCTAAAGAGGCCTGCCCCCCAGTTTGGTAACCACTGGATTATAATATTATTGACAACTACAGTTCGAGTTATCAGCTACCACCAGAAACTCTTTTAATCTGCTGTCACCCAGGAACACTGTAATGTGACCTTTGAGATCAATAACTGAAGAAAAAAAAGTTTGTGTGTGTGTGTGTGCAGTTAAACGTCACCTGATTCTTCACGTCTGTCACATAATTTCCTTTCTTTCTCCAGTCGATGGAGTCTGGATGTGGTCCGTTGCTGCTGAGATAGTTCCCTTTGGTAGCAGAGCAGTTCTGTAAAAGGCAGTATGTAAAATAACTACCCTCGCTGTCAAAAAAACTAAAAACAAAAACACACATCACAAACATCTGCGTAAACTACTTCCTGTATGGATGGCATTACCTGTGGCTCAGACCAGAGGAGAGACTTTCGAAATTCACTGAATGTCATGTCTGAAAACTGGTTCAGCCGCACTGCAGGAAGAGATGAAACAAGGCTCAACACATTTTGCTATGGACCATATGAAAAAAAAAAAAGTAAATACAATAACAAGCTGTTCCTACTTGTGAAAGAGTGATTTCCTTCATTGTGTTTGTCAACCCTCCTCTTGTTCTCAGTGAATATCTGGACTCTCTCATAGTACTCCTTCATGTCGTACACTTTGTTGTGCTGTAGGTACATGAGGGAGGTTGCCGTTAACTTAAAGGGTTGTAATCATGTAACATTTGAGCGTCACACTTTAGAGACGTTCAGCAACAAAGTTACAGTGATTTTTCCCTGCAGGTAACTTCCTCATAACCACAACACTGTATATATTTGTTACACAGCGTTTATAACCTACCTGTGCCATCCATGACTTGAAGTGAAACTCGTCTGAAAACAAAACATATTGTCAAAATTGATGTAATACAGATGATTAAACCGCAAGAACAAACGAACAGACGCCATGGCAGATTATGAAAGTGAAAGCTAGAGTTTAACACAAATAATAAAACTGCGAAAGTAAGTGTGCTGGACAAAACGGACGATCGCAACAGCTTACCTCGTTCAGACAGGTGAAAAGCTGAAGCCGCAGACAGTAAAGCAAACAAAAGCAAAGTGTTCATCATGATCACTTGTTAAAGCTTCAGCCGGTGATAACAGAGGCGGCGGGTGAAACTGAAGTGAAGCAGATGAGAAGTCACGAGGTGAACTGCTGCCTGTTCAAATCCCCCTACTGACACAAATAAATGACAACAGTGTGAATGACTCGACCAATCAGTGTCAAACATAATACTCACGAGCTAAATAGATTTCTTCTCTATTTAAGCTGTTTTTAAAATTAAAATTTTTTTTTTTTTTTGTGCGTTGCCTTAATGCATATCTCGAACCACTAAAATAACCCACATGCACATTCATCTAATGCCAAAGCCGCTTAATTACTTAAAGTCGTTTAATATAATACTTTGCATTAATTTTCGAGACGCATGAGGCATGAAATGAAGGAGGCAAGAACTTGCAATAACTTAAAAATTCTCTCTTTGCTAGTTTAAATGTAAAGTAAACTGCTAAAGGTCAAACTGCGTACAAGTTAGGTCAGGGGTCATTTGATAATGGCTGGGTACATTTAATGTTTTTTTCCCCCCATTAATAATTCTGTAAACTGAGCACAAAAGGCATAAAAATCCTTTTAATCAATCAAGTCTACTGACCAGTGTCTCTGTGAATCAACCGGTGAATAAATCCCTTAAAAAGCCATAATACCAAGCTTTACTTTATTAAGATGTGGAATTAATGTACAATAGGATATTTTAATGGAGAAATAAGGACATAATATTTAAGGATATGTTTGGGTGAAATGATAATGTTTTGGCTTGAAGGATAGGACAACTTGAAGCACCAATGTCCTACCAATTCCTCCTTCAAATGCGTGTAAATGCGAGGCCAGATTACCAACTACACTAAGTGGGCAACAGACTCCAGGGGCCCCAAAAAGCCTCAGATTCACTGTTTGTTGATTTTATTTGATTAAGTGCATATGTGTTCTGTTCTTTTTGCCCCTGGGCAGGTTAACTGAGTCATGTGTAAATGAAAACATTTATATCATAAATTGACATTAAAATATACAAAATAAATGGATACAAAGAGAAAACAAACTCTGACTGCAACTGCTACCTTCAGACCTAAAATGAAGTGATCTTCACTTTATTGTGAAACTCTGTGACACATTACATCCTGATAGTAACTTGTGTTTCAGCATCGGCCCAAACTGTGTCCAACGTAATTTATCTTAACCTGTAACAAATGTACATTTCATGCCAGTTTATGCATTTGTGAAAATTGTGAATTCTGAATATGACCGTGTGTTTATTTTTTTTCTCAGATACAGCTGGGATTTTACACTTTTGTCCGCTGTCGTCTACATCATTGCTTGCTAGGACAGACTTTCAGATGATATTTTACTTCATACTGAGTGATCATGTCAACTGATAGATGATCTACAAAAACACTTGAGACAAAATGCCCCTGATATAAAATGGATTTATTAGCAAGAGGTAACTGGGAAACATGTTTTTGTTTATTGGTTGTTATTATCATCATCATATCTTTTCTTTTGTTGTCTTTTCATTGTTCTTTTCTTACAAAACTGGGAATAGTTCTTAAGGTGTGGAAACATGAGGGTTGAAAGATAATTTTCATACCACTGGGTATTGCTAACAGCAAAATGTTTATTTGTTTATATACCTTATAAGAGTATGTGCATGTATAAGTGTATACAGTATAAGTATATAGTATTATTCTGTCTGTGAAGGTGTTGCATGCCTGCCATATGAGCTTCAAAAGTGTACTGTACATACATAGTAAAAATACATACAAATATTCACAGAATAAGCACTACGTTACTATATTCCTGCTAACAGAAATGGTTATAGACAGGATTACAGTATAAATGCAAAACACTTTGAAGTTGTCTTCTATCTCTAAGTCATGGTTTCAGGACCACACTGTTGTAGCGTTTTGTGTTTAAGCTTGAGATACAACTTTTTTTTTTTTTTGAAAGGATTACACTGTTCCACATTGAGAAATATGCAGGGTTGCATGTACAAAATGTACAGCACATCTCAGTGAGGTGAATTAACAACAAAGTACAAAATACTTTCCCATGTTCATATAAAGAGCAGGTCACTCTCTCTTATACTACTACAAAAATAGTGTTTGAATGCTGCAGGCAGAGGTCATTCACATACGTTTTATCATAGTTTTAAACAGCAATGCATATAACAGAGTGATATACAGTCACGTTCCACAATCACTGGAACAGCAAAAAGGACAGATTGTCTTTTAATTACAGAAGAGCAACAACCTTTTACTCTACAGAAGTGTCGCCGAACCTGAAGGTACAACATTTTCCACCGCATGTGACCTTTTCTTTTTTATGAGTTGAACTAAAAGAACTGAGAAACATGAAATTTGAACATAACTCACTGTATTGTACTGGTGTATTTTAAGTGTAACAGCAAATTCAGATGAGTAATCTTTCACCTTAAATCACAGCAATCTAAAGAGATGTAAAACTTCTTTATCGCTGTATGTTGTTACACAGCTTATGACTGATTACATAAAATAAACTGAGGTGTCCAAGGTGAGTTTGGGCACCTTATGTGACAACAGGCTTTGAAAGGAGTGAATCGCTTTTAAACAAATGAAAAGACACTTAAAATTTTGTCAATTTTAGGTTAATGAAGACATGTATCTTAGCAGAGGTTCCCAACCCCTGTGGACCGTTACCGGCCCTCAGAAAAGTTGCTACCAGGCAGCGAAGAAACTTTATGATTCTGTGAAAAAAACCTGCATGATTATAAAACAATGTCTGTTTTTGCGTTTTTTTAGTGCCATCATCGGGTCAACATTTAAACTGATTCTATACTGTTCTTTATGATCAAATACCTGCAAAACTAACGACTTTCTTAACAGCCTCAGCTGTACTGTTTAGTGCTAATTAGCAAATGTTAGCGTGTTAGCACACTAAACAAAGCTGGTGAACATGGTAAACATGAGCTTGTTAGCATTGTCACTTTGAGCATGTTAGCACGCCGATGTTAGCGTTTGGCTCGAAGCCCCACAGAGCTGCTAGCATGACGACAGACTCTTAGTCCTGTCAATATTAAAATGGTCCGCAGTATAAAAATTGGTTGGGAACCTCTGACTTTAGACTAGTGAGCAGAAATGAAGAAACAAATCCCTCTTATTTTGGTTTGGGAAGCACAGAGACAGTTATGCTTCAGATACCTCACTGTCATCTCCTCTCTATCTTTAAATACAGTTATATTCTCTGTGCTCTTTTACCTGATTTGATGCAGTTACATTTTTACAATGCTACATTGGTTGCAGAGGAACTCTGTCATCGATAAAACTCAAACAACGGCCGGCAGCACGTGTGCTCAGAAAGTGCAAAGTCGACACGGTATGAGATGATGCAAAATAATGTCATTGGTCACTAAGAAGACACAGTTGAGTGCAAACAAAGTGACCTCTGTTATTATGCTTGAAATACCCCCAAAGAAATAAAAAAAATCCTTAAAGCAGGTGGCGCCATGGCAACAGTGACAAACAAAAAATATACACTGAAAGGTTTTGTGTCGTCAAACAACCTTGAACATACTGTACAGAAGAGCATGTATCTTAAACATGTACAGCTATACAAAAATTGATGTGTATGTTAACTGATGTGTAATATTAACAGAGAAAATAATGTGGAGGACCAACTTCCCCATCAGTTGGGCACTTTAGGCTCAATTCTGAGTGAAGCTTCGTACAGGCTTTCTTCATCCAGAACAAAGCTGTTGTCCAGTAGATACTGGGCTACCTGAAACATGAACAATAGAAAGGCATAAGGGTTATAATTATATATGTCGTTTTCTTTAATTGATATTAATCTTTACACTTTTTTAACAATACAAAACAGCCAATATTGTTCATTTCCCACATCAGTGGTTCCCAACCATTTTGGTTTTTGACCCCTTTAATAAAGTAGTGATCACTTGTGACCCATCATCGACTGTAGCATATATCTATAAGTTATGACCAGGTCAACTAATGTGTAACGTTTATTTTTTATTTTTAGAGACCTGAAGAAGAAAACTATCCAGCAATTCACAAAAAAAATTAGAGAAATATTAGAGAAATGTAAGGAAAAATAAATATAAATTTGTGCAGCATAAATGTCTTTTTTTTTTCTGATTTCCTATCCTGTTAATTGTCTCACAGTTTATCTCATTTATCTCGCAGTACCTTGGTCTGACATCCTGTGAAGCAGGTGAGGGTTTGAGGGGTCGCAAGACGATTAACAGGATAAATAAATGCATAAAAAACGCAAGACGGTTAACAAGTAGAATTATTTTATATTTCTGCAACACAAAATCAGGTTTCTTTTTCTGAATTTTTTTCTAATTTTTGCCTTTTTCTTGTGTATTACTGGATAATTTAACTTCTTCAGGCCTTATACTTAAAAAGTATTAAAATAAAACAAATTAAGATGGAATAATAACTCACTCGTAACAGGTCGTCATACAAGACCTGTGTAGAGATGTCACAAGTAGACGTAGCTTCTTTTTTTTCTTTTTTTTTTTTTTTACAGTTTATGCCCTGATAAAGACCTTTTGAGGTTAAATCATCAGCGTTTAAAACCAACATGTCTGATGTAATGAAAGATTTTAATATAACTTGTCTCTTTGCTCTGCCTAAAGAGTGCCTGAAGAACATCATTTTTCTGTGATCAGTTCTTCAAGAGCACCTTAAGTTTCCCTGGACTTACTACAGGTACTTGTGAAACTGATTGAGCACTTGGCCTCTGCATTTGTTAGAGACAACATCTTTTTTTAAGGTGTCACAAGCCAGAAAGGTTGCGCACCACTGGTCTACAGTTTTGGTATTTATTTACCTTTGGTTGCAGGTCAATCTTGTATGCTGTTTGCTGAAACTGCCGTATTTCTCTGATGATGTGAGAAATCTGAAAAACATGAGACACAGGATGTAAAATTCGGACTGTTAAACATTAACACTAAGTCTCTCATGTGACGGGACACCGAACATCTCACCATTCTCATCTTCGAGAAGTTGACCAAGTTGTCTTCGGTGTAGTTGGGCGTTCCCTCCTCGATGAAAGCCAGGTCAGTGAGGTACATCCCCAGATAGGGCACACAGGGAGGATCGCAGCTGGAGGGAAAGAAACACACATCATCAACTTGTACTGTATGTTTGCTTTATCGATCCACTACAAAACTGTGTCCTTGAACTGAACTCACTTCTTCAAAGCCTCTCTCAGGTTTTTGAACCTCCCCTCTGATGAGACCAGCTTCTGCAGCTTGTCAATCAATGCTTTTGTCTAGAAGAATAGGTTATCAAGAACACAATTAATGATAGCACTATGCACATTAGGAAGAAACAAACAATACATAGGGAGATACACACCTGCTTGGAAACCTTGAGCCAGGTCTTCTTGAGGCGGAAGACAGAGCTGCGGTTGAGGGAGGAGGTGATCTCGAGCACGGCGTTGTAGTTGTGGAGACAGCGACAGATGTCGGCTACAGCCACCCATTTCTCTATGACCGCTACTCGAGTGACCACGTCCTCACAGCGCAGGATCTCTGTGGCAATAAGGTTGCTTATCTTGCAGAGGAAAGAGAGAAACGAATGGTTTACTCTCAATATTATGTTTGACAATCAATAAAAGTTACAGAAGATGATTTTTGACTGGAACATACATCATTGAAGTGCTTTGTTGTTCTCATGATGTACGGCGTCTTCTCATTTTTGTCATTCTTCATCCAGCCTTGTCCAAAGAATTCGCTGTAAGGTGAACAGATCAACAGAAAAGAAAAAGTGAGCGCTGATTTGGTCCGTGTGTTGTTCTTGGACACAGACATGTACTGTAGCTGAGATGTGCTGACACTCACGCATATGGGATGACCTTAAACACCAGGTGGTCCAGCAGAGTGAGCTGTTCTGCGATCTCCAACGCAGAGTGGTTCTCAAAGGGATCGGCCTTCCCTCCTTCCACCTAGGAGACACAAAACAGCCCGAAAATGATTAAAACTGTTCCAGGCGACTTAGAACAAAGTGGGAGGTAAATGAAAACCATAAATATTCAAAAGTCTGTTAATTTGATGTTGGCAAATGGCACCAGTCCATCAGTGATCAACAAAATGGATGAAAAGCAAAAATATCTAAGAGCCTGGATGTCAAGCTTTATTTTGATTGGGCAATCATTCACTGATTTTGATATTTCACTTTCTTTGGGTGGAGAAATGTACAGAAATGACCTCAGAATTTCACTTCAATGGTGCAAATTTACCCTCTAAGTTAATATGGATTTGAGCTGAAACGACTTGTCGATTAATTAGATTAGTCAAGCAACAAAAACTTGATTGGCAACAATTCTAACAAGCAACTTTTTAAGCAAAAATGCTGCAGATTCTCTGGTTCCAGCTTCTCAAATGTGAATATTTTCTGGTTTTCTTAGTCTTCCATGATAGTAATTGTGAAGTGATTTAGACTGTTGGTCAGGAAAAAAACAAGGCATTTGGAGATGTCACCTTTTGCTCAGGGAAATCAGTAATTTTTTGGACCAAACAATTAATCAAGAAAATAATTATCAGATGAATCGATAATGAAAATAATCATTAGTTGCAGCCCTAATGTGGAGGAAGTGCTCTTATCCATCATAGCCCCACATTGAGCTACTGGTTGACCTGTATAAATGTGGATATATTTGCATATTTTTGTTACAATCTTTCTTCCTGCAGCTTTAAAAACGCTCACTTACTGTGTATGGGCAGCAGCTACTGACTTCACTCACCAGTGGTGTCACGTCTTCAAGGGTGATCTGATTGTCACCATGATCTTCCTGAGTTAGAGTCCTAATGAACAGTAAAAGAGAAGGTCAACCTCTGAAGATATAATAGTATAATATATTTTTTCACATAATAAATTGTTGCCCCCCCCCCCCCATCAAACGGCACACAACAGTACCTGATGATGTTGGCTGCTGCTTTCCTCTCCTGGGTCAACAGCTCAGGGTCATGCATCACTTCCTCCAGGAAGGCGATAACTTTTGTCTTCAGCTCATTGTTGCTCTCGAAGTCCTGGAGAGGGACAGACAGCACACATACAGGTGGCTTGAAAACTACTGTAAAATTACTGTATAATCTCTTTTAAGTATGACTTTTTAGTCATACTTAAAACTCCTCTCTCCAAAAAGCATCAACTAGTAATATTCTTTGCTTTTTAGATTTTTTTTTTTAGATTTTAGATATTTTAAAAAAGTATTCTATTTTTAGTGAACCAACTTTTGCTCAGTTTTCTTGTCTACTTTTTCATCTGTTATTGATAAAATCAGATGACGCACAATGATATAATACTTCATGATCAGCAGCTGATTTTGGGATTGGTCAAAGGCATTATGGGATGAAATCACTACACTTCAAAGACAGGAACCTTCATTGTATTTCATTTCACATTATGTTTTTGAACTTTGAACTGATTGAATGATGGAAATCAAACGCTCAAGTTTTTTTGTTTATTCAAACTACATGGGGTTTTCTCCAGTTACACGCATATAAAGAACCTAAACATTTTGCAGAAATAAGTGTAAAATTCATGTTTCACTGCTACAAAAGCTGACTTACAGACTCAGTGTGAAAAGAGGCAATTAATCAGTATGTGAATAAGTAAACAACAGTGTTGATATGACAATGCTCCAGCAGGGGAGCCATGCTGAAGTTATGAACTGTGCCTATAAATGTGCCTTGAATGGTGTTGGGATGTTTTACCGGAGAGTGTTTGGACACCCAGTGCCTCAGGACATTCAGGACTCTGTTGGTCGCCGCTCGTCTGATCACAAACTCTTTGTCTCCGTTTCTCTGATCTGTTGGGAAGCCTGAAGAAAATATATTAAGTGAGTTTTTACTTAAAGCGCTACAATACACACAGAGTTGGCAACAAAGAGCAACACAGTTTGGAGAATCCATAAATCTAGGATAGGTGTGTATACCAGTGCTGGCGAGGGACATCCTCCTATATTTTTCCTTGGTAGGGGTTCCCTCATTGGCTCCAGCTGTAGCAATAGCAAAGGCGGAGGCAGCAGACATGGCACTGCGGTTGTTATCGAGCTCTCGACACGAGGACATCACCATGCCGTTGTTGTAGGAAAACAGGGAGAACTCTGCAGGAAGTTAAAGGGAAAATAACCCTCTGGAAACTGGCAAGAGATTGATTTTGGTGCCATGTAAATTAAATGGGTGGTCAGTTTGAGGAGAGACATAACAAATGAGGAGTTTTCACTTTATATGTGACTCAAAATGTGCAGAAAACTGTTGGTAAAATATTATTTACATTACTGAGTATCACTGAATCTGTACAGACTGCAGAATGGTCTGCTTGTCGTTGCACAAGCCTCCACTAGGGGGCACTACAGGCCAACATGACTGTTTCCCTCCAGACTTTCCTTTACAAGAGGCTTTGATATTCAAGATGGTTGCAGCTAAATATAGCCACCAAATATCAGCATAACAGAGGAATCAACAGATTCTCTGCAGTCTGCTATGTTTAAATCCTGGGAACACAGACAGATCATAAGCAGCTAAGAATCCTACGCCATGTGAGACACTCGCTGCTTCACAATTTCAGTTAATTCTTCGTTTCGCACAGTGGGTTCTTTTAAAATCCGTCGTGTGATTTTGACATGAGATTTAGAAGGCACAGATAATCTTGGCTCCAGTGAAACAGTCTCATTACTGGGGGCGGAAGGGAAAACACGCTCTTGATGTAGTTGCTATGACACAAGTTTCCTACTGAACACCTACTGAATCACTGGCTTTCCCCACATGATCATAACCATCAAGCAATTTATATGTTACATGAATTGTGCTTCACAGTGGCATGTTTTTCTTTTGTTTGTTTTGCACAAGAAATATTAACAAATTGACCATTGCAACCTATTGCAAAGTGAGAGCTTTAATTTCCATATAAAACAATGAATCCACAACCTATAGAGAGTCAAATATGGCCTCCTTCCAAACATAAGAATTTCAGCTACAAGCTTTGTTTTTATTATGTAGTCTGTTACTGTGGTCAAACAAAATAGTGTAGTGGGCTCAGTGCTGGGGCATTGGATACAGGTGGCATGTCAGTGTGCAGTTTACAAGCTTGGATATGACACCGTCGAGTCGTTGTTACGTCACTAGGACACAATGTACCTGAGGAGTTTTTGCATTTGACGTTTTTTGGGGTGGTTGGCGACTTGGTGGGAGAGGCTTCTGGGTCCCCGTCATCGCTCTGGTTTTGATCATTGTCACTTTCTTCTCTTACAGAGAGATCTGTATCATAACAAAATTGCACGGATCATTAAAAACATCATTAGAGCAAATCGAAATTGGAATAATTTGCTGAGGATTGGCTCTTGTTGGCCTACCTTGTTTGGACACTGAGGTATCCTCCACCTTGTCCTTCTTGTCCTCTCCCTCATCAGGGATTTTACTCGCGATAGGGCTGGACACGTACAGTTTGTTGATGTCCAAGGTGGTCTTACTGAATGGGGACATGGTTGAGTACATGCTTGCATAGCCATTGGAGGAGCAGCTGAGGGCAGCCAGGTCAAGAGCTTTGCCCCCAGTGATGATGGGGATGTTGAGAGAGAGCTTGCGCCGGCGGTTTGGGGAGGAATTCTTGGCGATAGCGAGAGGAGGAGGAGAGGAGAACTTTCTGCTGGCCCTGGGGGAGCTGGGAGGCTCTCCATACAGGAGTTTACTGTTCTGACTGCTGGCAAAGAATAACTCCAGGGACCTGCATCAAGGGAGGATATATGCATTTGAATTTAGGACATAGGAATATGTTTCTTTGATATTTGGTAACTATACTCTATATTTTAAGAGCTTAGCTAAATACACAACACCTCCTAAATAATTTATGCAAACCAAGTCAGTGCAGCAACCACAAGTCTCTTTGCAGCCAAGTCTCGTCGTTTTAGAGCAGGATACAAGCTGCAGCGTTGCAGAAAACCTCTCCCACTCCCTGCCACCCTCCTGGCGACCTCACGGGTTCCCATAAATAGCACAGCGAGTGATAGTGCGCATGGCCACTGCTGACACAAGCAGCCAAGTGTAGGTGTCTCACACTGACATGACAAGCGCCGCAGGAGAGCATGCTGCAGGGCGTGGGCATGGGGAGCTCCCCGTGATCTGAACCCCACAGTGGTGCCCTAGCTCTAGGCCTGTGGAGCGGCGAGTTAGCCCCACTGCAACACTCCGTCAATATTTCATACTATGGATCTTTTGCAGACAAGGAGAGAGGGAGGGAGGGGAGGGTGGGGTCCTGCAGCACCGAGGTTGGTTGCCATAGAGCGACAGAGCCCAGTTGAGACACTCCCAGGCAGGCAGGAGAGACTGGACCCAATTACTGCCTTCGACCACTGAACACACACATAAATACACACACACACACACACACACACACACACACACACACACACACACACACACACACAGTGATACTGAAGCATCCTAGAGCCTGTCTTCCTCTACTGCTCCATCTGCTGCTTCTCTGTGCTCACATTACCAACAAAACAAACTCCCCAAATGCACACGCAAAGCTTCCAAGATCACTGGACTTAACTGTTCCAGTGTCACATTCAGTATCTAAACACTATTTCTGTCACAATGTAACGCACATAACAAATATCCCCAGATAACACCAGCTAGACTCACGTTTCACCCTTCTTACATCCATCCTCTATCTAATTCACATTTAAATTTGCTTCATTGGCATGACCTTAACTACGTACAGTACTGTCAGACTGAATTTGAAGAATAATTAACTTTTAAAGGGGTACTCCAGTGACTTAGAATGGCATATGGTATCTGTCTATCAATGTATCCTTTACACAACAAACACCACAAACCACTAATTTCACACATATTTGGTTATCAATCATGTGAAATTTGATTTATATGGATGTTGCTTGGGCTCCTTTCCTGAAGTCAATAGCTGCGATTACATGGACAATATTTCTTCAGCCCGACTGAAATCATTCTGATTAGAGGTTCCAACTTAACTGTTTACATGGACGCTAAATAAAGTGATCCGATATGATGTGCGTTGTCATGCCCGAAGCATTTATTCAGAATGTAACTCTTTTGACATCCTCCCACTGTGAAGCGTCTAATCTGCCGGAAATATAACTGAGAAAGAAGAAGTTTTTTTTTTTTTTTCTGGCTTCGTTCATCTTTTCAAACACTTGTTTGAACAACTCGTTGTTTCGAGCCTTTCGACCATCAAGGTGTGAAACAATCCTTAAATCTTTTAAGGTCTCCAATAGAAAAGTTGTATCAGCCGCAGGCCAGTTTTGTTTTGCTGCTGCCATGTTTCTGTTCCTCCCGGAAACTCGTTCACGCCACCTAATGTTCCCCCCATGTGGAGCAAACATGCACAGAAAGATTATATTGATTCCAACCAGACAGAAACGATTGGATTAAGCATTTATATGGTTATTAGGTGCTAATATTTTTTGATTGAACGGATTACCCCGTCAACCCGATTGAAAATTCCTTCCGATCGAGCCAGATTGGGTCAGTCTTCTCCGATGGTTACATGAGGCATGTTTATTCTGATTGGGCTATTATTCCGATTATTAGTGGAATATAAGCGTCTATGTTAATGCAGCTATTGACTCCTCAATCAGATATATCACCAAGTTGTTGTTTTACTCCTGTACATACATCTGGTATATGGCTTATCTTGTAAGAGCTGCTGTTGAACTGAGATTCCTCAGGTGAAATTACTCACAATTTCTTAAATTCGTATGTGTACAAAACAGAAAGAAACCATTTATATACCATTTATAAGTTCAACCTGCAAGCTCCTTGGCTCCTGCACATGCCTTGCATTGAAGAGAGGACAACAAAGCTTCACATTATTATAGATCGATCTCATCTTTATGCAGCACGGTAAGGTCTGGGAGGATGCCAAACATATCAATAAGATTTATTTGTCTATTGTAAATGCTGTCAACAACCTTGCAACATTCAAAGTCGTCCAAATGTAATGTGACTCACCGAGCAGGGATGGCACTGATGGGCTTCTTGTAGATGGTGATGAGTTTGTCTAGCACCACATCAGCGGTGGTGAACACGCGATAGGAGTGCAGGAAGGTGTTGAGGAAGTCGATGGAGAGGAAACGGAGGTCAGTCAGTCTCTCCAGCAGGCGCTCAACGCTGGCGTAGCGGATCTGCAGCACCTTGCAGGAGTTCATCATCTTACTGAAGCGGATGTCCACATCATCGCAGTACAGACTTGAATCTGACCTGCTCGGGAAAAAAAACATGAACACAGTTGGAAATAAATGCCAGGAAAAAGGAGAAGCTGCAAAGAGGTGCATGTATATATGTAAAAGTAAAGCTTACTTGATCATCTGTGGCACTGTGACTTTGGAGTTGTCTTCAAAGGCGTTCATCATCAGCCCATTGCAGCGGATGTTGTCTATGCACTGTAGTACAGATGCAGTAGAAGTAAACAGAGAGGACAGGAGAAATGTTAGTGAGTTCTGTAATGTGCAGGCTTTCTGCCGACATCCTCGGCTTCTCGTCTGACTGCTGGAGACTGTGATGCGTGTTGACATACCTGGCTGATGTCACTGGTCCATGCAGACTTCTCCTGCCTCGAGGAGGCCACCAGGATAACTGTGAATGACTGGCTGTCCTTTGGCTCCACGACAATCTTGAAGTCCAGGTGCTCCATGTCTTGGCCGCTCTTGTCTGATTTGGCTTTCAGGTGAACACAAAGACATAACTAGATGTCATTTTCTCTATAAATTCATGCACATAAACAGTAAAGACATACATTCAAAACATTTCAAGTGTTTATACTGTATCTTTATATATAAAAAAACAAAGAAAAGATCAACATTTGTCTAAAAATAAGGGAATCAGTTATCATTTGACATTTATTTATTTATTTTGAGTCTGTGTTACTTTCTAGTGGCACTGCCTGCCTTTGGAGCACTATTTCTCAGATGTTCAAAATATTAATTATAAAATATTAATACATTTTAGCACACTCTAGCAATCATTTACATTATCTCACATGGTACATATGATACATATTTCTGTAAGCTGCTATATGAATAAAACACTCACACTCATCATCTGTCCCCTCAGGGTCCTCCATAAGAGTGCAGTCTATGAGCGAGACTACTCCATTCTGCAAACAACATACAATATACATTTAGTAACATTGCATAACCTACCAGGTTCAGGATACTGTTGGCCAGCTACAGACTGGCCACTGCCATTAACCCTGTCTTTCAGCTCGTATCAGTGAGATAAAATTAAAAACAGCAATCATTTCCTGTCAATCTTTTGTGCTTGCGACCCCGCCACTAACAATGAAAACTACTACTGCATTATACATAGAGACGTCATACTGAATGTAAATACATTGAATAGCTATAGCTGAAAAATTGTGGACTATAAATAATATCACAAACAGGGTCTGTTTTCATGAAAATCTGAATCTGAAGCTCCCCTCAGCTTTACGGAGCTTTATAGCGAGTTTCAGCTCATTGTGTAGCTGCCCGGCCCTCAACTTTACAGTTTTGGTTCACTCTCACCGCTCTCATAGTGTCATTTTCAGGTACAACGGCTCAGCACCAAACGGCAAACATTTTGCGACTAGAGACTAGAGAACATATTGGCGCATTTAGCAGCTAAAGAGCCAGATATTTCCCTCAAGAACAGAGCTAAATCTGAGCGAATATTAGACTTACATTCGCATTTCAGGGAGCCAGAAGCAAAACTTCAAATGAATGCTAATGTTGCTCCATAACTGCTGGATGTGTAAATAAGCGACTGTTCAATAACAATAAGTTAACCATATCAACTTAAAAAGGGATGATATGTCAATGTTGTGTTCACAACTTGTTTCCACTGCCCCCCAAGTGGCCAAAAAATCAGTTATTGCAGGTTTAAATTTTTACAACAGAAGAAGAAGACTACAGTTTAACTGTAACTATTTGTAAGGCCTTCAGTTGAAAGCTTTTCGGCCTTATCTTAGACCCCAAACATCAATTTCCCTTTGTAATGTTGAATAATGTGGAGTAATAATACACCTCCACTCCATCACACACATCAAAGTGACATCAAGCAGCTGCTTTCTAACATGTACAATGAGAATGCATGTGCATGTGCGTGTGTGCAGGCTTGTATGAGCGTGTGTAGCTCCAGTGGTCATTGCCATTGATAAAAGCCACGACATTGCTAACCCTGTAGCTTTCATCTGCTGTCAGTTAATCCGTTCAATTTAGCTCAGAGATTCAGGGTTTTGCGGTGCCGTAAGATTGTGATGTTTGAAATAAGGAGCAGCTCCACTGCTAGCTCAGCAGCGCAGGCCCACCTTGGTGAGATGAAGCTTTCCCCCAGAACCCCTGGTGCAGATGATTAAATGCTTGGAGAAGAGAAAGCACTGCCTCTCCCCCTCCTTCTTCAGAGACAGAGAGCCCAGTCGCCCACGGGTGATCTTGCCCTTCTCGCTCATCGGCACCTGGATGAGAGACCCTGTATGTGGGAATAAAAGAGCGTGTGCAAATAGAAGGAAGACGGAGGAAGAGAGAGGGAGAAAAATACACATGAGTGGAAAAGAGGCAAGGACGGGGGGATATTTTAAAGAAAAGGAGCAAGAGGAGCGGACAGTGGATAAAAAAAAGAATCAATATCAAATTGTTTGTCTTGCCTTCTTCTACATATGAATGCATGTACAGTCACATGAGATACTAAGGATTAAATAATCTACCATTTCTGTTTTCCCTTTCTATCATCTATCAAGGCCTGTTGGGGACATGTGACATTTACAGTCCCAGATTCATCATCAGTTTGCCTCCGAACAGTCTAATTACACTTGGAAATTAAAGACTCTCCTCATGAGGAGCACATGTTGTTCCCCAGAGAGAGCGAGAGAGAGAGATGGGTCTTTATTTAAAACTGAGTATTTCCCCCCAATACAGGGCTGAAGATGTGAGATCAGGCTGTAAGAAAGGTAAGGAGGGACAGGAAATCCCCCTCTGCTGCGATTCTGCTTTTCTGTGGAATTGGAGGTTTCTTCGCTGGGATCTGAAGTACAACACTTGAAGGCAGGAGTTACCTTGTCTTACAAACGTCTGGCTGGTGTCGAGGAGAATCTCGCAGCCCTCTACGATCATGCGCTCTATTGCCAGGTTCTTCCTGATGTTTTCCGTCTCGCTCACTTCGTCGTGCATGATTCTAGGGAAAAGGGACGTTTCATCGTTCTCATATGATCTATGTAGGACTGTATAGGATCCAGTATGGAACAAGACACGGAAATGACACTCAAACACAAGAAGTCTTACTCTAAATGTTCATTTTATGATTTAATGATGACCCCCCCTTTATAGTTTCAGTTTGGTTTACTCAGTACATTCTCTCTAAACAGTCCATATGCCAAATTTCAAATGAGATGCATAATATATAATAAAGTTACGGTTAATAAACTTATCTGGGTTGCAGCAATTGGCTTCACAAGCAGCAGTGAATGCTTTTCAGGCTGTCTTTGCCCCGGGTTTGGTTTCTTAGGCTACATACAGTTTGTTGTAGCTGTATGCAGACTGAGAGGAAGCCTGCAGACACTACTCAGGGCAAAAAAAAGTACCTCAACCTCCTCTGCATGTTGTTACAGGTAAAAAAGAATGATTTACTCTACGATTTTCTATAATATTCTCCTAAAATGTCTTATGTTTTTTGTTATACTACCATTATCATGGAAAACATGATTTAATAATTAATAATAATTTGTTATTTGCTAGATTCATGTAAATGTATATAAATGCATGAAATACCATTTGCTTTTTCTGGTTAAAGAACATGACTTTATTGTGTCTCCCCCCACTTCTGTGCGTGTGTCGTGTAAAGTGACGTTGCTCAGTTGAGATACCATGCAAGCCTTGGCTTTAACCATATTACACAAAAATACCTGGAAAGCTCCTCCAGCTTAGATTTGGCGTAGTCCAGACTGTTTCTCTCTATATGTTCATGGGGTGTGTGGGCCAGAAGTTCGTGGAGCGTAAGAATGTAGCGGGGGATCTACAGAGACAGAACAGAAAGCAACGGGGGAGTCACACTCAAATATAACAGCTTACATGCGTGCATAAATGTAACAACAACAACACAAATCTGAACACACAGGAATATACGTGCACGTACACTAATGAGAAGTAGATCAACGGAGAGCACAATCTACACTCATCAGCAAAATTTATTATCAACACAGCACAGCCTGCAGTAGGCCCCAGCAGAGTGGACTGTCAGGAAACTGCGTGCCTCGCCAGAAAGGAGCCATTATTAAAGCCTGAGCTCGAAAAACAACCGCTTTTTATAGACATGAAAAACACTAAAGGGATATTCTGAGCAAAAGCAGACAAATGCCTGCTGTTTCTGTTTTTGATCAGCGATGCTACAATATGGGACATCGCTCAGAGAGCCAATGAGTGCTCAAAAAGGAGGCGGGTCTCTGAAGCCAAGTCCTGGCTGACCAACGATGGCTAGAATAGAGGCCAGAACACATTACTGAAAATATTGCTACGATTAGAGTGGAAATAAGTCAAATTTGGTTACAAGGTTTTTATTTAATCCTACGTGTTATTTGTCATTTTGGGCAGTAAACCAAAACTCACTGGCACCACCATTCATCATTCATATTGCAAACTACAGATGTAACTCGAACAAAAAAGTTACTGAGTTTGGCAACAGGTTTTTCCAGAGACTGTAAGCCTTTTCCACACAAGAGGTTAATTGCAATTAGGGAAATAAGTCTATGATATGCTTTGAAGGTAATAAATAAAACCTGCATGCTATCAGTGTACTATCATTGTACACTGATAGCGGTGGAATAAAGGTTCAAATGTGGGCAATGATAGGATATACTCTGGGTAAGACACATTTACAGTAGATCACAACTGAATGCATAACTTTTACAACCATCACAGACATAAACAACTTAACAACTAAAGTTTTAGTCGTTCAATTAAAACATGGGTTGCAAACTTAAAAAAAGACTAAAATTACTTAAAAGTCAAAACCCTTAAAGTCAAAAGTGACACTTTTAAGAAATATTAGAAGAGAGCAGGATGAAATGGGAGTGGACCTCAAAACTAAAACTAGTACACATATAAATTACAGGTTCACTATATGAAGAATATTCAATACTATTCAAAGAGTTAAGCTTGTAGATGAAAAAGACCTGTCATTCATTTTGGGAGTGATAGCAGATTCCAGTTTTGGTGACGGGCCTTCCTCCTGTTTACATTTGGTTCACAGGCAGCGCCTTTAAAAGACTTCCCGCTTTGAATATCCAGAAAACAAAGCGGCCAACTGCTTTACAGACAGCTACAACTGGGTTTCATTGGTATAGCTATCGCCAACTAGTATTAAGTTGGTGAATTATATGGCCCAAGGGTAACATTTATATATGGAGAGAGGAACTTGACCCAGAATGGCTGCGAGAGCTCAGAATTAACGACAAAACCTGGCTCCAGGCTGCAGCTCTGCATCAAACAAATGGGTCTGCCTTTATTTCTTGTGTATATCAGTGAGACAAATGAGCTAACCTGGAACATGGGGTAGGTGAGGAAAGTCTCCAGTGTCCTCTCCTCGCAGTCGGGCTTGGCTTCGTACTGCTTCAGCAGCTTGTCAAAGTCTCGGTTCTGCTTGCAGTGAGCCAGGATCTGCAGGCTGTACTGGTGGTTCCTCACAAACTCCTGGTAGATGTTCAGCATGGGCAGCAGGATGTCGAACAGGTCGGCTATAGAGAGATCAATACCAAGACACCGTAACATTGACACAAACAGTACTGAGGCCATGAAAATGAAATGAAGAAAGTAGAGATGATTCTTACCCAGCACTAATGTTGGCCAGCTCGCTATTCTGGCTTTTAGACCCTGGTAAAATATCTGATGTAGAAACATGATAGTTTCGCTGAGAAAAAAAACATAAAAATAGAAAAAATATTAAAATACTATCTAGTCTGTGTTAATAATTCTGCCAACATGCAATGAAGTTGTGATAAATCAAAGCCCTGATATCAGACAGTGTGTACGAGAGCATGGGTGTGCAGGTTTTGAGCCTGGACGTGCTTGGATGAGTGTGTGGGTGGATTTTGAATAGGCCAATGAGGGCGCATGCAGATTGCTGTCTTCGTTGTGTGGTCTGTCTGTCCAGCAAAGATTTTTCTGAAGGGACACGAAACTCAATCTGGAACCTTTAACTTAATATTAGAGAATCCTAGTATGTCTAGGTGATCCAAAGACAGCATACAGCTTGCTGACATGAAAAATTAAATGTTTTCATTCTTAATCTTTCTTCATAGGAATTTTGTTTATATCGAAGTTGAAATAGAGTCCACGTCACTAAGTCTTATAACCTTTAAATGTTGCTTTTCTTGTTGTACGCATTGCATGTATCCTTGTGGACATACGTATTGAATGCATTTCCTTCCTCATAAAACATTTAAAAAGCTGATTTGTGAATTATTTTTGAATCTGCATTATTTACGTCCATTTTGCTAGCGAGCAGTCTTCTTCTTTCCTACCTTTTGTTGGTACATCTTTACATTTCTTTGCCCATTACTGCCAACAACTGGTGTGGAATAGCGTGTGTGCACGAGATATAAACAAATCAAGGTTCCACTCACAATAACATTGCTCCATAACGCTACTAGTGTTAAAGAACTCCACAGGGTACCTTTAAGATTATTATGTTTTATAAAGCAATTAATGGAAGTGCTCTGTGGGACAAGAGGATCCAACCTGTTGAGGAATATGCTGCTGACATCATCGTGGGTGATGGGCGGTTTCTTGGAGCTGGCTGCCATGCGGAGCGGCCTCAGGAAGTTATTCACCAGGATGTGAAGCTGCTGGACGTACTCGGCCTCCGAGTCCAGCATGCTGAACACCACCTGGTTCCTCTTCCTCATGCTCTCTGCATGTGGTGAGCGGATGTAATCCTGGATGATTGTCTTCCACTTCCTCCTGCAGATCCAGCCTCGCAGGAAGCTCTGGACCTGGAATTTTAAAGGCTGCAGTCAGTTTCTCAGCATCTTAAGATAAAAATGTGGCAACAGGTTTAAATCATATGCTTTACTTTTTTGATTTTCTTGATTTCTGAGTCGTCATCGGTTGGGGCGGCTGCAGGGCTGGCGTTAATCTTCTCGTTGTCTTTGAGAAGCCCAGAGATCTGCCAGGGAGGCAACCACAAGAAAGATCAATTATTCCCACTCACACACATCTCTTCTTCTCACTTACTGTACCAGCATGTAAACAAAGTGACTGAGTCAACAGGACAGGACCTGTCAGCACTGTCAACACTGAGACATTAGCCTGACTAAACTAGCTGTGTTCACTTGGCTGGTATCTCTGCATCAATATTTATTTACATTGGTCATTTAAATGCAATATGTACCAAACTGTCCTGCATGTTGACAAGAGGTAAACAGGCTGCTGGGAAAAAAAAAAAAAAGACAGACTGGAGCTGCCTTGAACTGTTTGAAGCTAAGTGTCTCCATTTACTTTGTAGATGGCGAGAGAGTTAATTGTCATTGCATTTCATAAAAGAGATGTAATATAAAGCCGTGTTCATGCATATTCAGCACATAATTTGATTTCAAGCATCACATTTGCACATTAAAGTAAAATGACTATTTGATCTGAAGAATACAGCCGGGAACGCAGCCCTATCGGAGGCATTGTTTCTGAGAGGAGATGCAAAGTGGAGAGTGGTTGGCCTGAACATGTCTCTCTTTCTGTGATGGAGTAGTGCTTCCATTTCTGTCCTCTCACACATATGAGACAAACATAACAATAATCAACATAATCCACCATTTTCCCACTGGTTCAGCTGTTATTTGTTGTGCTGGCAAGATGAGGCAGTGATGGGACGCAGAGAAATTTTTGGAAAGGAATGAGTGTGCAATGCAAGAAGAAGTGGTAATATAGTATCATTGTGCCGGTTCAGGAAATCTATTTACAGCAGGTCTGACTGATATTGCGTGTGGCTGCCACACATTTGTCTATAGATGGAAAATCCTTGCAAATTGGTTATGTTTTAACAGCGCTCGCTTTACTGTTACAGTACAGTACAGTGAAACGTCCACCATCAGAAAACCCAGCCAAAGTAGCCCAAACAAGAAGGGGTGTAATGCAGGGCTACTGTCTGTATCTGTTTATTTTACAAAAATATGTGTATTTGGATCTATACCTCGAAATGTTTTCTGTTTTAAATTGTTTTCTACTGCAGTTTATACTCCTCATATGTACAAGATTAGCTGGCAAAAATAACATATTTTACACATTGAATAATAAAAACTGGAGGTTGTGTATATAATGGGAGGAGGCCCAGATGATAATAAAGTTAATCTGAAGTGTCTGTGATAAAAAAACAAAAAAAACAATGAGAAAGCTATTGCCAAGCTTTCTTGGCCCATTAGCATGCACTTTTGACACAGTCCCTAACTTCAGGTCCTGATTTTTCCCATCTACTGTCAGGTCGCTTGAGGTGTCAGGCTTCAATCTCTGATCATGTCTGAATATCGAACCTAAAACTATCTCTCGCCGTGTTTTTAGCCTCTAGCCTATATGTTTACATTTTGGCAAATCTTCATCATGGAAAGTCATGCTGGTTTGGCTATTAGCAGTTCCTGTTCATACTGTGCTGACAACAATCACCTTGATTACTTTAATACTGAAGAAAAAGTTTGAATCTTATGATTATGAGCCAAGTTCTGAAGTTTTAAGGAGCATTTTCTATCATTTTCTTTAAATGGACTTATGGACATTTATCCTCAATGGACACTGGCAATCCTGACACCACTGTACACACCACCACCACAGCTAATTGTAGCAAGGTGTGTGAGCTGACTGAGGTACAACTCTGAGAAGAAGAGGTGTGATGTCTGTGGCAAATTGTGTCAATTGGCGAGGGACAGGGGGAGCGAATATTACTGCAAAATTAAGATGCTGTTCGTATCAGTTCGGAGCACATTATCTGTTCATATCCGAGTAATGTATTCGTATTTGTTTACATCCTTACTCCTCAGCGTAAGGCATCACAGTGAATATTACCTCTGACTTAAGCCTTTCAATCTCTATTTCCCCATCTTCTATCTGTTGTCGAAGTTGCTTAGCAACTGTTTTCTCCGTCTCCACAATCTGAAGCAGATGAAGATACTTCTGCATGAGAGACTCATGCTCAGTGGCCAGGTTTCTATAACTGTAACACATGCAAACACACACACACACACACACACACACACACACACACACACACACGGTTTTGTATTATAGCTTGAGTAATGAATTTCACATCAGTGAAGTTTCATCTCACATCAAAGCAATCAGGTTTTTCTTGTGAACAAAGCATTTTTCTGTCAATTCCTCATATCTTAACCCACTTATGAAACCATGGCAACATCCCCTACAGACTGAGCACATCAGTCAAAGATTACTTACCCTCTACTGACTAATTCAACCTCTATTTGCCATGTCTGCACATTTCACTGACGTGTGCCTTTACCTGGCGTGTGATATTGCAGCCACCCATTCATCGCAGTCCTTTACATCTTCTGTGCGTAGCTCGAGCGCCTTCTGGTTTTCATGGGTGAAGCTGACAGTGAAATAGTACTGAAACAAACGGGAGGGGAGAGGGTGAGGAGTTCTGGTTAGAAACAACAGGACTATCATTAACCCGACATGTTATATGTTCTACACAGAAAGGAGCATTCGTTATTGCATACCTTCTACATAAATCTATTATATAGTGGCTTAACTGAAGCTTTCTCCACTGCTTTTGTCTCTGTGTTTGTTCCACTGCCTCGCTGCTGCAGACATCAAGCGGGTGATTTAAAACCACACAGGGCCTGGGGAAGCCACATCTTCCTCGCCCACCAGTGCAATTGATGGAGCACACTGAGGGAAGCCTCCCCCAGCTCGGTTCCTGGGATGTCTCTGGTTCCCAAGAGGAAATGCCATAAGACATGGAGGCTGGAGCCACGGCCAATTACGTAACTGAACGATACCTGTTTCCTAGAAACTGAAGCTCAACTGAAAATCATCATCATTATTATTATTATTAGTTATTTTTATCAATTAAGTAATTTACTAAGGCTTATAAGATTTAGCATAGGTCATTGATATGGGCAAATTTTGGGTTTCCAAATTGTAAAACATCTATTTGATTGATCTATTTGAGATTTCCTCCTTTGTAAGGAGTCATTTTATATAATAACTTTAATACTTTTGCTTAAATAAAATTACAAATGCAAAACCTTTACTCATTAGAGTATTGGCGTTTTGACTTAGTAAAAGATTTTAATACTTCTGTTGGTTAAACAAATTATTTGGATACATGTAAAAAAGAGCAAACATTGCCTTTATATCAAATATAGTGATGTTTGTGGGTTTGCAAAGTGGGTACAAGTATGCTTTACCCCTTATGAAAGTGTCCAAATGGCTGCTAAAAATATTTATAACAGTGAAAATAATTTTTTCAAATCAAGAAAATAATAATACATCACCTGCATCTTTAAATGGAATTTTCCAAAAGCACTTTTGCTTTCATTTCAAATGACACAGATTTGCCTTCTTGTGTTCATATCATGTTTATGAAGGCCTTTTTGATGAGAGCGACATATAGCATATTTTGCTTATTAAAACACAACAAAGATCTCAGAAAGTGAGCCATGATAAAACGATACTCCCATAAGTGAAATGTCATCTTTCCTGTGGACTGTTCCAGCCGTGTTGAGGGAGACCAGACTCTAATCTTTGGCCTGCAGATGTTCAACAGGCGCCTATCAACCTGCAACTGATCATTATTCATGGCTGACTGCTCTTCCATCTTCACATTCATTAGGTATTCATCCTACCGTCAAAGAAAATCTATTTCTGGCAGAGAGGCATTCATGTTGTTGTAGTTTTCCATCATGATCGCTCCAAAAGCTTGGTGAGTGTCTGGTGTGAGGCAATGCTAAGCACACTGTCTGCTCTCTGCTTTATGTTTATGGCTGAGTCATGCAACTTTGAAAGTCATTACTGATCTTAACAGAGATGTGAGATTGATACAGCATTGATAAAACTTATCCTATAGATTCATGAGTATATTTGCTCTTAAATCTATGAAATAAAGCTTCTTCTGTTATGGGGCAAAGCTCACTTGTCAGTCGTGCTGTGCTGTGGATATGAGTGAGTGGTAAATAATGAATTAGACATGTTTTCATTAATTGTTCTTCCTACATGAGCAGAATAATTCTTGTGCCTTGTATATTGCTACTGACTGATAAACAGCTGTTTTATTGCAGCAATACTGTAAAAGGACTTTCCTGAATCATATAATGAGATCTATACGGTAATATATTCTTGGAGGACTAAGTCTTGGTAATCACTCTACTTGCATCCTCTTTCATTTTAATGAGGAGCTTTAGTTTGGATGCTAGCCTTCTCCATACCAACATCACCCACCCTAAAGAGTGCAGGATATCATATTTTACTGGTGCACACTAGTCAGATCTTTTGATTTACAGTACAGTTTGTACCAAATCAACCATCTCTTGCTCCCGGAGCTTCTTGTGTTATTAGTTGAAGTGCTGCTGTTTCCCAGTGTGAGCGAGCTGTGTTTTCTATAAATGGACTCTGACCCCTCCAAGGTACCGCGAGGAACAAATTTAGCCCAGATAGTGCTCGCGTTAATACGAGAGATGCGACACACTACTTCTCTCCTCTCTGTTACCCCGCCTCTTCCAACTGCATCATTCTTTAGGATGCAAATAAGGGTTGCCATAGAAACCTCGGGCTCAAAAGCATTATCATTTTCACACTAACTGCATTTGAGGATAAATATAATGAAGAGATTATGGTGGATTGCTAAAACGTTGCCACAAAACTGTAAATCCAGGTGGGGATGAGAGATAGAGGAGATATTTTCTTACTCTTATTTGTCCTTGTTAAGGATGTTTGTTTACATTGAGAGGTAACTCTTCAGCAGCCCGTCATATCAGTCACATTAGTCATTCATTATTTGTGCGCCTCTCAGTGCTTTCACTCTGCAAACAGGATTGACAGAGCAAAGCCAATCAAATATCTTCTCTCTAGTTTAGCATGAATTCAGTGCAAGATGGTAGAGATGTATGGATCAGGCTTTTCTTGGCATGTTCACGTTCATGCATTGAAAACAGCACAATGCAGAGGAAACAGCACTGCTGACAAAAGAAAATAATAATAAAAAAGCGAATCCAAATTCTTTCAGGGAGGCTTTTTGGGTGCCTTTAAAGCAACTGTGAGAGCACAACATTAGCCAGTGTGTTGCATTCTGCTTTGTCAGCACAAAGGCAGCTGTTCACAGGAAGAGCCTGGACTCACTTTGGATTGCAGCCCTACCTACAGAGTCAGGCACAGAGCCTGGAGAGAGGAGAGCCGGTGGCAGTGAAGCATTATGTTCCTCGACTGTTTATTCACAACAACAATGTTACCAGACCTGTTAACCTTTCTACTCCTCACTTTCATGTTTTGCTGATTGAAGAAGCAGTCAGTGGAGATCTTTTAAGAACAAGTGAATACTCCATTTGCAGATATGATTTGAATGTACAAATCCTGCTACATGTAGACACATAACACCATGCCAGGGTATGAAAGTCTTCATTAAAAAAGTACAATTTCCATCTACAATGCAAATGAAAACTCCAGTATTAGACTGATTCATTTCATTCAGGTCATGCAGATCAGACTGACTGATCACTGGCACCCTGCTGTTTCTCGAGCTTCAACTGTAATTTCATAATTTCGCCACAAGATGGAAACCCTGACGCAACAACTTTTTTTTTTTTTGCATGTTTTATTGGAAGGCGCATTAGGTATATCACTCTCCGCCCTAAAACGTCAAAAAAGATGATGATGAGTGAAAGTCAAAAGCAAAATATGTGACCAACCAGGATGCAAATGCATCGCCCTGATGAGAGCAGAAATCCATTTACACTTCATGCACCGCTGAAAACTATCCCACCAGTAAAAAAAAAAGGGATCAAGCTCGGGTTTGCTGCAACCTAAAGCAAAACACTGCATAGCCCTAACGCCAGGGCTGCTGTAATATCATTAGGTGTTAATATTGTTACCTCATCATTAATGCCATGCATGAATTACATAACGTGCGATACAGCAATCTGGAACCTCGTGCTATTCTGCTGCGCTGGATTTGAGGTCATCATGCGATGGGATGTAAGAAGAACATATGCATAAGAAAAGCGCTTTGTTCCGGACTAAAATAGTTCAAAGGCGTTTGCGGCGCAGGAGCAAATTTTACGTTCAGTGTTGCACCTCGTCAATATGTTAACATGAAGCCTGAAAAACAATAAAGCAGTGAGAGAGCCTGCGTGTGCGTGTGTGTGTGCGCGCGCGCTCTCTCTCTCTCCATACCTGCTTTTCCAAACACTCCTTGGCTGACAGTGAAGGTTTCGGTGAAGGCGCCCTGTCGCATATGCATCCCTCCAACAGGTATAATCCCGAGGGTCGAGAGCTGGACTCGTTCTCAAAATAAAAGAGCATATTCTGTAACAAAGCAAACCACTTTGAGTGCCATTTCGTGTTGTCTGAGCTCTTTTTGCTCAAGCACCCTCGTCTTGTACCATCCTTTTTTGCCAAAAGCCCCAGGTAGGTGACATGACCATCATTAAGTCGTATTCCCTTCTGCATTTTGATGAGGAGACTTCAGCTGCGCAAGGTGGATCGGTCGTTACATCCTTCTGAAGTCGCTCCAGAGGAAAAAAAAATCAAGACAGACAAGATGCTGACTTTCTGAATGCGGACCACTAGCAGCAGGCTTGTCCACTCCGTCCGACGCATTCACCGTGTTGGCATTTAAGTAAAAAGAGAGGAACAAAACGAGCAGCACAAGTCCAGCATCCTAAAATCTTTTGTCATACTCCGAGCGCTTTGAAGGTCCACATTATCCGTTAAAAAAGACGGAAAAGGGGGGCCGGAAAAAAAACAGTCTAAACAACGCAAGATGAGAGGGAGAGAAGGGGTTCGGGGTTCGGGGTTCGTCCTTTTCTCACATGAAATCTCCAGAAACCACTAGGCTTGGTGCTGAGCTAGGCAGTGCTGCTGGGTGAAGTCACATGACGCATGCTTGGGAAAGCAGATTTCAGGACCTTGGACAGGGACGTTTCAACAAGATGCCGCATAAGTTGACTTTCCTCTCAAGCCTACAGTATTAGAGATACAAGAGAGACATGGAAGAAGACAGACGTTCAAGAGAGAAATACCCACTTTAACTGAATTACAGCCATTTAGCAGGCTGCTGAATAAATGTATTTTCACCTTATTTTTTATGGGAAATGTCTGTCCTCTTTTTTCCCCCCACTGATTGTCATTTACCAGTCAAAGTTTCCTCAATGTTTAGTTTAAAATTTAATGTAAATGTGCAGGTGGATCCAGAGTTTCTGTGATTCAAACCATTCTGCACATTCTTCATGGTAAATGTAGATATTTTGAGTTTTTGAAGTGGTTACAACACTAGAAGTTGCTCATTTTTTGTTGCCGTTCAACAACATTTTAAAACCCGAAAAGAAAATGAATCTCATTTTAAAGGCTACAGTGTGTGTCTTGGGCCCACTTACTAGCTTTTTCAGAGCTTTCAACTGCATCTCATGGTCTTCATCCACCTTGACTGTAGGTACATTGACCTTGAGCTGAATTTATTTTGTCACACATCTCAAGGTCAAGACTGAACTTCAATGCTAAAGTACCATTTAACCGGGACAACTGGACAAAATACCTACCACAGAAAACAAAAGACAAGTAAAACCAGTGTTTTTGCATGTTTTGCCCTTTTACTACATATTACAAATACTTTACATTAGAATTTATGCCATTATATTTTTGATTTTTATGCGTTTAGGTTTGACATTTTGACACAGGTGTTCCTAATAACATTAACGATGACTCTGTTCTATTCAAGTGCCCCAGTAAGCCATGACAGTGTTACAATGAACCTAAAGCCAAAGTACCATTATTAATTTTACGAGTTACACATGTGCTTTTCCTACTGTGACATGTTAAAATGGGTGCCTGGAAAAAAAACTCCTAAACACTGCAGCGTGCTTTAAGAAAAGATTAGCTGCAGTGTTGAGTTCTGTGTGTGATTTGTAGTAAATAGGCTAAAACTTGCAAAAACACTAGCATGGTCCTTTAACATGTGGTCTGACTGGTCTGTTTAAGATCAGTTGTTGCTGTGAGTGGCTGCTGCTGTATTTTAAAGAGTGCAGTCAGTGGCAGGAAGTGAAGATAAACTGCTGTCCCATATTGGATCTGTGGTATCTTACAGTAGATATACGAGTTACACTTGAAAGAGTTAAATGTGAAGCTTTAGAGTCTTTGAGAGAAATGATACAATACTGAGATAAATCCTAAAAACGTCACCTTTATGATGTGAATAAACACAATTGCTATGCAGGATGTTACTGTTTTATCAATTTAAAATACTCATTTTCAATAGCAAAATACCTCTTTAAACATTTTAACGTTTCAGAGACATGTATGGTTTACCTTTTTTAACACACATGGTTTTGTCATAAGACCTAGCCCCTTCAAAAATGAGTTCTTTCCATAGAACTTTTATTTAGGACCTGGGAAATCAAAGAAAAAACATAATTTTAAAATGTTTTCTTTCAAAGTTGCATGTAAACAATAATATGAATTTTCTGTTTTTTTTCAGGTTAATGTTTCACTTTTTTGTTAGCTGGCTTTGCACAAAATTATTTCTAGATGAAATAAGTCCCCAAACAGCAACACACTTTCAAATGATAGAATCTCATTCGGGTTAGTCCCCTTATTTTTGTTATTTTTCATCTCATTACATACTGTTAATCTTGGCTCTGAACACTGTATTCAGCTTTTGCAATACAGGGTGAGGCAGCAGTTAAAAGCTCAATAAAAAAAAAAAGGGGGTAATTGTATAAAAAAAAAAAAAAAAACAAAGACTGAATTTGCAGCGTGAGCTTGTTTGAACTGCACCATGATGTCATGTGCCAACAGACAGACTTGTGTGTCTCAGTGGTTACAGAGCTGCACTATAAAACATGCTCGAGCACACAGCCAATATGCCTCTTTGAGCACCCAATTTGTTTAAAAGGCACAGGCTCTAATCTGCTGCTGTCAGTCCTCCGGCTACTTCTCAGAGAGGAGATTTATTTATTACTCCATCTCCATTGTTATCTGCACCCCCTCTGATCTATTCTGCCATAAATCCCTGCAGGCTCTGCAGCGTCTTCCTCGACAAGCCCCCTTTATTTCTTCAATTAGTCACTCACTAGTTAGATATTAACCAAATATTTAAACAAATAACGCAGGTGATCAGAAAAACCCTGGTAAATGAAGGTGAACATCTGTTTTGTAATAAACTGATCCAGAGCTAGCTAAGCAATAAATGCTGACAAGTTTTGAATAGATTTACATAGACACACATGTGAGAGGCTGATAACACTGTGGGTATTTTTGGTCTGCACTGTATGAGCCGAGGTGCAACACAACAGGGCTGTTGTGCTTAATGTGGGGATTTTCATTCCATCCTGCTCTATGGATCACTGAATCATGAGAGAGCAGCGAATGTACAATGATGTGTTTGAAAGTAACGCTTACTAGATACTAAATGAATTTGTGTGTGTTTGTGTGTGTGTGTGTGTGTGTGTTTGAAGTGATCTGAATCAGCAGCCCCTGAGTAGCTCCTGCTAGAGCTTCTATCAAACTGAGGCTCAGCGTCTCTGCTGGAGAAAACATCTCACCGAGGAGGGAGGGTGTGTGTTGTTTATGAGTGTCAATAACGACTGATACGGGTGTATTTCTGTTTATATGAAAAGAGCTGACTTCTGTGCTGTTCACTTCTCCAACATGAAGAATTGTTTCCTATAGATAACTGATCATTGCATTGAAGGCACTGTACTAATGCAAACTATTTAGGGTCAAAATGTGTTTTGTGTATTCTGATTAAATGGTTAAACGAGAGCTACAGCAAACAATTATTTTCATCATCGGTTAATCTGCCGATCATTTAGTCTATAAAATGCAGGACAATTGTGAAAAATGCCCATCAAAATGTCCCTGAGCTGTAGGTGAAGTCTTAAAATTGCTTTTATTGTGCAAGATACTCAGTTTATAACGATATAAAACATACAAAGCTACAAATCCTCACATTTGAGAAGCAGGAACCATCAAATATTTGCCATATTTTGCTTAATAAATGAGTTAAATGGTTATCCAATTACCAATCAGCTAATTGTTCGAGCACTAAGTTAAAGCATATGTGGAAATCCACACTTGAATTGAGAGCACAAACCTTTTGTACACTTCTTGGTTTTTATTTATGAAAATGGGAAATGTATTTATTTACAGCATTGTCCATGCCATTTGAAAGTATTAATTTTATTTTTCCACAATAGAATAGGTTTTTCTATGTAACTGAATGAGAAAACATGAAAAAAGTCACATGTAACAACCAAAAAAGTGCACTAACAAACATAATGGCCACATAATGTAACATTTTACTTAAAATTTCACTTGATTTCTTTTCATTTCACATATGCCCCCCCCCCCCCCAAAAAAAAAGCTCATACTGTATGTTATAAACCCTTGTGTTGTTTTTCACATGTGACATTTGAGACATCTGGTCAGATATGTGAAACAAGAGAAGAAAAAAACTACAACAGTCATGCATCACTGTCAGCCTTGTTTGACATTGTGATCTGCACCCGCATATGTGTATGTGTGTAGTACTGTTTTTCTGTTAGTGTGTGTGTGTGTGTGTGTGTGTGTAACAGCTCGTAGTCCTGTCAGTGTTCAGCAGAGGATGCTGCTGTGGTGTCCTCATCCTTCCCTGAGCTGCCTATGAAAAGGCTCCAGTCCTAATTACATGATCCACCAGGCTTCTAATTCGCCATACTCTTCTCAGATGACATTTACTAATTACTCCTTCCTTTTTTAGAAACAGCTTTCTGGATTTCATCCAGGCTCCCTCATGCTCATTGTCATGTAGGAACAAACAAGTTGGCTGTTGTGGCAGTCATAGCCTATTTGATTGAAAGTGAGTAAGCAAACATACAAACAGACATCTGAAATCCCTTTAAAGCATGATGTTGTGTTCAACAATCTGGATTATCCGTAGAGAGGAATTAAATAACAAGAGAGAGAGATGTGGGGGGAAATCTGCAATGCAGTAATGTTGGGACAAAAAGCAGAGTTGTCAGAGCCCACACAACCTCTTCAAAGAGGGCAACCAAAATTTTCTTGCCAGTGTTCAAAAACGTTTCCCCGATGCTTCAGCCTTCACTGCACAGTTCCCTCCATTGTAGTAATAGTGTGGAGCCACATTCACGCTGTATGCAAATTACCGTCACGTGTGCTATTGTTTGACAGAAAATTGATAGATCCATGTGAATGATACAGCACGAGGAAATAAGATTTTTCTCTTGCCAAGATGAATCCCAGGTTCTCTGATAGATTTGAGACCTGTTTGGGATGCTGCAATACCTCCTGCCCAGTGCATGCTGGGAAAACCTCTGGCCAGTGGCGTGCACAGACTCTCTAAGCAGCGGGCGGTGAAAATTCATGTGCAGGGGTTAGGGTTGCCACTTTCTAATAAGTGTCCCTTATAAAAGGTTTATAAGTTATAACTAATGGCTTTATTAATGGTTAATAAATCATTTACTGATGTTTAATAGATCAGTTATAAGCCAGTAATAAAAACAACTCTTGCGTAAGTCATCAATTCAGCAGTTACAAATAATAAAGGTTCATGACTTATTTTCCAATAAAGCAACTAGGCTACAGTTAATTTTGGTCCAGATGCACTGGAGGGATCTTCCTAATTAATTAAAGAGCTAAAAGTGTCATGGTGCAAAGGATCAACATCAGCCATAGAGATGCAGTAATTCACAACCTGGCAACCCAACAGCTATTAATTACTTATAACTGATCTAGAAAGCATTAGTATATAATGTATTAACCTCTAGCTACAACATATAAATCATATAAATCCTTCACAAAGAGCGACTTATTTGAAAGTAGCAGCGGGTTAGGTTTAATTTTTACCCTCAGGTCGCATCAAAGTGGCACTTGAACCAACCAGAGGGGCACTTTTGGGAGCACTTGGGCAGCTGAAGGAGCCCTTGAGTGGCCCACTAAATGAATGATTGATTGCATAAATGTTAATTTTGGTGAATGACAACAATCTTGGAGGAGAACACCTGTGGTTGCATTAGAGGCTGTGCAAACACCCTGCATGTGTTCTCTGCCATCAAATTAACATACTGCAGAAAATGTATTCATTTTCTGTTTGTTTCTATGTTTTACAGGCCTAGCTGAGTTGCAGTACAGTAAAACACGGTTTTGGGACTTTAACTGGAATGGAGGCTGACTTGTCTCGCTGACGGTCTCCAATGTGGCAGGCAGGCATTGCTCCCACGGCTGCTCCCTCTCAACTCAGGCTGATTCTCCTGTGTCAAGACCGGTTAGCCGGCCTGCCACTCACAGCTCATGAGTGGGGGAGTAGGAGAAACTGGACCCACCAGACACTGGCTGCATTATGTTCGGGCAGTACAGTGATACTACTGGCCATGGCACACAATATCTAACCGTCAAATCACGTGTGTTTAGTAACACTTTCAGGACAAACACATTGGTTATCGTCTTGTTATTGGAGATGGCTGCGGCCATGTGTTGTTCACTGACACTCCCATCGCTCACAAGCGTTGTGTAACAGCACAGAGATGTTCCAGGATCCCCAGGGGCCACTGAGTCTTGGTCACATGTAGGAAGTCTGGGCTTGCGCACATGCAGATCTCATGTCTGTCTGGCTGAGCCTTCATCGACCAGAAAGATTTCGCTTTTATTTACAGTTTACCCTCACATCAGCCAATCGCACTTTGATCTGATGTCCAGTTGTGTAAACAGATGACCACACAGAGCCACCAGACTGTTTTAGCTAACCTACATGGTGAAACTGAAGCACATGTCACTGTATACATCACATCCTAAATGCTATAAACCACAGTCATTTCTAATGTGTTAATATAATCCCCTTTTATCTGAAAACATGCACCTTTTTACTCCACACGCATGCTTCCATTCTTTTGCAGCCACCGATGAAACAGTGCATACTGTTCAAGTACTCTATTTTAGGAGCAGGACATGAATTATGGAGTAAAGTGGCCAACAATGTGTATTGCATTCCCTTTCTACTGACCTGAGTGCAATGAGAGAGAGAGACGCGTGGAGAGTGTCTGTGATGAGTGACCATGAGCTGCTCTTGGAGTGTTGGTGGGCTGCGTGATGGCAGAATCCCAGCTCTTGGCAGCGGCCCAGGCCATTGTGATTTGTGCTCGCTGCTGCCTACAGGGTCGCCACCTGGCTGCCGCTTCCTCCAATCTCCCTGGGTTACACAGAGTGCAACCACAGCAGGTCTGTAATTGAATTTCACACATGTCACAGCCAGCTTAACTGTGTTTTCTGCAAGGTGCGTGTACCTTGAAAAATGTAATCTTGATATGCTTGAGAATTATCGTGATGAGGGAGACTATACTTCAGCTCCTCTGCACACTTTGCACTACTGTCGCTAAAATAAATATAGTAAGTGGTGACAAAACAGTGCTAACTTAAATGTTATGTGAACACCCAGAATTTTGGAGGGTTGACCTTGACCTGCCAAAGGTACGCCATTATCTGGATGTAATATTAATCATCCATACCTTCTCCTGCAGAGCCACAGGGTTTTCTTCCTTGTTACCTTTTCATAGCTACTGAAGCCTTAACCACCATGATAAAACATCTTTTGTCCCACTCTGCAAGGGACATGTTTGACCTTTACTGAGCCTTGCAGGTAGTACCTTCTCCCAGGCTGTGTTCTATCACACAAACAGCTCTAATAATCAATACAGTGGATACAAGGTATAGAGTACAGTAGATAGGTTAGGTGAGGCCATGTTTGGGGTTTGTGTCGGGAAGGTCTGCCAGGGATGCAAAATGTCCCCTGTGCTTGAACATTACTTGCTGTTCTTCCAAGATGTCACGTGATCTTTCTCAACTTTTCAACTGTTATTCATTCAAGTTATAAAAAGTGAGTTTATTACTTAGTAACCATTTCTTTTACCCAACATTTAATGATACTACATGTACCACATAGAATACATATAATTACATCAAAAACAAAGGTGAACATTTAAAAATAACAATTACAACATTATGTCATTTGTAGGAAAAACATTAAAACAAAACATTAATATATATTATATTTGAGTCATGTTTCTGGCAGTCTGACACATATAAGTTCAATATTTTGTCTCATTTTTCTTCCTTTTTAATCTCAACCAAACTACTGAGGGAAATATCTGGCTCTTGAGCTGCTAAATGTTCACCAACTACTCACTAACTTTGTCTTGCCTCCGATTGGTGCTGGGTAAGTAGTGTACTGTGGGTTTATCAGAGCTTTTTGTGGGTTTGTCACTATGAGTGTGTTTCAAAACATTGAACAGAATACTCATAAGTACACATGTCCTGCACTGGAGGATCTTTATCACAATATCAAGCAGAAAACAAGACATCTCAGAGCTGCATCAGCTCACACTTCATTACAACCTGCTCTACACAGCTCATATACAAATGAATCATTTATAAAGCCTGGCAATAGTTCAAACTCTTGACACAACCTTCTGAAATGCACACACTTTACTGTTGTAAATTAAAAGTCACTAGTCGATGCATTATGAACTGGAGGGGCTGTGGTTCTCCGCAGGTTCAGAACTTCTTTTCTTCTCACATTTTTCATTCCTATATTTGTGTTTGCACTTCCACTCAAGTGGAATCTTAAGACAGCGATTTCTATCACTTTTCCTTACTGTACAATGCTACATAAGAGACAAACAAAGTAGGCCAATTACCAGTCACTATGAATAAAGACATTAATGCAATGTGGCAGAGCCCAAGAAGAGCCACAATGGCAGGGTGTCTTCCTTCAGCTAACATGAACTCAGAGGGGACATGTAAACAAGTCCCTCCATTACATAATCAGTCCCTTTTTCCTTTAAGCATCTTCTCTTCTTCTCCCATTCCTCATCATCTTTTCTCCCTGCTCACTGGCTAAAGCAGAGACTGGAAATGGTTGATGTTGTTTAATTTCATATTTCCTCTGGCGTTCACAATGTATAGCCTGTAAAAAACTGAAGAAATGTCAGGAAGAACAACAGAGGAGGGATCCCTCCTCCAGGCAACAGATGCCGTGTGTAAATAATAGACCAACATAGAAAAATTACAGTATGGTCACTCAGGATGACAAAATTATAGATAGATTGTAAACATATATGAAGAATATGGATCCAGGAGGACGTTGAACAACTTCCAGGTGCAGCCAAACAGATACAACCTGAACCTGTCTGAGCCACACGACCTCCTCTCCACCATGAAGACCTGGAACACTTTGTTTTATGACCGAATACCTGCAAAACTAATGACATCCTCATAAACCTCAGCTGTGCATTATGTTTAGTGCTAATTAGCAAATGTTAGCTTGCTAACATGCTAAACTAAGATGGTGAACCTGGAGAATATTACCTGCTAAATATCACCATATTAGCACTGTAAGCATGCTAGCATTATCATTTAGCTCAAATCACCTCTGTACAGCTTCACAGAGCCGCTAGCGTGGCTGTAGACTCTTTTTGTAGTTTTATTGAAAATGAGGAAATGGCTCATAGTTAGAACTGCATCCACAGACAATAGTGGAAATTACACTTCACTGATAATAAAACACCTGAGACCAAAATGTTGACCCGATACAGTCCCACACATTATGGTGAGGAACAAAAAACACTACTGCGTTTTAGTTTCTAAATCTCTGCTACATTCTTGGGTTTGGGTGTTTGAATGACTGTAACTGCAACTGGAAGACAAATATGAGAAAGACAGGAATTGCCACTGCAGGTAATGGCCCTAGCACCAGTCCGATTGTATTCACTGCCTAAATGAAATGGGCACAGGAGACAGTTGTGCCATAAAGAGTGGCAGGCACAGATTTCATCTGGAAGAACAGGGGCGATGAGACGGCCCACAGGGGTTATTGCCAATATGGTCTCCGCAGCACTCAATCACTGTTAAATTAAATCTAAGGATGACAGATGCTGCCAATCAGCGACGGGTTAGTGAGGTCAAATTAAGATCCATACGCTGACCTTTTCCTCGGCTGCCTCCTTTCAGAGTGCCTATCATCAGGGCTATCAATAGGGACTAATGAGCCTTAATGGTCAGATCCTGGCAGAGCGCCATCGCTTACACTACAGCCCAGTGCTCACCAGGCCCGGGCAAGGTTATACCACTGTTGACGAGTGCTCTCAATAAAAATGCTATTATCTCAGCTGTTGCAGTGCATCAACAGCTCCTTCAACGCCATCGCCCAAACCCAGCATGAACCCCATCTTCAAGCTCCTTCACTATATTTGGTCTTTTTCTTATCTGGGTGACACTGCAGATTTAAAGGACAAGGCTGGAGGTATTCTATATTCTTGTTATTCTCAACAAATCCTGTGAAAAGGCCAAAACCAACAATGAATTGATCCTAAAAACAAGTATTGTCTGTGTAGCCAAAACCTGATACATCTTATTCCTCTGTGCCATAGACGTCTATTGTTGTAAAAAAAAAAACTATTAAAAACACATCAATGAGCCACACTGTTTCACATGTTCCTTCATTACAATGAACCTGGGCACTGTGATTTATTTTGAGTAAATAACACTTTTACCATCCTGTTGCTGTAAATACTCACTAGAGCACTAAATGTGTATCACTCCGAATCTTGAAATAGTCCCCTTCAAATGCACCATTTCCTCCAGTTTGAATAACGTTAGCTAAAAACTACAGCGACCAGCTGTTTAAGGAAATTACTGAGCCCTTTTTATTAATGAAACTATATATTTGCAACCTGTTTTTAATGGTTTACGTCTTTAGTTGAAAACAATGGGCTTAGGGCTGTGAGTCACATACAGCCTGGGGACGTCGGAAAGCTTTTGAAAGACAATCTGATGCGTTGCTGTTTTCCGTCTTTTCATGTGATTTGCTCACAATAAGAAAAATATAGATTAACCACAGCCTTGTCCTTTCATCTGTTAACCAGCATGCATGTACATTTTCTTTTGGTCTTACATGTAAATGCATTTACTCCTGTGGAGGGTGTCGACTATTGTGGTTGGTCTTGGTGATTTTACATGCCAAACCAGCACAGTGGTGATGACCTTCTCACACCAAAATCCACTGAGTTAAAATTGTACCTGCCACAATCATCGGCTTGCCATCTCGGATTTATATTTGTTTATCAAACTGCTGCCCTTTCCAGTCTGCTGCTAATGATATACAGATCATTAGGTGTTCCATTTGTCATTCATTTGTCAAGGCTTTTCTTATGGGCCATGTACAAGAAATGTTGTGGCATAAGTTTTTATTATGATGATAATGATGACGAAATAATGTAAATTAATTATTCTTTTGCTCCTTCCTCTTCGTCTTCGTTACCTTCTTGTTGCGCTTGGTTTTAGCAGCAGTAATCTTGGAAGTAGAAACCCTCTTGACCTCTTTCACTGCAGACGGTTATGTTTAGCTTTTATGTGTACTTCAAAATACAGTTACGAACAAATTTGGACACTTGGGTGAGCTTTTATGCATCGTAATACAAATGTGCAGGCTCACCAAGGCTTGCACAGAGTGATTGAGCCGTGAACTGTGAAAATGTCAGCCCCTATTAATAACAATGCTGGATTAAGTATGCTGGATCTTAATGTTTGCATTTCATCCTGTGTATTTAGATGATCAACCTTAGAAGTCTATTTATGTCACACAGTGAGTGAATATTTTTTTTTCCTGATTGTGGCCTTCAGAGAGAAGCTGCAGCCCTGGGATTAATAAGCCTCTCTCAGTCTGCCTCGGTTAGACTCAAAGCCACAAAGCCACAAGGAAGCCGAGCAGCAGCCGCCTGCAGTGCATAACAACAGCTCCAAATCTGATAGAATTGGACAAGTCAATGTGAGGGTGTAATTCTTGTGGAAAAAAAAAATACTTTTCCATTTAAATTGAATGTTTTTATGCATTGTAGCTGTATGATTACTCAAAAGACAGAGCCGAATGTTGTAGGGCTGCAACTAATGATTACTTTTATTATTCTTTTTGATCAATTGTTTAACCATTTGATCTATTAAATGTTAGAAAATGGTGGAAAAGGCCCATCACAATTTCCCAGAGTTAAAGGTGATGTCTTCAATTTGATTGTTTTGTCCGACTAACAGTCAAAAACCCCAAAATATTCCGTCTGTTTTATTTATTTATTATGTTTTTGGTTTTTTTTGCTTGAAATATGACTGAATCGATCAATGGATTATCAAAATAGAAACTGATATATTTTCTTTTGATCAACTAAGCCATTGATCGACTAATCGTTTCAGCTCTAACTTTTGTTTTTTTTTGGGTTAGAGCTTTGGAAGTTTCAGTAAATATGTGTCTGTGTGTGTGTGTGTGTGTGTGATTACTGATCACTTGAGCAGGAGAAGCAATAACGTGATGAAGACCGTTACTGTGCTGATCATTGTAAACAAAGAAATATGACAATAGAATTAGTCATTTTTAGACACACATCCTAAGTGCCACACCATCTTATGAAAAAAAACAGACGTACATTTTTGGAAAGAGTCATATCACGTCTTGCCAGGTCACTGGATTTCTTCCAACGGCGTTGACGCAACGCAATGCCATCTCGGTTCACTGGAGATCTCCTAGCAGTATTTGGACGCTTGCATCTATTTATTCCAGCCTACATTGTGCACACCCTGCCTGAGGGCTAATTACATTTGCACAGTCCAGAGGTCCTCCATTGTCGCCTTGTGAGAGACCTCCCTGACACAATGACAGAAAAAAAATATGTTGAGATTTGAGGACAATGAAGCCTTAAATTGTGGTCCACTGGTGTCTGTAATGAACACACAGAGATCGTAGAAAGTTTACAAAGTGCGCAACGCATATTGCACGCATATTTACACGTAGCTCACGGTTAATCTTCAAGGCTGTTTATTAGCATGTCTGAGGTGGAATCAAACACACTCTCACATGCGCTCATACATGCAGTGAGGACCATGTAAGATACAGAGGAGCAGAAAGAGACACAGAGAGGGAAGCACAGTTGACTTCCTCTGTCGTTACTCACACCTGCAGTAGGATGCAATCTCCATAGCAACAGGACTTGGCAACACTGTGCAGAGTTGATATTTGAGGTTGTGATCTTTAATACCCCTTTTCTCTCCCTTTTTACTGCAGTATTTTGTGGAAATGTATTTCTCCGTGTGTGTTTTCATCCCCTCCTTCACTCTTAATGTGTTTGTGTCACAACTACCAAGAAATTAAACCCTCTGCTGTCATCAATCTGTTATCTGGAAATGATCATTAAAGTGAAACAATCATCCCAAATCAAGCTCATACCCAGGAACAAACTGGTATAATAATTTGTTTCCCCACATTTCTCATTTCCTGGCTGCCTCAGACGCAGCACTGTTTAATGTACACGGCATGAAGATATGTAGCTCACATTTGCATACTGTGCTGGTGATGTGATGCCATTTAGTTTAAACATTAACCATTTTCACAGTCATCCCCATACTTTGACAGTCAAAAGCATGTGTGCAATATAATCTACAATCATTTACCCAGCAAAGTCAGTTTAGCAGGACAACCGTGTTTATCTGAACCTCGACTGCTGAGCTGACTAGTCAGTAGAGAAAGCATCATTAACAACTTCTTTTAAATCCAAGTTTAAAACGTACTTTTATCGCACCACTCTCCCTGATTTCATCTGATTCTAGTTTTATTCTGTTTATGGTTTCCACCATTTTCTAAAACTGTGGTTCGTACTTTTATTCTTTCATTGCTGTGTTTTTATGTGTTTCTATGTTACGATTTATGTGTTCTTTGCTTGCTATGTGAAGCACTTTGTAACCTTGCTATGCTATAAAAATAAAGATATTATTATAAATATGACACTACAGACATCTATTTTCTATTCGCTCAGCACAAATTAATTCAATTTCTGTTTTATTAGAGTTAAAAGAACTGAACATGTCTGCTGTACTGCCACAGAGCATTTCATGACAGATGTGAACATGCTTCATTTATTGTATAAGCTCTGGTGTGTCGGGTGCCCTTAATGTGTCTTTCTCCTGAGTGGCCTCCATTATTATTATTGTTTAGGAAAAATCATTTAAAAAAACTCCCAGCAGGTCACTTGATAAGTGTGTAGTAGTTGATTAAATCTGCACAGCTGGAATTCTTCCTCATGACAATTTTAAAATAAATGTATATTATGTATCATTACATCCTCTGAACACCACTTACAGTACTACCCAGCAGGTTTTCATGCCCTCGATTCTAAGCATGTCCAAAACCTTTGTGACTTTAAGTGCATTCAGCTGAAAAACCTTGGAGATAATTGAAAATACAGACGCCATAAAGGAGGCCACTACAAAACTGGCAGTGACATTTTCCTTTTGAAGATGAGATGTGACGTCGTTATAATGAACAACATTCATAACACATGCACACCTTTAAACCATCTATAATTTATCCACGATGAATATAAAAGCTGCTGCTGCTGTTGAGCCGAGAGCCTCAGGGGTGGTTTTCTTATTTCACAATGACCTTGGATGTCCACTTGTGTTGAATTTGGTGCTACTCAGTTTGTTTCCTTTATCCCTCTTAAATATTCATCTAGTAGCCTGCATTTGCTTCTCTCAAGAAGTGCAGCCTCATCATGTGCTAATAATGAGCCTGGTGGCCACACAGCCCCGATCTGAGCTGATGGTTGACTCGACACCGCCATCTAGTGGTCATGCAAAAGGAGCAGGTCCTGATAGGCATCAACCAACAAACATGGTAAACTACTAGTATGGCTAAAACTTTATTTTAACCTCTCATTTAGCCTTTATAAGCCGGATCTAAACAATTAATAGATGCTTTATAAAGTATTTTAATGTAGTTGTAAGCAGATGTAAGATAATTTATCAATGTAGTTGGACTGATTTATATATATTGTTATGTATTAAATTATATTTATAATGTATTACTATACTATACTATATTCACACTATACTATATTACACTATAACATACATTATGTTATACTATATTACTACATTTCAGCTTACACTATATCTTACTATATTATGTTAATATGTTATACTGTTTTATTACATTATATACTATATAACATTAGTACACTAAGTACTTAATCATATTTTATATTAGTCTGGTGTAAACTCTTTACATATACTAGACTCGCTGACTTTGCTGCTACTAATCACATCACACCACTGTCACTTGTAATTGTGTCTTTAATTGCTCTTGTATAGTTTCTGCTTTTATCTATATTCATATTTTACTTTTAAATATGTCTTATTATTTATTATTTACTTTATTTGTTTATCTGTACTTATTTCTGTCCTAATTAAAACCACATTTCTCCTCTGGGGATCAATGAAAGCTTATCTTATCTTATTTGTCAACAACTATAATTCTTCCTATGAAGCATCCATAACTGGTGTATGAACAGTTAATGAATGAAACATATTTGTAGTCATATATACTGATATATCTTGATGAGTGTTGTACACATTTATAAACATTAAACGCACCCGAATGAATGATTTGTACATGTGCAACACTTTAAACACTTTAAAACTGTCCCGATATTGGCTTATAACTACATTATGGGTTATTGTTTATTAAGTGTTTACACACTGCTTATAAACGTTAAATTGAGCATTAAAATAACCGGTGTATAAACAGTCAGTGAATACTTGATAAGACAGCATAACATAGCTGTAATCATATATTATGATGTATGATTACACATACAAGTAAATCCTCACAAAGTGTTACATGTTATAAAGCGTGTATTAGCTGTTTTTAAACATGTTTAAAACTGTTTACAAATGTGTTAACAACTCATGAAGATAATTCTGTGTGATTACAGATATGTTATATTATGTTATCAAGTATCTATCAAGCATCTGTTATCAACTAACTGTTAATACACCAGCTTGTTAAGTATTTATACACTGCTTAGGAATGCTAAATAGAGGGTATTAAACTTTAAAAAAAAAGGTTTTGGTCAACAATTTTACTCTGCTATGCTATGAAGCATCCATAACTGTCGTATAAGCAGTTAGTGAATAGTTACAACACAGTATAACATAGTAATAATCATATATTATGATATGATAACTCATGAGCAAATCCTTACAGTGTGTTATAAAGCCTTTCTTAACTTTTTATATACATGTACAAATCATTAACAGGCACATTTTAAACTGTTTATAGATGGAGATATATAATTATATATGATGGCAAATATATTATGTCATCAAGCATTCACCAACTGTTTATTCACCAGTTATGGATGTTTCATAACAGGAGATGTTGACAAATACATTTATAACATGTTTATAAGTTACCTTATATTTGCGTACAGTTACATTAAGTATACACTGCTTACAAATGCTAAATAGGGGGATTAAAAGTCTTTATTGAATGAGAGATGTATTTATGAAGATTATTATTATTATTTTCTACAGAGGTGGTGAACAATTAACATGTGTTTTTAGGATGAATAATTGAATATTTTCTCAATTCTTTACTCCACAAGCCACAGCTTCATTGGTGACCCTTTACAAACAAACAAACAGAAGAGAAAACAGCAATCATCAGGGATATACCACCATCCACCCTCCCACTTATATCCGCCTTCATCCTGCCTTTAGGCTTCAGTTGAGATCCACTCACTGTGTGACGAGGCACCTTATCACTGCACACACAGTATATGTGTGTTTGGGATTTGACCATCATCTGTCTCCCGGATCGGCATAAAATGCTCGTAAAATGCCAAAAATAAGCAACGTAGTTAACAGTGCATGGTGTCATGTTTTAATGCATTTTAAATCTGCAATGTTATGTGAAAATTTTGGAGAACACATATAAGGGTCACACATGCGTGGGAGAAAATAATAAACAACAATATGATTATCGAAACGTATTCCTCACCTATGTTAACCTGCCATAACTAATGAAGACATAACCCCCTCACCCTCCTCTTTCTGCCATCTTAAAATGCATACCTTTCATTTCCTGTAACAGCCATGTTGTTGTCATGGACACAGACAGAAAAAAAAAAAGGTAGAAAAAAGAAAAAGAAAACATCATCTGTGTCCATAGCAACTGAGTCAAGTTTAGTGCTGCCAAAAATGGTTTAGGCAAAAGTCTTCTCAGAGATGTGAGATATGTGTATTAGATGCAGCACATTCAGCTGCCTGCCAGTAAACAAATCTTACACATTCAATGCTACAGTCTTATCTGAATCAAATGCATTCAACAGCATCTCGCCTGACAGCCTATAATTTTAGGCATGCTAAAATCCATCCACAGAGATAATGTTAAAATTACAATTATCACTGTTGCTTAATACTGAGGAATGGATAAATGGCTGCCGCACAGTCTCCTGTCAGTGCTCAGTCAGAGGAAATAGGCCTTTTTCCCCCTGAAAACAGAGCAAGGCATCCTCAGGAAGCCTCTAATCCCCTTTAGAAATCTTAGTCAACTACTATAAATAGAAAGCATCCATGGTGCCCTCTGCTGGAGATTAATTTGAGCCACTCGACGTGCACTGTACTGTATTTTGGAGCATCAAGCAATGCTGCAGGACTGTTCACAGACTGGTGATATGTTGGATTTCATGTACACAAGACTATGCCGCTTGTTTCTTGCTGAATTAATCACAAGGCAGGGACTTCTGACTTCACTGCAGCATTGATCAGCCGTGTCTGTGCTCTGTGATGTTGAAAGCCAGCTTGTTTCACCATGAAGACATTTTCCCACACGTATGCCTGCATCATCCTGCAGTCAGCCAATCCCCAAGATTCCCCTGCTCTCTCTCAGGGCGTCATTAGTGGGAATTACCTGGTCTCCCCAAGAAAAGCCTAATCAAGCTTCCACTAAACTGAGTGCCTCTTTTGTTTGTAGACAAAATAGCGCAGTGGAAATCCCCCTCTGTCTTAGGCTAATCGTCTATCATCATTATATTTTAACAGGCAATCATAACACAGGAGGATGCAGCGGGGGTCCAAGGTCACTCCAGGCGCCCTCCGTTGGGATGCGACCTCTTTAGACCAGCTGAGGAAGAGACAGGGAAGATAAATAGTGATAGGTGGTAGTGGTTGGATGTGGAAGCATAGAAGAAAGAAGGGAAAGCTAATTTATTTCACCAAATGTGGTGAGATCAAGGAAGCTTCTAGTCTTTGGTTTTGATGAATGTCATGAACAGGCTCTTCTAACATTTATGCAGAGATTAATGACATTTTTTGCAGCTCTCTTGCAGATCATGCACTACATATTGTGGCTACACATAAATTAAATTCTCCTATTTCAAAATAAGTTTTAAATTCAGCAGAGACTGTGTGCAGTTTGACTCCAGAAATGGAAGATTTCACATTGCATTGCAATGCCGCAGCCTGCGATATGTGATGATGTGTGCGCTGACCTCTTGTTTGTACACTGTGATCCATCGTCCCCTGGGTCTCTGTCCTGTCAGTGCGGAGAGGACGCAACAAAACCACAACCTTTAAAAACTTTTGTCAACCTACAGCATCACTCTGTTTCTGGGAGGAAGTGCGTTTGCATCTCGTAGGACGAACTAGAGAGTGGGTGTTGCTGTAGACTGATTCAGTGGTGTGTGTGTGTGTATGTGTGAGAGAGTTAGTGAGAAACAGAAAGGTAAAACCAGACTGGTGTGAGTCTGTGGGAGACAGAAAGACAGAGAAGAGAAAGAAGAGGAATTTTTGTGTGTGTGTTTGTTTGTATAGACGACTCCGCCCCTGCCCACACTCAGTTGTGTGTGTGTGTGTGTGTGTGTGTGTGTGCGTGTGCGTGTGGATGGCCCCGGTGCTGCTGATGGTGGGAATGCAGCGCAGCTAATCCCAGAGGAGAGCAGAGCACTGCAGAGGAGATGCTTGGCAGATCTCCCCTCATCCGTGTGACTGCTGTTGGCGGCTGGTGTGGAGAAGAAATCCGGAACTGGATCAGAAAGCGAGTCAGCCGTGTTTAATTTGCACGGGACTTTTCACACCGAGGGGAGGAACCAGGCAGAGATAACCAGCACCAAAGCATACAGAGATGTCTGCTGTCCTTCCTCTGCCAACTGCATGCCCAGGAGTGACTATAGATAACAGGCAGAAGGGTCAGAGCATGTCAGTGCAGTGGATGTGCATCCTGTTTGATTCTGATTTAAGAGATTTAAGTGTTGCAATGAAAAGTGACCACCAAACCTTAAAGAGTCTATTACTAAAACTGGGATAGTTATACAAAAAGCAACATTTAGCTCCTTTTTAAAAGACAGGAGATAACTCATATGTTCTGATGTCTAAATCACACATGAAGTGCTAAACTGTCTAATAATCAACCTAATTATTTAGTCCTTAATTAGGACATACAGCAATTTGGATTAAAACCTGATTGAATCAAGCTCCCTTAGAGATTCTATTATTTCCACCTAATTGATAGAAGTGTTATGAAGAATTAGGACGAATGGATTACTGTTCTGTACATACTGCATCCAGCATTTTAAATTATAAAGTGACTGCAATCAAATGTAATTAGTGTAATGTGGGTGTGAATGTTATCAAATACTTTGCAGCTGTTTAGGACGAAAGAACAGCAAACAGGTTCTTGAGCTGAAAAAACATGTTTAATAACCTTTTATGCCTTTTTCTTAACAGATTGTAATATGTTGTGAATGTTGTAATTATCTTATTTTATCCTTTATGATTTGGATTTCTTTAATAATTAAAAAATAATTTGTTACTTTCACTGCTTTATCCCTTCTACTGTTTTATCCGTGTTTTACGGCAAAGCACTTTAGTAACACTGTTTTCGAAAATGTGTAATGAGGTTATTACTATTATCATCCTTTCCTGGGACAAAGTCAGTCCCCTTGTAGCACAATGACTTGACAAAGCACAGACCAGGGAGTGAAAAGATAATCTCAGTGCTCACTTTCAGCCAGTAAGAGACAGGACAGCTCCAGGGACGAGGTGGGGCCAGAGGGACATAAAACTGCTCATGGGACGTGTCCTCAAAGTTACTTAGCCTGTTGGACGCAGATGAATGCTAAATGGACACTGAGCTGTGCTAACAGGAGTGGACAGAGACTGCAGCTGGAGGGCATTTTGGTTCTGATGATGAAGTGATGCAGCAATCAGCTTCCTCTGAGGACATTTGTGTTCATCAACGTTAAACTGTGGACAAAAAAAACTCTCAGAAACATTTCGGACGACCTTTTTGTGGTGATACTATGAAGACTAAGTGAGACTTTTTAAAAATGTGTTGTTGTTTTTTTTTGTTTTTCTATGACCTTTGCTAAGGTCAGTTTATGTTTTTCACTATTGCTTTATTACAAAATGCTGTTCAGGTTATAATGCTGTCGAGCACATCTCCTTATCACTTTTCTAGCCCAGCTATCTATCAAATGTCTGTTGGACGGAGAACTGATAAGGGTATGTGTCTGACACTTTCCATCACTGATAACTGGACACAATATGCTGCCACAATATGAACCAGAGACTGGGTCATTAGGACTACCAGGTCTTAACCTTCTCAAGTTTCGCTTTTAATCTTTAAAAAATATTGCATTAATAATTGACTTCATTTGGCCACCTTTGTCTGGCTCTCTCTTACCCCTTATCTCTCATATCATTGTACCATATCATTGCTGTGACACAAAACTCTAATATTTGATGAAATCTTGTTTTAATTTCTGTTGAAATATTATATGTTTTAGGAAAAATTCTACCATATTCACGGACAACAAACCAGTTAGACTCTCATTGCTTAAACGTCAAGCCAAAAACAAGACTGTCTTTATTGAATTTGGCATTTTGGAGACACAAGGTTTCACCTGACAGAAGCTATTAAATGCTTGTACGCTTGTTAAAGTCTACATACAGCATCGGTAGATACTTGTAGATACTTACTTTGTTTTAATAGTAAGTTATTTTTGATTAGGTGGTGGTTTTCTTTATTTTAAGGTTTTTCTTCAGGAGAAAATGTTCCAATATACGTACTCAAATAAAGAATTTCAATCAGTTAACTACTGTATTTAAATCCTAGCACAGTGGTCACTACAGTTTTGAAAATGCATGAAAAGTTTAATTTCATCAGGTCTGTTTGTGTGTGTGTGGTGGCATATTGTCAAACCACCCAGTTTATCAGGCTTAACATGTGTGTATGAGTGTTTGCTCATCAGGGTTTGTTCTATGGGAGATTTAACTTACATGTACTATGTAGACATGTTTCAGTGCATGGTCTCACACACCAATGGCGCAGGTATACAGCCATGATTAAAAGATGAATCAACAAAACATGTTTTCAGATAAACATGAAATGTGATGGACTGCTGACTTGTCTATGGGTTATCTTGCCCGTCATGACCTCCGGAGCCGTGCACAGTTTAAAGAAAAAGTGCAAAAAGGGTGGATACATTTTGTAGTTACGAAATGCACATCCTGGTTTCAGTCGCTTGCTGTAACTATGCTGCACTGCACCTTTATTCAAAAAGATGAGACCGCATCTATCTACAGACCCTGTTTCACCAAATCTAAACCTAACTAAATTGATTTAGTCCCGAATTCACCAGTTTACGCAGCTCATATCCAAAATGAATATAAAGGTGGACCATAGTTTTAATTGCCCTAACATTTTTCTTGATTAATGTGATTCAATATGCTCTGGCAGTGAAATCAAAATGTATCATGAATCATATATTTATTATTTATATTTATATATGTGCATCACATGTCTCATAAAATGTGCTTGAAGAAATCCTTCTGTCATCAGGGCATCCTGATGCATATTTGAATGATAATCGGTTAATTTCTCACTCAATGAATGGCAAACAGTGTGTCAGCGTCACCAGCTGAACATAAAGAATGACTCAGTTTCATGATATTTGTTAATTTGCTCTGCATGAAAGACACAAAAAACCCTCAGTCAGGCTCACTGTCATGTTGTCAGTCTTTCCTGAAACTTTTCTTGCAACATTAAAATCAGTCGTGTTTAATTTTTATCAATCAACCAATTTCTTTCATGCTTTTGTGCTTTGGTGGAATGTATTCATCAATGTGAAATGTAACAGTACAAATATTATAGGAATTACAGGAGTATTACTGGAATTAGTAGTGGATAGGAAACATACTATGCAGAAAACACTCCTGTGCTGAGATCTAGATTACAGAGACTGCAGCTGCGTCAGTCGACACAAGAGGGTATTGTTCCACTACTTTTGCAGAGCAGCTGGCTGGTTGTCAGATCCAGGTGGAGTGGATGTTGTATGCACAGGACACACCAATGATACACCCAAAGCTCCTATAATGACATCCCTAAGAGGAGCGAATGCAATCAACTTAGATTAGCCAAATCTAATACAACGACCATCAATCATGACAAATATGCAAGGTCAGCCAATGTCCCCTGAAGTTGATGCGTGGAACAGGGCAGACTTGAGGCTCAGGGATTATTAACCTGTGCTTTAAGCATCCTCACCTGTCAAGTAAAGGACTCTCCAGCTTTGTTCTCCGTGATTTGTTTGCAAAATCTTTGAGGGAACACTCTGTTACGCCTTGATGGGCAAGGCATAGCTTTTGAATTTTCTAAGAATAGCTGTTATAATCACATTTACAATAAGGCCAGTGGGTTATTATGTGCAGCTTGGTAAAAAAAAAAAAAAACTTCTAGGGAATTATGTTTCAAAAGATTAAGTGCAGCACTATTTGTGAGAAAGTGTTGCGCAAAGATTAACTCCAGTGGAGTAAAAGATTAAATTGTAATACCCCTTTCTAATAGGACAAACAAAGATACCTCACTTTATTTACAGATAATGCAGTGACACAAAACAATGATGCTGCTTTAAGTCTTTCTTTTATTTATTGTAGTTTAAAGGCAATTATGACTGTGTTTATAACTGTGTTTATATTTGCATAAAAATAACTGGTGCCTTTCTCTCATCTTTGTCATAAAGGCTTCCTCTTTTATGGCACCTTGGACTGTTCAGTTACCCCACTTTGTTACCAAACGTCTCAGTAAAGAGATTGGCTGAGGTATTAAAAACCAATTAAGGAATGAGCTCAACTTAAAAAGGTGATGCCCGTCCATAAACGTCACCATCGTGATTAACAGTCCCTGTTACATAACACTGCTTCTGACGTGAAAAGCCATGTTGAAACTGGAAAAGCTTTGGCTCATCCTTTCCTATTCTCCTGGTAACTATGGAAACTATGTGTTTTAATTAAGAACTTGATTTTTGATTGCTGACACGCTCTGGGATAAATTTGTGATTTTCGCACTTCCAGAGATGTATATTTCTAAAAACAAACTTGTTTACTGACACCAGTGTCTGTCAGCAAAGGTCACGCAGAGTTTATTTGCGAACATGTTGATCACAGAAGGAAGGATCTTCTCCCAAAGCGTGAGCAAATCAACGATAATAACAGTAAATAACAGTGCAACAGCCATCTCTGTTTTCACCACTACTGGTTTTTATCCACGTATATTCTATCTGCTGTTTGTGGCTGCATGTGCATGTTTCTAATTAAAGACTGACCGTTTAATGACGACACGAGGAAAAGTATTGGAAGAGAGGTGTTCCGTGATCTGAAGTCAATACATCTAAAGCTCTCTCTTTAATTAGACACAAAGACAAAAACCCATCACCATGACGACACAATAAAAAGACAGAGGCGAAGGAAGACGGGTTGGTGTGCATCTCTGGAAGCAGAAAGGGCGCTGCATATCACCATACATTTGGCTATAATTTTGTGATATGAGCTCTGCGTCCTATTAATATCTGCTGCTAATTCATTTTGACGCGGTCTTCAAAATCAGTCGTGACACATGATGTGTCCTTTTGAATGGATGGCAGCTCCACACTGGTCAGAATATAGAAGAGTTAATGAGGTATGATTATGTCCAAGATGAAAAATGGCCTGCTCATGATTTTTTTAAAGAGGAAAAAAAGATGGGAGAGATGAAGCACACCTTAAATTGAGTGGGTAACACATCCCCATCATCTAAAAGCAGAACACCCACTGATGCTCGGAGCTCCCCGCCACCATCTGTTGCCATGTGCCAAGTGTTTACCCAGGCATCCACTACCTCAGACGTCGTGCCACGAAACCAACCTTTTCAGACCTGCATCATCTGAAACACCAGCCAACCACAGGGGACAGGCTGAATGACAGATCCCATTGAAACAATCCCGGGGTGGGTTCAGGACACCCGGAGAAGGAGCCCAGCAATTAATTTTTGGAGAGCAGCACTGTGCCTGTTGGGACTGGTTTGTATCCATCTGCTTGGTATGGAGCTCAGCAGTTACTATGGCTTGACACGCGGCAAAGCGACTGCTGCCACTAATTGCTGTGAGCTCTTACGTCAGAGTCTTACTCACAGGAGGAATCTATGACACCGAAGATAAGGCTGTGACAACAATCTTTTTAAAAACAGGGTCGATCCACAATGCCTTTCCTTTGTGTTTTTCTCACCAAATAATGAAAAGGATACACACGAGATAGGAGACAGGAATGAACACATTAATTAATTCAGTTGAATCATCATTGGAAACCCATGTAACTCCATATTAAATTCTGTACCTCGTTGAAGTTATTTTCCTCTAGCAAATTGAGTTTTGGAGGTCCCAAGTGGTCCCCAGCTGCTCTGTGACACTGGGTTTGCATTTTTCCTCCTTCGTATGCCAAAGGATGCTGACAAGACCTGGGAAGGTGGCTCGTGAGCAGTCTGCCAGTGACATCTTCATGCCTCTACGCGTCAGCTTTGACAGGAAGTCTGGCTAAGTGCTAATAAGAGATGTGCTGCCGTACACGAGCTTATTTTTGCCAAATGTTCTTATTTCATTCGCCTATTTGCCAGCAACCAGTAAACTATAACAAGGCAAGGAAGGGAAATTCACATCCAAAGATGAGCCACCACACAAGCAGAGGAATGAATGAAACAGCTATTTCAGCTTTTCCTCACATTGCTACACACATTGCTATCTGTTTTTTGTTGTTGTTGTTTTGTTTTTTTAAACCTTCACTCAGTTGTGTTTTATTAGACAGTCTTAATGAGGGTAAGGGACCAAAGAGCCTCCCCTCAAGGACGCATGGTCTTTGCCATTCATCTTATTGACCTTTCACAAACCAAAAGCAGAAATCAATTGACCTTTTCAACTGCATGTGTCATACACAGGTCAGGGGAACAAATTGTGTAAGCCCATCAAAATATAGAGAAAAATAGAAATAAAGAGGCACAATTTTCTTAAAGGCTTTTTTCAAGCTGTAACGCACCGTTTCAACCCAGAAACATGTGACAAAAGTGTCACAAATGTCACTTACTTCAGCAGTGTTACAAAGGTGTGCTCTTGGTAACCCTTGCTGAACAGCTGTGACAATTATGTGATAATGGTAAACGCTAAAACCTAATGTGACAGTAGCAAAAAGAAAGAAGAGTAGTTAAGTCAGTGAAACAGGCCTAAATCTTCATAATCACAGAAACACTTTTCCCTGTGCAGGGTGATTCAAGCAGACCTGCATGCTTTATTTAATCAAAAACAAGCTAATCAGAATGATGCCAGCTGTACCTCCAGCAACAAGAGTCTCATCATTTGATTTCATATCTGGGTGTGAAGTAGCTCTGTGGGAAGAGTGTCAGCACAAGACTGGATCAGCTCCTCCCTCCCTTTTAAACATTAACCAGCCTATAAATAAAAACATCCCAGCATCTTCTGTCTCCTTAAATCAGTCAAGACCGATGCAGCTGGTCAAAATAGTCACGTGTTCAGTTTTACTTTTAAGGTTATTCCTGCTCGACCCCACTTCATCCCTCACAACGGCACTGTAACCTCATTCAGCTCATTCAAGGACAGCTCAGCAATGTGAAAGAGCCTAAAGTAGATCCTCACGTCCTCAATACTCCTGTTTCGTCTTTGTACCTAATATCTGCAGTAGCATGCAGTTTTTTTTTTTTACTCTCATCAGCTCTGAAAAATGTATCAGCCCTTGAAGACTGCTGGAAAAATGCCTGGTATTTGGAAGAAACTGCAGCCTTGCACAGCAAACCAGCGAGCATACTTATGCAGACTTGCCAGCATGAATAAAGCCAGGTTCATAATCTACGTCTAACTGTGAGAGAAATTTCCCCATCATTGAAGCAGTATGATTTGTTAAGAAATGTTAAAGAAATGATTTATCTCTTTGGGAAATACACTTGATCATTTTCTTGTCAAGAGTTAAATGGGCAGATCGACATTTCTCTCATAAACATTAGACGAGACCCAGCAAGAGATTAGCTTAGCTTAGCACAAAGACTGAAAGCAAGGATAGCTATTTTCCCCTGCTTCCAGTCTTTATGCTAAGCTAAGCTAAGCTGCTGGCTGTAGCTTCATATTTACCGTACAGACATGAGAGTGGTATCAATCTTCTAATCTAACAAATCTAGCAAAGCAGCACATTTCCAAACTTGTGTTCACATTTATAATGATTTAGAAAATTAACTTCTAAAAGTTAATTTAATCCAATTTGGACGTTGTGACCAACAAGAACAAGAAACCTGGAATTCATGTGATGGTATGGAAGCGTGCGTGGACTAGATCAATGATGGCTAATAATATGTTGTATTTTCGATTCTAGGAAACAATAACGTTGGATTTTTTAAGTGCAGCAATCTTCTATTTATTTGCCAACTGTCACATTTGAAAAGTTGAAGAATACCCTCGTTTAAAGGGTCTTTAGATGACTATTTGTGTGAGAGAGGTGTAATGACAGCTTTGGCAAGCTAACACATCATTATCCAACACAAGATGCTTGATAAGATGAATGATTTTTTTTTTTTTCTATTTGGAGATCATCACCATGACAATTAACTGTAACACCATGCGTGTTTTTCTATTTCAGAGCCTGCATGTGCTGCAGAACTGCAGTTTGCAGGAACAGATTGTATTGTGAGCCTGCTCGGTGGTCTCGGCTGGATGTGTGGTGCAGTGTGGTGGTCATCTCTCCTCAGAGACATGATCAGAGCGCTGCTTCTCTCTAATGATGCTATTCTGGGCTGACTCACCTCCCAGCTGACAGACAGTGCTTTATTAGTTTCTTCAGGATAAACGTCTGCCTTTCCACCCCTTCCAAAGCCACATCTCAAGGGTCACTGACGGCACCGTCCTTTATTTGGTTTATTTATAAACCCTGTCCCTGTGCCTCGCTGAGCTTCTCCACACACCTGGCTGTGCATGGCTGATCACATTGATCGAGCCAAACCTCTACTAACAATATGTGCTCAACAACAACAGCGACGTGCCTTGTACACCTCAAATCCAATGTCTTATCTTCATTTTTAAATGTCCTCACACCAAATGTCAGTCATATCTCTGCTGTCAAATGTCAGTGGCACAATGTTTAGACAGTTATGAAATCCTTTACTGTGCATGTGACATTATCAAAACAAAAATCTGGATTACTCTTTTTCAGCAAAAACCTGACAAAACCTACAAGGACACATAATGCATTATTCAAACACAATGTCATGTATTAATTAATTTAAGGGACTGTATGAACATTTACAGTATGTATTATTTCTTTTTGATGAAGGGAAGTTATTTGTCTAAAGTCTGAAGTATTTGGGAGAGCAGGAGAGGATCTCTTAACTTTTTTTCATTCCAGACTTTATTTTACTTTTACCTTGTGATTTACTGTAAAAACAAAAAAAAAAGTTGGTTGGTTTTAGTACAGTCCCTACACAAAAGATATTACATGTGCCATCCACTACTTAAATGAAAGACACCAGGTCAACCCAAAATCATCACTAGAAAGCAACTAATATTCTCAGTATTTAAGCTACTTTGGGAATAACTGCAAAAAGGCATAATACAATTTACTTAAAGCAGCTATAATCAGTACTTTTATAATAACAATGTATTATATGACAATGTGAAAGGGGTTGCTTGTAGGATTATCACTTGAATCGGCAGCTCCCCTCGGCTTTACGGAGCTTTATAGTTTCAGCTCTTAACTTTACTGTTTTGGTTCACTCTAATTGCTCTCAGTGTAATTTTTGGCCACACCAGGCATCTGTTTATAGCGAAAAAGCTCTTAAAACCAACTGTACATTACCTGCTCAGCATTTAGCAGCTAAAGCATTTAGCAGCTAAAGAGCCAGACATTTCTGAAAGAGAGTGAATATTGAACTTACAATCACCAGAGGGCTAGAAACACGACTCCAAATGAATAATAATGTTGCTCCGTAAGTGCTGGATGTGTAAAATGAGCAATTCTTTACCATTTAAACTTAAAAGATGCTGTGTTCATAATTTGTTTCCACTTCCCCCAAGTGGTCAAAAAATCAGTTATTGCAGTTTTAAGAAAAAATAAGGATGACATTAAGACGCATTAATTACATAAATTGATGTGGATATGTTTGAAATTAAACCCTCAAATTTAAATTATATAAACAGACAAAAGAAATGATAAATATACAGCAGAAGAAGTATCTCTAATTCTACTAAAAACAAAGTACTAGAAGCAGGGAAAAGCGCTCTACTGTATCTGCACATTCACCACTTCTTTTTGTTTATTTTTCTTTTGGATGACCCCATTCAGTTCCATCCATGGTCCCTTGTGGATTGTGCTCTCCAGTCGGCTGTCCTGGTTTGGGAATCACATTAATCATCCCTAAAAATACACAAAGACAGTACTCTTGTTAGCGTTACTCCTGCTGGTGTGAAAAGTTCATTATTTGCTCTTCTATGTTCAGTAGCTGTTATAGGGAATTTCATTGTCTACTTGTGAGGTACCTGGCTAAATTTGAATATGTTGTATGCGGCGTCTTAGGGGTCCGCGGGCAAAGGCACAAACCCTTTATTGGTGAGATTGTGGATTACAGAAAACTCTTTAGTGCTTAATCAAGGATCAATGTTCACATGGACATGTCAGCATGAATACACCTAACTTTCGGATCGTAAAGTTCAAAGATCCTAAATTGGACAGCATATTTGTTGGAATAATGAACTTGGTTGTTGGTTTGCCTCTCTCACCTTAACTCCTTCAAATGTCATCCCCCCTTTTCTTTGTATTGTCTGCTTTAACAATCATGGATACTCGTTCGCACATTATGTAGCACTGCGTAAAAACAGACTGTGCATAACAAATAATACTTGTGATATAGATGTCGTGGTGCCTGGCAACAGTGTTGTTGTTTTCTTTTGTTGTTACTGACATAATAAAGTATGAAATACATCCGCTGTGTGTGCAGGAGAGAAGAGATGTGAATATGAATGGGATGATGACAGAATGAGCAGTCAGGAACCCTGAAGCCTCTTTCTCTCACTAGTTTACACTGGGAACGTTTCAGTTGAGGCATTTGGGCATTAAAAGAGCAATTAGATCAATAGCATCAGTGGGAGCAGCAGGAGGACCAGGAACTCAGCATGGCTACTTACATATTTATTTAGGGCACATCCCCTCCATCTGTGCCTGTATCAACAGTGACACTGTAAAACACAGAAACAGCCGCATCTCCTCATGACTGTGGAGGTGCAACAGATTTTTTGCTGGCACATGTGAAAGGCTCACAACCGGTGACACAGAAAAACTTAAATTAACATTTGCCAATTTAGCCGAAGTTCTGATGTATGTAGTGTAATAGTCAAGATCACAGCAACTGAGAATAGATACAAGCTCTGCAGCAGCACCGATGTGGAGCAAGTAGCATATGATAAATCGCAGGTTTGGAGCTGTGTTGTTGCAGTGCAACTGCAGAGCGTGTAATTGATTTCACAGTGATGACCCAAAATCTTCCTCACTGATATCTACTTACCAATTTGAGTGCAAAGACAACCACAGCTGGCTGCGAGCACAGATGAGTGAATATGCCTAAGCCTGCGTTCCTTAGAGAGCTGTACCCAGATCAGTCATAACCGTGCAAAAGACAAGGTCTTGATGAAGTTCATATGTTGACGTGTGCATGCTTAAGCAGAGAGTTTGGATCAATGGGAGTGAAAGAATATGTGAGGTCTAAGTACCTGACTGAGTTGTGTATCTTCTGTGTTCAATAATGCTTTAACTGCCGCATTATTTCCTAGGAAACACAACTGATTGTCCTCTTGTGTGCATCAAATTTGTTGCCGTGATATCACAGCCGCCGCAGATTATGCTTTGTGACCATTTTGTCAAGGAACACGTGGACAATGAAATGCACGGTGAACCCTTTGATCAGCGCTAATGAAATCAGGTTCCCACTCCATTCAGCACTCAGTGCGTCCCACTGAATAGAGAGCAGCATCGCAGGTTGAGTCTGAGGACAACACACAGCTAATGCGTTGCCAGAGGAGACAAATTATATAACAGTCAATAGAAAGATCACAAGACTTAAATTATATATGTTTCCAAGACATCACTGTAACCATACATAGTATATTTTATGTATTCTTTTTAGAAGATATAGATTTTATCACAAAGAACTGTTTGATGACACTCACTTTTTAACATAAACAAACTGAATTAAATAAACTGAACTGAATTGAAATAAACACAGACACTAATATAGATACTGACACACATACACACACTCACACACACACACACACAATTTCTGCCACAGTCTTCAAACCTCATATTAGGAGGAGGCACAACAGGAGAGCAGATGATGAACATGAGTCACCACATTGTGATACTGGTACAATCGTGTCATGGAAAACATCCCAGCAGCACTCTGGGTGTCTTCAACTCCACGGGATGCGTGTCATTAGAAATGTGGCTTAAAAGGAAAAGAGGATCGGGAATCCTTGAGAATAAGACCCTGACGAGTGTTATAAGGTTTCAAATTCAAATCATCAGGAAAGTAATGGGGAAATAAATGAAACTGAAATATAAATATTGCCAGTAAGCCCAGAAGACGAACATCATTTTAAAAGAAATGTCTCCGAACAGGAACCCTTGAAGCCAATTTTGAGGTCAAAGCAAAGATGAGGTTGATTCAACACTTTCTTTCTGTGACCCTGCAGAATGAAGTAGTGCCCTGGTTTAGCTCTACACTGAGCTGATAGGAAGTCTTTATCTGGACAGAGTGGTATACCTTTGAAAGCCTTTCAAACCAAGACACAATGCCGTCATCCTACCACACAAGATATTGTTCTCAAACTGTGCCAACTGGAGCTCTGTCACACTGACTTTAGAGCCAAATTAAACTGACTCCTCTTCACACAAATGCTGGGAGAGCCCAGTGTAATGAAAAGGGCCTACACCAGTTCATCCTCCGTCTGCTCAAAGACTGAGTCATTTAAAAAAAACAACAACCTAAAGCTGCACTTTTTTTTAATATTAACAATGGATCAAATGACTATGTGTAATGTGAAAGAATTCCCCTCATCTCTAATGATCCCTATTTTGGATCATTGTTGTGGTTGTGGTTTCAGCAAAAATGCTCTGACATAAAGTCATATTTAGCAGATGAAGAGCCAGATATTTTAATTTTCTCAAGAGTCGGTGGAGACCAAAAACAGCTAAAAAGAGACTAAATATTGGACTTAAATTCATCAGGTGGCCAGAAACACGACTCCAAATGAATGATAATGTTGCTTCGTGTTTGCTGGATGTGTAAATAAGCAACTGTTTGCTAACACATTCATTCATTCATTCATTCATTCATTCATTCAACAACCTGATAAGGTGATAATATGTCAATGTTGTGTTTTCATTCCCAGAGCAGCCAAAAAAATCAATTCATGTAGCTTTAATGGTCTGACTAAACCAGTAATGGCTTTCAGAGATTTCAGTGTGGTACTTCACATGTGATTAGTTTGGCATCAGACTGCTCGTGTCCATCTCTGTTCTGAGTCTGCATGAAGGTTGTTGTTAGTGTCTAAATGTGTCATGTGCCTTTCATATTTTACAGAAATGAATAAAAATATATATTTCTTAATTTGACCTTATTTTGGACTACTTTGTACAGCTGTTTGTCATTTGTCAGCGATGTAGTCATTTAGATGTATTCTCTCAAATTAGGTTTCCAAAGTTACCACATCAATGAATTCAAGAATGTGTTTATCGATCAAGCTTAAAGGTCCCTGAAAATCTATTTTCTCAATTAGCCTCATATTATGAGCGATGGGGTCCTGTAAACACAAAAATGTATTATTGTTATTTTACACGAGAGGCTTCTGTATTTTGTGTTTTGTCTGTGCTTTTCTCACTGGTTTGAAGTGGGCGCAGCTACGTTGGAAAAAGGTTTCGTGCACCAATCAGACTTTAGCAACGTTTTAATCAAAATCTGTTGACAGTCGTGGGGTTGTTTGCTTGTGTTTCCAGCACTGTCAGTCAACTGTGATCAAATAACTCTCACACAGTCCTGTTAAAGCAGATTAGCTGAGTTTTTGGGTGTTACAGTCTTAAAAAATATTAACTTTTAATGTTGCCTATTTAGTCATGAATACGTAACGTTAAATACTTTGGGAGCTTTATCAATGGGAGTTTAATGTATTATGCATATAGTGTGAACGAACAGCTCAATATCTGCTGCACTGTAGATGACACCAATCGAGCACTGGTCTAAAACTGGGCAGAAATAGGATCTAAGCTCTTAAAGCAGGCACTCTTATTCAAAAGCCTCTTCTGTGATTACTCACAATTGATGACATATCGGTACGCTCATGCTTTTAAAGTGACTGTAGATGGAAGTTAGAAAGACACAGAGTAAATGGTACTATTCTGGTCTGATTGAATCCCAGGCTGCTGTGTCTACTTAGAGAGGTGATCTACCTCTGGGATGTGGAGTGCTGTGAGGCAAAGATAACTGGTTCTTATCTCGATCTGCGCAGTCAGGTATGAGAGCTCCTGGCTCAGGGGAACACTAGCAGGGATCTCAGTGCTATGGGCCTCACGAGCACACACGGAACCAGGATGTAAGATGAATTTTTCTTCCCTGTAACCAAGTGCTGTGTTTTTTAATTATGTCTATTATCTTCCTCGCACAAAGTTTTTTTTTTGCCAACAGGGTAGCAGCCAGATCACCGTGGTGGTGTATTATTATCATGCCTGTTTTGAAATGAAATCAGACAGGAAAATGGGGTTTAAAAACCAGGAGAGTTGTGATTCAAGCAGAGAGAGCCCTCGCTCGCTCTACCTCCTGTTGTAAACTCTGATACGAATCCTGCCTGGTCTGTGTGCGCAAACAGCAGGACACAAACACAGGCAGCTCAGCCAATTGTGTCAGCTAGACCACTCAGATTTAGAGAGTGAGAGAGTACGTGAGAGATACGCAGGTGATACTATGCTTCAAACACCAGGATGCTGATTTATTGCTCTCTAAGACTTGCTTGCCACTACATGCAGTCATTTGACTTAACCCTTAAATGGTTTCTGGCATTTAATGTCTGTATTCTGGAGGACACATTGCCCAGATAAGGGTATAAAACAGGGATAATCACTCACAGATATACTTGTGTTTTGAGGCCTATACTGTACAGATAATCAAAAATATAAAGGTGCGACATATTGATTACTCTTTATTTTACTCTTAAATTTGTATTATTGATTAATTCACCAAGGTACACATGTTTTCACCGAATTACTGTCAGCAGTTTCTAAAGTACAAGAAAGAGAGAGGTGAAGTTTGTAGTTTTGCCACCTGAGTAGTTTTGCCACCTGATGGTTCATCAGATTCAGAGAAGGGAACCTGTGAGGAAGATGAGCTCAATAAAGAGGGACAGTGTGAGGATGGCAACAGCAGCAGTGACAACTTGAATGGTAGCTCTTTTCAGTTTCAGCTCAGTTTCCAGCATTCAAAACATATGTGAATAAATATTGTTCTGTTGTTTTTCCCTTTTTTAAAACTTTATATGCAAAACATGAAAGAAGGTAGCTAATTAATTGTTTATAAATTGTTTTAACATTTGACACATGAATCATTAAAATATTAAATTTATACCCTAAATGGGCAATGGTGTGAGTGTAAAATGGTGTGAGTGTAAAATGGAAAATAAAGGTCATATTTTGAAACAAATCTTGAAATTGTGTCATTTTAGCCTAGATACATTCGAAAATAGCAATTAAATAATTTTCCAAAATATTTATCTATACTTTCCCATTTAAGGGATAAAAAAACCCAAAAACTTAAAGATGAGGTAACCTTCCTGTTGGTCAGTTCAGATCAATTCTGCTTATTGACATCACTATGATTAACATCACTATGACTGACTGAATGGTGATGACGTACCATCAGGACATTTTTACCCATGCTAGTGGTGTGGTTCTACGAATGGCAGTGACGGCCAGTTGGTCCACCACTTGTGTCCAGACTAGAATATCTCCACAGCTATTCGATGGATTGACATTACATTTTGTACAGACATTAATGATCCCCAAAGGATGAATCCTACTGACTTTGGTGATCCAATTATGTTTCCTCTAGCACTACCATGAGGTTGAGATTTACGGTTTTGAGTAAAATGTCTGCAAAACTAATGACATTCCTACCAGCTGTACTTTGTGTTTATTGCTAAATAGCAAATGTTAGTGTGCTAAAATGCTATAATAAGATGGTTAACATTGTCATTGTGAACATTTTATCACATGAATGTTAGCATTTAGCTCATCACAGCCTCACAGAGCCTCTAGCATGCCTATTATAGACTCTTAATCTTGTTTAACGACCTATAGCATTTTCAAACTGGATGCAAGAGCAAACCAGAAAGTGTGTGTAAGAGGACTTCATCTATGAGGAGCTGGAATGCATTCAGTGTGAAAGCTTTCATTGTCTCACAGCTTCTTTATTTTAGCACCCAGCAATAATTACTGACTTGTGTTTGTCCTCTAGTACCTGCCAGCTCTTCCCACCACCTAACACAGCTGATCTGACCCAGCTGCAACACTCTTGTACTGTCTTTCACTTGCTACGTTTTTCTTATCGGGAACGTGAAGAACAATCGTCTCTCTAAACAAAAGCTCCATTCACCAGCCTTTTATTGTTGGAGCAGGATTGTGACTGATTAAACAGTTACTTAAATTTATTAGAGAAGATATATAAAGAGATGTCAAGTTTAGCCTACTATAGGTTGATTCAGTTGCTCAGTGATTAATTATGGATGTACCCAGTGAAGCATGATTCAGTATTAAATTAATAGGTGGCAGGTATCCTGCCTTGCAGCCATGTTTATGAAGCTTCAGATCTATTGTTAGTTCTGTCACCTAGAGAGGACTCATTTTGCAGAGGCCGGGCTGATCCTGTTCGGTCCTGTCATGTCTGATTCTGCAGATGAGCCCTGACATCCTCAAGGATGGACAGGAATGATTTGACGTCATGAACAACAACAGAAACAGAAAAAGCTCTTTCCCCACCTTGTGCTGCAGAGGAGGTGTATTTTGGTCAGAGTGCCTCATGGTGTCAAAGACGTCACAGTCTCAGGGGTGTGAACCGCGAGCAGGGTGAAGTTCTCTAACTCACTGTCAGAACATCCACTCATCCACACTGATGTACCCACATACTCTGACAGACCCAAACTTCTGACAGATACAGCTCTGATAGAGTCTGTGATGAATTCACAGCGCAAAACACTGCTCGCACTGAAATGTATTTAAAGCCACATCAACCTTTTCGACCTTATTCTATAAATCTGTAACTAATACAGATATAAAACACTATACATGCCGTTATTAAAAGGTTTAGATGAACAAAAAGGTGTTGAAGGACCAGTATTCTCTAAACACAGATAGGTATCCCTGGACGTATATTGATGGTTGTGTATTTTCTCTGTAGTGTTTCATTAGATAACTTATTTGATAGCAGGGAGAGTTTCAGCTCTCCGCTCGATGGGGGGCAGACACATTGGTAAGCTTTTGATTTGGCGGAGTGAACAGAGGTGTGACAGATCCTACCAAAACATCAATTTTGCCACTAATTACTTCTGTAGTTAGTGAGGCTCAAACTCTGCCTAAAACTACACAAGATAAATTGTCGAAACACTTGTCGATTTGAAAGGCAGCAGGAAACACGATCGTGAAACATGAAGAAAAAAGTGGGAGTGCATGAGTGTTCAGTTTGAATATTGATGTTAAAATTCTTAATAATGTTAACAATACTGTCATCTGTGGATATATCTTGACCACTTGATTACTGACAGGCCATTAAGGCGCCTCCTATTTCAATATCCAATTAAAGGCTCCACAACAACTCTTAATAAGTGGGGTGTAGAGTTGATAAGCAACCAGTTCTGAAGCTTCAAGCCCTCTGCTTCATTAGGGGGATGTTGAGCTAAAACAGAAAATTCAACACGGAGGACATCAAAGTGCCCACTCTGCAAAATGAGTAACAAACTCCTTATTAGATATGCACCAATCTCCTAGGATACAGCCAACATACACAATGATCACCCGGCAAAATTGTTGCCTGTATAATGCTCTTGAATAATGCTCCACTCAATTACTGCTCCCCAGAAGGGCAGGTGTTGGTTTGCACTGCGAGAAGTGAAAGAACAGAAGGAGTGATGAAGGAAGAAGGAGGCAGAGGAGGAGTGGAACCATTTCAAGATTTCAAGTATGAGAAAGTAGCACTTCTCAATATGAAAAGATCAAAGTGTCTGAAAATGTGTTATACTTCACGGGACATAATCATGAGTGGATGAGGGAAAAAAAAAATCACTCGCAGCATATGTGAGGGGTGGCAGGTTTTTAAGCTGCACTGGAGGCATTTTCCTAAATCTGCCAAGGTAGGAGGGAAGCATGGAGCAGTCCAGTGCAAAGCTGCAACAGGTTTCGTGCCAGTTCATTGCTGTCGCAGCCCACGCATTCGCTTGATACAATCGCAGCGACACCAAATGCCATGAGAATGTCAAACTCAGTCTTTAAAGAGACAACCAGCACAGAGGAAGAAACACAAACAGCACAAAAACAACAGAGGATATACGCTCTGAAAAAATGTGTCGAAATGCAAATGGGGTTGTGAAGATGGAAAAGATAGGCAGGATTTAAAAAAAAAAAAGATCTCCCTTATGAGTTAATTGTATAAAAACAGCTTGTGTGCATGTTTCTGTATTCACAATATCAAACATCCTTTTGTATGACAGGAGCAGATTTCTTATGGTAAGATTCAGATCAGCTCTACAAGACTGTGGAGATGTGTCTGGGCTCAATTCAAATTCCAATACACACAGTTTTCCAATCTTAACCAGCGTACATCATAGAAAATGTTATTCTGCACTTCATTATTCAATCCTTTAAAGGAAAGGTTTGACAAGTAAGTGCATTTCCCAACTCGCATGCATGTGCGAAGATACAGTGTGAAGCTACAGCCAGCAGCCGGCTAACTTAGCTTAGCACAAAGACTATAAACAGGGGAAGCAGCCACAAAAACCCAAGTGCAAAAACCACAAATTGACATTTTACGGGGGTTATGTGTCTGGCTATTTTTTGGCTCTGAGCAGTTACCTGGCAGCCAGTGGAGACTCCAGGAAGTTACTGGTCCCGGCCAAGAAATAGTTTCGCACCTAACCTCCAGTAAAACAGAGATTTGTTGTTTATACAGTTCGGTTTTTTGAACGGAATACAGCAAACGCAATATGACGTGTCAATTAGTGAGCTTTACAGGTGCTGCTAGGTGGATTTTGTTTGCTTTGGACAGAGCCAGGCTAGCTGTTTCCACCTGTTTCCAGTTTTCATGCTAAGCCAAATGAGCCGGCTGTTGTGGAAGTCCAAGCAATGTGCGCTCATCAGAGTGTGGTTGTGCTTTTTTGTTGTGATGCTTTTGTAAACTATTCACATTTTAGGTTTTGACCCTTGACCCCTTTGAAGTCAGAACGGTTTGTGACATTGTTTGACTTGAGTAAATCCTGGGTAAAAGTTACTTTGAGTGAATGTTTGTTGTTGTACTTTCAATCAACTTTCAATCTTTTTTTTTTATTGAATATGAGGCTATTGTAAGCCCATGGTTTCTCCAAATTTTACTGATTAGGTGGATTACTGTTATAATATAATATTAAATACATTCTGTGACAGACATTTTCTAGGCAGACCTAAATTCTACATGTATGTAATCCATCATAAATCTCAAATACAATTATTCACGTAAAATATTTGTTCATTTTCAAATAGCCGTGGTTATCCTGAAAAAGAGAATGTGCAATACATCCATATTTAAAGCTAATAGGAGACTTTGAGAGTCAGATATGTGCAAGTGGCATGGGATTGTAAGGGTTAAAGTCTAAAAATATCAGTGACAAGATTTTTTAAAGGTTTGCTGACATCATTGTTGAATTTCCCTCTGTCCTCTGATAAGTCAGTGAAGCCAGATATTTTTTTTATCAACATACGATTTTAATAATAGACATGGTGGCCAATTCAGGGTCTGGTAGGATAATCAATTCCAGGCTTCATATATTCATTTTGGGCTTATTTCCATTTTAATTTTACCTGAATCCATTTCCATTTCCTTTCTTTTTCTTGAAACATTGACATTGGTTGGGGATTAAGGCCAGACATCACGTTTTCTGTTGCTGATGTTGCGATCAGACTCTAAATTTGATCACTGTTGATAACTTTCACATGTACTTTGTCAGGATCTATAAATAGTCTCAGAGCTACTGTAGTCTGTTGAGTAAAAATCTCACAATGCAGACGGAAGAAAAGGTTATATTTAGAAAGGAGGGGAGGAAGAGCAGCAGCTGCGATGTAAGATATCTGAAAATGGAAAGTGCTCCCAGGGGTGACAGCGCTTATTCTCTCCACTTTAATTATTTATTTTCCCTTTAATATACCGCCGACGACAGCATCGTTGGGGCAAAGATCATGCTGTATGCGGACTGCTGACGTTCTTGTGGCTCCCCGTGGTAATGAATGTGTCCAAACCAGTGGGCTTTGGCCTTGTTCTGATCCCTGGTCCATCATGTCCCTGTGGACAGCAGGTCTGTCCATGATACAGATAATTTCCAGTCAAGTGCATAAAAATTCAAATTTTACATTATACACCATTTAAATAACAGATGCACTTTAGGTTTTCTATGCTCAAAAGCATTGAGACAACCAGTTCTTAGAATAAAAACTATTAATTTGGGGGCATATGTCAAAAGCTGCACTCTTCAAGATACAATACAAGTCTTTATTAATTTCACTTGACCAAATAAAGACATATCTTTGCACAGATATTTGTATCTCTTGTATGGGGGGACACAGATTATTTTGACTTGGTGAATACAGTATGTGCTGTTTTATAAAACCACCTTCTCCATGAGCCTAGTAAACAACATGTCTCCGGAGGCTGAGAAGGCAATCACATGTGAGAAATCACTGCCAGCATTGACGACTGGAGTCCTGAGACATCAAGTCGGATGGGTCATAAAGTGATTAGTCCCAGTCTCAGAGGAAAAGAGCAGGGGTCAGAGGACTAATGATTGAACGTGGTGGCGGTGGCGGCTTACTTGTGCAAGTGAAAAAAAAACACCACCATCAAAAAAGTATTTGAGTAAATACCATGAAAGCCTCGCTGTCCTCGGTGGAATGTTATGTGTCTGATTTACCTGTTCCTTGCAGGGCTGAGAACATCACTGTTCTCATTAGAAACTGCTTCTGTGCTGTCTCATAGCAACCTAAAAATAGAAATGTCCCTATTAGGCTGTATAGCTGTGATGGCTGGTACAAGTTTTGGCCTCTTTAATTGTGCAGTAAATATATAAATATAGGTGTGAAATATTTTTTGCTCTATCTCTGCATATATTGAGCAGTGAAACAAACCAATCAGAGACACAAGTGGTTGGATATTTGCATAAATAAGTTCACATTATTAATTGATGTTATGCTATGGAAAAGAAATCACAGCTTGTAAAATATGATTTCTGATTTTAATGTGAAAGGAAGCCCATGAATGTACCTTATTGGAATTTCCTGCAAGAAGCAGTGTGATGGTGACCCAGAACAGATTCCTTTGTCATATTTTACAGCTGAATTATCTTCGCTGTGCCCTTTATTACATGGGAGATAGGAAGACTGTCTTTATTCTAACGACTGGCACTGATGTTCCACACTGCAGAAAGATTAAATATTATTTATAGCACAGACTTACTATCTGAGGCATGGATTCACAAAAAAAGGCAGCATAACCAGTAACCAGCAAAATTGTTATTTCCTCATTTCCATCAATTGTAGGCCCCGCAGTGTCTCTTGCTTTCATTTACAAATTGTCCTTTTGAAATAATTAAAATAAAAAAACACACACGCAGAGCATTTACATGTCTTTGGGAGGAAACACTCGTTGTGTTTGTGTCCTGCAGATATGAAGATCAGGACAGAGGTTTTCAACAGAAGCAATTTATTTTTGGTCGACTCTGACGTCAAGAGAGCACACGTTTCATTCAACAAGCAAGAAAGTAAGTTATTTATAACCCGCAGCATCTCCAGGTTGTGATCCTTGAGTGCGCAGTGAAAGGAATACTCCCCATTGGACTGGTGTAGTGTGCCTCCATAACAAAAGCCACACAGCTCATGTGCTATAGTGCCAGAGAGGTACGGCGCCCTGTCACCTAAACTAGGACGCGTCGATGGGAAAAGTCTCGGCTGAAAAATAGGGATATAGGGAAGAACTGCAACAAACTTTCTGTTTTGAATCATTAATTTCCCCCGATTTCTTCCCTCTTACATGACAAAGCACCGGGTACTTTGAGCATGGAAAACCTCTCCGCTGACCAGGTAAGAGAATTGGCAGACACTAAGTTGCTCTGCGAAATTGTTAAACTACAAAATTATTGAAAACGAAGGTTAATTAATTCAACTTTATGTCGTTATCCTGCGTCGCTGCTTACTTCATCATAGGGGAGGCTGGTAAAAATAGATTACCATAATACATTATACATAACATCAGATGTATGGGTAATGCTATACATAATGTAAATTCATATTTATATTATAAACACAATTTCAAATGCAGGATTTAATGGAGAATTAGACGACCAACCCAATAATCTGTAATGGAGCGCGTCTCTGTCGCCAAGTTATCCAAAATTAGAACCATGGACAGCGACTCTTACACCTCACAGTGTGCCGTTATTCAGTGTCGCCTGTCGAAACAGATGTTTGTATTGTTGTATTTTAATTTCAGATATCAAAACAATCACGTTGACGTACAGTCTTAGACATATTTCTGTTCCAGCAGAAAAAGACGAATAAGGCTGGTGTTTTTGCGCACTTATATTGGTGGCTGCTTTTGCTCGACGTTCTTCGTCGCCTCCATAAATATGATGGAAAAAGATACAAGCAAGCTGCTGTCTTGACAGAGATAATGTGATAAACTTCGATTTTGAAATCCAAATATCACCGCCTGTTCATCCATCAGTATTTGTTTGTGAATCTAACAGGTGCTGTTGCCATGCTGTCTCCTGCGTGGACATGATATTTGGGCATTTTCCACTTTGGAAAAAATGATTTTTTACACCTTACCTTCATATGAATTATTTTTTAAACATATTTCCTATACCAGAAATCTGTAATAGTAAGTTGTATAAAACCTTTAAATTGTAACAGACTGCCACCTGCTGGTGGTGATGATTTAGCAAAACATCAGAGGAACAAACAATATGAGTCTTAAATATTTTGCTGAACTAATTCAATGATTTGTTCAAAGGACTGTGAGCTGTAAGTTTAACACTCAGAAGATCTGTGATTGGCTGGGAGATGGCAGATATACTGGAGCTGCGGACAGATGGAAACTCACTCCTGAAGGCGGTGTGGCTCAGACGCTTGAGACTCACCAGGCTCCTGTTGGAAGGAGGTGCATATATCAACGAGAGCAATGAACGTGGAGAGACGCCACTCATGGTGGCCTGCATGTCCTCACACACTGACCAGCAGAGTGTCAGTAAGTCAAAGCTGGTGAAATATTTGCTAGACAACCAGGCAGACCCCAACATCCAGGACAAAGCAGGTAGGACAGCTCTAATGCACGCTTGCATCCATAAAGCTGGACATGAGGTGGTGGATCACCTGCTGAGCAATGGAGCTGATCCCAGCCTGGAGGACAGGAGCGGGGCCTCGGCCCTGGTCTACGCCATCAATGCAGATGATAAGGAGACACTAAAACTGCTCTTGGATGCATGCAAAGCTAAAGGCAAAGAGGTCATCATAATCACCACAGACAAGTCACCATCTGGCACTAAAACTACCAAACAGTACCTAAATGTCCCCCCATCACCAGAGCTGGATGAGAGGTCCTCCCAATCATACTGCACCTCTCCATCTGATATTGATGTTAATGCATGTCCCACACCTGAGCAAGAGCAACAGAACACAGTCTTCAGTTTCCAGACGAAGCTGAAAACCTCTAGTTCAGCTTCGAAGCTCGCCAATGGGCCCACGTCTCCAACACGCCGGCCTGCAAACCCCAAACGTGCACGTTTGCCTCAGCTGAAGAGGCTGCAGTCAGAGCCTTGGGGGCTGATTGCTCCCTCAGTCCTGGCTGCAGCTGCCGCCCATGAGGAGAGTAAGAAAGCCAGCTCTGATGAGGACGTTGTTGCAGGGGTAAACGGACTCTCCCTGAGTAAGAGGTCAGCTTTATCTCGACAGAACAGTGTGGATGGGAAGGATAGCTTATTCCCACTGGTGGGTGAACAACCCTGCAAAATGACAACCTCACTATCAGTTCCTCCAACGTCCAAAGCATCATATGAGAGATCTCTAGGCCAGCACCAGCCGCTGGCACGGCGCAGTACTGTGCCCACAGAGCAGGAGAGCAGCAGCAGCTGCAGCAGTGGACTCATCAGTCTGAGAGACACAATGCATAGGAGGCGTCTGGGGAAGGATCACTATGACTCAGACTCACAGCTCTATTCAGACTCTGCCATGTTAGACTCTCCTAAGGTCCCAGTGGAGCGAAGGAAACTAAACACTTCTCCACTAGCAATGCTGACCAGCTCCAGAGAATCTCTAGACAGCAATGCCAGCCCATCCTCTCCCAGCACAGCACAGAGGCGTGCACCTGGCCTCCTGGAGAGGAGAGGCTCGGGCACGCTGCTGCTGGACCACATCTCCCACACCAGGCCCGGCCACCTGCCCCCTCTCAATATCAACCCAAACCCTCCCATTCCTGATATCGGGGCCAGTAGCAAGCCCTCCTCACCTCTGGCCACAGGTATTAGATCTATAGCTCCAGTAGCACCAAACACACCAAAGAGAGGCGGCCTCAAGTCCAAGAAGAAACTTGTGAGAAGGCACTCTATGCAAGTGGAGCAGATGAAACAGCTTTCTGATTTTGAAGAGCTGGCTCATTAGTTAGTTAGTTTATGCAGCACATATTGTGGGAGAAGAAATGTTATCACCATAAATTGTCAGGAAGTACATCCATAGGTTCAGCTGTGTAGACTCACAGCCATCTAGATGTTGAATAATGTAGAATTTATAATATATATAAATATATATATTGAAACTGAGCAATATAGATAGATTTCCTCCCTGTGTTACACCCAACCTTAAGGATTATTATCTTTTCTTCACAACATCTGCTGTATATGTATTACAGTTTTGAATGTAAATGCCAAGACATGGTACTATTCCTCTGAACTAGCTCTCTTACATGATAATGTAATATTTAGGGAACATACAGGGTCCATTTGTAGCCAGCAGGCCACTTGGGTGCACTTTGTGCATATGTAATTAGCACCATTAATGGGCTTTGGAAAAGAAAAATGTGATGCATTTGTCTGAGATGTAGCTTTGAGTAAGATGAAATTTGACTGTTTGTAGCAAATTGTACAAAGTGCCTTCAAGATAAAGAAACCTAAAAAAAAAAAAAAGAGTGGACAGATAATGTATTAGGAGCATCTTTAATTCATGATGATGTATCCAAAATGTGTTTTATTTCAATATTGTTGGTCTCACATGAAACAAAATAAAGACTCAGAATACACGTGATGTGAATGAATGAAAAATATGCCTTAAGAAGCAGGTAAAACGATGGGCTATGTAAAACAGCACTTTATTGCCCAGGAGGAAAAAAAAACTGAAAATGTTGCTATTAACAGTGTAACAAAAACTTTCAGAGCACATGTAATTCTTATGTGATGAATTCAAGTAACAGTGAACGACATTCGAGCCCTTAATCAACACAGACATTGGTGAAACTTGTCAATTAAAATGTCATTTCACGCTAATGGCAATCAAAAACTAAAGATCATACAGCTTCCATGTAACTTACCTGTGAAGCATTGCTTCTGTTAAGAAAATACATAATTTAATCCATAGTATTTTTGCAAGTAGTTTGTTGTATATTCTGAATAAATGTCTATCCCTTGTGAATTTCTTGTGTTTGTTTACTTATTTGTCACATTAAGTAGGAGCTCAGCTGATAGTAGCCACACAGACGCTCATTAGAAAGAGCACCAGTCCTTCCTCAGGCCACTTGGCAGTCCATTGGTACTGTGATGATGATAATTATCATCATCATCATCATCATCATCATCAATGTCACTGTGATTAGGTCAGACCAACCATAGAGGCACTCAGATCCCACAGCTTCTTGGCAGCTTCATCATCTAGACCCTGAGGGGCCGCTGTTTTAGGGGCGCAGTCGCTGTAATCAGTGCAGAATTGAGTGTCAAACACGTGACTCGATCCATTCCTACAGTGCTGATTTAGTCACAAGAATAAGTTAGCATTCAGGATACACTGATGAATAAGGATGGGAGTCACAGGGTAACTAACTATACAGTAATATTGCAATATATTGTCCAAGATAATGATGGTAATACAGATGATTCTGTGATGAGCAACATATTGACACGTTTTCCTGTCTATTAGGAGGAAAATTTACCACTGTCAGCAAAATACTTTTTCCACAAAACAAGAATCAATAAATATTTTGTATTTACTCACTCCATGATGAAGAACTTTCAGCTTCTTAGATTTATAGACAGCAGAGATTAAAATGTGTGTGTACAAAAAGGTGCAGAGAGTCTGAGGCTTTTTTTAATTCACGCACAGCAAGATGAACACATGCGCCAACACTCAAACAGTCATTCACTAGCAGAACAGTTCAGAGTTCAGATAAAGTCTGCAGAAATTGAAGGAAATACCTCCTCTGCCAAGGTGGGATTACCAGCAGGGCAAAGCAGGCCACTGCCCCCATTGGCCCCAAAAGCCCCAGGTTCACTGTGTGGCCACTGGTTTGTGGTAATTAGAAAAATTGTTATTTTGTTTGGGAATCTGGGAACATGCACTACTAAAGCTTAAAATCCACTGACTTGATAAGTGCCTTTAGTTAAGTCTTGTTTTATCACCTAATCTTGATGCCCTGTCTTGAAAAGGATCCCTGTGCTAAAATCTAGTTTTAAAGTTGAGTTTAGTTAGTTCATTTTTTATATCAACAATATTGACATCAAATGACTACAGTGCTGTATGTATATTGTAAACAAATAAATAAAATAACTAACCCACAGATAGAACCCAACTCTGCAGTCCCCTCAGCTTTATGGAGCCTTTTAAACTATTTTATTTCCACCTGCAGCAGCTGATTTCACCAAAAAAGCTCTGAAAAACCCATTGTATGCTACCTGTCAAGCACCAAACAGCAGTCAGACAAAGTTAGCAACTAGCTGGGGAACATAGTGGAGCATTTAGCTGCTAAAAAGCTAGATTAGATATCTTCCTCAGGAGTCAGTGGAGAGCAAAACAGAGTTCAAAGGAGACTGAATTTTGGACTAACATTCATCATACAGCCAAGAACGTGAAACCATCATGAATATTCATGGATAAATAGGCCATTGTTTGTTAACACATTATCACCCACATTATAAGGTGATAATGTGTCAGTGTAGTGTTTATAGCTTGTTCTGCTGCCCCCAAGTGGCGAAAACACAATTATTATCACTATTTTAATTTTCAAGCATAAGCATACTGTACACAGTGCACAGAGAGGGGGAGCAACAGAGGTTAACAGGGGTCCAGCACCTCATTTTTGCTCCGGGCTCCCAAGCAGGTTAAACCGTGCATGATTGTAACAGAACAGCGATATTGAGATATTTTGTATTGATAGTGGCTGTTGCACTTCTACAAAATGAAGCTACCGTCTACTGCTTTACAATGACTGACCTGTAGTAGAGTCCACTTTCATTCTGCAGGCTTTCCTCCACAGCGCAGTAGATGGTGGTCTGAGCCCCTTCTGTTGGAGACTTGATGAGGAACATGAGAGGCGTATATACAGCTCTTTTCCACAGGGGCATCGTGGGCCAGAAGTGTCGGCCGAGCTCAGTCCGAATTATTCCAGGGTGGAGGCTGTATGTCGTAACTCCGGTGCCTGCAAAATGACAAGACATAGGATGACAACGTATTCACAGTTTTTTAAATACCGCATAATGTCTGGTGTGAGACATAAAAGGTTTCAATACCTTGTAGCCTGTTAGCCAGCTCCCTCGTAAAGAGGACATTAGCTAGTTTACTTTGCGCATAGCTTTTCCAAGGGCGGTAATCTTTGTCCTGATGTATGTCATCAAAATAGATTTGACCTGTTGAGTGAAAGCAGTGGATCTTTACACACAGACGTGGTATTTCATATTAAATTAAACTGAAAGGACGACATTCCTGAGAGAGAGAGAGAGAGAGAGAGAGACAAAAAAAATATCTATATCTCTTGAAGTGAAACAGAAAAAGAGAAAAACTGCACCTCTTTCATGAGCTAAACTGGAGACGTTGACGATGCGGCTCGGAGCCGACTTCTTCAGGAGATCCAACAGGCAGTTTGTTAAAAGGAAGTGGCCCAGGTGGTTCACACCAAACTGCATTTCAAAGCCATCTTCAGTCTGCCATTTTGGACAGCTCATAACACCTAAAAGTCAGAATATTAGTGGATGTTTGTTTAACACCTCCCACCTGTTAATGTAACCACTGTGCACTATCTGTGATTTATACGTCTACCTGCATTATTGATGAGAACATCCAGCCTCTCTTCACTTGCTAGGACGTCTTTGGCCAGTTGTCGCACTGACTGTAGAGATGCCAAGTCCAACTTTTTGACAATAACATTGTAATTTCCACTCCTCTTCCTCACGTCCTCCGCAGCTTTATTGGCTCTGTCCATGTCTCTACAGGCCAGAATGACTCTCGCGCCTGTAACACAGGAGAAAATCTTATACGTTTCAAATGAAATTAGATCCTTAAAGGCTAGAATATAAAACCCGCATAAGTCACTAACCCCTTCTAGCCAGGTCAACAGCGGTTTCTTTGCCAATCCCCGTGTTGCCTCCAGTGATCAAAACGGTTTTTCCATCCAACGGGGCTGTGCTGCGACACACTCCACCTGCCATCCATTTCTTCACACCAAAAAGTCCCACTCCTGTAAGAGAGTCCACACAGTTACAGTAAATTAACCTCCTCTGACATAATACCGCTCCACTGTTCATAGACAACTGAGAAAACTGTTCACAGGGCTGCAGCTTTTTATTTTGTACCAATATTCTCAAATGTACATTATCGAACACTGCCTTCATATCCTAAAGGTTTTGAATTCAAGCTACTGGCAACTATTTGATAATCAATTAATCGTTTCAGTCATTTGTTTGTTTTGGTATTGCATGTGTCTTGGCTGACGTTAAGATGCCTTTCTTAAGAGAATTACAATGGACATTTTAGCTTTATTGTGTTATTATCCTTGTATGTACATGTAATTGTATGTCAGAACTGGGTGACTGCAGTCTTGTATTTACCTTTATTGTTGTCAAATAAATCTTTATATGTGTCTATCTACCAATCCATCCATCCTTCTGTCTGTCTGTTAGCAAGACTTATAACATACAGTATATAAAGCTGTCAAAATTACATTATGTGACCATATAGACAACAATCAAGGCAAGCATGTGCATTCATCAATCATCTGTATAACTATAATGAAAACTCACATGGTGTATTTAAACTATGGGCTAGTAAATATGTACCAATGTTGCAGCTGTGCTCTAATGTAGCAATTACAGGCAAAAAGGGAACATGTCAAATTATTTCCAGAAACACTTGGTTTAAATTTACTTCAGACAATGTGAACCTGCTGGGTCTTAGTGTCCAGTAAGTGAAACATCACAGCCTGCACGGTACATTACCAGTCATTAGCGTGCAGATGAGTGAGTGAGCACACAGACTAGACTATAAGAGCTGGTTGTTTTCCCCGTTTAACACAACATTCATTCTTCTCACCATCAACTGAGTCTGAGCGTCCCGTTAGTGCATACATTACCTGTTACTGTGACCAGAGCAACAGTTTTAGGATACTGGAAAACAAACGATCGTATCGCTGTGAAGCTCTGCATCGTCCCATCAATCCTTACACTGTTTATACTGAATTAAACCTTTCCCTGTTAAAGTCGGATTACAGCGTCCTCACTGTATTTCTTTTTGGACACGATCTCTATCGAATGAGTTGCAAAATTACTGCAAACTAACGATTTCGGTACAGCTACATAACACAGAGCTTTCCACCAGGAAGTACCGCCTACCGTCGTCCTGTAGAAGAATCCTATTGGTTCTTCTGATTAATACTCTTCTACATGATATTTTCAAGCCAGTTATAAAACTTGTGGAGCTATAATGAACAGTCTGTTTGCTCTGTGCCTCAGAAAGCACGGCGCACTTTTTTAATATAATAAATAAAGTCACAAGTCATATAAACTGTATCTGTATATATATTTTCTTAGGTAAAAGCAACAATACCACACTGTAAAAATACTTTGTTAAAAGTTAAAGTTAAAAGTCCTGCATTCACTTAAGTAAAAGTATGAAATTATTAGCAACAAAAAGTACTTAAAGTATAAAAAGTAAAAGTACTCATTATATATGTGGAGTAGAAGTGTAAAGTAGCTTAAAATGGAAATACTCAAGTAAAGTACAAGTACATCAAATTGTAGGCTACTTAAGTACAGTGAGTAAAAGCAAGGCTAAAAAGTTAGGTTTTAACATCTTAAAAGCATCAGTTGGTGTTGTTTTTAAGATGCATGTCTTAAAAACAACACCATAATACGGTGGTGCCATCATATCAACTAAGTAGTCAGGGGCAACGTGTTTATAGACAAGCACAAGAATCTTAAAATTTCTCCTGAAACTTACTGGAAGCCAGTGAAGGTGATGATGTTTTAACCACTGATGACTGGGCTGGATGATGATGGCTGATCTCCAGGTTTCATGTCACAATACACACATTGTATTGTACATTGTCAGCTTGTGTTTGGGGTTTAAGCATAGTGTTTTGCATATCTGTATCATACGTTTTATGTATTTTATTATGTTTTATGTAAATTATGTTCAAGTCTGTGTTTGTTCTGTGTTTGCCCCGCTGCTTCAAGACAATTTTCCCTCTGGGGACAGTAAAGTTCAAGTTCGGGGTGAAGTTGCAGTTGAGATCCTTTTAATGACATTGCTATAAAATGTTGTTGGTAAATGAACAAATCCATAATCTGAAATCAAATCCCACAAATCCTCCAGCAGAGGTCACTGTAGGCTCACCAACACAGTCTCAGTGTCTTCTAAAGGAGTCCAGCAGATGGAGCACATACATCATTGTAGGCCCCAGAATATGTTTTATTTTTTATATCCACAGTTACCAATGAAGTCTATGAACACAGGGAAAGTACTTTATATAGCATCAAATTATATCCTAAACTCCTACGAGCAAATTAAGATGCGTCTCTGTCGTTGTATGAGCAGACAAAAGAATAAGCCCTGCAGCAGCACCATGATGACAGTAATAATAGCATTACACCCTCAGATCTAAATTAAAGCCTGATCAGAGCAGCAGCTGAGGAACTGACTCTTGAAATAAAACATTAGTTCCTTGCTTATTATTGATGAACATTAGGAGTCTGGACAAGGATTAAATATAGAGCTTTGACCTTGGGGTTTACAGGGTGACATCTGAGAGTGACTGTTAACACAAAGGAGAACTGCTGAGTGTCTGTGAAGGTGGGCAGAATGTGGACACTGTTTACATACCGTAAGTTCAATGGTCCCTATAGACAGTCTTAAGATTATGTAACGGCCACTGTCCCTGTCTGACTGCAATAACCACATTCTGCATTACAGTCTCTCATTACATGTGCAGGACAAAACTGGGCATTTTAGGCTGACCTTTCACTGACATTCTCTATAATGTTTTAAAGGCAAGTTGAGGAATGTTGTTTTTCATGCAGCTCAAGACATTGCATGTTTATAGATTACTGCATTTTTATCATTAGGCCTTTGCATATCTGCCCTTTGACAATGCAGGCCCCCTATTCTCAAATGGAAGAGTACTTCAGAGGTGACCTGGCTGTCTCTTTTTCTGGCTCGCCACCAAGCCCATCATGTGACTACTCTGCACACTCCCAGTATGGTAAGCTTCCCCTGCTAAAATTAGAGGGCCCTCTGTCAAGACATTTTGGAATGTGAATACCCTGTACCCGTTCTGCAGATGATGTCAATTTTTAATGTGAACTTGAGTTAACTCCTGCTCCACCATAACAAGTATCTGGGCTTTTTCTTACTAATAAAACAAACCCTGCGAGGTTATGCCTATTTATTTTATTTTTGTTTTACAAAAAAGATATCGCTCTCGTCTCGGTTTCTGGTCTGAATGCACTGTATATTTGTGGATCATCCTCTGCGTAGTAGCACACATACATTTTGTTACTATGCTAAATCTAAATATTGTCATTAAAGTTCAGTAAACAATACACATGTATCTTTGAATATTGTTCCTCTGTCTGAACTATCTACTGGATTTTTAACAAGGAAAACAGCTAGTTCTGCATATATCCATGTCTGAACGCCCTGTATATTTGTTATTCACGTGTGTAAATGTAATATATTTGATCAGTTTAATAATGAATAGCTTGTGTCCCTCCTCCTTGCCTGTGCGGCTCTGACGTAGCGCTCGGCGTATCCCGCCGGGGGGGCGAAGAAGGGCGGTGCTGCTAATCCTGCTCTATATTGCGGAGAGCCTCGCAGCGCGTTGCCCCCTCTTTGCTCTTTGTTTCGCCGAGTGTCCGCCGCAAAGTGCTTCGGGCCGGGGAGAGACATGGCTGGATATCTGAAGGTCCTCAGCTCTCTGTCGAGGTCTGCCGCCGCTTTTTCCAGAAATCCCGCGGTGCTCGCGCCGGCTGCAAATTGCCAGACTTCGCCTCGAAGAAACTGTGAGTGGAGAGAGTTAACCGGGGGTCACCCTCAGCATCACTGTGCTGAAGACTAACTGCTGCTTGACCTAGCTGTGTGTTATGACGGCGCCTCTTAATATGGCGAGCAAATGTACGTTAATGTCGGCTTAGCCGGAGAGGGACAACATCGGCCGTTAGAAGCCCGGCGGCTCCGTGCTACACGGCTAACGTTGTGCTAGCCAAGGTGCGTGTGTTGTTAGCCCGCTGGGATGCTGTTAGCGGTGCTACTGGTTTTCTGAACTTGGCTGCAGCGGTGTCCCAAACGCTTCTGAGTGTCTCGGTGGTTGTTTTATGCCGGGTCGAGTGCAGGTTCCTTACATTATCGGGAGACGAGGGCCCCGAGAAGCGAACCGAGTGTCTTTGTCTTCCTCATCCATCCAAAGTTTGAGCGGAACAGTTGGTGGCGACGCGAAGATATTTGGTCACATGAATGAATGAAACTTAAACGGTCAAAAATCTACCAAGAAGACAAACGTGAACGGGCAAGTCTATATTCTGTTTAACCTCGTGAGAAGAAATAATTAAAGGTGAAAAATTGCGCCGCAATAACTGGCAGCCGATGAATCAAATTAATGTTACGCTTTTTTTTTTTTTGGCTGTCTGTGCGGAAATGTCATCGCTCGTGACCGGGGCTAAAATACGACCACGGTTTGTAACTCAAAATCACGTTAAATCGGTTGTCCACATCCAAACGGACGAGCTGCTCCCCGGCCATCGTGTTGTCGGTGCGCCTCTGACTTGGAAAACTTCTCGCAAGGTCAGCCACCGCATACGAGGCTCCGCTATAGAGAGCAATGGCTGCCGCTGCCGCTGCTCCGTCTGCCCTACATAATGTTTTCCATCTGGGTTACGTTCACTCCGCAGCTAAGAGCTGCACATTTATTTTACCACTTCTGACCCCACCATTGTGACAGCAGAACCCCGTGTGGCTTGTTACCGTTATATTGGCTCTGAACTAACAAATTAGACTCTTATTTGGGTCAGTGCCAGGAGAGCAACCAAAATCGGTTTCCTTTTTTTTTGGTCTGATTTGGAGCAGGGATCCAGATTTATCACGTGGGCTCTGCAGACACCCCAAATGTCATACAGCAGGAATTTGAAACTATAAGCTGTGGTGTTGTAGATGCATGTCTCCATGCAACCCTGACTAGCACCACCAGTTAGTGTTTGTAAAGCAGTGGGTCAGCTGAAGGGCACTTTGATCTTGAGTGTGATTGAATCGACATGTCATTGGAGCTTTGTAGTGTACCTTTCTGTCAGCGGTGAATGATAGTAGCCCAGCTTGCACCACCAGGAATGTCTCATGTAGATACAACAACTCATGCTGTTAAAGCAGCTACTGTTAATTAAAAAGTAAAAAGGTCCTACTGATACCTGCAATTGGTGTAATATCTGTTAACAACCACCTATAGCAGCATTGTCAGCATATTTTGTTTGGTGTTTTAATAAATGATCAGGCATATAAAGCAGTGTGCAAGTCTTTGTGACACAGCTATGATTTTCAAATAATGATTTTTAATGATTGACAAAGTTTTTTCCTTTTATATATAAAAAGAAAAGTCAGTCACAAGTTGCATTGTCTTTGCCAACAGCCATTTGATGCAATTACGTGACCTTTTAAAATTCACAGTGCTCATAAAATTGGCCAACATGCTGTTTAGAACTGCTTGGCTGTGGATTTTACAAAAAGAAGGTGTAATGCTTCCGTTAATCTCCAACTTTGATTTGTAAACTTTGCAGCCTTGCATTTGCTGCAGCATTTCGAGCTCGGTTTAACAGTTCATTAACCAGCCCTCTCACAGACGTCTGCAGTCTTGCCTACAGCTTGGTTTGAGTCATTTTGTTTACCTGATCAATGTCTTTTCTTGGTATAGGATTGAAACTGAAGGGCTGTAAGGCTTGGCACCCTGTGTTGAAAGTTATCCAGAGAGGACACACAGACTAAGGTTGTTCCGGTCATCTTGTCAAGGACACATCGTTTCAGACTCTTTGACTGCTTGTCCTATTACACAAGTTATGTTGAGCACATAGTGAAGATTGCAGTATCCAACCCCACAGTTTGGTTCTCAGTTATTCATTATTTGTAAATACGTAGTGCTACAGACAGGGTATTCAAAGCCGCTAAATAATGAAAGTTGGCACTGAATGCAAGGTCTGATTAGTTTGAACTTGTTTATTCTTTCATCAGATATTTCCTGGTTTTAAATCACAATTTGTTGATTTTTACACTACATTTAGGCAAATTCTTTTACAGCTAAGATAACATTCAATACTGAGGCATTTAAGAAGCGTGATTATGTGAATATGAATATGATATTAAATGGAGACCGCTCTTATCGACAGACCCATGCTAAGATATGCACCGAAGTATGATTTCCGGTGCAATTCTTCCATTCCACCAGTTTATACTTGGTTGGTTGTATATTTGTGACTGGCTTTGACTCAGGCTACCGGTGGGAAAAGAAAATCGTGCCGACCTATCCCCGTTGCCTGTACGAATGATGTGGCTGGCAGGCCCACATGACTTTGTTTCAGCTCGCCCTTCAGCGTCCAGTTTGTTGATACACTCGGACATTACATAACTTACTCGGCTCCCTCCTGTGCTCCCCTCCCCCTGCACTGTGATAGTAGAGCCCTGTTTTAGCAGATTTAGGCTAGACTAGTCTGAAGTGTTGCCAAACAGTAGCTGTTAATGACCTACCCATGATGCACTGCGGCAGAGACTATAGTACTATTCCAATAGCAGATGACAAATTAGCAAAAATCCAGTTCACCTTCTCCGCTCATGAGGTGCTTAATTTTTCCTGATCATAACTTAACGGTTAATATTTCTACTGCCAACTTATGTCATGAACAGTATACAGTATGAGTGATAGTGGTTTGGAAAAGCTGATTTCTAGTCTACTATTCTATGGATTGTTTTCCATCTTCAATTGATGTTGATGACGAATAGGGCAAGCTAACGATTATTTTCATTATTGATTAATTTGCCAATTACTTTCTAGATTTATCATTCATTTATTGATTTGGGTTTTCTTTGTCAGTGGACTTATCGATTAATCGACTAATTGTTTCAGCTCCAATAACAGAATCTCTATAGTTATTGTAAACACTGGGGTCACGGACAGTGGTTCCATTGACTTCCTGTTGTGGAGTAACTTCAGTCACCTGGTGGTGACAGATAGTAAAATCAGTGGTCTTTGACCTGAAGAGAGATAGGTTGGTCTAAAAACACACAAAACACACAGTCACCCAAAATCAGTAATACTGAAGTACACTGAATACTTATGCTCATGTCATGTTTTTCAGTCTGCTTTATACTATTGCGTAACATAATTGTAACATAAGTCAAAGTCATATGTCTTTGATATGAGTTTATTTTCAGTGCGTCGTGTTCACCATGTGTCTGTAGTCGGCAGGGCAGAGGCTGTTTTGACAGGTGTTACCAAGGCTTCGTAATCCCAGCTAGGTCAATGTCTTCACAAGCCCACGTGGCTTTCTGATATTTTCTTAAATTCATTTAACATATATTAGGAAACGTTGGTTGTGTAACGATTCCCCCAGACTCCTTATGATTACTTGCATTATTCTGGGACGGCTTTGGTAGCGGTGGGGGAGAATAAATCTGGCTGGGAAATCTGAGTCACTTGATCCTCTGCACCTCCCCCTGTACTTTTCTATTCACCGAAATGGTCCTGCTGGCAGGACTCTCACACGCTGAGCAGAAGGAGTGCAAAAATGATTAGAGATACTAATCTACGTTAACCCAGCTGGAAAGCAAAGAAGTTGAGAGACCGCTCTCTCAAAAGTCACTGTTGGCATGAAAATAAAGCACACTTTGAGTTATTAAAGTTTAGATGTGTTTAAAAACTTTTCTTATAATTAATAACATGGTTGTAGAATAAAACTGGATGGTTTATTAAGAGTAAAACCAATAAAATCTGTAACTGTAGATACTGAACTGGTATTTTCTGATGGGCCAAATGTGAGTTATAATTAGGGTTGCAGCTACAGCTTAAAGGTACCCTGTGGAGTTTCTGGCAACTAGTGGCACTATGGAGTAGTGTTTTTGTAAGCAGGTCCCAATTTGTTTGTATCACCTGCACACTTGGCAACGCAATCCTTTCCTGAGGCCAGATTTAGGCTATTCCACGGATCAACTGTCTAGAGCAGTAATGTGTCAAGAAACGTAGCATAGCAGGAAGGAAGTCTGCTAGCAAGAAAACAAAAATAAATCCTGCAAGTTTAAAGATTCTTCAAAAATTGACTTTGCAAATGTTATGTGAGGAAAGAAATGCATTCATCATGTTTGTTAACAAATAATACATTTTGGTAAGAACACTGAATGTAAACTTTTTTTTTTTCCCAGTTGGCTGAACGTGTTACCACCACGTGAAATGGTTAAAAGACTGTTATATTAACATGGCGAGTAATGACAAGAAGTCCCAACGGAGCTTAAACAATTAGTTGATTAATAAGTCAATCAACAGAAAATTAATCGGCAACAATTTTGATAATCGATTTATTGATTCAGTCATTTTTTTCAAACAAAAATGTCAAACATTCTCCAGTTCCAGCTTTTAACATGTGAGGTTAGCTGATTTTCTTTTCTGTATTTGGCAGTAAACTGAACATCATTGGATTATTATAGACTGTTGGTTGGAATAGATAAATGAAATTGTGATAAACATTTTTTCACTGCTTTGACACTTCATAGACTGAATGATTGACTTTAAATGAGAAAATTCTAGGCAAATTAATCAATAATGGGAATAATTGTTAGTTGCGGCCTGATGCAAAGATATTATCTGGCAAATGTAAAGGAAATGGAAAACACTGTCCTCTGCAGATGACCTCAAAACAGGATCTTGCTCTTTTTTTTCAGTCAATGCAGCTTCCTGTGTTTGATTGTTCCTCAGCAGTCCCTTTAAATAAAAAAGCATTTTGTTGTGAATGAAAAGCTGGATTTTCTTGAACCCTTCTGTATGTGTGATTGACAGATGCCGACAAACGCATCAAAGTGGCCCAGCCGGTGGTGGAGATGGACGGAGACGAGATGACCAGGATTATCTGGGAGTTCATCAAAGAGAAGGTGATTAAGTGGCGTCGAGGGGTGGAGGCGTAAACACACAAACACTGGTGTGAGTCTCGCAGGAGGATGTGCCCACGCTGTCTGACTCGCCTATTTTTACATCACAGACTGACACGTGGATGTGAGGGGAGGGTTATGTGGAGGATTATGTGTGTATGATGTGGGGGGAGGGGCCTGTGTGATGTTTCATTCAGTCACTGGCTGATTGCCTCTGGAGAGAGCAGATGGTGCGCTGGCTCAGGAAGAAAACGTGGAGAAGCATGAGATAAAACCCCTGAATGTTTTCTGACAACTGATGAGTTGTATTGTTTGTAGAGCCACAGTTTAATGTCTTATGTTAACAAGCCCAGTGATCCCAGAATGGATTGCATTGAAGGATATTCTATTGAAGCTCTCAGGAAACCAGACTGAATGTAGTTTTCTAGACTGCAGAACAGTGTAAGTTAGACTAGTATCATTAGTAGATGCTAATCCTTGTCTTGTGTGTTTTTGTTTTTGTGGTCCTTTAGCTCATCCTGACCAATGTTGATGTTGAGCTGAAGTATTATGACCTGGGTCTGCCGTACCGTGACCAGACTGATGACCAGGTCACCATCGACTCTGCCCTGGCTACTAAGAAGTACCATGTGGCGGTTAAGTGTGCCACCATCACACCCGACGAAGCCAGAGTGGAAGGTATGTAATAAGGCTTTGATAACCTATTATACATACTCTACATTTCTAATTACAGAGCAGTTTAGACTTGCACCCACTGCCTCGCTGCCAGAACGATTTTGCCTGCCCTTTGTATCACTGATTTTAAGTGCTATATAAATAAACTTAATTGTTATTTGATATTATTATAATAATGATAGTCTAGCGTTGTGTACATACTAACTGTAGGCTTAAATGGCCATCGTGAGGAGAGAACGCCAATTAAATACTAGAAACATTATTAATGAACAGTTGTTTTAGACAAATGCAGTGTGCAAACTGGAAACTGCAGTATTTACAATAGGCATGCCACATTTACAATTAACATGTAGGGTGATCAAAAACATTTGACTGGCAGTGTACATGAAGCTGAACCCATGATTTGCAGCATGTTTCTTACAGTAATTTCTGTGTTTTTCACATTTAGAGTTTAGCCTGAAGAAGATGTGGAAGAGCCCCAACGGAACCATCAGGAACATCCTGGGCGGCACAGTCTTCCGTGAGCCAATCATCTGCAAGAACATTCCCAGGCTTGTTCCAGGCTGGACACAGCCCATTACCATCGGCAGACACGCCTTTGGAGATCAGGTGAGTCTCCTCTAAATTGCTGGAGAAAATGTAGCAATTCAGTTTACAGTAATGTCTTTCACCTCTTGAGCCCAAAGTAACAACAAGCCAGGCAATTTCGAGACTGCTGTCAGATTTGTTAAAGTGAATGTGTTTCTCGTACAGTACAGAGCAACAGACTTTGTTGTGGACCAGCCCGGCAAATTCAAGATGGTCTTCTCACCTTCTGATGGTAGTGCAGGGAAGGAATGGGAGGTCTTTGACTTTCCTGCTGGTGGCTGTGGAATGGGCATGTACAACACAGATGAGGTGAGTGTATACTTATATTTAAAGGATACGGCTGGCTTATTGTCAACAAATCCTTAAAAAAACAAACACCAACAATGTGTTAATCCCTATCTCAATACTTTGTGATTAGCCCACTGCGTAAAATCTTTAAAAACAGGTCAGGAATAAATACTCACATTTTTTAAAAAAGGTCAATGTCCCTAAAACAGCTGGGCACTAATTTTTAGCAAATGTTACTCAGACAGGAGGTGTAGTTGTTGGAGGATATTTTTCCGCTGCAGATTTAGTGTGCTAGTGAATATTTATGGAAGCAGGACTCAAAATAAACTACAGTTCATGTTCATCATAATGAAGGAACATGTCACAAAGTGTAACAGTGTGGCTCATGGATAGTTTTTGGACAACAATAGAGGTCTCTGGCACAGAGAAATAAGCTATATCAGACTTTGGCTACACAGGGTTTTAGTCATTTAATGGGATTTGTTAACAAAAAAAAAACAAATTACTTGGCTTTATGTTTTTTCTCACTTCAACACACAAGATTTCCCTCTACAAAAGTTTTGAGGGAAAATTGAGGGAAGATAAGAAAAGGTCCTACTTACCTGAGTAAGATGCTAGTCAGATTTAAATGTCTCTTTGCTAATGAAATGCTGTAGGTGTAAGCTTCAGGAAGTGTGTGGGACCTTTTCTTTGTATTTTTTGCTTTTAAAAGAGGAATACAAAGTAATAAACATTCTTGCATGTAGTTCCAATTTCTAACCCAATCTCTTCCCATTTAGGAATATTGTTAGTACTAATGCAGTTATCTCTCATATTACTGTGAGTTTACAATACAAAACTTTGAATTTAATATTTTTTCCCATGCTTAAAGAAAACCTGATAGTGCTGTTACCCTCTGCCTTTTGTAGAATTGATACAGAAGACTAACCTCTTTTCAACCCACAGTTTTGTTTGCCTTCATCAGCACGGGTCTGTTTGATTTAACAACATAGGTCATAGTAGATGACTTTTAACTTGTGATGGGGAAGGTTGTTAATCTCTGTACTGCTGATAAAATGTAGTGAATTGTTTGTTTTCCTCCCAACAGTCTATCACAGGCTTTGCACACAGCTGCTTCCAGTATGCTATTGGCAAGAAGTGGCCACTGTACATGAGCACAAAGAACACCATTCTTAAAGCCTATGATGGCAGGTTTAAAGACATCTTCGAGGATATCTTTCAGAAGTGAGTGTCTTCTATCTTTTTATGCACAAATAGACACATGTAAGAGTTTTTGTTAAACAGAACACAGTAAAAATACTAAACTGAAAGAAATGTATTTTGTTTATTATTGTATACAAAATGTTAACAGTAATTAGGATTTGGTACAATGTTAAAGAAAAATCTAACCACTTTTTCCACTTAAATCTTGTAGAGCAAGGTAAAGTTTATTATGATGTGTGTGCTTCCTACAGGCACTATAAGCCCGAGTTTGACAAACTGAAGATCTGGTATGAGCACAGGCTTATTGATGATATGGTCGCCCAAGTGCTGAAGTCTTCTGGAGCTTTTGTGTGGGCTTGCAAGAACTACGACGGAGATGTTCAGTCTGATATCCTCGCACAGGGTGAGATATTTGGAAAGCAGCATGACTACTACTTCTTGGGAAATTATGATGTTACGTATTGCTGAAACCTCGAAGCATTTGAGATGCTTGCCAAGTTTTGAGCAGATGTGGGTTACATTAAAGACGGATTTGTGCATTTTGTGTTTCCTGTTTTTAGGTTTTGGCTCCCTGGGATTGATGACATCAGTTCTCGTGTGCCCTGACGGCAAGACTATTGAGGCTGAGGCTGCCCACGGCACTGTGACCAGGCACTATCGCGAGCACCAGAAGGTTGGTAACCATCTTTATCAATCTTATGGCTCTGTATTGAAAAGCATTTCGACTGGGCAATGAAAATATGTAAAGCCAAATTATGGCCTTGCAAACAGTGTGATCTGTGGAGTTATACTGCCATCGTGTGGCGAAAATTGAGAATGAGAAGTATGCTTAAATGCCCAAAACTAGTACATAAATGATTCTTTATTCATGATAATTAAAACAAAAAAAATGCCAATATTATCCTCAACTCTACTTTCAGGGAAGGCCGACCAGCACCAACCCCATTGCCAGCATTTTTGCCTGGACCAGAGGCCTGGAGCACCGTGGCAAACTCGATGGCAACCCCGACCTCATAAAGTAAGAGATGTTAAATTTGTAGGAAACATACTGACCTGGGGAGGAAAGGTGCCTTTTCTAAATGTCTTTGTTTACCTGCAGGTTCTCCCAGACTCTGGAGAGGGTGTGTGTCGAGACTGTCGAGAGCGGTACGATGACCAAGGACCTCGCAGGCTGCATCCACGGCCTGTCCAAGTAAGTTCATTTCTGTGTTAATACTTACGTTTTACAATGTAGCTGTTGATGTAGCTCTGACCACTTTCTGTAACAATTTACTTATAACGAGGATGATAATATACACGTTGTCCATTTCATTAGATATACCTAGTTTTTGCTACTAGTAGTATAGCAGAGTTCGGAAATATCTGACCGCCCCAGAGACGAATAAAATGAAGGAATGGAAAGCTCATCGTATCTGTGGGACATCGATCGACAGAAATATAATCTGCAACTATTTTAATTATCAATTAATCATTAGTTTGTTTTTTTTAAGCAAAATGCCAAACATACCATAGTTCCAGCTTCTCAATTGTGAGGATTTGCTGCTTTTCTCTGTTCTATATCATTTTAATTTGAATACTTTTTGTGTTTTTGACCGTTAGTCAGACAAAACAGGCAATTTGAAGATTTTACCTTGAGCTGTGGTAAATTGTAATGGCCATTTTTCCCAGTTTTCTGATATCTTATCAATCATACAAAAACTCATTAGTTGCAAGCCTAATTTGAAGTATGTATCCATTTAGTGCATGGAGCATCTTTATGTTTTGGGACATTAAGCCTATAATGGCACAAAAAAATGAATGAATGTTTTTTGCTTTCACTGGCAGATTTCCTTTTTTTTTTAATGAAAATATTCCCTTTGATTAAACCACCGCCGTCAGTCTGAAACATAGAGGCAAGGCAGGGTGTTATTTACCCTGTTTCTGACCTGCCAGCATGTAATACAGGTTGGGAACTCGAAACCTCGTCCCAAACATGCCCTCGTCTTGTTTTAGCTGGCAGGAGTTTAAGCCAGTATGGTCTTCTGTAGCCTGTAGGGTGTAAGACTTAAGAGTTGTTCACCTCTCAAAGTAGTGTTTTCATTCCTGTTTGTTTGTTTGTTTGTTAGCTAACTTAAGATATCTTAAAACTTAACATATCTTAAAAACTTAACGATTTTAGTGAAGTTTGGTGGAAAGTTAGGCTGTGGTCCAAGAAAAAAATGATTAACCTTGGTCCAGATCAAAACGTGGATCCAGGAGATTTGAAAGGTTTCATGAAATATTAATTAAGGGTGCATTTCTGTTAATTTCTAAAGAACAAAGGCACATGAATGATGAAGAACTACACTCGTATTGCACGATTGTCCGATTGTCCATCTAGATCCAGGTACAGATGAAATGATTTATTAAAACATTTTGTTAAACCCTTACTTGAGGATTGTGTAGCCCTGGTGAAGGTATGTGCCGTCACGTTCACAAACTTGTTTCTGCACACGACTGATTAGCCATTAGTTGCACTGGCTCACCTGCTCTCTTGAACGCCTTTTTCTTTTAAGCGTTTTTATCCATTAGGCATTGCAGCTTACACATGTAGTAATGATTGCGTGTTATTTTTGTCATTAAAGGCATTATTCTTAGCAAACACACATAAACAAATACAGGAGGACAGCCATTTTTTAAAATAATACAACTGTCATGTAGTACCAAGTCAGTGTTTAAAGTTGCTTATATCATGCATCTTGCCCATCTAATGTTTAAATAATAATGCTAATAATAATGATGCTGCTGCTGTTAACCGTCATTTATTTATGCTAAACCATAATAATAAAAATTATAAAGGTTATTAATTGTATTGCTACAGTAGTGTGTTTTATGGTTTCTTAAAGTATGGTAGTGAATTTTCTGATGTGATCTGTCTTATCTTCTCAGTGTCAAGCTGAACGAGCACTACGTCAATACTACAGACTTCCTTGACGCCATCAAGACAAATCTGGATAAAGCCCTCGGCAAGTGAAGGACTTGAAAGAATATAGTTAGCCTGGAGATGGCAATGTCACTTGTCTGTTTTTGTACCTCATTTTTAACTTAAAGGTCAATAAATCCACTCGCATTTTGTCTGAAGTATAAAAGAAAAAGGACTGTCTATAGGATTATGTAAGGTTCTATTAGATTATTAAATGGTTGACAGTTATATCCTTCCACCTGATGCCTCCCTAACTATCTGTCCCATTATTTGCAAGGTTTTATATTTGTAATGTGAAGTACTGTATTCAATACTGTGTAATGCCTCAGGCAGGACTGAAGACTTTGTCAAACATTTGCCAATAAATCCCGTGTTTGACCCACTCTTTGTATTTTTTGCCGTTGTTGTTTGAAAACATAGGGCAACATTTGTAAAGGTAAATAAATTTATTATTTTACAGTATTGTCTGGTACACAACATTGTACATACATTTCTATCCACATTATCTCCACACTAATGTCTAATACAGAAAGCCATTTAAGCTGAACATCTTCCCATTTTGTATCATCACTAAAACAGTGATGGAATGAACACAGAAGCTGAAAAACTCACAAAATTGAGCATTTTTATTTTAAATGCGCTATATCAACATCGCAAATGGATACCTTGTTTGCAGGTTACAAGTTTGAAAAGCTAAGCACTGGGAAACTGAATATATTGAGCATTTCCCAAATCATTTTCTCCAAGGTCCACGGCCCTGTCACATGTTGGGAGGTTGTCGTTCATCACTTGAGACCAGTCTACAGCATGATGGATGGCATGCTCTTGCAGACACTGGGGCACTTAATATTTCTGTCTGAGTTTTTTGGGACAATTCTTGTTGAGATTCATCCATAAAAAAAAAAACAACTGCAATATGAATGCAGGGTTTGCATTGCTTTTGAAAAATGCTGCAGTCTTGTCTCGTGAAGGCCTGGATGAGGAGGGGGGAATGGTGAGATTTGTTGAAAGAGAAGCTGTACCACAGTATGTTCTCTGGTAATCTTTTGAAGAGATCTACAGATGGGTGGGAGGGGAACCTGAATGTAATTTCATGAGGTCTGCGATTGGACCCCAAGAAATCCAATGTCCCAGCTCAACACAACAGCAAGGAAAAGAGACTTGTAGTGCCCGCAGCTGCGAGATTTGATCCAGTTCTTTGGTCCTACCATTGAAAAGGGTATTTTGATTTTTGTTTCATTAGCGTCTTAAAACATTCCACAGAAACAACTACATTCATAGACTAGAGATCAATACAGGGTGATGCTTGTTAATGCAGAAACTTAAAAAGTAGACAGTGGTCCTCAGTGCAGCGCACTGATTACAGTACCAGCCGACATACAAGAGGACTGATACATTCTGTACAATAATATACAATAAAACACGGATTGTAAATCCAATGGAATTTAACTCATTTTGCAGACCTCAAATTTAATTTATCACAGTATAAATCAAAGTGAATCATTAACCTCCTGCAACCTGATAAGCTTTGGCAAGTGAAATGAACAGTAACACATGTTCCCTTCTTTAACCTTTCACATTAGTTTACCCCAGCAGACTGAGAGAGAGACCGAATGAGTAAGTGCAGTATAACATCACCATATGCTTTTATGCTTGTAGCTAAAAATGTGCTTTTCAAATTAGGCTCAGATGATGTTCCTGTAGTTAAGCAACTGACAACATATACGTATTTATATAGATTTTTTTTTTTACCTAAATGCTCCTGTTTTAGACAGTCCACTTTTCTCAAATATAATATTTCTATTCAGTAGATACGCTGTGTTTTAGAGATGAAAAATATGTAATAAGGTAAAAAGTATACATTTCCAAATTTTGTAGCTTTACGAGTGATTCCAGTGCATATGAATGTGCAGTTTGCTGGGTGTCTTCACACCCTTGAAGAACAACCCAAGCACTATGCCTTTAACAGCACAAAAACAATCCCGTTTTCATTAGTTCACACTTAAATTCAATTTGGGGTCATTTTAATAATTCATGTGGTGCTGAAGCGCCCTGCGCCCTTCCCATAGGTGCTGTAATACTCTATTTGAGATAGTTTAGCAATGTCTGGTGTGTTGTTGTTGTTAGCCCGGTTTTCTCGCTCGCTGAATTCAAAGCTCTCCTCTTCGTAGTCCTCCTGGCCTTCTGTGTCTGGAGGGGGTTCTGAAGAAGGAAGCAAAGACACAAATATGATCCCACTCTGTCCTCAATAACACACACACATACAGAGCAATTCCTAAAGACACATGGCCTCATTGAGGACAGCCAGCAGATTGCCCCTCCTCCTCTGCCTCAGTATCAGTCTCTACTGATAGAGACAGGCATGTCTAATCCAGGCACTGCTATATTTACTAAACACACAGAGAGGGAGTGACAGAGAAACATCAAAACACTTGGCCACTAGATTACAGTACATGCTGAGTCAAAGTGCATTAGGGACAGACTGAGTGACAATAATGAGACATGAAGCCCACCGAGCAGTCCCACTAGGAAACTTGCCACACATAACCCATCAACAAACTCAAATGTCATCAAGGGAGTTTCATCAATTTCAAAGCACAGAGTGTAATTAAGAATTAACAATTGACGGAGCTATTCACCTGGTCCATCTATTGAGGTGTCCATGATGCCGTGTTTGACCTTCATGTGTCGGCTGAGGTTGCCCTTCAGGTTGAACTTGCTGGTGCAGTAAGGGCACTTGAAGGGCTTGCTGCCGGCGTGGAGGTGCATGTGTCCGAGGAGGTTGTACATTCTGTTGAACGACTTTCCGCACACCTGAGAGAGACCAGAGGACAATAGTCAATACCCCTCCCCGCTCCATCACAGTGGAACCCAGTTTGTCTTGAAGTCCACTTGCTTCACTCACCTTGCATTTGAAAGGCTTGACCGGCAGGTGGACAATCATGTGCGTTTTAAGGGTCTGCTTCTGGACAAAGGTTTTGAAGCAGACGTGGCACTGGAAGGGCCTCACACTGGCATGGATCAACATGTGTCTCTTCAGGTTGGCAGACAGGGTGAACTCTCTGGCACAGACGTCACACTTGAATTCTTTCATCCCCTGGGGAAACAAAAAGTGTTTGGGCCTTTTAATTAATTTGGCTAAATATATGGTTTAGAGGAAAATAAATAATGAGTCATAGGGAGAAAACACACAAGGAGCTCGCGTGTGTGCATGTGTGAGCATTTTCATTCTGGCTTTTGATCCAACTCATGTAGATTACATTAGCCCCCCCCAAGTGTTGAAAGACGGAGTGGAAAAAGTCTAACAATGGAAAGAATAAACTTTTTTTTTTTTAGTTTCAACATTAATTTAACTTTTATTTTAATATTTAACAAAAGCAAATGCCATGAAAACAATTTTTTTCCCCTATAGAATAAATGAAATGGAGAGAAAGACCAGAGTGATTCATCAGACACAAAGGGAAGTAGCTCTGCGAACAACACACAACACAAAACACATGCAAGTGGGGGGTTGAGCCACACAATAAAACTCAAGGCCTTTGAAGGTTGTGTTTACAAAGCAACTGGTTTTGGAGAAAAGGCTGTGATGCAAGTGTGCAATATAACCCCCATTTTTCTATGTGGATTCATACAGAGGAGGGAAGCTAAAATACTTCCCTTACTCCCTAAATCCCTCATATGTTTATATCTTGATAATGACATTTTTCTATTTTAAATAAAGGTTTTGTGATGTTGTGCGGTTGCATAAGGCCAGCCTACTCTGGGTTTTGTTTTAAACACATAAACTGGTAGATAAAGGCACATAATTTGGTTTCAGTACCTTAAGTGCGAGGGTGTGCGCTGCCAGTACCTTGTGAGTGAGGGCGTGTTGTCGGAGGTGGTGGATCTGGACAAACTCCATGCCGCACTCGGGGCAAACATAGGGCCGCACGTTCTGGTGCTTCATCAAGTGGTTCTGCAGCTGGCTGCGGTAAGCAAAGGACTTGTGGCACTCTGTGCACTGGTATGTGGTCGGGCCCTGATGGCTGGTCAGGTGGCGCTTCAGGTGCGCATAGGTTGGGAACTCGAGACCACACTGGGTGCATACATGGCACTGACCGTTCTCGTGTTTGTTCTCGTGGGTCCTCAGCTCGCTAGGGTAGGCAAAGCCGCGGCCACAGAAGCGACAGCTGTAGGGCTTGACGTCTGAATGCTGCAGCATGTGCCTCTTCAGGTGGCTGGTCTGCGTGAAGGCCTTCTCACAAACAGTGCACTTGTGAGGTCTGGTTCCCTGATGGGTGAGCAGGTGAGTCTGGAGGTGGCTTGGCTGCTTGAAGAGCTTTCCACAGTGTAGACATTCATGGGGCTTAATTCCATTATGGCCCAGAATATGAGTGACAAGGTTATATTTGGATGTGTATGACTTCTCACACATGCGGCACTTCCAGCGTTTCAGACCCTCTCCCACATCTACACAGTAAGACTCATCGATCTGTACGTTGATGTCCAGCCGGTCAATCTGCATTCGCCTGGCAAGGCCCTCTGGGTCTGACCACAGCATGGCCTGGCTGTTCTCCTCATACTCCCCTGGCAGGGCCATGTCAGCAGACTCGTACGCCACCTCATTGGACTCATAATAGCGGCTCTCCAGAGGACTGCCAGTCTCTCCACTGGTCTTGAGGTTTAGTGCCTCCTCCTCTTCTTCTTCCTCCACCACCAACTCTTCTTCCTTCCTCTCTCTTTCTCTGCCAGTGTTTTCTTCATGTTCCTGTTCTGACTGTCCGTCTGTTTGTGGCCTGGATGCATGAGGGGCACATGAGGGACAGTTTCTGCAGGTTTGCTCCTCTTTTAGAGAACCTTTTTGGGTGACTGGTTCCTCTGACTTGCCCGGACTACGCCTGCTGTTCATGTGAATGCATGAAGGAGGGGTATCAGACTCAAGCCGCTCACCTTTAACCTGAGCCTGTGGACTTGATACTTTGTGTGGGTGACCCTCTAATTCCCCATCACTCCTGGGCCTCTTGGTCTTGCCACGGGGCCCGGGCCGTCTTCTCTCACTGCAGTGGGGCTGGGGCTCCGGCTCCTCAGCAGGCTCAGCCAGGTAGTCCCCATTGGCCCCTATTAGCTGGTCAGCATATTCATACTCCATTGCCTCCGGTGGAGGAGGGGGACACTCTCTAGGCTCCCCCGTGTAAAAGCCATTAGGAGCAATGGTGGCCCCAAAGATTTCATTCTGGGAGATGAGGCCAAGAACGGCAGCCTGAGCCAGAGATAGCACCACTACAGGCTCCGTCTGTGTGCCCACATCCACTTGGCCCTCAGTCATCTTGGGGTAAGTCCGCACCAAGCGGCCACTCTCCTCCTCCTGGAAGAAAACACATGAAACATACAACACACGTTTAAAAAAATGAAGTAGAAGAAATATATGTCTCTCTGTGTGTTTTTTATTATTCCGTTGTTACAAAACCTGCCTTACACAATGTTTCCTCATATAACCTCATTTCCCCATTGTAGCCTCATGATATTGGTAAGCTTCCTATTAATATAAACAAAAGGTTTTGTGTTGCCATAATATTGAAATTATCATCTAATTTAGTTTTTAAGATTCAGTGTTCCAGACTGACACCAGAGGCAATACAATCTTCCTTTCCCAGGACTCCTGGAGGAGAGTATTAAGATAATGTTTTTCAGGGTTACACTGTGAAATCCGCATTCGGACTACGCCTTGTTTCTTTGCTCTGAATCCACAGAACATTCGATTGAGGAGATAAGACAGATCTGTGTTAGCACCCCGCTTCCTTCCTTGACAGGCTTTAGAATAATAAAGAACACAACAAGGGATGCAGGTCCAGCCAGGAAGTTGACTTCCGTGGACTGTCCTCAGCACTTCCTGTGGGGTCTCGGGGCAGCCTGTGCTGACCAAAGTCAGCTCATCACTGAAGCTATCTGTCCCATTCATGAGGAGCAAAGCGTCTCAGCTCTACACTCGCTGTAGCCGACTTCATAATGCCTGCCACACTGGGCTTCCTTAACAAGATGATATATGCCGGCAGGCAGTCTCATATCCATAACAGACATTCGATTGAGCTTCGAGCTCATTCTGTATTCCAAACCGATGCATAAGACTCGCTAACATAATTGAATGGTCCGGATGTGTTTCAGACCCACATGCACATGTTTACCCTGCCACCTGTAAAAGTGGAACAGTGAAACTACGGGGAAGAAATTGTGGTACGACCAAACTGGCAGTCTGTGGTAAATGAGAAGCGAGTATTGTAGACCACTGGTTTCAGGTTATTTCTCAGCATGGATCTGACTTGTAGGAAAATGTATAGAGAAAAGCTCTGACCCCTACTTCCCTTTCAGACTACACACTAGTCTTCACTCTGTGCCATACATACCAGAAAGAGCTGCTTCCTTTCCTGACACAATACTGAGAGAAAAGAAAAGAGTGGATGGAGAAAAGGGAAAAAGGAAGAGGAGATAGTGCAGGAATAAAGGTGTGTGTGTGTGTGTGTGTGTTGGGAGAGGGGAGTAGACCTGGATGCCCTGATAACCACGTCATTTATAATTACTGCTTTTAAAGTAGTCAGACAGAGACAGACTGTGTGTTTGTGAGAAAGAAAAGGAAAGAGACAGGGTGTGTATTTGAAAGCGTGTGTGTGTGTGTGCGCGAGTGAGAGAAAAGAGAGGGAGGGAGGTATGGAGAGAAGGAGAAAGAGCTGTGGGCGGGGGAGGAGTGGAGGGAGGGAGGGAGGGAGACGGAGACAGAAATGAGATGGAGGGGCTGAAAGATAAAGAAAGAGGGGAGGAGAGGGAGGGGAGGGACGGGGAGCGAGAGATTGAGTGAGCATGTGAGAGGAGGGAAGAGAGAAAGGAAAAGGACAGGGAGGGGGTGTGCGGGGAGGGGGGGCTGGAGAGAGACAGAAAGACAGAGTGAGTGAGTGAGTGAGAGAGAAAGCGGGGAAGGAAGGAGGGGGAGCCGGAGAGAGAAGAAAAAGCACAGCAAAATGAAAGGCTGACAAAATGAAAGAGAAAAAGACAAATGACAAGGAGAAAGAGAAGGAAGGGTAGTAATTGCAAGAGTCCGTACTTTCACATTTAAAGTTGCATCTGAAAGACACCTAAGGACAAACAATTAGAGCAGTAGCAGAAAACGTGCGGCAGAGATAGAAACACAACTCTTATCTTTTTGAAAAGATGTTCCCACTGCAGTACTCATATGAATGTGAAAAGTAATCTTGCTTCCTCTCACACTCACATAAAGAGAAGAGTGTAAATACCTCACTAACAAACTGCAAAACAAGTAACCACCACCCCTCTAGCCCTTAGCAGCAACACATCTTTCTCCATCTTTGGGTTACAAACTCACCACATTGTTCCTGGAGTGATGTTTGAGGTGTTTCAGGGATCTCATCCTTCAGGAGAAATGAGTGGAGTAAAAAAATCCACCTCCTATTTATATCTGTGGGAGAGTGGGGCGGTCCCACGGCTCATCCTCCTCCTACTGTTGCTGTTATCAGAACTGACTGTGCCTGCCCCCCCCCTCCACCAGCCCTCCACCCGCCCTCCACCCCCACACACACACACACACACACACACACACACACACACACACACACACACACACACACACACACAGACACACACAGCATCACCCCATTTCTTTCTCTTCCTCCCACCCTCTCCTTCCCATCTCACTTCTCTTTCTCTCCTCTTTTCTCTTAGAAACACACACATACACACACACACACATCTTATCTTCCTTTCTCACTACATACAATTCAGCATGACCCTTCAACACACATTTCTCTTTAAGGCACACAGAGACACAAGCTCTATCTTTTCTTGATCACACTTTATACTTTGCATTTCCTTTTTTCTTTTTATGAACGTGTGCTCAAACACACAAACAATTATAAAATGTAATCAGCAGATTCCCTCTGTGTGCGCAGACAGATATATGTGAATTTACGCACGCACAAACATGTTTATATATATGTATGTATGCAGGCACACATAGAGGCACGTACACACTTTTCACAACACGCACAAACACTCGGAGAGACTATGGGTGGAGGTGCGTCTGTCAGTAGCAAAACAGTCAGACAGATAATGTCTCAGAAATGCTAAAATTTTAACTTTCCAGAGACCGTGTAGTTTGCTGCTATTATTTCTAGATTCAAACTAATTAACTATTGAGACAGCCTGAAGTATACTGTCTGAGAAATTCAGAAGAAAAAAAAACTGAGTGACAAAAGAAAAGAGAAGGAGAAAGAAAGGAGAGAAAAGCAGTTAGGAGAGAGGGAGGGAGGGAGACAGACGTGGGGGAGAAAGAATAAGGAAGAAAGAAGCATAGGGAGGGGGAGTGAAGCTGAGTGGAGGAAGAGGAGGTGGTGAGGAGATGGGGCGGGGGGATGGAAGCGCCGAGGGCCGGAGCCGAGACGGGGAGGGGTCTGGATGCCACAAGAAAGCGACGTGCCGATGAACAAAGAGAGAAAAGAATGGGGGGAGAGTGGGTATGGAGGGCTGGGATGGAAGACAGGGGAGGTCATGGAGCTGAAAACAGAAAGAGAAGAGTTATGGATGTGGGGGTATTGGAGGAAAGAAGGAGAGAAAAGAGAGAAGAAGGATGGTGGAATGGAAAAGAAGAGCCCGAAGGAAGAGGAAAAGAGAAAGGTGGAATAAGGAGAGGAGGTGGAGGAGGAGGGGAGGGAGGGGAGAAAGAAAGTGGAAATGGAGAGAGGAAAGAGAGACGGAGAGAGGAAGAAGGAAAGAAAGGTGGAAGACATGAAGGAGGGAAGGAAGAATGGATGGCCGAAAATAGAGCCTGAATGAACAGGAAATGGAAATGGATAAATGGACATAGTGGTGCATAAACATTTCCTACTAAATAACAGGAAAGGGCAAACCTTGAAAACCTTGATCAATCATCAGCGGCTGGGAGTGCTGCGAGAATGAGAAAGATAGAGAGAAAGGGGAGCGGAGGGGGAGGAGGGAAAGATAGGGAATGAGAGTGAGTGCGAGGGAGGGAGGGGGGATAGAGAAAGAGAAAGAGATTGAGTGAGGGTGTGAGTGAGGGGGAGAGATAGCAGGAAGTCGAGGGAGAGAATGGGAGAGAAAATAGAAGGAG